>JAVKLA010000024.1:20215923-20264950 GCA_034782735.1 Sagittarius serpentarius | reverse complement strand
ATTCATGCCTGTGGTGCATGTTTACTTCCCCATAGATGGGCCCTGGTTTGTGGTCTCCCCTCTTTCCTCATCTTCTCCAGGCGCACTGCCTTGTACATTACATGGACTCCGATTCCGTTGATGCAGAAGTAAGGGTGCAATCCTTACCCTCCACCCCCCATTATTGCTACTAAAGCCTTACGAGAGATAAGTATCAGGCAGTTTTGTACCTATGGGTAGATGGTGGCCTTCATTTTTATCCCATGAGTGCCTGTTGGGTAGAAAGGATGCTCCCAGCTTGGCAGTTCACCTTGTGGAGGGGGGATTGATCCCTCCAGGATGCGGAGACCTCAGGGTGAGCCAGGAGGGAGCCATTTACTCCCAGGAGGGGAATATCTTGAATTCGTGGGTGTTTTTCACCCCAGCACATTGCATGTACGCTGGCTTGCCGTGGGGTGCTTTGAGAGCAGGGCTTGTTTTGCAGTGTGCCAGGCTGCTGCCACTGCAGCTCCCCTCTGGGGTGGCTCTGCTGGGAGCAGTGGATTGTGCTGCTACAGTTTTCCAGGCTCAGCAAAGCCTGTCACTTGTTTTATAGTTTAAATATAGTTATGATGTGTCATTTTGGGCTCTTGACTTTTCCTCATTCTCTTTTTAGTGAGTTCTTAGAAAGTAAATTTTCTGAACGTGACTTTCATTTTCAATCATGATAATGTCACATCTTTAGACTACTGGGGCTAGTGCTGCTCTTGTCTGGCTTGAGGTCATCTGGTGGAGAAGTCAGCACTGCCATGCACCTAGCAAAACCTGAGTCTCAGTTTTACTTCAGAGATGTTCATTTGATCAGACGAGAAAGAAAAAAAAAAACCTCATCCCTTAGGTAAAGCTGGAGAAAAGGGCCTTTGTCTGGCAGGAACAGGCAGATGCTGTGGAGAGCTGCAGCCCGCGGCCCAGCTGGTCTGCAGCCAAATACTACTTTCGAAGAGCTATCCAAAATCCACTGCGCACCAGGATAGGAGAGCTCTCCTCTGTTTGCTTACTGAGGGGTGAAGTCTGTAAGTGTTCTGTGTTCCCCAAAAGCACCCGAGTTATAGGCAGGAGCAAATGTCCAGCCAGATTGGTGGTGAAACTCTGTGGGGCTGCAACGTACTTTCTCTCTGTCAACAGGAGCGCTGCTGTTTTGTTTGTCTTTTCAAGGTTCTGGGGGAAGGGGAAGCAGAAGATAGGGTTACATCTGTCCTAAATCCATGACTTTTTACAGAGGCTAAAATCCCAGCTGAATGCATCTCTTTGCTATGTAGAGAGAATAGTTTAATAATTCAAGCAGACTCCTTGTACCAACACATGTCTGCAGTTAGTGCTGTGGCTGCCAGTAGGCTGTGAGGATAGCAGAAAGCTGGCAGTGAAGCTGTCTACAGAGGTATTAAAAACAAAAAAAGAAAAGAAGGAAAAAAAGCATATTTTCAATGCAAGTGCTTTTTTCTCTTTTTTTTTTTTTTTTAAAAGGTGAACTCTCTGGGTGAAAGCCACAAAGAATTTCTTTCTTCTGAAAGCAAATATATATACAGGTTCAACGGGTAAAATTCTCAGTTTCCTCCTTAAATTGCCCTTTCCTGTTCCTGAGTGCAGGGGTAGTTGCTGCCATATCAGAATTGAGGGTTATTCTCTGGCTTTCCAGTTATGGAAGTGGCTGATGACTGCTAAGGTGCGTGCAGAAGCAGAGAGGGGAGCGCTGAGAGGGGAGCACAGAGAGGAGGAAGAGGAGGGTGGGCAATGGGAGAACGTGCTTTGAAAAGAGAGAGGGAGCAGCTTAGGTGTAGGTGGAAGTTTCGAGGAGCTGGAGTCCTAACTGCTCCCGGATGGTTTCTGCTGTAGCTGCTGCTCAGATGCCTTTTCTTTTTTAATTCTCTAGGCAAATGGAGCCACTTTCAATGAGACAATTGTTTTCTTAAGGAAAAAAAAAATCAAAGCAAGCTAGCTTTAAGCGTTCACTGTAGTAGAGATGTGTGTAATGTATGAAAGATTCATGTAAATCAAGTGGTTGTGGTTTTTGTAATCACTGAGTGAGGAGAAGGCCAGATCCCTAAAATTGTCTGTTTCCATAGTCCAATAGCTGTGCAGTCTGACCTGTGGCAATTGTTTGAGGCTTCTCTGTTGACTAGTATTCAAAGTTGTATCACAGACCATTAAAAATAAGATTAAAAATTGTAATGAGAGTAGAGAATAATTTTAAAAACTGATCGACCATTTGTTTGCTATCAAACAATTCTGTTGTAAATGTAAATTCTTTTTTCCCTCGCAGCTTGCTGCTTTGCAGCTGCATGTGAAAGGAAAAAGCACAAATGTTGATGAACACACTGAACATCCTCCTCCACCCCAAGGTCCTCTTTCTCTCTGGTTTTGGGAAGTTGAATGTTTGTTTCCTTCTTTGCTTTTCCTGAAGTGGTTTTAGGAAAATTCCCCATTCAGAAAGGAAAAAACAAATTACAAAAAATCTAACATACCTAACTTTAATCAAATGGAAGAAGTAAAATAACGTTTGATATTAATTTCTTCCATATCCAAGCAGTAACAGACAGAAGGCTAATAGAAATCTTTATTTGTGAATTTGCCAAAAATAGTTGAGTAGCCTGTGGTCATTTTGTCTTTCAGTTGAGTCTGTTAAACTGGAACATCTAAATAGTGTCAGACTAAGTCAACACTTAGGTATGATATTTTCAAGGATGACATCCTCAGATTGAATGACACTGGTGATAAAGTAGCTGTGTGTAGAAGCCAGGGTACAAATGTTGTAGCAGCCCTATTTCAGCATCTGCTGGTCATGTCAGAATAATGTATGCAAGAATTAGAAAGAGGGAAATGTTACAGCCAGCTTTAGGAAAATAGGCAAAGAAACGTAATTGACTCTTACACTAGCCTGAATGAAAAGAAGTGTGTAGACTATGAGGAAAAAATTCTCCCTAAGAAAGGCACTGCTTTTTTAATAGATTCATCCTTGACTTCTGTCATGGTTGGGAAGCATTTCTGTCCCTTGTTTACACTTTAATGGCTGCCTACCCTGTTTTACTCAGTGTCTTTATTGATGCACCAGGGTGTTCAGCTAGTCTTGAGCATCCTTTTTCTTTCTTCTTTGTGTAGTGGGGAATTGTAGTTTATACCTTTATCCTTGCAGATGTTGGGAGGCAGCCGTGGATATGAAGTGCTAGCAAGTCCTTGGGTATCAAAATTAAAATAAAAAAGGCTTTCTAAGGTGGTCATGACCCTCTTGCTGAGTCATCTGAGAGTTTGTTTAGTAGTGTTATCATTTACACTAAGTAAATATGAGGCTACAAATCTGTTTTGCCATTTGTAAAGGCTTTACTTTTAGCTAGCTTGCTATTTCAGCATAGCAACTGTGGTCCTCTGTTTATTGCCGTATGTTTAGTAAATATTTTCTTTTCCTCCGTGTCAGTCAGAATTGACTGAAGCCTTATTAATTTTGAAAGAAAGCACAGTTAGCATTTGTGAGCATCTTGGAAGAGGTGCTCGAACTTCCAGGGGACTGTGAGAGCCGGCTGTGCTCAGTGTTTTCCAGCATCAGGCTTCAAGGCCACAGGTGCTGATGGAGCTGTGAAATGTGTGTGCATGGGGCTGTGAGCACACCGCTTCCCTCATGGGTTTATACAATATTGACTTGTTTAATTCTTAATTTAGCCTACAGGAAGCCAAATCTTGAATTCAGTGTTTGTTTCTGCAGAAGAGAGCAAGACGAAGAGCCAAGATCAATACAGCTTGCAAAAACAGAGCAAATCAAACAGACTTAGGCTTTTGTAGGATCATGCCCCAATCAACAAAGACTCTTATATGAGATGGTAGATAATGCCTGATTGTTTGGAAAAGCTCGTTACAATTCATTGTACAAATATTTTTGTACAAAAATAGAATTCTTTGTGAGAATGAGATGAGCAGGAATGGTTTCTTGCAGTGCAGTTTCTTGGTCTGTCAAAGATGTAGTCTTCTGACATGGGAAACAAAACCAAGAAGAGATGCAGAGGTTTTGGCTATTGATGGGAACTGCATTGGAGTCTCAAGGAAATGGATCAGGAGATTTGATTTGTGCTCATTTGAATAAGAAACAAACACAAAGTCATCCTACTAAATACAGCCATAACATGTGCTGTCAGTGTAATGAATTAAGTGCACTTTTGGTAATTAGTACTGGCTGTCAGGAGCTTTAGCTCTGGGGCCTAGAAGCTGGATATGGGCTCTAGTCCTAGGTGGAATGTGACTTCTAAAATAGATACATAAATCAACCAGGAAGCCTGTTTTATAGCAAATGCATTAATTGCTTGACTGGGGACGTGCATGGTCCTGTTTTCCTAAGAGCGTGCTGTATGTTCTGTGCAGCTAAAATAGTCATATGTGGTGCGGGAGTCTGTGTCTGAGTGTGTTTCCTTTTTCTTCTCTGCTTCAGTGAACATTAATGCAATACATTCTATTCCACACACAAAGTGTTCTGGTGATAAATCCTGCAGGATCATTCACACCATCTGGGTGAAATGTGCTTTCCCATTTTTGGTGGCGTGCTATAGTGAGTACCTTTGGGGGGGGGGCAGCGAGGAGGCTGCTTCGGGACGTGACTACCGTGCTTCTGTTTTCCATTTTCATTGGAAGTTAATCACAGGCTCTTCTGTTATAATGTATGCCTCTCAGAGGACTTTTGTTCTAGCTGTAGCTCTTCAGCTTGAAGTAGTGATTGGAGGAGGAGGTTGTTAGGCAGGGCTGGTAAATCCTGCTGCTGACTGGCACAGATGCCCAGTGCAGATACTGGAATTGTTCTGATCAATGCTCTCCTGTTGTTGGCATGACAGACAGGCAAGGAGATAAACTTTTTCCCTGCTTTTTATTTCCACAGCACTTCACAGAGTTCCTGGATGAGTTTTCACCCGATGTCCTAGGCCAGCTCTTGAATGATCCCTTCTTGTCTGAGAAGAATGAAATAATGGAGGTGGAACTGTCTCCGGCATCCCCAGCGCCCCTCATCCAGGCAGAACACAGCTACTCCCTCTGCGGGGACTCTCGACCCCAGTCTCCCTTGACCCACATCTCGACTGATGACAACTTTAATGAAGGTAGTAAGCACTGAGCCCTTGTTCATTTGTCGTGGTGATGTAGTAATGAAATGTTCCTGGTGGGGTGATGATGCGCTAGGGTTACATGTGAATGCTCTTTGCCAATTGATGTAACTACAATGAAATCACAGAAGAGATTTGTTTAAGTCTTCAGGCATTGTGAATAAAGAAACTTGTCCATAGACAGGGAAATTGTGCTCAGCAGAAGTTACTAAGTTTGTGCTGTAAACATTTTGAGTTAGAAGTGAAGCGCCCATCAGAAAGAAATGGGAGAAGGGCCAGAAATACACTTGTGTCCATGTCTCTGAATCTGTGGTTGTTGAAGATAAGTGGAGACTGGTAAACCAACTGAATTGAATAAGGACCATCATGAGGTCTGGGTACTGTAGAATGAGACATGTAAGGAAAGAGTGAGGTGGGTTTTGTTGGTCTTCTGGAGAAAAGGCAAGGGGGAGATCTTACTGCTGTCTATGGCTATCTGATGAAAGGGTGCAGAGAAGACAAAGCTGGACTCCTCCGAGATACACAGTGATAGTACAAGAGGTAATGGCTGCAATTTGCAAGAAAGGAAATTCCAGTTGGGTGTTAGGAAAATCATTTTCACCCTGAGAGTCGATAGACATTTGAACAGGTGTCCAGAGAGGCTGTGAAGTCGTCATCCGTGGAGATATTCAGAGCTGAGCTAGGCGAGGCCCTGAGCAATCTGATCCAAATTGGCCATACCCTGGGTGAGGAGTTGGGCAAGATGGTCTCCAGAGGTCCCTTCAAAGACACGTAATTTCAGGTTTATTAAAAACAAACAAACAAACCTTTAAAATTACATTTATTTTCCGGTAGTGAGTATCTGGAGCTTTCTGGTATCCCAAAATGAAAATCAGGTCATGTTATTTATGTTTCTAAATAGATGCGTAGGAATGTAACTTCAGGTGCTGCCCCAGTCTTAAAACCTGTCTTCCTGAAGTCCTAGGGTTTTTTTTTTTCCTTTATAGAAAATTAAAAAAAAAAGCAAATAAAAAAATCATGCCCATCAAGAAGTCATCGGTGACCTTGCAAAGACATAACTGCAATTTTATAGGTTCTGTGGCTGTGGGAGATGGTGATGCATAGAAAATGATGAAAACCAACAGCATTTTTTAGCAGTTATCTTTAATTTAGCAGTTATTAAACATCTGGAGGGGAAGAAAGGCAAATGCAGGAATGGTGAGAGGAAGAGATCCATCCTGCTTGTTCTGGCATGAAGATGCCTGCTGGGAGGAAGGGGAGTTCAAGGTAAAAGCTAGTGGTTGGCGGAGGACCAAGGCCGTGAATATCTGGTAACTATTAGAAATAATCACCATGGCAGACTTTCACTCCTAATAATTGGTTTATGTCTTCAACATTAGCTTTACAGTGAAAAGCAGTAGAATACTAAGCTGCATCACAATAAAAGGGAGAGAGATTAGTGCTTGTGTCTAAACATTAACAAGACAAGCTAAGCTGTTTATGAAGATCCACTAGGACACGAGTTTTCAAAGGCTGACAGTTTTGTAGTCCAAAGTGCTCTCTTAAAACAAGGTATGGTCTGTTAGAGATTTAATAAGAGAAGAACTAGTAAAACCTGTGAGAAGGCTTTTCAAATGTGAGATGGGGTTTTGGAGGTGGTCTTGAAACAGTATCTACATAAAGCCTTCCAATTTTATATTTCCTAGCTGTTTTATGTGAGTATCTTTAAATTAAAATATACACGAGATACTAATTGTGGCAGGAGAAACAAGCACAAGAAACTTCAGAAACCAAACTTCTCTGGAAATTAATAGGAAGAAGCTTCAAACTAGGCTAAAAGTGAGGGAAGATTCCTTTGGGGAAAAATTCTGAAGAAATTCATACTGCTGAGGTCACTGGGTAATTAATAGAGCTCTAGTCAAATGATGTTTTAAAAAGCCAAGAAACATTAACAAGTGGGTTTAAAAATAGAAAATGAATGGAAAGCATTTCATCTTCTGTTCACTCTGCAGAGTGTTTCATAACAGAGGAGGAGGAAGAGGAGGAGTTGTTCTTGGTGTTTGGGATTTTATTTAATCCTAACCCTGGAATCATGCTCATGACCTTTCAATACCTATCGACTTCAAACAGTGAAGCTCAGAGAAATACTTGAGGAAATTGCAGAATTACAGTTAACATGGCTGTCTGATAGATATTCAATGGCATCACTGGGATGATTTTTCAGTCCTTGAGTCTGTGAGAGCAGGAGAGGGGAATTTTGTGGGTGGCAATACTGCAGGGTTTGACACGGGAGATTGAAAGCATCTCTGTTTTTAGGGAGCGGAGGTACACAGTGCTCCTGACAGCTCTGGTGAATGCCAGTCCCCTTGGTGGAGTAAGGGGACAGATGCTGGGAGCACCAGTGTCCTTTTGGGGAGCAGGAGGTACAGGGTGTGGAGGGGGAGGTCCATGTGCTCCAGCATGATCTCCCACTGCTGAGGAGCTGGGAGCGGTCTTGTGGAGTGGCAGGGGCTGAGAAATGAGGTTGGCTGAGGGACTTACATAAAGAACATGCAAAAAATTTTACATTCTCCAAATAACCACCCCACTGGGCAGATTGGTGAGCTCTTCCAGCTGTCGTGTTTTCGTGGTTTTTCGATGGTGAGGCTTCATGATTCTGCAGGACCCTGCGCTGCAGGACTGGGAGCAGAAACAGGCTTGTAAGCAGGCTTATGTATGACACTTGCATGCACATGTGCACACATGCTGTGGGCCTGCGTGCCTGCAGTCAGCAGCAGTGCGAGGAGGAGGATGGCACAGAGCGGTTAAGCTGCGTCTGGATGCTATTTCAGAGCTTTGCTGTTAGCTCTAGAGGACTAAAGGCCTGGTGTTGTGCACAAAGCACATGGCAAACAAGCTTTGTTCTTGCTTTTTAGTGAAGTCAGTAAGGCGATGTTTCTTCTTTGTAACTCTCGGCAGTTGTCCTGGCAGTGAGCGCAGGCGGGTTGCTTTGCAGGGTGTACAGAAATGCCGTCGCCTCTTAGGCCAGTGGGCATTTATGGGCAGGCAAAGATGGGGGAAGTGTGAGGAGGGGGAAAACCCAGGATTTTCCAGGGCCAGGCCCCTTAGCCCATATGGCTAGATAATGCGTACTGGGAAATGGTGGCTGTTACGGGTCTTATTGTCACTGTCACACCAGCAGTTACTCTGTTAGTGTGACCTGGAGCTGCAAACTCCTTTCAGCAAAGGCGACTCTTCAGGCACTGTGTGCTAGCGTATCTTGAGATGCAAGCTGGTTCCCTGTGTCACCTCTAACTAGGTGCGTGTTAATTGTGTAACGCTAATGGGCCACTCAGCCCTCGGGTGCCGTTTCTGTGTCGGCAGCAGGTGGGTGGCAGCCAGCCTCTGTGCCAGCCCGGCCTGCGGGTGAGTCGTGCACCGCCGGAGGGAGGCTGCCTGCAATGAGGGCGGACAGGGGGTGGATCGTGCCACATGGGTCTGGTGTCCTAAAGGGAAGTGTACGTGCCTGCCTTTAAAAATAGCCTTAAAAACTGAAGTTTGCTTCCATGGTGACAGGCCTGTTGGAGAGGCAGGAGCGACGCTTGGGGGTGCATGGCCCGTCCTGGGGCAGGGTCCTGCTGGCTGTGTGGGCCCAGGGTGACCCCAGCCGTCGGTCCCAGCCCTGTGGCGCTGGTGCCGGTGTGCTGCCACCGGGCCAGCCCCACTTCGTGTTGCGCCGCTGCCTGCCTTGCTGCCCGCCTCCTTCAGTCCATGCCAGCCTGTGGGAGGAGGGAACTGGATTTTGGGAGTCGTCTCCATCTGGTTCAATGGCACCCAACGTCCGCAGCGGTTTTCATCTACATATTCCCAAGTATGGGGTTTCAGAGCCCCAGGTTACAGGGAGGCTGAGAAAAGGCCCTTGTTTGGCACATGATCTTCAAGACAGGTTTAAGCCATTCAGTGTCTATTTCTCGTTTTTTTTCGCCTGCCAAGTCTCTGACAACCTTACTGAAAATGTTATTTAATGTTTCTTTTTGGCCGTTATGGTGGAGTGGATGATTGCTCTGACTCCCTAAGCACCTTCTTACTGACTGTTACAGGGGACCAATTAACTTCTGCCGTGAGCTGTTCTCATTGGCCACTACCTGGCCATTACCACAATTTCTGCAACCACTAAATTGACCTATTCATGTAATTGTAAATCTTATATAAAGGTTTTTTTGTAAAGTTCTAGAAATGTAAAACCTGGCAAACTTGTAAGCCTGGGTTTAACTCTGCTGAGGAGTCCTGTTGACCTCAAGATGAGAACACATTTAAGCATCCATAAGATTGAGGTCCCAGCACCGGTTTTCCCCAGTTATTCGCTCTTCTGACTTCGCTGTATTGAGGGTATTTCCCCAACTTTGTGCAGAAGATCTTTTCTGGATACTCACAGGTTGTTGCTAGTGTGGAGCCTCTGAACGCATCAGTCCCTAAATCTCAGCCTATGAACGCATTGGCAAGTGTAACTATTTTAAAGCAGATGTGAACAGGACATCTGGCATTTAGTTGTTTGGTTTTTTCCCCTCTGAGAATCTATTCTTGTATTCCATTTTGCATAAACTCTTAAGACTAAAGATACTAGAGAGACATATTTATAGGCCTGACCTGCTTGCTCGCAGCTGGCTGGTCACATGCTTTTGTTTCCCTGAACTGCTGAACAAGGCATCTGGCCTGGGGAGGACTCCAGGCTGGAACATGAAAAAGGAGGCTGCATCCCAGGTACCGATGAGCCACACCAGTTATGCTGCCATTGCATTCACAGCAGGTTTCCGCTTTCTAGTTGTGAGCCCTGGGTTTTTTGAGACAACTACAGAGTAGCTGTGGAGAAGCACAGTGGGTAGCTGTGAATTGGAAAATGCTTCTTGGAAGGAAATGAAGAAGCTGGGAAGAGGGACTGAGAATAGGGCTGATGGATAAGGGAGACTTCTTGCTGCACGTCAGGGCCTTTTGAGGCACAGGTTCACTTCTGACAGTTGTAAACAGGAAAAAAAGCTGTATTTTCTATTACGGTTGGTGCATGTCTGTCTCCAGTTTTCCAGTCTCTGCAGCCTTTTGGAAAGGGAGGGCTGTGGGTCAGACAGCCAGGAGCAAGGCAAGAATCGGGGTTCAGCAGTGACTGTGGTTAGCCTCCTGTGTGACTCGAGATGCGAGCGTAGGGTCCTTGCCTGTCCTGCAGTGCTTCATCTTGTCAGCCATAGGCACAAACTTTAGGACAGTGGCTGCCCCTTGTTTTGGACATGTGAGATCCATAGGTGAGAACAAAGTGCAAGTGACACTGAGGGGGGTAGTGTGCAGCAAGAATGTGGGGCAGAGACTGCAGCGTCTGCGTGGGGCTCTTCATCCTCTGGGATCAGCTCAAGTGACAGGGTGGTTTGCATGGGCGTGTGCTTGGTTTTTGTGTGTGATTTTTAGCTTGTGAGCCTGGCAGGGCTCAGACGGTGGAGAGCTGACTAGTCATTTGTATGGTTTCTCTCCTCAAATTGTGGCCAGGTGGCTGGGTGCCTTCCTTTCCCCATCCCCTGAGGGCTCTGCTTTTGAGACTAGTCTTGGTCCCCACCTGCCCCTCCTGTTCATGCTTTCCTGGTCAGGAATGCTTTGAAGTTACTCTTGGATTTGAAGCGGCTTGTCTTGGCTAAAGGTTTGACAGAGTGATTGCAGAAATGGTATGTTTCTATTTTATGCTTAGCTGTGCCAGAACTGGAGCTGGCCCCAGAGTATAACCTGTATTATTACTGGGTTTTTTACTGCTGAGGTTATGTTTTCCTGTAATGTGCTTTTAAAACCCAAATTTTCCTTTTAAGCTTCAACGGCATCTCCCTACGTGGTTTGAAAAAGAAAAAAACAAACAGGAAACCCAAACCAAACAAAACCTCAAAAATCATTGTATATGGCTCCCACTTCTTGAGGGCAAGTAGCCCATCAACAATAAATCCAGCCCTCATCTCAGGCAGTGCTTTGTACAGGAAAATGCTTGCTTATGTATGGAGTCGACAAGCAGTAATCAATGTCATGTGCTGTCTCTTCCCGTAGAGGCACCTGTGGGCTTGAGGCTCAGGGTGGTCTTCATCCATTTTATATCTATACATATCTGTACAAATAGATTATATATATATGTCATAATAAATTTATTATGTATGGTAGGGTATATTGTATATCCCAATTTTATTTTTTTTATATAGGCTGTGTACATACAGAGAGGTGCGTTGTCCTGCTTCTGTCTGTTTTTTCTCTAAATACTGAATCAGTGAAATGTGAACAATGGAAATGGAACCTCCTCTGCCCTGACTTTAAAGAAAATGGAACTGAACAAAGAAATTAACTTCTGTTTTGAAAAGATGCTGTCAAAGCCATACTGATAATTTTTGCGAGCACATTCCAATGCAACTTTTTTCCTGTGTGGGTTTTTTATTTTTGTGTGTTTATTTAGGAAATGAGGAGGAAGCCATTTGGTGGTGATAGCCTGTATTTAGGTGATTTTTATGTGGAAGGGTAGCAGTCAGTCCTTGCCAGCTTCTGCAGTTTTAAAGGATGAGAAGACTTTTGAACTTTTGTACGTCCAAGGTCCGAAATCTCAGTAGGTCACTCTGAATCAAGCCTGTAACTTCTACTTGGGCAGCAGTGTGTCTGAAAAATGTCAGTTTTGATTTAAAGGTGGGCATTTTGGTGCTTACTTATGCTTGCTGTTAATAATTGACAACTTTATTTGCAGTCAGACCTCCTTTAGCTTCCAGTTCCATATATGAGATCTCCTTATGGCCTTTTTTTCCTGCTGGAGTAACGAACCATCTGCTCTTGGAAACCTCTTTCCCCAGGTGTTTATAGGCTGTGATTAAGTTCCCTCTTGATTTCTACTTGGATACAGTTTAAATGGACTTTACTTCCTTGGTGTTTCCCTGTAGGGGGTATTTTCTGGACTCCGAGCTATTGCGGTTCCTTTCTAAACAAAGGGACATTTGCAGTTCCTTTCCAGACTGTGTGTCAGGTGATCACAGGAGCTGATTTCCCAGGAATAGTTTCCCTAATGATGCATATTAGGGGAATACTCCTCTCACTTCCAGTCCTGCTGTTTCTGAAACCGGTGATCTCATTCTCTCCATAGTGTTGCACTGGGAGTTGATGCTCACTTAGGTATGTGCTGTGAGCATCAAGTCCTTTTAGTGTGTGTTGAAGCCTGATAGCTACCGTAATACGGATATGCCTTCACAACATCCACGTGGGATGTGGGGATTCAGATGGGTGAGAGAAAACTGTTTTATTTGAACACAGTGCTTCTGTGGATAATTTGCACATATACTAAAAAAAACCAACAAACCACAAAACATAGTCTTTTACAAGACATTTAATAGTATCAAGCTTTAAGGCTGTAAATCCAAGCTACCACCTCAGTCTGTGCCTCACTCCCATATATATAAAGGGTGATGCTATAAAAATAACATTTTTCTACCCCTAAGCAAAATAACTAAAAACATCAGGGGACTGTATCCCACCTGATAGCTATGCTTGTGTAAAGTCTTAGTCTGAGGGGAGGTTAAAGCAGAACCTGTAACCCCAAGACATCTCCTGGCTGGTTTTGCATGACAAGATGATTCTGATTGAAAACTGTCAAATTCTCCGCAGGAAAGAGGGTATTGACCCTGGTTGTTTAGGTATGGGAGGAACAATGTGTCCTTGTTTCTATCTTAATAACTTTGATAGTGATACAAATAATCTGTGGGTTTTAGATGGACTCCCTGCTGCTCAATGGGGGGATGCTGGTATGAGTGGTGATCCTTTGTTAGAAGAAAGGCTACTTCTGCTGTATGTTGTGATTACTATGTATCGCTGCTGCTCATCTTTGCCCATTTATTTAATTTTCCCTTCCTGGCACTTTGAAAAAGACCCCAAAGTTTGTTAGTCAAACAGTATCTGCTTTGTCGAGGCTGTTTCGAGGGCTTTGGTTTCATTAGTTGCAGTGGGAGTGTGTGTGCACGCTGGGAGGGGGAAATGCCATCTGGAAAATCTGTAAGAGAAACTGTTTGTCGATGAATGTGGGCTCTCACCTCACGGAGGGTGGGGGGGTAGCGGCAGTGGCGTTGGAGTTCAGCATTTCAGGCATGATAAACGGGGCTTGTGTTTGCCGTGGGGTGTTATGTGAGCCCAGAGCTGGGCACTGGGGACGGTGTGAACCCAGGGGGAAGACAAGGAAGCAGTTATTCCTCCAGAAAGGTCCAACTTGCCCTTGGGAGGCTGAGAAGGCTCAGACTGCAGAGCTGGGGACGCTGAAGTTCCCTGCGAGCAGCATGTCCAGCAGCACGCCCGGAATCTGTGCATCAGCAGAGGCCCTTTTGGGTTCATGGTGGGGTGTTTCTGCCAACAGAGAGCACGCGGCCATTTCCCCCATGAACAAGTTGTGAGCCTGTTCCAGGAGTTGTTTTCCCCTTGCAGTTAGCCAGCTCCCAATTTGCAGCTGTATTTCTGTGGTGTAGAGCTAGTAAGCACCCTTAGATCCTGCTGCTAGCTGTATAGGGGCTGCAACCTCAGAGGTAGGATCCAGGCAAGGACCAAACGTTTGTCCAAAGTACAGCTTTGCAAATGTGGACCCGTGGTGCAAGTTTAAGTGCCGTCTGAGTCAAAGTGTCTTGTTAACATGTGATGAGCTGAGCCTGAGCCTGCATACTGTTGTACATGGCACAACTGTGCAAAAGCCATGCGGGCTGTGCATCCAAGCCCTGTGGTTCATGATGGCAGTACAAGGTCTGTCATGGATCAAAAGGAATTGGATGAAGCCTTTTTGCTCAAATCCGTGACACAGCTGAAGAGGGGTAATTTTTAAATACGCTTGGCTGGAGAACAGTTTGACTTATTAGGGATCTTTTTGCATTATCCTGTCCAGAGATGTCTCTTCTGATACCTGTGCAAAGCCCTTTGACTGGTAGTCTGTTGTGGTCTCCTTAAGCTTCTTTAACTGTTTTATCTGTTGCTTGGACAGTGAACTTTGAGGAGGCAAGAGCTGCCTCTTCATTCTGCAGGTCTTATTTGCAGGCTTTTTTCAAATGACATGCTGTGCATGCATCTGTTTTCTGTGCGATAACGATCTGTCATGGTGGTAATGGTGGTATGGTTTTTTTTTCCCCTTAGGTTCAGTGGTACACCCCTCATGTGGGTTTGTTTACCTAGTGGTCTCTCTCCCTTTTTACTGCAGGGGTTAAAAAGGTGAAAATCAAGTTGTTTCTCTGAATACTTACATTCTTTGTACTTGGGATGGGTGAGGGAGAGATACAGAGTGCATCTCTAATTCAATTTATTTAAAAATACACGGCAACTCACTGATGCAACTTGGTTACCTATGCAAAAAGTGCTTCTGTTAAACTCTTTAATGAATAATGCTGAAATGAATAGAGCTGAAATGAATGTGGGGAGCAAGGGAGAACTTTTTGGTTATTTTGTAAGCTTCGTTTCTCTGTACATCCATCACAGAGGGTGAAATTTAGTCAGTATTGGAGAAGATTTACTTTTTCTCGGGAAAGGAGGTGGTATATTGGACAAGATGGAAGAATTAGTTGGATAGAATAATGTTGGATAGAAATAATGAAAAAGAGGAAAGCAAAACTCACTGCGAACTGATATTAAAAAACCTGTACAGTTAAAGTAGGCATTTTTGATCTTATTTTCCACTCTTCCTACCCCACCTTCCCATAATATTATATGGAACAAGGAAAGAAGCACAATGTTGCTGTTCTTCGGAGAAATATGAGTATCCTAGAAAGCTGCACATGGTATTCTTAAAAGACTATGTTTAATTTTTTTTGTATCTCTATATAAATACAGCTATATTAAAAATGTTTTTTAATAAACACTACAGTGGTATATATCAATTCTGCTATGTACAAACACAGCCCTTCTTGGTTGTGTGTTTTTCACGTATGCCTAAATCACACATACTGATTATTGCTACTGCTGCAATGCTTAGAGGAGCACTGAAAACCATTTCTGTTGAAAACTGTCATCATAATGTATGTGGTGTTCAGCACAGAGAGAAGTTGACTTGGGTTTTGTTGTGCACCCAAAGCCAAGCACTTGTATTTAATTCAGTCTTCATAATGGACTTCAAAGATCTTAGGCTTTCATTCTGCAAAATGTTACATAGCCTTTTCCCTTTTGGGTGTAGTGATCTGTAAAAAGGACAGTGAGAAGGGAAAGTCCACTTGTGGCACATTGAGTAGATCCTACTGGCATTACCCATCTTAAATGCAGGTGATGGAACCTGGGGCAGGGTTAGGGCCTCTGAAATAAAGACAAAGACAGAGGACAGGAAGAATTTGTTTGCTACTTGAATACCTTGCTGTAGATATGCACGACATGCAGTGCTTACACTTGCGGAAATTATGTCCCATTTTGAGCTTTTTCTCTTGCATTATCACGTACACAGCATCTTCCAACGCACTGCATGTCGTATCTGGGACCAAGCTGGACTCGCAGTGAGTGCAGCTGGGAAAGAAGAGGACATGTTTAGTTTGTCCTGTCAATGAGAATGTTGCTTAGTACACTGATTGAACTTACTTTGGTGTTTTGTAAGGCTCCTGCCTTGTTTTTTTAAAAAAGAAAGTGGAAGATACATGCTAAACAAGAGTCTGCAGGAAAAGTGGGACAAGCTTGATGACAGAAGCGGCATACAAAAGCTTTCCAAACAAATGTAATTTTAGTCTTGGACACAGAAGATATTAGATGCATGTGTCACAAACCCTGGGTTGCTGTGATGAATGAGTTTTTTGGATGCTTGATTTGAAACTCTGACATTTAACTTGCAGAAGTGGTAGACACTCATAGCCACACCTGAAAACTCAATGCGTACTGTATTTTGGTAAAGTATAACAACAGTGCTAGATCATCTGAAAAACCCAATTCCAGTTGTTTCCGGTTGGCCATTTTAAATTACTAGACACTTTTTGGCCTTAATCTCTCCATGGCTCACTTGAATTTTCAGGGTCGCTGTGGAAATTAATTCAGGTTGGTGACACGTTTCCCTAGGAGGGAATTAAACAGCTCTGTGGGAACAGAATTTGAATTGTATTCCATAAAGGAGAGGTGAGGCTGTGCATGAGACAATGAGAATAACAAAACGTGGAATAGCTCCTTAGTTAGGGGAGAGCCATGCATTCTGCTTGTTAGGTAAGGCACAGGCTCTGTAGAGAAATTGTTTGATCACGTTATTAAAACATTCCTATTTTTAGGTATATATAATGTGCAAAAGTACACTGAATTAAACCTTCATAGGTATTTCTTAATACCTGGGTGCTTTGCAGCATTAATGTTCAGTTAATGTTGTGTGTGGAATTTAACAGTGCTAGTGCATTGCACATAGAAGCGTTAGCTGGGATTTTGCTAAGTACTGTGTAGGCTGCTTAAATGACATAGTTCATGTGCCGAAATGCCTAGCATTCATGGACTTATGAAAGGGTAGGTGAAGGGGAATGCTTCTCATCTAAACAGTCATTGCACAATGGAGTTCCAAAGTTCATAGGAAATTTCAGCTGGGAAAGGGGACTGACAGCCAGTATCACTTGGTCAACAGTGAACTTTGGAATTAGTGTTTTGAAGCCTGAGGAGAGATTTTCAACAGCCAAAGTGACCGTCTTTAGGATGTAGAGTTTCCTAGCCATTTGGGTAGCTAAATCTCTTCTTTAGGCTTTCTTCTTTCTCTGGCTGAATGATTTGCAGCGTATTTTGTCTCACTTCAGCAATGCAGTGTTGCCCTATTTGTATCTGTCTAGAAAACCATCACCAAGATAATTTTCTCAGCCTTTTGTTTTGGGATCTGTCTCAGTAGTTCAGGTGTACCTCCTGGATCACGTCAAATATAAACACTCACTTTCAGTTTCTTGATACCAGTCATCTGCTCTTTATACAGCATGTCTTGCCTGGTTTGGAGAAGACACCTCCCTTTTCCTCCAGTGGGTCCCTTGAGCCAGCCTCTGTTGTCCTTTCATTTCAATATTTCCTGTGCTCCTTCTTGCTTGTTCTCATTATTCCATGAAACCTCTCTCATGGTTTTCCCTAACCCTCTGTTAGAAATACTCTTGTCTTGGAGGGTGCGCCATGCCTCTGAGTATGACCAGTATTCTGTAGTGTGCTCAATTTTTCCCCCTTTGCCTAAATTTTTCTGGTTTTCTGCAATGTTCTCAAGGGCTTTGGAAGAAGGGCTGCCACTTTGTTCTGCTAGTACAGTGCTTGGTGGAGTAGACTAAGGTGATTAGGGGCTATTATAAGAAGAAACTAGGAATGATTTTCAGATAGTGTCAACCTGCTGTGCTCAGGAAGAGGAGAAAGGAGACTTGGGAAATGTCCTTGCAGCTTTCTGGGAGCAGAGGAGAGATTGTTGGTGACTTCAGAAGCTAGAATGTGTCAAAAGAAAGTAACTTGCTGCACAGCACTGACTGTGATAGTGAATGTATAACAGGGGCTTGGAAAAAGCGGGGAGAGGGGAGTGTCAAGGTGGGATTTGACCAGTGCATCTCTTCCTTTCACAGGGTTGTTCATCTGGACTGACAGCTGTCACCATGCATCAGAAAAGGCAGTGTCAAAAAGTGTTAGATGCAGTTCTTCAAAGTTATCTCAGTGTTAAACGCAGCGTGTTGCTGTCACTGAAAACCATCCGTAACCTTACAAACTGGTTAGACTGGCTTTAAAGCCTAGAATAACTCCAAGCAGTTTGTGCGGATCTAAGTGGTGATGGCAGGGATGTCAGGCTAATCAGCAAAGTCAGGTTCCAGAGGATTAAAATGACCATCTGAAGGCCAGCATATCTTGCTGTCTTACAGCAGCTGAATACTTGTGATGAGTATGGGCATCAGAAGTGATAAACATCACAAAGTGCAGCCTTAGAGGACATACCCTGTTTTGCTGGGCACCAATGGCTAGATTGCTCTTCTACTTGCACGATGATACAAATCTCAGAAAGTTCAGGGCTAATTACTTGCTTCACTGATAACTCTCATTTATATGTAGTCTTCCCTCCCAAAGGGAGTCTAAAGACAATAGCACTGCCGCAATGTAGCTCGACCCAGAGGTGCGAGAGGCAGCAGGTGGAGGCTCTGCACAACACGATGTCGGGAGGTTTTGGCAGAAGTTATCCAAACAAGCATTTGAAAGTTGGATTTGCCAAGGGATTCTGGATTTCCAGGCAAAGATACCACTTTAAAGCTCTTATCTGAAATGATCCACACACAGCAAGCTAGAGGGAGTCCATGGATCCACTGAATATTTCATTGCAGTCAGTAGGGAGGGAGCTGTGCTCTCGTGTTTGTGAGCAGAGAGGCTGAGGGAGGGTTGAAAGAGAGCAACATCCTCTCTCTTGAGTTAGTATTTAGACAATGCTACCTCTTTTTTTCATAATTTTTTGTTGTTTGTTTCTGCATTTCCCAGAAAGCTTTGGGAGTAAGCTCTCCAGAAACTTAAATACGGTGTGTAGCCCTTGTTGTACAGTTACTTCTCTTGGCAGAGCTGGGCTCACTGTTCTTGAGTTTCTGATTACAGGAATGGTATTTTTCATTTTTAATTCCTTGGTGTGTCTTTAGTCAAATTACCTCCTTCCTTGCCAGCAGTGGAGGTTAGCTCCCACCACCAAGTAATTACTAGCACTGGAGATGTACGTGTTTCTCCCTTCTTCCGGTCACCCAGCTTCTGCCCGGTGCCTGTGTGCTGTATGTGTGTGTGGTCTTAATAGCAAGGGCAGACAGCAGCACGGAGGCTATAAGCCCACTCTTATTTTTCTTACCTGTTTGCAGCTGAACTCTGTTGACATCTCACCAGCTTGATGTGCTCAGATGTGTAAGGGTCTTGTGTCAGCCTTGCAGACTGCTGGTGGCACAGCCACGGCACTGTGGCTGCCTCCCACGGTGCTGATGCAGCGTGCGGTTAATTCAAAACTCTGTGCTGTTTACTAGCCATATGGTGTAAGTGCTTGCTCTCTGTTTTAATTCTGTATATGCAGTAAATACTCTGTGTAAAAGCAGGAGAAAGCTTTGAAAGGAAGATCAACACTCTTTTCTATAATGTATATTTGGCCTCAGATTCCAGCTGCTTGATTTAATGGATTTGCTTCGCACAACTACTGAAGAGTTGTGGCAGAAGACTGTGCTGTACGCTGTTGGGATGCAGTACAGCTGGTGTAGGGTACTCTCCTGCAAGAGAAAATCATAGATTCATAGAATTGTAGAATGGCTTGGGTTGGAAGGGACCATCAAAGGTCAACTAGTCCAACCCCCCTGTGGTGAGCAGGGACACCTTCAACTAGATCAGGTTGCTTAGAGCCCCGTCCAGCCTGGCCTGGAATGTTCCCAGGGATGGGGCTTCTACCACCTCTCTGGGCAACCTGTGCCAGTGTTTCACCACCCTCATTGTGAAAAATTTCTTCTTTATATCCAGTCTAAATCTGCCCTCTTTTAGTTTAAAGCCATTTCCCCTAGTCCTGTCGCTACAGGCCCTGCTAAAAAGTTTCTCCCCATCTTTCTTGTAGGCCCCCTTTAAGTATTGGAAGGCCGCAATAAGGTCTCCCCGGAGCCTTCTCTTCTCCAGGCTGAATAACCCCAACTCTTTCAGCCTGTCTTCATAGGAGAGGTGTTCCAGCCCTCTGATATCTTTGTAAAAGAACTTATATGACTGAACTCTAGCAGTAGGGATGGAAATTTTTTAAGGCAGAATTGCAATGGCCAAAAATGCATTTGATTTTTTTACTTTATTTTTTTAAAGTGGGGTTGTTAATAGCCTTGTGGAATTGTTTTAAAGGTCGAGTCCTTCCAAGTTCTTAATCCTCTATCATACTTTAGTCCTGGGAGAATAAGTCCCTTCTCAGCAAGCCAAACAGTGGCTGCTTCGTGAATGGAAATGGGGAGCTACCAACTTACCATGCCAGCCTTCTTCCAGTTCTTGACAGTGCAAGGCAAACCTTTCAGCTTTGTCCAGTGAAAAGCTGCATGACTTTCTCCAGATTAGCAAGATTGCAGTAAGTGGGGCTAGGGTACAATTCTGCCAACATGCGATGCATATTTCATTGCTGCCTGTCAAAATATGAATCCTGTGCTGTGACTTCCTGAGACTCTGGGGAGGAAATCAGCATGATCACTACGGCACTGGTACTCCTGTGAAATCATCAAAGCCTTTATCCTCTTTTATACTTACTAAATGAATCCTTGGGGAAAAAATTTTGAAGTTGAGAGTGTGAAAAATCCTTTGTTCTTAAAAGTATAATATCACCACTCTGGCTATTTGATGATTGCAAGCTGTAGAAGGAGCAGAAGTCTGGCGAAGTGCTATCTCTAC
The DNA here is from genome assembly GCA_034782735.1 of Sagittarius serpentarius. Classification (NCBI taxonomy): domain Eukaryota; kingdom Metazoa; phylum Chordata; class Aves; order Accipitriformes; family Sagittariidae; genus Sagittarius; species Sagittarius serpentarius. The sequence goes on along the minus strand of JAVKLA010000024.1, from coordinate 20,244,563 downwards.
AAGGAGGAATAAAACTGAGTCAGCAGGCATTAGTGTGTGTAGGACATGGTCCCTGGCTGCTTTACCCAGTGGCTTGTTTAGTCTTGTTCTGTTACGTGTTAGCAGCTTTCGGCAATGTACAGTGATTAGTGCTCTGTGTCTTTCCTCACTGCTCCTCTCTGTATCCTGGGGCTAGGATTAGGTTACAGCCCTGAAATGGCATGGTTGTCTGCATTGATGGAGAGCTGAATAGTAAGGGCAGAGTTTTGTTGATAGACTGAAATGCCTTCTGTGTTTGTTTCCCTTCTCTGGAGGAGGAATGACATTATTTTCATTTGTAGTCTTTCTGTCTCTGACCTAAACATGTGGTGTCCAATTTCCTTCCCTGGCAGGTGACCTGGAAAGTGAGGAATGGTGTCTGGCTACAGAGCTTACTCCAGCAGCAATAAAGACTGAGCCAGTGTTGTGCGAGACATCAGGCCTTGCTCCTTCAGTCAGTCTCACTGTCACAGCCACGTCGCTGGAGGGGGAACAACCTGAGCTGCAGACGGATGCCCTGGTACTTGCAGACTTTCTGTTCTGCTCTCTGCGCAATTAGCTACAGATTCTTCTAAGACTCTGCATACCAGTGTAGCCTCCTTGGTGCCAAAGCTTGTCAATTCAGGGTGCACACTTTAATGGTTTTTAATGTTTGCTGGTGTCCTGCTACTACTGTAGGAGCTTGTGTTCCAAAACACTTATCTGCATCTTCAGATCTTAATGGCTGGATGCACAACTTTCTCTTCTATGCTAGCCCCAAAGCCTGGGGCTCATGTATTTTTAAAAGTATTTAAACAGTTTCTAATGAACAGTCCAACCTGAACTGACTAGCCCGTTTGCCCTGTCGAGCCTGTGACAAGCTAAGTGTCTTCCACAATAACTTGCTTTAGTGCTGCTGTGCCTTCCCCTAATCAGAACAAGAGTCCTTGTTTGAAAGGACTCAAGTTTCCCTGTTTGCCTGCTAAGTCAGTTTTGCCAAATCTGTGAAGCTTTGACATTTCGAGCTGCTGCTTCTTCCAGACCAGCCTGCCTCATGAGGAGCATTTGTGATGCCTTTCTGACCACAGCTGAAGCAGCCAGTGGGCATTCTCAAGGGCTTAGTTTGGCTGTGGTTGGGTTAAGGAGAATGAACTGCAGCAGCTGGTGGCTCACCAGAGTCCCCTGTCAGTGGAGGAAGAAATGTGACTGTTCTCAGTCCCCAGGGTGGGATGTTGGTCCAGGTGGGGTGGAGTTAATATATGTTGAAAATAAATGTTTCCACTTGAATGTTGATCAAAAATAAATGCAACAGAAATTATTTTATGAGAAACTGAAAAAATTAAACACAAGTTTCCCATAATCCTCTTCTAGTCTGAATGTGCTGTCTCCTGTATGTAGTCTTTCTGTAGCTTGGGATGCCATGATTTGCAAAGAGTGTATTGGGACTAGCTGGTGGCTCATGACCATCGCACGGATTAGTTATACAGGTTATTGAGAGAGATTTTGGCTGCAATGAACATGCTGATGTGCCAGACTGACTTCCTCAAGCCTGGGACTGTAGCACACAGGCAGACTCTGGGCAACAGCTTGGCAGCCTGATGCCCCAGCCTTGTCAACAGGGCAAGTCAGATGTCTTCCGAACTTTCGTCAGCCGTGACTGTCTCTTTTCCTGCTCCTCCACACTGAGAAATTAACTTGGGTTGGATAATCTGGAGCTCAGTGACTGGCACCTTGCTGTTGCTCCCAGATGACAAGTCTTGAACAGGCTCTTCCCCCACTGCCAGGAGTGTTTCTGTCTCTGCTCAAACAGACTGTGCGGTCCGGCAAATCCTAGCGGCAGCTCTGTTGCTAAGAGAAGTAATTTGAGTGGGTTGCATGCTAGCTTTCAGTCTGAAATGTCATCTCTGAGGCGTAATCTTTTATTTAGCTAAATATAGTGGTAAGAAAAGCCATAGTGGGAGTAGTCAGGGCAGTATTCTCTGTAGCCTCGTTTAGCAAACTGTGTGAAGCAGTTAAAGCTTTGCCTATAGCAGAGCAGGAGGAGAGGGAACCTCTCCATTTATGGAGAAGTCATCCTTATATCCTTCTATTAAGATTTTTAAGATGTGTGCTTTGGGTTTTCATGCTGTTAATTTTTCTTTTCTAGATGAAACCACTAAGCCAGAAAGTTCTTCCAGAGATTAAATTGGAGCCCCATGAAGTGGATCAGTTCCTGAACCTCTCTTCTAAGGAAGGTCTGTTAATTACCAACTCAAAATGCAGGGGAAGATGACCAGAATGCACAATAAATGTCCTTTACCCTGATTAAATATTTGGCTTCCTCATTCGCCATGTTAATCTTTAGGCTGAAGCTGTTGCCTTCCAGGGATTCAACTCAGGCTGCTGAAGAGCCAGCCTATCTGTGACCCATTTATGTGTTTTTTCTTTTTTTTTAAACTTGCTTATCACAAAGAAAATGATCCCTTTTTTGTCTGTAGCATATTAATATACAGTTGCTGGAGGGAGCTTGAATCCTTAAAGCACAGGATTATTTAGACTAGAAGAGAAAACAGTTTGGGCGGACTTAACTAAGGCATAGAAAACATGAAGACCGTAAGTGGAAACTTTACTGTTTTAACCTCTGATACAAAAGCAAGGTTGTGAGTTTATGTGAAATTAAAAGTTAGATGCGTCTGTCTGTACCATATTAGTTTTAGTGGAGTTTTTAAGAATGACCAGGATCCCTTGCACTAATCTGTAAATGAGGAAGGAGGAGCAATGATCCCTGCCCTGAAAGTTAAACACGTTTTTGTGGCACATAATCTGTTAATGCAAGTAAAGTTTGAAAGAACCAAATATTCGGACTGAAATTTGAGCAGATAACTGCATCTCAGTTAGGAACACTTGATATTCTGTTAGTGAATTCATTTGTGTAGGTAAGTAGAACTGCTCTAGGGAGAGAAGCAAGTGATGTAGCAGGTGGAAAAAGGGAGGCTGTATCTCAGCCCGGGGTGTAGATTTAATTGCTCAGTTTGTGGGATTAAGGGCCTTGCTGTTTTCCAAGTGTGCATCTTCTGGCAACTACTAGAGTTAAGAAGCTAGACAAAAAGAGCTCATGTATAGTAGCTTCATTATGTTGCTATTTTTCTTCCTTCTTCCCCCACTACCCATTTGATCTTTTCAACTCAACTTTGCAAAGTATAACAGAAGTGGAAGGTGGCATATTCAGCCCTGTATCTTCCTACTCTCAACTTTCATTGCTGTAAATTTATCTCAGAGAAAAAATGACTTAGTAATGGCAGTTTTGGACATGTGCTAAATTGCCCATGTAATATGAGTAGGTGAGACATTGCCTGTTTCTCTCGGTCCAGACCCATTTGGTCATAAGCAGCACTTTGCTTGCCAATTCTAGCACAGGTTCTTTTGGCTGCAAGTGCAGTAGAAGTTAGCTTATGGCCCTGGATAGCACAGTGTGAGAGAGGTTCCTGTGGTGGTTGCCTATGCCGCTCCTGCTCCGTCAGTACATTAAAGCCTTCGCTGTCACTAGGTTGTCACTTCCTCCCAGTTGTGCCAAACCAGGTCCTTAGGAGGCAGATTATTTCTCTCCTCCTTGTTCATGTAACACCTTGGACGTGATCCCTTCTCTTGAAAAATACTGGTGATTTGTTTAATCCACAGCAAAGTTAGGAAAGAGTATTGTTTTTGGAGAGAAAACAGGCTGGCTCAGAGCTCCTCTGTTAATGTGGTTTCCCAGGGACAGGAGACTTGTACTGGAGGGTTATACTTAAACCTCAAAGCATTTGGAGAAGAAACTGAAGTGTAAGTAGAAATGACTGGAGCATATGTGCAGAGCCCTGTTTTGTCTGTTGAACCTAAAGATAGCTACTGCATTTCATTCCTCCTTTGGAGACCTGCATGCTCTGAAAATCTTCCAAGTTGCCACTTCTGCTTGATCCATTTTTTAGCAGACAGTCCTAGTCTTGGGAACTGAGTGGTGGTGGCGGCTCTAGTGGAAATGTAAATTAGCACCTCAAAACCTTGTGTTATATGTGTCTCTTGGCATTTAGCAGTGGATCCCCTGCATTTGCCTCCAACCCCTCCCAGCAGCCATGGCAGTGACTCTGAAGGAGGGCAGAGCCCAGCTAGATCGCTCCCTCCTTCAAGCCCAATCCAGCTACAAGCCACAGCTAAAATGACATCACGCACAGCTTCAGCGCTCTCCAATTCCCCTCTCCTGACTGCACCACATGTAAGTTGGGCTGGCTTTTTCCAGCATCTGTCTGTCTCCTTTTTTCCTTTTTTTTTTTTTTTTTTAAATTACTGTTTTTGCCGTGGATTTGGTAACTTTCTGTTGTTCTTTAGATGAATCCGTCTCTGGTCAAAACTGCAGATCCAGTAATTCTTGCTCACTGATCTGTTCTGTTCACACAGAGAACAGCATGTGCCTCTCCTCTAAGTTGAGACAGGGTTCAACAGTGTTATTAGGTTTCTCCCACCATGGATTGTGTTTTGCATTAGGGCCCAGCCCTGCTGGGTTAACCTGTCCCTGGTAGATCTGCATCTGTCCCCTTGTTGAAAGCAAGTGGTGATACTTAGGGAGGGATTTTCAGTAGTGCTTTTCATTTGTCTCTTTCCCTGTTTGAGCCAAGGGAAGTTTTACTGTTGGCCTCGATGTGTGCAGGGCCGAACTGAGAACAACTGTTTTGAGGGAATTCTGTCCCAAAGGTTTAGTTTCTGAATGGAAGCTATCTAAAAGGTTTTCCCCTTCTACGCACTCCCAATTGCAAGAGGCTGCTGTTTTAGTAGGCAGAGTCCTCTCTGAAGCGGCAGAGCTGCTGCCTCTCTTCCCCTAACACCCTTTTCTCTAGGGCTGTTGGCACTTACTGTTGTATTATTTCATTTCTATGACACTTACAGAAATTACAGGGGACTGGCCCACTCATCCTGACAGAGGAGGAGAAGAGGACACTGATAGCAGAGGGGTACCCAATCCCTACCAAACTGCCCCTGACAAAAGCAGAGGAGAAAGTGCTGAAGAAAATCCGCAGGAAAATAAAGAACAAGGTAAATGTTAGTTAGCTTTGCTGGGTAATTCCTGCTCATCCTTCATTTAAAAAAAAAGCTGCAGCAATTCTGCAGTAATGGTCTGTGGTACTGTTCAATGCTGTAAGATGTGTTTTAATAAAGTGTTTTTCTTTGTTCCTAAACACATCCATCAAATTGCCTGTCACTGCAACAGTGTGCCTCTGTCTAGGTATTTACCTGAACACATGAACAATAGAGTATTCAGCAAGCAGGGTATCAAGTTGCTGTTGCTTGGATCCATTTACAAACACCACAATCCTACCCTTATGGTAGGCAAAGACCTCTGTATCCTTTCCATGGTGATGCAGGTGTTCTTTTCGACTGCCTCATGTCTTAAAATCTGACTGCGTATTTCAGTGCCCTAGTCTTTTGATCACTGAATTCCATGACCTTTAAATGAATGGTTGATACCAAAGCTGTGAAATGTCCTACAAGTCTTTTGTTTTTTTCCAACATGAGGAAGAGCCTAGTGATAGGGTGGAAAGCATTTTTATTCAGACTTGGCCAGCTTACTTGTTCTAGAGGATACTAGCACAACTTTGAAGATTAATGCATTCTGTTACTGGTTTTGCAGACAGAGGTGTAAATTTACCCACACTGAGTTGGAATTTGGTCTTGTAATACATTTTTTCAAAATATAGGAAGTGACCTTGTGCATTTTATGTACCACTTTCATATAACTAGGGTCATTTATATTGGAGGGGATCTCTGGAGGTCCTTTTGTCCAACTTTTTGCATTGAAAGCAGGGTCAGCTTAGAGCAAGTTGCTCAGGGACTTGTCCAGTCACGTTTTACTGTCTCAAAAGGTGATGAGTCCCCAGCATCTCTGGGCAACCTGTTCCGATATTAGGCCACTCTTGTGGTAAAAACAAATGAATAGAATCCTTAAGGTCTAATTGGCATTTCTCTTGTTGAAAATTGTATTTGATGCCTCTTGCCATTTTGCTGTATGCATCTGAGAAGACTCTGACATCATCTTCGCTACACGAGATAGTTGAAGACAGCACTAGGATTCCCTCCTTAGCCTTCTCTTCTGAAATCCAAACGAACCCAACTTTCTCTGCCTTTCCTGATATGTCTTGTGCTCTAGCATGCTTATTATAGCAGTGGTCCTCCTCTGGGCTTGCTTCTGTACATCCATTGTGTTTATTTCAGAGCGACAAACTGTATGCGGTACTCAGCTGTGGTCTTGCAGGTGCTGAAGAGGAGGGAAGAACCATTTCTCTTGACCTGCTAGCTACAATCCTGTTAATGTAGACCCAGATTGGGTTGGCCGCTTTTGCTACAGGGGCACCTTGCTGACTTATGTTTGACTTGCTCATCAGGACCCCCAAGTCCTTTTCTACAAAGCTGCTTTCTAACGCATGCATGGATTTTCCTCTCCCAGATACAGGGCATTGTCCTGGGATCATCTTTTAGTATTTGTCCTAGGATATTATCTCCAGATGAATCTGATTTACTTTTTAAGGTTAGTTCTGTAAGAGCAGGGAGTGATCTTTTTCCTACTACTGAGAGGAGCAGTCTTGCTTCAGGATGTGGAAACAGGCCAAGTCAGTGCTTTGCTTGCCAGGAATAGAAATGAGAACAGCACAGAGGCTTGAATCTAATAATGTCAAGGCTTTTTACCAGTTTATTAATTCAACTCTGATACTTTTTTTTCTATGCAAATATTTGGTGTTTTTCTTCCTTTTTCTTTAGATCTCTGCCCAGGAAAGTAGAAGAAAAAAGAAAGAATACATGGACAGTCTGGAAAAAAAGTAAGCCAGCCTCCTTCCTGTTTCAAGCGGGCCAATAGCACTAGTTGCTGGACTGGGAAGGGATCCAGCTGTTGATGCTGGGACTGTTTCCTGCACAGAGTGCCAGCTGCCATCTCGTGGTTATGACTGAGAAAAGCCCCTTCTTCTGGCTTCTGCTTGTACGTGTGCTAGAGTGCTGCATTCATAACTGTGTCTACCTGCAACACATAGCTAACATGCCAGCGAAGACTTTAAACCTTAAGTAATGCAAGACCCATCTGCTGCCGGCCTCCCCCTCATGCAATTCTTTTGGCCTAGTGGGTAGGCAGTGTCCAGGGAAAAGTGGATTCAGAGTGAATATATTCTGTCTACTAGTGCAGATGGAGACAGAAATAGGAAGTGGGTGAGCCAAGACTGCCGGGGAAAATAAGCAGGACTCAGGAAAACAGCATGTGACCCATCGACTTCCTTTAGCAAGAAGGAGCCAACCCCCCAATTAGTGATTTATATCCCAAGTTAATCTTGCTTCCAACAAGTATTCTAGTATTTCTCTTATGCACTTCACCAGATGGATCTTTTAAACCCCTTGTACCATGTTTGGTGATATCCTTGATGTAATTTCCTTTTTTTATTCTTAACTGTTTATGGATGTGTCTTGCTTTCTCAGAATTACTCTTGTGAAATTCCACTATATACATACAAATATCAAAGCTATTTCCCTTTACCTTTTCCCTTCTTGAAGATATCCTGGCTGGTCATGTTTGTCTTTTTAGGAGTCCTGTATTTTTATGTGGACCTCTCATGTGGCATGTCATATCATAACCAACTTGAGTTTAGGGGGTTTCCAGGGGCAATATGGAAATAAGCTTTCTCTTGGAAATGAATCCTCCTGGCTTATTAACCTCCCTGAACTTGAAATTCAATTTGGTGCCTCATCCTAGCAATGAAATGCACACATTGAACACCTTTGCACAAAATACTTGCTAACAACATAAATATAGCATGTTCTGCGACTTTAAAAGTATCTATCCCATGGCCTGGTGCACAGAGAAGGTCAGAGCAGGGTCTTTGCTGTTGCTGTTTCAAGGGGCAAAAAGTAGTTACAGCCCATCCTGAATAAGCTGCACCTGCTGGGATGTAGTTGAGCACTGTAAGCAGGTGCTCCACAGCTAGTAGTATCTTTTGCAATGTCTTTTACACTGTGAAGTATGATTAAAGATTATGACTAATGTTCATTGGTGTTAATTTTTCATTAAATGTAGGCAAGATCATGGAGCTCTCTGTGAAAGCAAGTTTAATAAATGACTGATTTTTTATGCTCTTCTTTCTTTCCTTTTGTTGTCTCCAGAGTTGAGACTTGTTCAAATGAAAATAGTGAGCTGCGTAAGAAGGTTGAAGTCCTGGAGAATACTAACAGGTAAAGTACAAAGGGAATAATACAAAACTGTAGCATGATATTACAGTGAAAAGTGAAAATCTGGAAGTTGAGAGATAAATTGAAGTGTGAAGAATAGCTATATCTGATCTGGTTAATGTCAAAGAAAGATGAGGAAGGCTAGTTATCGTGACTGCAGTGAGAAGCAGAGACTTTGATGTGAGGTCTTAAACTGTCTCACTAGCCTGTGGGGTGCTTGAGAAACCTTTTAGCTCTCTTCTTTGAGTTCTTCCACTGCCCAAAGAAACATGATTGGTGATACATAACAAACAAAAAACTACAACCCAGCTTTCCAAATTGTATTTATATAGTGAAAGACTGTTTTGACCAGACACTTTGACCTGGAGCATGACACTTCCAGGAATTACAGTGCTGAAGCTCAGGAGTCATTATTAGTTCCTTCTGGACTATTAGATGTCATTGCAATTATTGTGCACCCTTCTAACCATCTCACACCCGAGAATTTCCTTCATTTGGAGAGGGAAAATCAACTCCTTGTTTCTTCCTTTCTGAAGAAATGAGTGGCTTTCTCAAAGGACACATGGCAGAAATAGCTGTGAATATGGGTTGAATAGCTGAGCTTTTAATCGGATGTTAGCTGAGAGTGGAGTGTCAGTCATGGCTTATGCTCAGTGTGTTCTCTAATGATGGCAAATTCCAATGAGTAGGTACTAGATAAGCCCACTGTTAAACACCTTCTAGTTAGAGGCATTTGTAGTGATGGTTGAATGTTACCATTGAACATGATGGTAACACTGAAGTGTGGGAGGAGGCTGGGTTTTGAAGATAAGACCCACCATCATGGAAGATGGCCCTAGAGCTTGTCTGGCAGACAGTGTATTGCTAATTGAGTGGCATGTGTTGTTTCTAATCTCTGGATCCAATCTCTCATTTCATGGAGCCAGACCCTGTAGCACTGTAATTTGCTGCAGAGTGTCTCCCACACACTGTTCATGCATAAAGACATCTGCTGCTTGTTTGAAGAGAGCCAAGCCATTTCTGTGCCTCATGTATCTTCCTCCAGGGTTTTACATAAAAGAACCAGGAATTGTTCTGTAGGTGTAGAGTAGGGTTTTCTCTCCCAGGATCAGTCCTAGGAGATGCTGAAGCCAGCTGCTCTAAGGAAAGGTGCAGCTCTGCATGTACCACTGAGGGACAACATGCTGTCAAGCCTAGGGTTGTTCTCCCCAGTTCAGCTAAATTTGGCCAGCTGTTTTCATCCCTGAGTTGTTGTGGATGCGGTTGTGAGAACAGCTGTGTTGGTATTGTCTGTCCTTTTAGACAGGACCCTTAGCATCTTCTCTGTTATTTGATGATCTTAATTCTCTCATGCTAAATTCTCTAAAAATACTTAGCTAAGTGATATTATCTCCAAATCCTTCATACTTTGGGCATGTGGGATGAGTTCATTGTTTTCTTCCCTCTGCAATAGCTTTTATATTGATTTGTAATCTCCTGCAGAGAAGCAGATGTTTCTGACCCTCTGCACAGAAATTCTTGTAATTTATGGCAATGCTGTTTTGGCTATTTAGATACAAACTGTATCTAAAATCTTAAGGCTTCAAATTGAAGTACTGAGAAATTTGTAAAAGTGCCTGCTTTGATCAAGCCTGAATTATGTAACATAACACATTATGGGTTTTTTCACCTTAGAGCCACTTTTCTTATCAAGTGTATAATTGTGCAACTGTAGAGAATGGTTCCAGGTGCTTGTTTAATGTACATTATCCTCTTCCTACAGTGAATTAAAAATGTCTGGTCTCCTCATTGCTGTTTGCACAGAGCCTTGATGTGGCATGCAGAAACTGTTCAAATGTTTCAGAACTTGTCTTCACAGCATCCTGTAGCTGGTACTTCCATCTCCTATGTACAGCCAGGAGTCAAAGTTCAAAGCAGTGATGGTCAAAATTACGCAGTGTCAGTTTATTCTTGGATGCCCAAATTTGTATGTTTAGGACTTTATTTCTCAAAGTACCTAGCACACAGTTATACACACATGTATCTTACTTAATATGCCCAAAGCAAAGCCTCAGTTGACTTTAGGTGCAACTTTGAGTGTTCAATGCAGTAAAAAATGAAGCTGTCATTGAAGGTATTATCTAAAAGTAGATCTACACACATTAGAGCTGTTCTTTTGTTGTGAAAAATTAAAAGAGTGAAAGACAGATAACAGGAAAATAAGAGCTGTGATTACATGTAAAAATGTTCGTGCATTCAAGTGTAGAGGAAGAGAAAGTTGTTTTTTTACCTTGTTGGAAAATTGGGCTATAGCTGCTTACCTAAGAATAGATGCACATGTATGTGCTGTCAATCAGCATCATGTTTTTATAGTCTGACTGGAGTTGAGAGGAACTGATGGGCTATTTTCAAAACATACAACTATTGAACAGCAGATTTTCCTTTCAGTACGTGCAATCTATTTTTTAAAGCATGTTATTCTATATATAGAACACATTTGCACAGATACATACCTAAGACTTCAGGGAAACCCTGCTTGCATTCCAAAGTCTGGATCCAAACCATGCAAACACTAGACTTTCTTCTGGTAAAACTGTTCCTGCATTATTCTCAGTAACATGAAAAAATGTAGAAGAATCTTCCCTGAGAGCCTGCCTTAGCCTAAAATTCTGGATCTGAAAAGATGTAATGTAAAAGGTGCAAGTGTGGTAAAAAAATTTGCATCCAGAAGCATCTCCCTTGACATTCTTGCATCTTAAAAAGCAAGGCAGGAGGCTGAGGATCAAGATGCAGGGGAGTTTTTAATTCTCATTACTCTGAGTGGGTGACTGCAGCATTTTTGGCATCTTTAGTATTAGAACACTAGCATATGTTCCCTCTCCTAACTTACGTGACTCAGCCCCTTAAAAGAAGCCCACCCAAGTTCCTTTCTAGGCAGTTTTCTCAAAACTAAGGAAGCACATTATTACATGCGTATCTGTTATGTCTTGTACCCACAAGTGAGCCAGGCTTTCCTTGCTTTCAGTGGCATCTGAACATGTGGGGCACTGCTGTCTTAGAAAGCAAAGGGTGTGAGAAGAAGGTGGCAACGAGAGTTGAACTAACTTGTCCCAGTCTCCAAGAAGGCTTGATCCACTAGCTTTTTGGCACTGGGACCAAAGGCAAAAACTGCCAGTGATCTAGGGGGTTGAATACGGTCTCTGACACTGGCGTTGTCTAGCTGGGAGCCATGGCTGTTTGGGCTTAAAGACAGAATAGAAGAATCTGGTACTGTGTACGACATATGAGAAATGCTTTTGCTTTTCACTTCTGTTGAGTCTGTATTTCTAAATATATTGATGATCACTTTTCCTGGAGAAGTGGTAGACATAGGATCCAATTAGCATATGGTTGAGTGTGTCACACATGGACAATGCATGCAAGTAGCTGCTAGAGTTTCTCCCATGGAGTAAGGACTAGCAAGTTGTGTAGATCTCCACTCTGACAGGCACCTTAAAGGCAATGGCTTTGTAAATACAATTGGGATGTTCTTCCATTTCTCATGCTCCTGCTCAAGCTATTGTTAGAACTCCCAGTCATCTAAAGATCAAGTTGCTTATCAGTCTGACACACCAAGGGTTTGTGAGCACCAAAGCTGCCAGACTTCACTGATTTGCTTGTCTGTTCCTTTATTTGAGGCTGGTACAGTCATTTTACCCAGTCATGTTCAAGGAGTGAAGGATCTGCATTTAAGTTGCAATATCTTGCACTTCAGACCACCCTTATAATAGTTGACAAAGGGTGGCAGCCCTGGAGCGTCTCCTTGTTTTCAGAGCAGCAGGACAGTGTTTTTTATGCTGCAACATCTTTGATGAAAAATTGCTGGATTTTTCCTTTGTAATTCAAAGGAGGAAAAATGGTGGATTTTTTTCTGCTTTGAGGTATTCTGGTCTTTCAGTGGAAACCTTACTTTGGGATTTGCTCTCTTTCCTACAAATAGGACAGGCAGAGAAGGAGTCTGTGTGTAGAGTTGGAAGACAGAATAATTTTTCTCTCTCCTTATCAAAATTAGGTTTTGTTCCTCACCAAATAGATAAATTCTCTGAAAAAATCTTGATCAAAATAAACAGTGTTTGGTGTCCCCTAGAAGCTGTCTTTTTTTGTTTAAATCAATGTTAGATTTTAAACATAAACACTGAATTGAGGAAGCCTTCCAGGTGGCTAGGTCCTAGAGTGACAAATTTTCTTTCCTTAATCAAAGTGTCACTGGAAGCAGAGGGGAAGCCTTGACTTGTTCTTTACTTTGGTAGTGAAAGGGGCTCTTCTGAAGATGAATACGTGAATGTGCACATGAAAACAAGACATCACAGGCAGAGTGAATTTGCTGGCAGTGTGTGGAAGAGAGAGCAGGAGTCTTCAGTCACTTTACAGCTTTCCTATGAGGTGCTTCCATTGCCAGAGAAAAGCGTGAAAACACGTTCACACCTCCTACGGAGGTGACCCTCTAATTGAATATCACTGGGAAATGTGTCAGACACAGTGAAAATAATCCCTGTGGGTGCAAACCCCCTTATGCATGCTGCCTTGGGATTGCATGTTCTCCTGTTAGGACTTAGCCTTAGGCAGTGTGTTTCACTAAAAGCATTCATGGCCTTCCTGCTGCTGTGTAGAGGGAGCATCTTAGTTTAAGTCCCTGTTCTGCAGAGCAGAGAGCTGCTCCTTTTCCCTGTCGTAGTCCAGATCATCCCTGCAGCTGTCCAGTAACAATGAAGGCAGCTTTTGCATGGGAGAGGAGATCTTTTGACCTCAGAATCCAGTCTTCCACCATTCCAGATTCAAATAGAGAATAAAAGCACCAAGGTCCGCCCCATTTTGGTGGTGGTAGGGTAAACTGGTATCATCTCTGAACAAACGAACTTGTTTCTTGCTCTTGCTCTTAGTTTGAAAATGCATCTGTAGCCTATCAGCTCCTAATACTGAGTCCTTACCTGTTGAGAAGACGACAGTAGCTCTGCTCAGATAAATGAATTGGTGAGAAAGATATTTTATGTGAAGGTAGTTGGTAAATAAGGTGGGGGATCAATCTTCCTCTGTGTATAGGAGACCTAAGAATACCTGCCTGATTTTATTTTCCAAAAAGACAGTGTTTTGGAATCAGCTCTCTGGGCCCACTTAGCCCAACAGGTTTTTTTAAATTGGACACAAAAAGGCAGAGATGAGCAAAATGAGGAGAATTGCCTCTTCTCTGTTGATTTCCTCACCAGCCATTAGCTGTTTTCTCACTGACACCTCCACAAAAAGTGGCAAGAATGATCAGCATTTCAAGGCTGCTGCTGCCAGCCCCCGAGCTGGGGAGGAGGAGAGCTCCCCCCTCACTCCGCAGAGCTGTTCTGTGTCAAGCCCAGTGACTCAGGTCTGAAACGGGGGAAAGACCTAGTCTTCTATAATAGCACAGAAATTGCAGGGTTAGAAAGGCCTTCCTATATAACATAGCTAGAGGCATATAGTGGAAATACTGTATGCAGTATGTTGTGTACCGGAAAATGGTATCTACCATGTATGCAAGTCTTTGTGAGCCCTATGCCATGTAATGGATGTGAGGAGGAACTGGGGAGAGGTGCAGAAGGGAGCAGGGAATTAGAATGGTCTCATTTTCGTGATGGACAGTGTTTTAATCTCTTAATTTGCCTGTGGTCTCTCTAATAGTGAAAAAAGGACTGAAGTAAACAAATACCTTTTTTTTTAAATACTGAGTTACAGAATAAACCATGTTTTTAAGATCATGCAAGATACCCTTCCTTAATAAGTTGAGAAAGATCTGCTGGCCCAGATAAATCTGTGCTGTGAGCATGCCTTGTGCTCATTTCAGAATGCATTCCTGAAGTCCTTGAATTCATTAAACCCTAATTAGCAATGAGCATTGATGATTAAAAAAATCTATAATAATAGGCAGACAAGTGTATATTGAGCTGTGAAGGCACCTCTGGGTCTGTCCTACAATTAGCTTTTAGCCAGTTTGATCTTAAAATAATCCTTCTATTTTCTCTGACATTCTGACCTTGCCTCTTGCTTTAGCATTTGACTTCACAGCCTCCAAAACTGTTGTGTGGAGTTTTGTGGGGGTTATCCTCCGCAATAGATTGTGATACTTACAGCAGAAGTGAAAAGTAAAGTTAGAAATAAACAGCAGATTCAACATCTTGATACAAAATTGTACTATATTTGTGTTGAGGACAGGCATTTGGGTTACTCCTTATCCGTTAAAAAGCTTTAATGAAAACAAATGAAAGCTGCTGTGAAAACCCTGTATCAATCATACTTGGAGATCATTTCCCATTTAAATGACTAGTATCCTGACTGTAGTAACTGATGATACAGCAGAAGAAAATCAGCCAGAAAGGCAGAAGAATATCCTCCTGGTCTGGGACTCTTGACTCCAACCACAAGAGAATTGCCATTGTGTCTGGGACCTGTGACCGCCACAGTCAGAGTAGCCACTTGAAGCATCTGTGATTTTTGTCAACTCTTGGAGGACTTAGCAAATAGCAATAAAGTGCTTTATTTAATAAATGGATTTGAGAAATGGAGTCTGTGCCTATGTCTGGCTCTAAGACCTTCTCTTTGAAAATGGTCCAGCTTGTGGTCCAAACCACTGTACAGCAGGTTTTCAGAAAAAGGAGGTAGCTGTATACCTCTGCCACCAATTAGAGCAGTTACAAACTTGTTTCTGCGCCGTTTCAAATAATGGTGAAACTTCTGCTGAATTCCTGACATAGCATCAGGTTGTATATGCATCTAGTCACTTGCACGTAGAACAGTTTAAGCTGTTTGTACGCTGTCCAGAATCACTTCTTGTAGAAACACTGAAAACACAATTTTTATTTAGAAGAGCTTTCTGAAAGTACTGAAGAAGTAATTGTTCAGGGACATCAGTTGAGGGAAAGGCAAAAGATCTTTTTGAAAGTTCCAGTGTTAATACGTATAAAAACTTTGTAAAATTAAAAACATTCCTTACTACTAACTTCAAGGAGAGGACTTTATCTGTACCTATCATAAATGCTGTATTATTGCTAGGTGTGGAATTTGAAGCAAAAAGCTATTTAACCAGCAAGTAGATCAGTGTGTGTGATGCTTGTCTGTTGCCTTTGCTTTCCAGAACACTTCTGCAGCAGTTGCAGAGACTCCAAGCCATGGTTGCTGGGAAAGTGTCCCGTTCGTGTAAGGCAGCTAGCACACAGACAGGGACCTGTCTTATGGTGAGTGTCCCTAAAGCTGGGAATTGTAGGGGAATGAGAATCTGTTTCTGCTGCTCAAAGGCACATCCCTTGTTCTGCAAAGCCCCTCACTTGCAAATTCTCAGCATGGGAAACTTCTCTTCATAATTTGACAATTAATTTTGAGGTAGGTGAGACTCCTAGCTGATGAAGATTAACGGTTGTGGGAAGGCATTAAATTCTGGAGGAGGCTGGGCCTGTGCTTTTGATTGGGTGCTGCAGTGATGAAAGAAGGAGCACTGCTCCTCTGAGTGACCTGTTTTGTTATTTCCTACAGTATTGTATATGAGTCTAGGGTTGTAAAATGAAAACGAGGGTGACCTTTGATGCTCGGTTCCTTTGATACCAATAAGAATAAACTTGTTCATCCAAATAAAAATACGACTAACACTGTAAATCTACCTCTGTCCTATTTCAGTAATAATAGTCAGGATAAGGAAAGGATTAGAATGAAACTTTTCAATTTTCCCTCCCTACACTCAGACAGCAAGTTCCCTTTATACTAGTGCTATAAATTGATGGAAATTATTTTCAAGGCCTAAGTTGTTCGCCTAGTCTGCCAGCCTCTCTGTCACTTGGAAGGAAGACTGGGGCCAGCAGCAGAAATAACCTTGGAAATTCCCAACAGCATCTGTAAAACATACGTGGTGGTTGTGTCCGCTTTTCAACTTTGGGAGTAAATAAGGCTACAGGCCAAAATGGTGGCAGACATTGAAAACAAATTCCTGCATTGAAATCTGCCCTTTAAAACACTGAATTGTTATTGTAGATGTGCCTTTGCTAAGACACTGTATGTAATGATGAAAATAGCCTCAAATAATTTGTTTTGAAAAAGTATGCTTTGTATTGATTCTTAGTTTTGATGTGCGCGTGTGGGCCAAGAGCTAGTGCACTTAGCTCTTCTGCATCCTCCCTTTACCAGATGGTGGTGCTGTGCTTTGCAGTAGTTTTTGGCAGCTTCTCTCAGAGCTATGGGCCATATCCTTCTGCTACAAAAATGGTGTTGCCCAGGCAGCATTCCTCTCCAGAGTCCTACACAGACTCCATTGGTAAGTGACAAGTATCCCAGTCTTGCTCCCTGCTTGGTTGTGTTTCGGCACTTGTTTTCTACCCCCATTCCTAACCCCCTCCTCAAGCACCTCTTGCTTTTCTGCTCCTTAGCTGGCCACTCCTTGATATACCTGTGTTTTTCAAAGGATAGCTTGGCAAGCTGTTTTGATGGCAGAAGACATCACAGACATGGGCAAAGCCTTTCCCCACTAGCCTGCTTGGTACTTCTGTTTAAAGCAGTTTTGTTTCTGTTTGTGGAACTAAAGCTAGTGGTCTGTAAAAAGCAGCAGGATATCTGCTCGGTAGCAAATGTTCATACTGTTAGAACATGCAACCGATAGCAGACAGTGTGTCCTTTGCCAATGTCAACAGAGAGTCCAAGGACTGCATGGGAAATTGTTAGTATTATATACCCATAATGAACTTGTTGCTTTCAATGTATATTATCAAAGTGATTGTTTCATTTTTTTCTTGTTTCGTGAATAATTCAGAGTTTTTTGATCCTTACCTGGACCATTGCTGTGGTATCTTTCCTCAGCTATCAATTTACCAGTTAATCACTATGAAAAGACCTTTGCAGCTTTAGTTCTGCTTTGACAGTTTCCATTTCCTGAAATGGCCAGGGCTGTTCTCTGAGCTGCCGGTTTCTCATCTTCTTTTGCCTTCTGTCTTTGTATGCAGTGAGGTCAAGGAGTCTGCTAATTTATGAAGAGCCTCACCAACTGGAGGAGTCATCAAGCCCGATCTCCTTTGCAGATCGCAATGACAGGCAACCAGACACCTCCAAGTACACAGCGCTGTCCCTGGAAGCCGTGCCAGGGACACAGCAGGATGATATCATGCAGTTCACAATAGCCAACGAGACAAGGCTAGAGAAATCGGTGCTGCTGGGCCTGCAGCAGCACAGGTGAGTGCAGGGTGGGCTGCTTGTCATCTGGGTGTTCCGTATCACTGTCGTTTGTGCCTGGAGCGCAGCAGTAAGACTAGGGCTCAGCTATGCTGGGCACTGTGAAACATGAAGTAAGAGTTTGGTCTCGTATCTAGAGAGCTTATAGGCAAAGTTATTGTTACTGTGGAGAAGTGGTTTCAACAATATTGTAATAATACAGCTACCAAACTTAGTGCTTCTGGCAGAAACCTAACCCCTGTAAGGCTGTTAGTTGTGCCTGCCCACTTCTTTAAGCGCTTACTTCTGTGTCTCCTAAAGGAAAAAGCTTTTGTCAGGTGAAAGTGTGAAGCTGTGACTTACTGCGCTTTCTATGAGGTTAGGGTGTGAAGAGCTGGAACTTCTTGCTGCAGTGATCTTACCAAAGCATTACTGTGGAAAGTTTGCAGGACTCAAGAGACAGACTTGTAAAGTTATCTGAACTGCTTAACACAGAGCTCCTTCGTAATTTTTTTTTTTTTTTAGCATAAATGTAAGTTTTGGGGGCCTCTGCAAAGAGAGAGATTCACTGGTTTAAATACGTGTGTGCAGTTTTCTTTCCATTCTACTTTTTCTTGTCCTGCCACTGTCCTGTTGGCCCAGGTCTTGGTCTCTGCTAACAAGCAGTAGCAAGCACGCCGAACAGTGGAGAGAGGGATTTTGTTTGGAAGCATGCTACTCCGAGGGGTAGGATGAGCCCTATCATGCCAACCGTGCCTTCTGAGCTCTTGTGTCAAAGTTATACCTAGAGCCAAAGAGATAACTAATTCAGAGTGTTGCCATACTCCAGCTGACAAGTACCTGGTAAATACTGAGTGCCTTTTTAGCATTAGCCAATTCAAGCAGGATATGTGCTTTTAGAAATTACTAACTTTTAGCATTAACCTTTGTTGTTTTGGTTTTTTTGTTCCCTGCAGAGTCAACTCCGAACTAGAAGGAAATGAAACACTGAAGATAATTGAAATAGATAGAAGAGTCAATGCCACCTCTTAAAAATAAAAAAAGGCCTTTTTTCTTGATTTCCCTCTTTCCCACATATTTTCAACCAGAGTCCCCCTGACTTGTCATCCTCAGTGAACTAAAGCACAAAAGAGAGGGAGTTCAACTTCTGCATTGACTGGTGAGGCTGTGACTGCAGATGGGATCTCTTGTCTTTGTAACTCCCTTCCTCACTTCACATACAGTCACTGTCTTTGCTTTTATTCCTTTCCTGTCTGATACTGCAAGGGCAGGATTGAAGTATGATGGCAGATGATGCCAGCAGTGTGCCGGTGACTGGAGTGTGTGTGTGTGTATGCGTGCATGCACACATTCTAATCCAAGCCCAAAGGCATTCTGTATAAGAATGAAATATGCAAAACTGATGGGAGAATGTGGGTGATAGGTTCCTTGAGAGAAGGTAATTAAGAGAAAGAGGAGATGCAGCATGATGCTGCTCAGAATCTAGCCACAGTTCCATGCCTGCTGGTCTACAGCACTTGAGCCTTTTTGGGGGATTGAGAAGCATGTGTGTAGCCCGCTTCTGAATGGACAAGAAAGGGCCCTGATACTGCGGAGTTAACAGCGCAGGCAGGAGAGGGATGGGCAATGATGCTGTTGAATTGTCCTTCCCGTGATTTTTCTCTTCTCCCCTCCAGCCTCTTTATCATTTAGTGAGGTAGGTTTCTCTCTGGATTGAAGCAATCCTGGTAGGCTTCCCTACCTTCCACCCTTGTGGAATTCAAGCAAAGATCAGTTGCTGTCTTGTCACACTTTGTGTGGGGGAATTATGCTAGTTTAACTAAATCTGTTTAGAAAGCAGGTTTTGTTAAATTCATGCAATGTTTTGGATGGATGTCCTTTAGTCTGCTTAAGGCTAATCTGTTTAGTTAAAATCAGTTCCTTCCCAACAAACTAAATCAATGTAAGGCTTAAACCAGAAGTGCCTCCTGAGAGGACCATATGGATTTAATTTATTGGCTTCTAGATGCATTGATAGAATTTCTTAGGTAGACCCAGTCTCAGATTGTCCTGTGTTTTCCTTTCCTTGCCATCTTCCTGTTACTGTTGTAAATAGTATTTATTAGCTTTGCAAAATTTTGTTGAGGCAGTCGCAATGAAGAGAACTGAGCTTCCCTAACCCTGCAAGTCGTCTGGGCAAACTCTGAAATTGGACACACGAATATCGCTGAACACCCATTCCCTCCCCCCAAACTTGAATTGCCCTAAATAAAGCCATGTGTCTTATCTTCCTCTTACCTCCTTTTCCAGAGATGTGATCTTAGACCAACTGCTTAGCCGAAAAGACAGGCGTATAGGTAGGACCAGCTAGGCACAGTTCAGGCCTGGAGGCGATAGATACAGTATTAACTCTATAGCAAGAGAGCCTCTGACCCGAGGAGTTGAGTATGTAGGCAGGAGACAAGGCATAAGAGAGATGAGATGGACACATAGGGAGGTGAAGTGACTGGGCCAAGTTCAGTGGAAAAGCCAAGAGCAGTATTCGGGTCTGATCCTGGTCCAGTACTCTTCTCCCTGCTTTGTTTCCTCCTTGTCTCAAGTAGCTGTTGCCTTCAAGGGTTCTCCCTCTCTCAGTACTCTGGTCATGCCTTTGCCCAAGCTGTGCTTCTTGCAGTTTGTCCTTGCAGTGGCACAGTCAAACCTACCCCAGGATTTGAGCAGGGGTTTATCTGGCTACTACAAAAGGGCACTCAGACTCCGTTGAGGATGGATTTAATGTGAAAATCCTAATTCAGGAGGCTAGCATAGCTGCTTTACAGTTTACCAAAAGAAGTAAATTTAAAAAAAAGGATAAAGAATTTTGAAGCTCTTTTTAAATTTTTTTCCTAATGATAAATAAGGGAAAAACTAACCTAACCTTACAAGTAATTTTCTACCATGTACAGTAGATATTTCCTGCAAGTATTCTATTTTGTAAAATATTGGATTTGTATTTTATTACAGCAGCTGCCACACCAGCTCCTTTCTTGTTCTTCATTCTCCTTAGACTTTCTTCCTTCGATATCCTAAGTGCCGACCTCAGGCCTGACTCAAAACTCAGTGAAACGAATGGAAAGAATTTGGTGAATTACAGGGGGCTGTGGATCAGTCCCCACTGTGCCATTTTAAGAAGGTGTTTCACAGTAGTGACAGTGAAACATGTGCCTGACTCCATGAGCTAGTAATGAGTTTTGGTGTACAGATGTGCTTTCTAGGTAATGCCCTATTCTTATATGTAAGTGCCTTTTTATTATTTTACCTTTGGTGGCAATGAGAGGAGAAATGCTGTTGTAGTCTATTTTGCAAGTGTTCCCTTCTTCTTGGAATGGGTCAGCCTCCTCCCTAAAGTCTCTTTCCCTTCACAATGATCCTGCTGGGTCCTCTGAATCATTCCAGTAGCCACCAACAACTTTTCTATGATTTTTTTGAACAATTTCAGGCTTCACATAAATAATGAACACTGGTGGGTGCCACGAGGGATGGCTGCATTGCTTAGCCACAGGAGGTCAGCAAAGTGACAGGAGAAAGCTGGCCCTGACCCTTCCATTACCATATGGCTAGTCAGTGTAAGTGGGCAAGGTCATAGCTTAGAAAATTCCTTAAAAGGTCTTTTTTTTTCAGAGCACCCATGGTTTGCCACCTCTGAGGGCAACTGAATGGTTAAGTCTTCTGCAAAAGAGGCCGCCAGCTGTCGAGCACGACACTGCTCTTACTAGTCTTGCAGTTTGTACTGTGCATAAGCAGGAGGCCGCTCTGCCTGAACTAATGCCCATTACCAGTTAAATGGATCACCTCCCATTGCAGATACAGCTGCCTTCACTGTATTAAAACGAAAATTGAATTATTTCTCAATACTTAAAGGACAGATGATTTCACAAAACCCAAACAACCCCCCCCTCTCTGAAACCTACTGCACTAGTCACCATTAAAGCTGTGCCCTTTTGTTTGCTTAATTTGGGCATGTCAGTTCAAATCTGATTGGGAGGTAGTCATGTTTTCATCTGGAACATTTTAAACTGGCCACGGTCTGGGTCAGGCCTCTAAACTAATTCATCCAAGCCATTATGGCCATACTAGTTTTCTTGTAACTGTTTGATAATCTATTGCTGTAATCCTAGTTTGTGTAATCCTTTAAGTTATTTTTAGGTACTTTTTGGGGGAATCTCTTGACCTAGCACACACATTGCTTGGGGATTTATTATATTAAATATTACTTCTTTATAATAAGGAAAACCTTTGTTTTACTTTGGTATGTTTGTGATAATTTTTCTTCAGGGGGCTTAATAGAACAGGTTTCTCTGCTAGACACTAGGGGCCAAAGAATCTCCTGTCATCACCTACCCACAGGCTGTTACGTGACAAGGACCTCACTATCTCCAGAGGTAGTTTATGCCCGTGTTACGTACCTAGCAGGGGGACAGCGGAGGCAGGACATGTGCAATTACATGCCAGCCTCAGCAGTCCAGGGGTGACCCAAGCGTGAATGTTGATGCACTGCAGACCATGTGGAGAGGCAGCTGTGTGGGCTCTGTGTTGAGGGTGTAGGGAACGAGTAGTAAGGTGTATTCAGGGAGGATGCCAGTATAAGTGCTTTTATTTAGCTCAGCTGTATTACTTGAGGTCTTAGCCTTCTGCCAGTATACTTTTTCGGGTGATCAGTGACTTGGTGCTGTAGAATAATGCGTGTGTATGGACAGGGTAGGCAGAGGCCTTACGTGCTACTTGATTTCCATTTCCACTAGAGGACTTAAGTGATTCTTAGAGTCTTCAGCTGTAACTTTATGCTGCCTGTCAGCATGATTTTATACACACTAGTAAACTTACCTTTTGGCCTATAGCTTTAAAGCATGTCTAGATCTGTCGGGTCTTTGCTTCTAGGGAGATAAGCTGCGAAGGAGTGTAGGGCATTATTTTTATATATATATATATATATTTTAAAACTATCAAGCACAGGACATGTGACAGTTCTAACCTTGTTACCAGTGTGTAGATAATGTTGGGGTTTTTTTCCCCCAGGCTATTTATAGTTCTTTGCTGTATTTCTCTTATTTCATCCGTACCATTCAATATTTTTCAACAGCATGGACTAATAATGGATTAGGCTGAGGTTCTTGGGCCAAATCCTAGCTGATACAACGTAGCGTGCTTCACACTTCACACTTTTGGAGGCTGCAGGTCTGATTTATACTGGCAGGGGAGCCTCTTCCATATTTCTCTGTGTAACAGTGTGTCTCAGTGTATTCTTGATTTTTCTAAGGTAGAGCTGAAAAAGAATATAAAAACTTGTGTTCTTTGGTTTTTTTTTCCTGCTAAAAAGAACCAACCCACCTCTCCACTCCCATCCCCCCAAACTATCAGCAGTGAATTCTGTCTAGACGCATTTAGAATGTAGGTCAAGTAAATGAATGATACTAATTGCTACGTTGGGAGGGATTTCCACTGAGTATTTGGGCTCTAGATTCTAGCTAATGCCAAGAGGCCATTGTATAAAACCCACGCAGCTAAGAACAGAAGTATACGAAGTATTTTTATACTCTTGGTGACTAAAATATTTCTTTCTCAAGTCACTAATTAGAAAGGGAACATTTTATGTTCTGAAGGTGAATTGGTAGGTCAGTCCTTTGTAACTACAAAAGTTATATTCGCCTATGTAAGTAGTGTAGTTCTCTGATGTGTTGCTGCTTTGCACTATAGCGTTAAGGATAAACAGCTTTGGGGGTTGCAAAGATGAATGAACTGGCTTACGTGTTAAGGTCTTTACAAATAAGGTGTAAGGATTCAATCAGTGGGCCAGGACATTGTGGCTTTCTCATGGCCAATAAAATGACAGTGGGCATTCAGGGATATGTTGAGGGTGTGGTCTCAGTTACTACTGCGTTGCTTAGGCGATCAGCATTCATTGGAGACTCCAAGATTAAGAGGGAAATTGCCATTTGTTTTTGTGGTTTTCTCATCAGGCTTTTTCTGCTTTACCAAGGTATATAACTGAGTAGGCTTCCTACACAGAAAAGAGTGCATCTTGCAGGAAACTCTTATTTGTGATGCTGAAATGGAGTTTCGATATTCTTTATTATCAGTAGTCTCTTCTCTGCCCCAAAGCCCATCTCCATACTCTTCCTCTAAGAGTTGGAACTGAACAGGTGAGAACAAAACATGAGAAAGGTGGATTTGTAGACCTGTCTAACAGAAAAGATGAAACAAATGGCTGATGAGGGGTCTCCTGACGTCACAGGGAAACTTCCTAGTTCTTGATTCCATAAATCAACAATGATAGTCTCTTTCATTAGTTCCCCTCTTGTTTTAGCTTTGTTCTTCCCCTTGCTCTTTAATACTATGTGGTCCTGTTTATGCATATCTGACCTTTATGGTATATGCCATTTTTCCTTCCAGCCAGCAGGTAAAAATCTTTTTGAATTTTAGCAACCCATAACTAAGGGAGTGGAAGGAAGGGAGAGGGGGAAGCAGAGGCAAGTTATCAATTTCTTGTAATAGAACTCTGCTCATATCTGACTTTGCCATATCAGATTTTAATTCAATGGTGCTGATGTAATGCCTTCTTGCTTTCTTCATTTGTACAGTTAGCAGGAATGAGTGCGAGTGTGTGTGTATCTGTGTACGAGTGCATGGTGAGCAATTAAAAAAAAAAGTAGAGTTGGTTTTTTAATGTAGAAAGCATCACTAAATAAAGGCATCTACCTGAACACACAGGGCACATTCCACTTGGTGCAACAGTAAGTCCAGGCATTTCTGACACCTGTTCACATTCCACATCTCTGAGCACTCGTAAAACTGTAGTGTGAATTGCTGTCTGAAGTCTGTCCTATTAGCAATTTTCGACTGAAAGTTGTTGCACTGTGTCTTTGTGTGTGTATGCATAAATTGTTTGGCCTTGCTATAGGACAGTTCTGGCTTAGTACAAAAAGAATAATTACTTCAGGCTTTATTGTATCTTCGGGTGTCATTTTTGTTCTGCAGAATTATGTCTTTGAATGCTTTTGGTTTTTAAATGGTGTGAGGTAGCCTTAAAAAGTGGCGCCTGGGAGCTGACAGCTCAAGGAAAACACAGTTTGTTGAGCTGTTCTTCTGGGAGAGGACCTGAAGATCCCTCCTTCCCTGGGAGCACTACTGCCCTAACCGCCCCAGGGGTGCAGTAAGTTGCCAGGGAGAGGAAGCAGTTTGCTCTCAGAGGACCACCCAATAATGTAAGTACATCAGAGTTTCCCTGAGATTTGCTGGGCCTTCCAAGGATAAATTACCTGGTGTTACCCTCTCAAAGAGAAGTAGGTGTCCAGGGCCACAGCCATTGCCTTGGGCTGTGCAAAACAATACCTTGTGACTCTGAGTCACTCTGCGTGTGACCACCCCTAAGGCATTTCAGCTGATCTTTCCCTTTCCCTCTGTTCATGCGGATACAGTATGGGTTTGTGCAAACCTTTAAGACTATCTAAGATGAAAAGGACAGTGATACTAGTGCAAAAGCACACCCCCTAAATTCCTTGGTAAACTGCATTGGAGCCTCTTCTGACTGCAGATATCTCTGTTCTTTTGCCATAAGTCTGTTTAACTCTGTGTATGTGTGTTCAATGGCCTCTCTCTTTTTGTACAAGCGCTGTCATCTGGATACGGTCCCACCTTTTTGTTCACACTGCAAACATGTCCATTGGGTGGAAAGAAATTTCTGTTTCTCCTTTTTAAATTGTCTGCTTGATTCTACGAAAGAACAGACTACCTGCTTTTGTAGCCTAAACATGTATGTAGCTAAGTATGTTACGCTTTTCATTTCTTGCAAATAAATATTTTCTGTAGAAAAAGCAAGTACAACTTGTTTGCTTTCCTGATGGTTGGAAAAGATCTGGTCCGTTGGCTTTCCCAAGTTCAGCGCTGTGCGCAATGTGTCCGTCTTCAACGCGGCAGAACCCCGTTAATTTAGCACGTTGCTAGACAGAGAAGGTTAAAAGCAACGGTGTGGGTTTTTACTGAAGCTGGCTGTCCCTTCCCTGTTTTGAGATTAGCAGAGAATTATATCTGTCAGTAATGGGTGGAAATTAGGCAAAGGCTGATGGCATTTAATAATGATAATGGCACTTGAGTGCAGCTAGGCAATACAGCCACATTAATATTAAATTCTCTCTCTATAAAAGCGGGATCCAGGAAGGCTGATGCTGAATGGGGCACTAGCTTCAGCCTAGTGATACCGGTCTGCTAGAGCATGTTGGAGCTTGATTCGTGTGGGCCGAGTAGTCCCCTGGAAGGTAAGGCCTTTCCCTGCGCTGACTTTACACTGGGCAACTAATTGCTTAAACTGTACTCTTAAAAGACCTCTTTCTGCTTTGGCTTTTAGGGGTTGAGTGCTTTGCTGGCCTCAGCTCCTTCCCTTACCTGACTCACCCCCGAGATAGCTCAGGAGCTTTCTCCAGCGATTCAGAAGCTGCTGCTTTGCCTGTGTGAACAGTCGAGATTATGCCCTGCAGCCCAGAAGCAGCATCCAGCCAGGGGACAGAGTTGAGCTTTGCTACTTCAAGCAGACACGGAGAAGAACATACCTCATTTCTTCCGGTTTGGGGATTCTGTGGCTTTGCTGGCCATCCAGGGAACTTGGCAATGGATGGCCTAGTGCAGATGTGAAAATCACCTTGTGCAGAGCTGGCTTCATAAAGGGTATAGTCATTGGTATTACGCCAGTTTTCTGGTAGGAAAGGGACCTCGTATATGAATACCGTGCATCCATACAACAGCAACCAAGAGCCTATCCTCCGCAGGAAATACTAGCGATGGAAGTAATGGTTCTAGCTTTACTGAACTGAAAATGGGAGCATGACAGATGTCTTTGGTGCCTCCTTTTCAAGGCCTTTTAAAGAAGGCTGCTTTAGAGGTTGGGCAAGGCAGCATACCATGAAAATTGGAACACCCTGGCCTGCCCTGAACTTGTGGCTGATGAGGATTTTTAGAAATGCCTTGGTTTTGAGCTAAAGAGTTTGAAGTAGCAAAAGAAACTGGCAGTGAAGGGAAAAAAAACCCAACCAAAACTCTTCTCTCCTAAGCTCTACACTGTTGGTTTTAACCTAAGGATTGTCTTTCCTGCCCACCACCATTCACTGTCACAAGGAAAGGAAATTGGAATGAGAAGTTTATTTTTCACCTTTCCAGTCGTCTTGGTCTGTCTTATGGCACACACAGCATCCATGCAGTGCTGTACAGAACAGCTCTCCCAGGCGGAGCCTGGTTCCAGCACCAGAACATATTACCTAACTCTGCCTCGGTCACAGCAGGTGATGAAGCAGCTCTTTCTCACAGAATTTGGTTTTGGAAGGCGAGGGGAGAAGGGCATTATTTTGTCCTTGGAGTTCTGCATCCCACTCCTTCGCTCTCATCGTTTCAGAGGTTATTGCAGCCACCGTCTTTCTGCTGCTGCTGCTGGGTGCCCCTTGCTTTCTGAACAGGCAATTTCACTTGCCAGAACTATTGATCCAGGGCACTTGTTAGCAGCATCAAGCCATACATAACGCTTTTAGAGGAAAATCATTAGACCGTGACTGATTGGAGAAGTTAACCCTCGGCTTAGTTTTAGCTGAGCTCAGTTCCTCCAAACATACAAAACACCGACTGGTGATTAACGATTGGTTAAGAATCTCCTCTGGTCTCAGTATTACCCTTAAAGCATCACACAGCAGGTGATGCTGCAGGGAGTCTGTGATTAAAAAAGAAACCCACATACAGAGGAGAAGTGCTGGGTGATGAG
The DNA here is from genome assembly GCA_034782735.1 of Sagittarius serpentarius. NCBI lineage: Eukaryota > Metazoa > Chordata > Aves > Accipitriformes > Sagittariidae > Sagittarius > Sagittarius serpentarius. The sequence goes on along the minus strand of JAVKLA010000024.1, from coordinate 20,217,427 downwards.
CTGTAAGCCTCGCTACCTATCACCTTCCAGTACATGCTGGTTTTTGAAAAACATGTTTCTGTTTGAATTCAAGGCTGAAGTTTGATACTCGTTTCTCAGGCTGATTCCCATTGCAGGGCAGGAGGGAGAGTGTCCGAATGCAGCTTGCAATGCCTCTCATGGCATGGTGTGGGTAGTACATCTTCACCCTTTGCTGTTAGCTATTGCTTGTACTTATTTTACCAACAGCACAGACTTCCCCACCCCTGCAGGTATTTCACAGTAGATTCCTTACTGCTGCTCCCTTTCCTGGTTCGTTTGCTTTGGGGTTTTTTTAGAAACGTGGACCTCATTATCTTGGAGTGTGGAAGCAGCAAGCAAAAGCTTGCACCTTTGCCATAAATAAAACAATTCCATAGGAGCCATGTCCTGTAGAGAGAGAGCATGGGGTAGGGACTGAGGAAATGAGCTTCTGGGTCCAGCTGCTCATGACGTGCTGGTGAATTTGGCTGACCCTCCTCCATGCTTCAGACTCCTGGTCTGTGAAATGGGGCCAGTGGTGGCTTCCTCCTCTCTACAGAGCACACTCAGATTAACCAAAGCAAGATGATCCAGAGGAGGCAGTAATTAGAAAGAAAAACTGTTTTGCTTCATATTGAATAACACTTGTGTGTCTTGTCTCCCTCCAGTTTGTGCTTCAAAAAGTTTAAGTGATTGATTTGATCTCTCATTTTCTTGGTGCAGTCTCTTGTGGGCTTCAAATGGTCCACACAGAAGCCAGGAATGACTTGTTTAACTTTTTGTTAATGAATTAATCTTAAAATGAAGTTCTATATGTTGCTATAAAATTACTTTTTTTTTTTTTATCTCTGGTAAGGAGGAAATTACAAGTTCTGGCCCTTATCTTTGCTGTGATGCAGCTGAGGAAAGATAACCACTGTAGAGTAAGTCAATGTCTGTTGGGTTCTCTCACTTCCACTGTCTAAAGAAATGCTTCGGTTCTAGTTAGCCTTCTTGTTTAAACCTATCTGATAAAAACCTGGGTTTGATCCATGGTATCTGTGAAGGGGCAGCACCTAGGCACTTCCAAGCCAGGATCAGGCCATTGTCACCTCCACTGAACACCCTGGCAACAGGAATCAAGGCATATTTCTAGCTACGGCAGCCTACGTGCAGAAAGGAGAGCAGTGCTGCGAAATAGCTGAAAAACGGTAAAAAAAATAGAATGTAGCAGAAAGCAGTAACTCGCCAGAGAGCTAATCAGAGCCAGCGCTGGCAGAGCTGCAGGGTGAAGTGGCTCTGTCCAACAGGGTGATCTGCTGAGGTGAGGGCGGGCCATCGAATCACAGAACAGTTTGGGTTGCAAGGGACGTTAAAGATCATCTAGTTCCAACCCCCCAGCCATGGGCAGGGACACCTTCCACTAGACCAGGCTGCTCAAAGCCCCGTCCAACCTGGCCTTGAACACTTCCAGGGATGGGGCATCCACAGCCTCTCTGGGCAACCTGTGCCAGTGCCTCACCAC
>JAVKLA010000024.1:20189372-20211428 GCA_034782735.1 Sagittarius serpentarius | reverse complement strand
AGGCGGCGGGTGCCACCGGCGTCCCGGAGGAGCCGGGGCTGTCCGCGGCGGAGGAGTCCCTGGAGGAGAAGCTGCGGAGCCTCACCTTCAGGAAGCAGGTGTCCTACAGGTGGGCGCCGGGCGGGCGGGGAAGACTCCGGCCGCCCTCGGTGCCCCTCTCGGCGGCATCTCCCGGGCACGGGGCGCCCGCGGGTGGGGAGGCGGCAGGCGGGGTCCGGCGGCGGTGCGGCCGGGCAGCGGCGTGAGGGCAGCACCCTGGAGCCTGAGGGGGGCTTCTTCTTCATCCCGAAGCCTAAAAGACACCCTCGCGTCCCCCAGATCGGCGTTCCGTTAAGCCAGCGAGCAGCTCCCAGCCCCGCCGCTGCTGTCAGGTTTGCGGTGTTCCTCCGGCGCGGCCGCGCCAGGGTATATGGAGGGGCGGGGGGGGGGACGGACGGTGTACGTGGGTGAACTTCAGAGTTAGTCGGAGAGAGTCAGAAACCTTGCCCGGCTGCCAGGGGAATAGGTCTGTCCTTAACGCTTTGCCCTTTTCGATAAAAACACGGCCGCCCGTGCTCCCGACGCCTCCAAACGCTCGCAAAAGGGATCGGATAAACCCTTCTGGTGGCATCGCTGCTCCCGAGAGGGGCTTCTCTGTGGGAAGCCTCGGGGAGCGCAGGTCCCCCCTCCCTTCCCGGCCCCCACCCGTGCCCGCAGCCCTTGCGTAAGCCCCAGCAGCTGACAGGAGAGGGGGGCTGCTGGGCCCGGCGGCCCCACGCGTGGCTGCGGGGCGAGGGCCGAGAGCGGGCAGGCCGCCGGGTGCCGCAGGACGCGCTATAACCAGAGCAGGGTGTTACTTTCATAACCGGGGTCTCGGATTTTTATGGCTGGGCATTTACCCTGTATCTCTGATGTCAAATAAAGGGGTTTCTTCCTTCTGCAAATACACCTGTACGAAGGGGCTGTGGGTGGGGGTTGTCTGCTCTTCTGTGACCGCCTGGGATCTGTTAATGGGCAGCAGCTGCTGAAAGCGATTGCTGTCTGAGAAGCTTCGTGCCAAAAAGTTCTCGAGTCTTACCTAATTCTGGCTGCAAAGCCCTAGAGGAGGCAGCACGCCGTCAGAAACCAGCATTCTAGTGTGCTTAGAGATGAGCCCTCTTAACTGAGAGGACAGAGCTGCTACTTATTTTGTCTCTGCAAGGAAAGAGTGCCTCTAGCTCTAGGTAAGTTAGCTAAAGAATCTCCCCTAACATGGAGATACTTCTTTCACATGTGCTGTTAATTTATGTCTGAGATAGCTTAGTAATGGTTTGAATCTCTGCATGTGGTAAGGCTTAAAAATGATGTAATTAAACATGCTTCATAGCTGAAGTTTTACATAGTACTCCATGTATGCAGAGAGGCTTCCCCATTAGGGCTGATGGTCTCACTGGTGACAGTGAAGTTTGGGATGATTCGCACTAGACTCAGTAAGGTGAGTGATGTGAATAGGAAAACTTACTGGACACCTAAAGAGCATTGCATCAGTCATCTCTTGGTACTTTTGCATCTCTACCCTGACCATTTTCCTAGCGCCTGCCATTTAGGGGCAAATTGGCTATTGCAGGTAAAGGCAGGTTCTGTAGGTGGGCTGTTGAAGTAGCTGCTAATGAGACAGGTTTGCTAACATGTCTGCCCTTGGTACAGAAGTCATGGGGTTTGCAATAAATCTTGGAGGTGCTCTAGTCAGACTTTAAATTTTCTTTTTTATTTCATTAATTTTGGCAACTCCCCCCCTTTTTTTTGTGTGTGTGTAAATATTAAAATCTGTTTATAATGTCCTGTTCTCTAGATTATCTTAGAAGTGTGTTAAAGACATGAGTATTCTTGAAGTTTTCTACATGGTTGATATTTGTAAGGGTTTTATAATAAACATTCATAGGAGAAAATGTAGGGGTTTTTTTTCCTTGCCTATCCTCTCCCCTCCTCCGCCTGGGCAAATGTACAAGTCTTAAACCTTCAGATATAAAAGGCTTTTCCTAAGCTTCTCTTGATGCATATTACCCGTTCTACCTCACTTAGGATATGTGTGAGAGAGTACATTTTCTCTGCATCCTTGGATTTCTACACCTTTTCTTCTTTTGGAGCTGGTTTCCTACAAATAATGCACACTCTCTCATTTATCCATAATGAGAACGATCTGAGTAGAAGAGCAGAAAACTTCCACAAAGGACCTCCACTGAGCTCTCCACACCCTGCACCCCCCCAGGCTCCCTAAATTGCTACCATTTCTCTCAGTAAATTATGGTGCTGAAATACATTTGTAAATGTAAATGACTATATTATATACAGGAAAATCTATTTATGTTGGCGCTTGGACTCCCTTATCAACTGGTACAATAGAAGTTATTCAAGACTTCACACAGACTTTCAAACAGCCCATTTAGGATTCTCTATGCAGGTGCATTACACTGACATACACCCATATATCTGTATTTATACATGCAGAAAAAAGGAACAGTTGGAACTTGCTTAAAATAATAAAGATTCATGAAAATGCAGGTAAAAAAATCTGTTGGTGGCAATTGAAGGAATGAAATGGGTGGCTGAAAGAGAGGTCAAGGTATTGTCACAAGGGAAAAAAGGAAGACGAAGAAAAATATTTCCTGTACCAATTTTATGTTAATCATTCCCTATTATGAAACGACGGTTTACCAGAATCTGGCTTAAAGTATTATCTTCCCCCTTGCTTTTTTTTTTTTGTTGCTAAACAGCAACTGCTTTCATTGTAATGCAGATCTATTTAGCTAATGCCATAGTTGCTGCGGACAAATAACTTGTTAGTTTCTCTAGAATTGTACCAAAACCGTGAGTAACACCATTCAGAAAACAAGCCAGTGGCTTACAATGCAGAAACTTCTGTATTAAATACCTAATGATTTTGTCTAGCAAATACCAGTGTAGGCACGTTCATCCCCCATATCGAACCACCAGGAGGAAAAACTTGCTTTAAATAACACAGGTGTGCCTCATGGGGAGCTCAAACTCCCTTGACCTTGCCACGTTCCCAGCCATACCCACCTTGCACCTGACATTCGTGAAGCTCATTGTCTGTACCAAAAGCTCATCATTCCGTTAAGAGTAGATGTTTGCTTGCTGTTGTCTCTCTAGTATTATGCTGTAATTATGTATATATAGGCCGTGGGGATATGCCACTTATCTCTGCTTGTGCGTGAGCTAATGGGTTTAAAGTGTGCCTGTTCCTGTGTGCGTGCTGCCAACACGCATCCCTTAAGTGGATCTTAATTTGCAGATGGGGCCCCTGATGTAACAGGGGTGCTGCGGCCGGAGCTCAGCCGGTGGGTACCGCCGCTCTCGCTGGCGGTGCAGGCCTGGTGAGGGAGGGCAGGGGCGGTCTGCAGTCAGACGCGTCGATGCCTTGATGAGGGGTATCTTGCAGACCTGCTCCCTGTGCAGACTGAATGAAAGCTGGGAGAAATGGTCTCCCTTTTCAGCCTCGTGCACTTAAATGGGGCCAACCGGCTTAATAGTCGGATGCTAACGTCAGAATTCCAACAGCTAAACAGTAATTTTTAGGGCTAATTTTTTACCCTACAAATAGGGAATGAAGTACCTTTAAAGATGATTTGGCTTTTCTGCTTAAAATCTGAACTATGGACTCACAAAACAAAAAATGGTTTTTTTTAATAAACTGATAGAACCAAAAGTTCAGTTTCCCACCCCACTGTGAAGAAATTGATAAATGAAAACAACAAAAAAAGTGAATTAAATATGTACCCCTGCCAGAGAGAAATGCTCTCTACAGATTGGTTCTTGGAGTAGTATTTGCCCCATACGTTTCTAGACCTGACAGAATATTTACAAGACATTGTGACACAAAGCTAGTGGTTAAATTTTTCTTTCCTTTTAATTTTTATTATTTCATTACTGAAGAGTTCTGTGAGGAATCTCATGGTCTCTTTTAGCTAAAGTAGAGATCAAAGTAGCTTTCCCAAAGTAGTTCTTGAAATAAAGAGGAATTCAGATTATACCAAAGAGATGCTCAATAAGAATATTTCCACAATAAAAAGCTATGGCTACAGAAAATCTTGGAAATGAAGCTCTATCCTGCAGGTTTCCGCTGTAAAAACTTATCTGAAATGCAGTTTTGTCATTTAATTTTTTAAGCTTAGAGAAATAATAAAAAAAAACCCAACACAACCCCCCCCCAAAAAACCATAACCCCTCCAAACCCCCCCAAACACCCGAAACAACCAACTCAAGCCAAAAAGCAAACCAACCAAACCCATCAATAATGCAAATGTGTTTTAATTTCTTATTATTTTTTATTTAGAAATCCAGGGAATCTTGATCAGTGGCATTGTAAGTTTTAAGTTTTAATGGCCCTCTTGCGAGAGCTCAAGTGGCGTTTGGCAAACACTTGTCACTAGGGAATAGTTTATCTAGAGAAATGTGATTTCATTTTGACCAAGTGGAGAAACGTCGCCCAATGCAGCGGCTGGCAGGCTTCAGGGCTCCTGCTTGTACGTGGCTCGGGGATTTCCAAAAGCGGGGCCGTAAGGAATCGTCTCGAAGTCCTGCACCGCTAATAGGCAGCGGGTCGGCGGCTTGGTTATCACACTTTGCCTTCGGCTAAGGTGGCTTGCCTGAGCAGGAAATCGTGCGTTTTGCTTTTAGTAGTGGAAGTGGCTGGAGGCGCTGGTTTTCTTAACTCAGCCTGTCTGTTGGCCATCCAGTTCCACTCAGAAATGTCACTGTCGAAAATAGGTGGTTTGAGTTTCCTTGGCTGATGTTTCTCCCCGACTTGCCAAATGAATCTCTTTGGGATGTGCCTTGTGTGCTTTCCCGACCCTTCCTCTGCAAGCAGAAGCCAAGAATCAAGCTGGCCTCTCCTCCTGCACCATCAGCAATAACTGCTTGTCTGTTGTGGCAAAAAAGTAGCTGGAGTTATAATTAGAGTGGGTTTTGTAATTGCATTTGACGGGGAAAAAGTTAGGGCAGAGAAATACCGGGAAATCCCAGGAAATCCCTGGTTATACAAGCCTAGTCACTGTTGATGAGCATATAAGTACCTGGGACTACAGATTGGGCCTTAGACCAAAATAGAAATTTAAGGATAGGAAACCTCCTCGTTTTTTGCTTCATTTATTTACAGACATGATAATGATCATAAACCACACATCACTTCTCAGTAAATATTAAATAGAGACAGGATGGTAGAGGTGTCTCCTATTACTAAGACTTCATTATTTTATGAAACATGACAGCATTTACTAGTGTAGTGAAGCATTATAAATAATTAAAGCTGACTGACATTTGTAAAAAAGAAAACACCCAACACAAGCCTTTGATCTTTTGATTGTGTGCTTTCTTTTACTTAAGTTTCCTTGAATCTTAATACATCCTATTTCCATAAACAAGTGAGGTTCTTCTGCATGAAAATGATGGATTAATTTTTATATTCTACCACATATCAAGAAAATAATTCTCTCTCTCTGGCCTAATCCCATAAGACTTGCTTAAAACTGTCTTTAGGAATTTCGGGTATGTACTGTACAGAGTTGTTACCACCCACTCGTGTAACAGTGACTCAATTTAGTTTGTCACCCAAAACATCCGTCACCGTTTTATCATTTTCTCCCAAAGCATATCACTGGACATTTTTGGTACATGAAAGGGCCTATATGAAGCTCTTTCATTTACAAAGCTTTGAGGCGGAAGTTCTGTGTTGGAGCAAAATGCAGAAAAAGGCTAGGATAGTTCAGAAACAAGAATAATACCATGGGAAAACCAGGCTGACATTTAAAGTTCCCTCCTGACTTTGAGATGTGGCTGCAAGTCTGGCCATCAATGTCTCTAGGTCACACAAAGTAAAAGGGCTGTCTTTGAATTTAGAGCATGTCTGATGTTCTCCCTTCTGTATCTGAGGTTAGCAGCACTTTACAAAAGACATGTTGTGAATGACAGCTCTGGGTAAAGCTACGTGTGAGCTGCAATGGAATTACGTACGTACTTGGAAGGAGAGAAATGCATCAGTGATTTGGAAGGGGGAGCCTCTATGGGCGCACAATAAAGCTGTTGTGTAGCACAGGCACGGACCTGTAGACTCGGATTGCCCTGGGACTGTTGCAGGTGGAAAACTTCATCATTTAAAAAATGCTGAATCAGATGCCATGTAACTTTTGATGGGGTGGAAAAACACTTATTCTGGCTAGTCCTTTGGAATAAATGAGCAGGTAGTTGGTTCTTCTTGTCTTCAGTCGTGAGGCTGATGAAATGATTTGCTTGAAGCCCCGCCAGGCTTTTGACAGTTTTTTTTTTTTCTGTGTGGTGGGTTTGGTGTGTTTTTTTGTTGTCTTTGTTTTTTTGTTTTTGTTTTTGGTTTTTTTTTTTTTTTTTTAGTTTGCCAGCTTGACCAAGATATTGGGAAGGTGAAGCATACGTGCAACAGTCTTCTGTGGTCTTCTTGCTTCTGTATTGGTAAATCCAGCACAGCCTGGGCATGAAATACTGACTATCAGCCAAAGGATTTCCCAGATATTAAGGAAAAGAGGGAGAGGGAGAGAAAATAATCAGGCAAGGGAGGCTCGCAGCTTTGTGGCAACCTCTTCTAGTTACAGAACTGAAGATGAGGAACTTTGCCTTGAAATAAAACGGATGTGGAAAGTTGGGGTTCCTTTTTGTGTCTCGCTCTCTACAAAGTTGTGTTGTTTTTTTAAAATCTTTGCAGCTGGGACTGATACATTAACTCAATTATGCTGTTCATCTGCATGCCCCTGGTGTTTGAGCTCCCCCCACCCCGCTCCCGCTCACCTTGTAGTTTTTGAAGGATTTGGCCGTTTGTCACTCTTAACAGAGAATAGCTGTGTGAGACTGGGCATGTATGAAAAAAAACTTGAGTATATTAAGAGAAGGCCATGTATGTGTACAGAGTCTATAGAAGTCTCCATGTGGGTTAGTGCTGGGTGTTTGATGGCTGTGTATGGGTAAGGTGTCATCACAGTGAGTAACTTCAGGGTGAAGGAAGGTGTATGACAGGATACGGGCATGGAGGACTCTGCTGTGTGTTTTGCAGGTTGCAGCTATGTGGGAAAACCATCTGTACTCTCTACTAAATAATTGCTGGACCTTGTGTGGGCTGAGGAAAGAGTGCCTGGGGTTGGCTGTGTATTCGGGAGCCTCGGTGCATGCTCAGTATAAATGCCCAGGAATGTTAAGATGAAGTGATGTCATTATGTTGCTAATTCCAGTGTATGGTGTGCAGTTTTTCGCCCTTTATTTAATTGTCCTTTCTTTGGAGGTAATACATATTTATGCCTATAAAATATTAATGTGTTTGTTCATTGTTGAAGGCCTTAGGTCTGACGGAAAGTGCTGTGCCAAGAGCTGAGTCCAAGGTTTGCAGGCCCGGCTAAAGCTACCAGGTCTCTCTGGTTTCACTTCCCATTTCTGTCTATACTGCACTTTTTATTTCTCTTTTCCTGTTTCTCTTAGTGTGGACGTGCTGATTTGTGGGCACAAATGCTTCCCTGGTGCCCATGTTGTGCCAGCCCCTGAATTCTCCTGCAACCCTGTCTCTCGGGGTGCTGAGCTTCTGGTAAGGCCAGTGTTGATGCACGTGCAACCCACTTTATGCTGCCAACAGGCAAGTTGATAGCATCTCAGCCAGCTCATAAAGGCTTTTTGTTGCCTTTCTGAAAATTTATCTTTTGTATTTTGCCTATAAACGAATTCAGGGAGGGTTTTGTTGGTGAAGATTAAGATGCATGCGGCCCTCACCAGCACCACCTTGTCTAATTTGTGCTGGCTGCCATGTGCCACAGGTGGGCTGTGGTCCTGCACAGCCTTCCCTGTCCAGGCTGTGCCTGGATCATTCTCTGAAGAAAACACTGGACTTGGGGTGACTGTGGTTAGGAAGGAAGGTGGTTTTTTTCACCTTAAATTTCACTAGAATTTTTTCTGTTACAAAAGGCTTCAGCCCCCTATCTTGTTCTGCAGAGGAAACCCACAAATGGAGCAGGAGACAGTGTAGTGTCAAGGAAGTGGCTGTTTGGTTTTTTAACACCAAAAAATCTGGTGTGCTGGTCAGAACCTTACCTCAAACAAAAAAGCTCGAATACTTGTCCATTATGCTTTGTTTCAGCTTTTTCCACCTGTGAGGCTGTAACCTGTAAGTAACAATACCTATCTAATAATACCTACCTAATAAGGGCAGTGTAGGACTTGATTCTTTGTAAATCCACTTTGAGAAACAGAGACAAAGGAAGATAAAATGACTTATTTAAGAAGGCAGACGAAGTCTGTGTGACCAAGTGGGAACAGAACCTCAATCCTAGTTCTAACAGCAAGGCCTCTTATCCAGGTTAAAAGGAGAGGGGAACAGAAGAGAATTGAAACTGCAACTTTCAGAGAGAACCTGGAAATTGAGGGAGAGGTAGAGGACAGCTGTGCATGAGTACTATAATTTGATCTTGTTTAGAGTACAATATTTATCTCTGTTTTATCTCTGAATTATTTGTGCATTGAGCAAACGGCAGGGTTCATTTTTAAAGGAGCCATGGTAGGCTGAGGCTGCCACAGGGCACTAAGTGGTTGTTCTGAATGTCTCAGTACCTCCGACAAACTTACTGAAATGGCTCGGCACGAAGGTAGGTAAGGGGTTGGGGGGGAGGGGGAAGGGAAAGATTTGTTAGCTGGTTCTGAGGAACTAATGGTCACTAACTACTGCGTTCTTGGCAAAGTAAGTTGGTGCAGGGCTGAGTCTGTCTGTACTCTAGGACTGAGCCTGGTATTTCCCCCACACTTTCTGTACTGCATTTTTGAGGAAGCTTGGTGGTTTGAAACACTTAAGCTAGAAAAAGGCTTGGTAATGAGGTCCTGAACCTTCCAGTCCTGGGTTTCCCTTCAAATGCAGCTCTGAATGGTGTTGTCAGAATCCCCTTCCATTTAACAGCTGATCTAACTTCAAAATTTACAGTTCATAATAGGAAACTTCTCTTTTATCATCTAGTCCCTACCCTTTTTTGAGGGGTTATGGCTTTATATTCCACCTAGACAGTTTTCCAGCTCACTGGCCCTACATACTACCTAACACTAATCCCCATTGTTGCGGACAAATGGCCATGTAGTCAGAGAGAACGGAGGTGTCTAATTGTACTTGAGTTTGAGGCATACTAACTGAATGCATGGTTGCTCCTGCTGTGTACCTTTGGGGATAAACATGAGACGGGAGAAGGTGTCAGATGCTACTCTCTCAGGCTGCTGATAAGGTACATGCCATCAGGAAGGGGTTTACTCATTGGCATTGGGGAATGGTGCTGCTGGCTGCCCTATAGCCTCAGCTAGACTATAGATGCATTGCAGAGATAAGCAAAATTGATGGCTTTGGCTGTCTGACTGTATGTAAGAGCCCTTGGTGGAGAGATGTGGGCTCTTTTTGAATGTCGAGGGACTTGGAGGAAGGTGTTTAGTGGCGAGAGCTGTAGGTGCAGGTAGTGGAAATGTGGTGGGTGAACACCTTGTCTTGCTTTTTGTTATCTTCAGATGGATACAAAATTCTCCCTTCTTCCCTCACCATTACTAAGGAATGTGTGTTTAATATGTAGGCCTAAAGGGTGTCTTATTAGGGCTATATGATACACAGGTGTTTTGTGGGTATGACCTGACACTTTTTACAGTAGGAGAAAAAGAAATTCTCATATTTAATACAGACATAAGCGCTATGCTTATGTAGTACTCACTTCAATATTTGTAATTTTGCTAACTTCAAAATATTTCACAATTGTAAAATTTACTTCAATATTTTTAATTTCTTTCAAATGCTTCTGAGTTTGGTCTTTCATAAAAATGAACAGCAAAGCCCCTAATAGCCAGATTATATGCCTTCTAAATTGTATGACTCATCAGGAAGCTTGACCCACTGGGGAACATTTTCCAAGTGGGGCAGGGATTTAGCTTCAATTGCACAGATTCATCAAAGATGATGAGTTGAATATCTTAGAATCCCTCTGTGCTCTGAAACTGCTCCCTGATGCTGTGTAATATGCAGGAGAGGGGACTGCCTGTGATGCTCTGAGAGCTGCCATGGGGTTTCTGGGCACCACTGGAGAGGGTGAGGAAGCAAAATGGCTTTGAAGCCTGTTAGCATTAAAAGATGATGAGAAAATACCTTCCTGTCATCACTTTATTTCATTAGGTTGCTAATGAGTTTCCTCCAGGGATGGTAATGGGGTAGTTCTTATGCTTTTATCCACTTAGTGAATGATCTCAGGAGTATATCCTTTTGTTGTGAAAACACATCAGGTTTCATTCCAAATCAAGCACTGCATCCTGTAGATTCTCTGAAGGCAATGAAATGCCATGTGTAGGTGCATGCTAGGCCAGGTCCTTGGTTATTAATTGCTGATGTTAGCCTGATTTATTGTTTTGAGATGATGCTCTAGAGGGCAATGGAATCTCCTGTGAAAGTAAGTGAAATGCCAAAGATGTGAATAAAGTTTCATGATGAGTTTTGAGGTTAGTTGTAAGTTGGGACACTGGGAGAATTCACATGTTAAAAACCCATATAGGTAGGAAACAAAAGTGCCTTTGATGCTGTTGCCTTAAGGGATATCCAGTACCAGCCTCTTGCCAGCTGCTTGTGCTCATAGGATCCTTTGCTGCTGGCACTATAATCACCTCCAGTTTTTAGCCTGATTTAAAATGTCACTGAAGGAGGAATTAGCAGCAGTACTGATGCAGCTGGCATGTCTGGTTGTGGGTGGCCTTCCGTTGGTGAGAAGAACTTAAGCTGTTCTTTATTTTTCATTCTTATCTCTGCAGGTAGCCACAGTTGCAACTGTCACTTCTCTTGCAGGGCAGTACATTTGGCTTTGGAACAGGTAGTTTCTTTGTTTTGCCCCTGGCCAGTTTTTACTGTGATAGGATTTATTTATTTTTGAGTTGCTCTCTCTCCCCCTTTTCATTCTGTAATTTACCTTTGTCACCCTGCCTTCCTGCCAAGACACCAGTGCTCTGTGTGGTTTTAAGTACCTGTGTGGTGCACAGTACAATGAACGAAAAAACACACAAATATGTAAACACTGGGCTTCACATTCTACAAGGTGCCATTTAAGTTGTTGAGCTTACTCCAACAGTTTTTTCCTGCCTCCAAGGCTAGTGTGAACTCTATAGTCCTGTGCTGCATCTCTGATTCTTTACTATCAAGGTGCTAGTGATAAGCCGCTTCCTTTCCCCTTTAAATTTGCAGTAGTGGAAGTTTTCAAGCCCTATGGTGATAGATTGTGTTGTAGAGGCTGCAAAGTGGTTATATACATGTTTTATGTGCAATTGGGCATTGAGACTATTTTTTTGACTTCTCCCTGTTAATGTCATGCAAACCTATGGCAAAAAGGAGGAGGCACCAGTTGTCTTCTCCAGCTTTTCAGCTTTTCTTTTTTCCACCTTTTTCAGGTGTCGAAGGAATGCTGAAAGGTGCTTGACAAGCCCTGCTGATGCATAACAGGCAGTGCTGGAGTAGACTCGCAGTGGCTTGGATACAGGGTAGTGTTGCGATGCTCCCGTGGACTCTCTTTTGGCCTTGCGAATCTTAATTCAGCCTGGGTGGCGAACAGCAAAACAATGTTTTTCATTTCCTCGTGTCTGATGTGGGCCATATCATCATTTGATAAATGTGCGATGATTCAGAGTGAACAGCAACATTACTGAGTGCTGGGTTATGTGGTCTCTGTCTTGTCAGCTCTTTGTTTCTCGTCTTTCAGCAGATATTGGGAGGGATGACTAATGTTGGCTGTGATGCTGGGGCAGTTACAAGCTGGACAGACCAATATAGCAGTTAAGATGCCCCCTCACAAAGTTCACGTGTTGTGTTTAGAAACTGCTGACCTGATGGCCTTCAGACAAGTGACCTAGGGGTGGCAGTTATTTCCAAAAACATCTCCTTACCTATCAAACATTAATCCATTTGAGAGGGAGAGAAATCATACCCTTCAGCAGGGGGATGGCCGTTGACAGTCTGGCCTTGGAAGACTTTGCTGCCCTCCAAAGGGAAAGCTGGCTGGAGCACAACTTTTCTGCTTTCCATAGAGGATACTGCACATCTTTCCCTTTGGGAATAGCCTGGGCTTTCCCAGCCCACAGCAGCCTTCTGTCCAGACCCTTCTTGGGGATGTGATGGCCATCAACAACATAAGTCAAACATTATGTATGTTCATTCCAGCCTATGGGCAGGCTCAAGCCGGAAGCACTCTGAGAAATACTCTCCAGGGCTGGATGGACCCGGAGAGCTTGTGGGTGAGCTCTCCCCTTAATGGATGTGTTTCAGAAAAACCTCATATGCTCTTTTTTTTTTTTTTTTTTTAATGAAAGACACAAAGCTAAGCTATCTCTGAAGGCTATAACTGGTAACTGGAAGAGATCTTTAGTATGACACACACACATTTTTATTTCCTTATATGTAGTCACATAGAGTCACCTATTCAAGATCAAGTAACGCATTCTTCCCAATTTTCACCTCATGTCTGGTGAAAATGTGAGAGATCAGATAACAGGGAATGTAAAAGAAAAGCCTCCTCTAATCCCTTGGTTGGGCAATATTCTCCTTAATCCCTGGGTTGTGCAATATACTCTCCCCTCCTTACCCTCGCCTCCATAGCGCCAAAAAGAAAGCAACCAAATGCAATTGCCATCAGCTCTGATGGGACTGTGAAAATAGCCTCAACCTGTCCATACAATAGCTGCTTACATTTTGAATTCCCTTTTTTTTTTTTTTTTGCAGAAAGACATTGAGTTTGGTGTTTATGTTAGCACCTGGTCTTGTACCAAATTCAAGTAAAACAAGTGTACAAAGTGAATACAGAAGAGTAAGCCACAGCTGCTGAACCTCGGTGTGGGAGCTCCCCTCTTTTTGCAGCTCCTGCTGTCTCTCTGCAGGAACAGAAGATACGATGACTAATTTTGGGAGAGAGATGGAAGGAAGAGGGGAGCTGACCTGTGGTTATGAAAGTGCCGAGTTCATTCCTTCTTGCTTCCTAATTGCTAAGGGCCATTGTTTGTTCAGGGAGAGTTGCAGCGCAGGCAGCGGCAGGGAAAGCTTTCATCACACGCTGATTATGCCTCTCTCCTGACTTAGCAGAAAAAGAAGGTAATTCACTTTCTTTTCATCTTTGGCCTTTATCCTGAGATTACTCATGTCTTTTGCTTCCTGAAAATCGGAGATCATCCTCTTTCACACGTGAAGTGCCAAGATACCAGATGGCCTTGCCTTTCTGCCACCAGTGACCTTATTTTACTATCCTTTGCAGCTGTGCATCTCACTAGAGGAAAGCTGCAGCTGACTGTCTCCTGGAGGATGTGGATGTGGGCCCACAGTTGGGTCTGGGAGCTCTGGCATGTGCCTGCTTCTCCCATCTGCTTGTGTTTGGAGCTGTAGGTCATAAAAAGACATTTTGATTGCTGCAGCCCCGGTCAGGCTTTTAGACACTTCAGCTGACCAAAGTCAAGCATTTCCAGTGGGCCATAAGCAATTATAAGATGAGGAAGGGAGGGTGGGAAGTCATGCTTTGGGTGCACTAGGTAATGCTTTGTAACAGTAATTTTTTCCAAGCTTGAAAGAGGCCATTAGGGATGTGAAACAGAGAGAGAAAGAAAAGGAGGAGGAAATAAGCTAGGGTGGAAAAATCATAGCCCAACATCCCCTGATTTGATCCAAAGGCCGAAAAAGAGAAAGATGTGAATTCCCTTGCTGTAGGAGAAGCAGCCTGCTGTCTCAGAAGGCTGTTCCCTGGCAAGTCAGCTCTCCTCTCCGCTCCTGCTAGCAACGTGGGGGACACGGCTGGAAAACGCAGGACTCCCCCAGTTTTGCTGCAGCTGGGTCCTAGCTGG
The DNA here is from genome assembly GCA_034782735.1 of Sagittarius serpentarius. Classification (NCBI taxonomy): domain Eukaryota; kingdom Metazoa; phylum Chordata; class Aves; order Accipitriformes; family Sagittariidae; genus Sagittarius; species Sagittarius serpentarius. The sequence continues at coordinate 20,197,568 of JAVKLA010000024.1, read as the reverse complement.
GTAGTGGCCCCCGCTTCCTGTGTGGTAGCCCCTTCCCCAGCCGTCCCTGCCCAAACATCCAGCCGGAGCTTTTTATTTCTGATTCAGTCACTCTGCAAAAGGTGTCACAATTTGTCAGGTGCTGAGAGATAGTTGCTTGATGGAAATGTTGTCCCTATTGTGAATCAATCCTAACAGCTTCTTGAAGCAAGGTTGTAAGACAATGAGGTGAATTTACTATGCAGGCAGGCAAAGTGGCTTCTATTATGTGTGAAAACACAAATAATAGGAGGATAAATGCAAACCAGTGAGAATGTCTTAGCGTTAGGCGGTCGCAGGCACAGCAGTGCGTGTCAGCGTCTGACTCGAATGGCAGAGGTGTACAAACACGGCGGCGGTGGGAACAAGCAGGTACGCCTGACGAGGCTGAGCTGTGGGTGCGTGCAAAAACACGAGGAAGATTTCAAAGACATTCTGCAAAGGGTCTGCTCAAACAGAGCAGCAATGGGAAAACACATGATTGTTCCTTGAGATAAGGTGACCTTTCATTTTAAATTAAGAGAAAACTGGGCATGAGGTAATGCTTCTGAAGGTACTGCAACATACACATTTGCTTGTAATTCCAGTCTTCTATAATGGAGAAGGGTGCCTGAAAAATCTCCAGTGGAACTTTTGTTTGTAGAGTTTTGACATAATATTTTCCAACTGAAACCTGCTGGGGAAGATGCTGCTTTTGTTTTTAAAAAAAAAAAAAAAGATGAGCAACACATTAATGTATTCATCTTAATAACTGAAATGTAGAATAGTTGATATTATAATTCCTGGAATTTCTTCATGCTAAGTAGTTTTTTTTACTCTGATTCAGAAGAGAAAAGTTATTTTGTTTTGATTTGAAATATGAGAATTTCCCAAAGAATGGAAATGCTGACTTCTGGCAAGCCAAAGTTGTTATTTGGTAGCATCTGTGAAACTGTCTTAGTCATGATTAATTTTCCATGATAGAAATGTGTTGTAATAACCATGTTTAGTGCTAGTCAGCCCTGTGATACTTAGCCTCTTCTGAAGGACCAGAGACTGAATGAACAAAGAAGATGAATTGTCCTCTGACTGCTAGCAGGAGCCGCCTGGTGTCATGATTAAAGTATATTATCAGAGTAATACTGGGTAGTGGGTGGCCATCCACACTTTTATAGTTAAACAGAGGGGTCATTCTCCAGGGATGTCTGAAAGCTGAATGTACATCAAGTGTATGGTTAATGGTGGTGACTTTTTTTTCCTTTCCTTCTCTTTCTGAGAATGTTCTGTGCCTGGGAGTCTGCCCCTGCCGCTACTGGCAGAATGCAACTGGTTAATAAAAACCCGAGTAGTCACTTGTTGGACACTAACTCTTGTCTTACCCAGAGAATGAAAGTGATCTCTGATGTTAGGGCTGAAAAGGCTTCTGCCCTCAGGAAGTGTTGACCTGCTCTTTAGCTATTTCTGCTGCTCCTTTTTGACCATGGAGCAGTCAAATCAGCATTTACCCCTTCTCAGGGAGGGGTACCAAGGTGGTGGATCTTGGCTGGCTGGTGGTCTCTTCCACCATGCTCTGGTCACCGGGTTTGCACCACAGTGTGCTGGTGTCAACAGGGCAAGAGTTTTGTAGAAGTCAAATTTCCCTGAGATTTGGCTCTCCGGACTGAGGAGCTCCCACCCAACTAATCTGGGCAGTGGACAAAGAGGGAGCCAGCAGACTGTTAATGCCTACATGTGGAAGGCTGATGACCATCCTCTGTTCCGGGCTGAAGGGTGTTGGTAACTACAGCCCAAAAAGGAATGTGTGACAGACAAAATAGCGAGACAGTATTTATTATAATAAATTATGTCTGGGCAATGGTTTGCTGAGTTATCAGTCAAAGAACAGTGTCTGCTTGTACTGGTTTTGCTGTTCCCGACATCTGACTCCCACAGGATTTAAGAACTTTCTTGGGAAGAGACCATGTGAGTGCACAGTTCTTGCCATTAAGACTAATGCATTTCCTTCTAATGGTTCTGCTGTGATGAATCAGTCTCTGTGTGCACGCCTTGATGGTGGGTGTCACTTCTTACTGGCTCTGGAAAAACTGCGAGTACTGGTATGTGTGAAGAAGTCAATGGGAGAGGAGGAATTATTCTTGAAGGATAATTTTGGACTGGGGAGGCTACCTTCCCTTGATGTCCTCAATAGTCATTAGCAAGTGAGAGAGTCTTCTCCAGAGGACCATTTTGCCAGCCTAATTCAGGCTCTGGCTCCAAATTGTCCTCCAGAAGAGCACATCTCTATTGGCTGCAGACAGTCTGTGGAGAGCAGTCTTACAAAGCTAAAATTAATTTTTATGTGGACCTCTCCTACAAATAGGATGAATAGCTGTGTGTGCTTTTTAGTGCTTGACAAATGTTTGCAAATTTAAAAAAAAAATAAATAAAAGGCAAAACATGGGAAACTTTTCTGTAAAAAGCATATTTCTTTTTTTAAGGGAGAGGGTTTTGGGGATATTCCCCCCCTCCCCCCCCAAGAGACCAATCTGGTTTGAAGTGGAGGTGGTGACTTCTTTTAGTGGATACTGGCAAGTATGTCACTTTTGAAAAGTGCTGCAGTAGCTCTACAGCCAAACAGAGGTGTTGCTGTTTTGCCTGCTGTGAACCGCATCTTTAAAACGAACTCCTTTGCCAGCTGCAAGGGCAGCTGGGAGGCAGTTGGCTTGTGATTCAGTCCCAACGCAGGACATGAAAGTAAACCTCTTGCCCTCTCCGTCTCTTTTTCTGTGGAATCTGGACATATTTGTCATGTTTTCCATGAACTGCAATAAATTACCTGGAAAGTAAAATGCATGGATTACCCGTGACTACGCTGGTCTCCGAGGATTGCTCCTTAATGGCTCAAAGCCAGACCGGGCTGGTAAAAGGAGCATGGAGGTGGAGGGAGTTGGTGCCTCTGTGCAGGTCCTGGTGTTATTCCATGGGCCAGCTCCCTTTTTTGATGATTTTGATGAGCTTTGCTCTTAGCTTAACTCTTGCTGCCTACCCTAACTCATTCACCTCACCAGGCTGGCGCAAACCAAACCTGGAGGGGGGAGGAAGGGGGATAAATCGTCTTTATCTTGAATATATGACACCTCCAGTTGTTGATGATGTGCTGAATGGTACCTGGGTGGCTGCTATTTGATCTCTTTGTTCTTTTTCCTTTTTTTCTTTCTTTGATTTATTGGAAGCTTGAAAAAGTACAGATGAAATGAAAAAAGACTAGAGAAGGGTAATGTAAATCACTTCAGGCATACAAGTGTATTTGTGATTATTCTGCGGGAAGAGAGATGATAGACTGAGGCTATTTAGTTTACGAGTAGAAGAAAACATGATAAAATAAGTGAGCTCAGGGGCTTTTCCTTTACTTGCCATATGTGATTGTTTTGTGTATATTTAACAGGGACTTCACTGCTGCAGCAAATCATTGAAGGGAAATGTTTAGTAGGATCCAAAGAAGGATTAGACTTTTATAGGAAAACAAGTCACATTTGTAGCAAGTCTGACTGGTGACATTGTGGGTACCCAGCAGAGTTACTAATGTTTTCTTGCTTCAGGGGGTGAGAGAATGACCTGCAGGGGCTGGAAAGGGATTTTCTCCGTGCAGTGCAACTTCCCACCCTTCACTGGGCATGTGCCTCTGCTTGTGTCTCTGGCTGCCTTCCCTTAAAGTACCAGGTATTGGTGGGATATTGAAAACAGAGTTCTTGAACCCACGGGCAAGTGATTTGATCAGGCGTGACAGCCGCTAGGGACCTAAAAAAATAACAAAGTAGCTAATTCTGTTCCCCTATCTAAAATTCTAATCTTGTTTGTGACATCATAATTGGTTGCCATAGGGACAATTATGGTGTCATAAAAAGAGGATTAATGATGAGTTTAAGTGAGGAATAAGCAGCTGGAACAGAAGAACTTTTTAATAACTCCTGCCTCATCTGAAAGCTACTGTTTTGTGCATAAAAATATAGCTCCAAAGGAAGACTGATGGGCTAGAAGAAATCCAGTAAGTATGCACTGAAGGAACAGTTGTGCATCCAAAAGGATATTGCTCTAAACTTCCAGGGTCTATCAGGATGCTGCAGTGTAAAGGAAATCTCATTTGTAGAGAGAGATGCTAGAATGAACAACAGATCTCCTGTCTCATGAGGACTTTTCCAGGTGTGAAGCCACAATTTCTCCTTCTGTGAATCTTTTTTTGTTGTGTTTTTAAGCATGGAAAACTGTGTGCAAATAGAGTTAACGTTCCCCTGTAGCTGGTTTAGAAAATAAATATGGGAAACATGATGGTAGTGATATGTAAAAGATAAATGAATTTTGGAGGAAGTTCACTGCTTCCTTTGAGGACACTTCAGATTTTAGTGGCTTGTCTGTTTGGAATTGGTTGTATCGGGAAAATCAGAATTCCTGGAGTTAAAATATTTCAGGATAGGTCATCTGATGCTTACCTTTTTGCCTGTGCTATAAGAGCTAGGAGGGCTACTTAGCAGGGAGCAAACTAATCGGGCAAACATAGTTCTTGTGCCCAAGCTGATGGAATCTGAACTACTGTATTAAATGGTCAGTTCATGCAGTTTTTCCATGTTTCTGACTGTATGCAGTTTGTACAGCAAAGTTTTGGAAAATGCTAAATTACTTCAGCAGCCTTAATATCTGTGCTGGCTGCTTTGCCCTCTCAGGCGCGCTCACCCCCTTCGAGCCAGGCAGGCTCTGCTCAGCTTGACTGTTCTTGCCGCTGTTTACTGCTCTGACCTGAACCACTGTGGCTGTAATATATTAGCAGAAGGGCCATCAACAAGAATTATTAATACATAACAGGGGACAGAGAGTAGTGTGAATAGCTGTGGGTTGCGCTGGGGATGGACTCACTGGCAAGAAACTGCTTGAGGCCTTGTGTGTGGGTGTCAGAGCTTTTGTGTCTTGCTCTTGTGACATTTGCTTAATTCATTTTGTATCCCTTCTCGCTCTTCTTGGTGCCTCTTTTATGAGCTGGAGAGGAACGTGTGTTTCTGCCCGCATGGGAGCGGAAACACAGGACTCCTGATATTTTTGGGGGCTCCAGCTGTCTTGCTCATTGCCATGATGCTGGTGCTTGCTGTGACTTTTGAAGAGGCGTGAGAATAGCACTGTCTGGTTATTGCTGATGAGCATTCGAGCATAGCTACTCTTGCACCCGCTGTCACAGTGCATGGGAATCCTTACCAGAGTGCACTGGCTTGCAGACAGTGACCTGTAGGCCAGGTATCCCTGTGATGCTCTGCCGGGGTCACTCTCTGCCTCGGGGCGCTGCCGGCAGCTGAGGCTGGGTCTCTGTGGCCCCGTCCCTGCTCTTGGCTGCTGTGTGCTGAGCACAAGCCTCTCTCTGAAGCATTTTCTGGGAAGAATGACAAGTTCTGTGGACTTCTAAAGTGGTTTTTAAAACTCTGTACAGAAATAAATTGATCCCTGCAGCACCGCTGGGATGGCAGAGGGCAAGCTGTTCTCCTCTTACTGCAGGAGATGAAAATCAGAAATAAAGGCTAAACTATTAATTTTCCAAAAGCTTTCTGGAGGTGCAAATGCCTCTTTTTGGGTACCTGTTTGGAGGCACAGATGAGATTGGGGCACCTAAGAGCTTTTTCTCTGTTGGCTTTTGGCCAGGCTGAGGATCTTTCCAGTGTTATAAAGGATTTCAGTGACTGTAGAGCAGGTAGGTTTGAATGCTCTTTCACTGACTCTGCCTTCCTAGCACAGTTTTTCAGCTGTCTTTTCTCTCCCAAAGCACCTTGGCCTTCATTCCTCCCAGTCGAAGCAGCCCGCTATACAGCATTTTGCCTCAATCTGCCCTTGTGCCCCAGGCAAAGGATCTGCTTGCCGAGGATCCTACCCTGCTGTTTGCAGTCCTTGGGGAAGAGCAGCTTATAAATGCCATGAGCAGTGCCCCAGCTAGTCCTGCCCTCCAAGGCAGGCATTTTATGAAGTAGGGACACTGTTGCTCTGAGCTGTGCAGGCAGGTTGGGGAGCTCTGTGCTCCCAGGTCCCAGAGCAGTAAGTGGAGGGCAGGGTGGCATGACAAGCCCAGAGCAGGGCGGATGGCTGGTGCCAGCACAGACTGCTACAACCTGGGCTTTGGCAGGGAGCTACACCCCTCTGCTGCTTGGACCCGTGTGGTTCTTTTCAGAAACAGATGATCTAGTTGGGTCTCTCACCAGATCACAATAGTAATTCCTCGGAGAACAGCTATGAGGGCACTAACAATTTTATCAGCTCCTCTAGACTGAGGAGGTGTGCCCACCATTGGGCGTGCAGCTTCGGTTAACTTGAGACTGTGATGCCCAAGGAACTACTGCCTTTTTCCCATCTATGCTCATTCAGTGGTCCGCAAGTTCCTCCCGTACCCATATGGAGGTGTGGGGCTGTGGCCTCCCCGGGAGCACCTCAGCTCAGTGCCAGGCTTCCCAGAGGTTTGTGTCAGGGACCTGGTGCTGCCTGTGCAGTGATGGCTGCTTGTGGGGACCTGCTGGGAGCTCAGGGGGTGCACCTGGGAGCAAGCTCTACCCTGGCTTCTTTTAAGATGCAGTTTTTCCCCTTAAATTCTATTTCATTTAGAGACCTTGCCCTTGTGAAATCAGAGGGATTTTGTTTGTTTTCAACAGGCTGCACCACATTTCTCCCTTTTTGGTTACAACAAAGGCAAGGTGTGCAGCTGGAAGGAAAAGAGTCCTGGTGAGAGATGGATTACGCAGACTCTTGCTAATGTTGTGGGTTGAGGAGGCAGCATGTTAGTATTCCTGAGATAAAGACAGTTGACGGGTCTGATACATATCGCTTTCTATATGTTAACTGTAACTACTGTGCGTGTAAATCGCTGGATAAGCGTATCTCGGTTGCAGCTTGGAGATGTGTGCCTGTCTGTGTGTGACATGCGGTCAGTGAGAGGGCACGGGTACGTGCCTCTGAGATGGGCAGGAAAACATTATTCATGAGTGATCACATGCAGCTGACAAACTGTGGAGGCGTATGATACACTGGACCTTTGGCTACCTCATACCAGAGAAAAACTGAGCCTGGCTCTCCGCTGAGCTTGCTGTGCTGCTGGGGCTGGTGATGGAGGTGCCCCTTGTGACAGGAGACCTTACGATGTGCCTCCACTGCGGCTGAGGGACAGGACAAGGCCATTGCTCCTTTCAGATGGGGCGTGAAATACGTTTGTAGGCTAGCACAACTTTTCTCAAAGTCACCTTGCCTGTGCAGAGCACAGGCGCTGCAGGGACGGGCACCGGCAGTGCTTTCTGCCTCCAGGCAGAGGGTTTTTTAGAGACAGGTCCTGCCTGCTTGGCCTGCAAAAGTGTCCGCTGGAAGTGTGGGTCTTTGTGGTCTCGTGAGATGTTAAACACAGACTGAACTCAAAAACGTGTGGGTGCAGTGGGTCTAGGTGCTAACACGTGCCAGAGCACAGAGGAAATACATGAAGCAAGGGGAATTTTTCTGTCCGTTGATATCTAGGTAAGAATAGTGAGCAAAAATGCTTCATTATATATGTTTTTATATAGGTGTCTTGAGGTCCCTGCACCCTACTTTCCAAAACGTGGGCATAAGCCAAGCCTGTTTCACCTTCTGTCACTTAAAATCAATTTCCAGTCACTATGTCAAAATCTCTCCCCTCTTCTCCCCCAGTCTCTTATCTCCTTTTCATCCTATTTAACCAGAAGATGATAAAAAAACACCACCTGAACCTAGTAAAAACTTCTTAAAGTCTAGATTGTGAGTTTATATGCTTCACTTTAGTTGGACTGAAGTCGATTACCACTTCTAAGTTACCCAGAAGCGTGCGTGTAGGAGATACTTTGCTCCCAAGAAGGTGTTTTGGGTTTGTGTGGTGGGGTTTTGGTAGTGGGAGAGAGGGCTACAGGGGTGGCTCCTATGAGAAGCTGCTAGAAGCTCCCCGTCTCCAAGTTGGACCCACCGCTGACCAAGGCCGAGCCCATCAGTGAGGGCAGTAGCGCCTCTGGGATAACAGATTTAAGAAGGGGAACCTGCAGCGGGGAAGAGAGGTGGAATGCAAGAGAAACCCCCACCCAGACCCCGAGGTCAGTGAGGAAGGCGGGGGAGGAGGCGGGCCGGGGGAAGGGGTGGCCCTGCAGCCCCTGGGGAGAGGGCCGGCTGTCCCCCTGCAGCCACGGAGGGGAGCGGGGGAGCAGA
>JAVKLA010000024.1:20139649-20184592 GCA_034782735.1 Sagittarius serpentarius | reverse complement strand
CCAGGACAGCTGACCCAAACTGGCCAAAGGGGTATTCCATACCATGGGACATCATGCCCAGTGTATAAACTGGGGGAGCTGGCCAGGGAAGGAGTGCTGCTTGGGCATCGGTTGGCGAGTGGTGAGCGATTGCTTTGTGCATCGCTTGTTTTATGTAATCCAATCCTTCTGTTATTATTGTCACTTTCTTGTTGTTATTAGTGTTGTTGCTAGTTTCTTCCTTTCTATTCTATTAAACTGTTCTTCTCTCAACCCATGACCTTTAGTTTATTTTCTGATTCTCTCCCCCATCCCACTGGGTGGGGGGGAAGCAAGTGAGCGGCTGCGTGGTGCTGAGTTGCTGGCTGGGGTTAAACTATGGCACATGTCTGATTTGGTATCCATTAGAAGACAGACTGACTCCCAGTGATTCCTGCTGTCACTGCACTGAGCTCTACTGCCCAACTGTGATTTTGAAACATATTTCCTTGATTTTTTTTGAATAAGTGTAGATGACTGTATGAGCAGCTGTAGCTGTGGTCCAAGACTCCACCTTACTCATTTGCCTCTTATACATATGTCGTGGTTTAACTGCTTGCTCACTCCCCCACCCCATCCAGTGGGACAGGCAGGAGAACCGGGGTGGTGGTGGGGATAAAACTTGTGGGTTGAGATAAAAATGATTTAATAACTAAAGAAAAATAAAATATACTAAAAGTAATAATAAAAATATAATAATATTAATTGTAATGAAAAGGAATATAATAAAATAAAATTAAAAAAAAAAAACAAAACAACCCAAGAAAAGACAAGTGATGCACAATGCAGTTGCTCACCACTCGCTGACCAAGGCCTGAGCAGCCATCTGCCCCTCCCGGCCAACCAAAATTCCTTGACTTAAGATAAGCACTACTTAGCAACAACTAAAACATTAGTGTGCTATCAACATTATTCTCACATTAAATCCAAAACACACTGTACCAGCTACTAAGAAGAAAATTAACTCTATCTCAGCCAAAACAAGGACAACTTATTTTTCAAGGTTCACTGAAATTTTTTTGCTTTTTTTTTTTTTGACATTTATGACAAGAGATGGCAGTGTGGAATCTAAAGTGGTATCATGTTTTATTTTAATTTCACCAAATGTAGCATTTCTCTAAATTAAAGTGACTTGTCTAGCTAAGAATATAAGCATTCAGTGTTTGTTGGATTTTTAAAGTTGGGGAAAATCTAATACCATCTAGCAGAAAATAAAATTTTTTATAACTGAATATAATACAGCAAAAACTTTTTGGGGTCTTTCTCATACTATTTAAACAAAATTACATTTCATGCTTATGACCTAAGGGCCATAAAATTTAGCCTTCCATGGCATTGGCTGTAAATTTTATTTTTTAAATCTAATAGCTAGCTAGCAATGAAGTTTTTGCTAGATCCTTTATGCATATGGCTGCTTTTCCCCAGTTGTTGGCAGTGATATAAAATAAGCGCATCCAGTGTTCAGATTTCTTATGGTACAAGATGAGGAAAATTTTGTTGGCTAGATCTATATGTTTTTCTCTCAGCAGGTGGGGACTGACAGTGACAGCCCTAGGAAGTGAAAAATGATGCGTTTGTGTTTTGGTGGGGGAGGAAGAAGAAAGGTGTGTGGTATGGCACACTGTATTAATTGCTCTGGGAGGTGACGTTTGTGTGTTTTGGCTGTCTGTGTCTTGGAATCTGGCTCTATAGCTGAACCTGAAGGCAGGACTGAGGCGAGGGAAGGGATGTGTCATCTGTTCTGACTTTAAATGGTGATGATGCTAGTAGATTTCTTGGAAATAATGTATATGGGGATGGGAGACTGAACTACTGCTAGAGACATCAACTAGCTGGTTTGAAGCTGTTGTGTGCTTAACCCTCCTGCCCCCTAACATACAACTCCTCCCCCTCTCTGAATCCCAGATCTCCAGCTCTATTTCAGGATTTGATTGATCACAAACTTCCTGAAATAAGGGAGAAGGCTCAAGGAGGATGTTAAATTTGGATATTCAAAGATGTTAATTGCAATAGAACCAATTTCCTGATGAGAGCTTTTCTCCACAGAGAAGTCATCTCATCATTGTAGAAACACCACCATAATTAACAGGAGCTGAAGCACTTGCTGGCAGCTCATCACAGAGGCCTAGGTTAGTATGTGTCCAGATGTTGGTATCTCCTTCTCTACGGGAAGGGTATCTTCAGGCTTAAAGATGAGGTGTCTTGGATTTGCTGCTGCCTCTCTGTTACTGCTGATATCTTAACTGTTCTCTGAATAATGAACATGTGGTTCTTCTGTCCAGTTATCAGGACCGGTATTATAGTGATTAAACATCTCTTTGAGCAAAGTAATCCAGCAGCGTTCCAGAGTGTGAAATGTCCAACCCAATAAAAAACGTGAAGAAGTGAAGAGGGCAGCCTTTCTCTTACGTCTGTTCTCCCTAGCTCTGTTTCCCTTGGGTGTTTTATGTGCGAGGCTTATGCTGCGCATTTGGACACTGAGAAGATAAATGCTGTATGCCTCCCTCTGAGTGAGGAACAAAATGAATCCAACTCCTGTTATCCAGAAAGCAGACTAGTGCAGGGCAAATCAGAAACGTGTTCAACTGGAGAAGGTTGTTGGAAGGATTGCAGTGCAATTAATGAAGGATCTTTCACCCAAGATGGACCACAGTTCAAATTCTCTCCTAGGTCTCGAGCAGGGTCACTCGCTTATACACATCACAAATTGGTTAGACCTGGAAGTCTTTGTTCAAGAAAGTGCTTAAGGTTGGAGTAGAAGTGGTGCATGTCAAATACAGCTGTACAGATCAGGGAAAGAGCAAAAAAAATGTTTGCACAGAAAGTGGAGCCATTTGCCTCACTCCAGGTGTTTCCAGCATTTTGCCAGTGGTTATGAAATGGAGATGTACAGAAGTATGCTTCAGAAGTGAACGCCGTCTCTTAATCAGTACAAAAGTGTGACAGAAGACAATTTTAAGAGTGACTAAATTTGGTACAAAGGATGCAGATTCCCTCTTCAAATCTGATCTGTGCACTCCTTCTGCTTCAACCTTCTCCTCAGCCATTTTCCCTACTCCCACCCGACGCTGCCAGAATTAGAAGTCTGTCCCTGTTCCTACCTAAGCGACCCACGGCTCAGCAGGCCCCTTGCCTCCTCAGTCCCTTTCTGATCCAGGCGGACAGCTCTCCCTACGCATATCCCTGAGTGTCAGGAACGTGCTCTCTGCTCCCGCCCTGTCCTCCCTCTGCATGCGCATCGCACTCCCCCCCCACCTGGTGCTGGTCGTAGAAAAGCAGGAACAAAAGCAAGCACGAGCATGTGTGCAGAGCCCTGTGCAGCAGCAGAAATGTTAATCTGAGTGAAACCCCAGCTTCGGCAAAAGCCCATTTTCCCCTTCAGTGCCAGAGGTTTTTTGCAGTTCATGGTCCTTCTACTGCCAGCACAGGCAATGGGACCCAGGGGCTGGAAGGATTCTTTCTCTTGTCTTTCCTCAGCCTCCTGTTATGCTTGCAGCGACCATCCAAGCACCACTGCCTACGGACCATCCACAGTCTGGTGGGTAATTAGGGTATCTTCTGGTCCTAAGACCTGAAGAGAAGCTTTTGTTGCCTGAAACCTCTTAAAGCAGGGCTAAATACTGATATACAAATCCCTCTTCTTGCATGGGACAAAGCTTCGCCCTACTAAGGAGCCAGTAAGTTCCAAAACCAGTCCCTAGCACACCATGACTGTGCTCTGCACACAGCCTATGGGTCAGACCCAGACCTCCTATGGAGCACATACACTTAGCTGCAGCACAGAGCTGTTGCCTCTCCCCATGAAGTGCCTGCTCATGGCTGGTCTTCTGTATGTGACTAGCCTTGACTTTGCTGAAAGCCGTGCTGGGGGAAGAAAGGATCTATATTCCTACCCCAGAGCTGTTTGTCCTGGTGTCTACAAGCACCAGCTCGCAACCAGCTGCCTGAGAGAACCCAGGAGTGTAAGTAAAGGTTAAGCTCATTTGGGTGGGTTTTGACTGGCTCTGTCATCCCAGGATGGGGGAGTGCAAGAACTGTAGGAGGAAAGTTGGATGAGAGAAGGTGGTTGGGGAAGGATTTTGCATATGTGCAGGAGTATGTGGCTTAATCCATTGAGTGTGTTGGAGGTGAGGAACTAGAAAAAGAGAAGGTATCTTAATAAGTCTGAGTCATTGAGGGAGTGGGGGTGGTGGCAGAGAAGTCTTAGTGCAGTAGAGATTCATAAACTGAGGAGGACCCTGTGAAAATGTTGCATGGGCTGAGCTGTGGAGGGGAAAGTGATGAACGCTGCCGTGCCAAGCTCTGGCGAAGAAGCCCTCAAGCTCTTTGCAGTGCCCACCTATTTCGTTACAGTGCTTACCTCGTGAAGTTTGTGAAAACAGAGCATGCAAACCTTTGGAGTGACTGGAAGTCTAATTTCAAATAAATGGCAAATGATTAATGCTTACTGAATAAATCTCACAAAATTTTTCTCTCGGCCCCTGGCCACTGCTTTCTAGTTCAGATACAAACTCAGAGGAAGCTCAACTGTTTTAACTGAGTTTCTTTTTAAGGTGGTTCAGCTTTGAATCTCTGAGCAAAACTGGAAGTGGGAGGCTCATGGGGATTGAAGCACAAGAAATAACCCCCACAGTGTTTTACTGCTGATTTGTGCACTCTGTCAGCCTGGAATATACATTATAAAAAAATGGGCCAGCAAAACCACTTGGCATTCCTGTGTGCACCTCTTCAAAAAAGCAGCCCTCACGGAGAAATGGAAAAAGCAAAGTAGAGGGGGAGAGGAAACTTCGGTTGAATTTAAAAATTGCTTCCTTGAAGAACAAGGACCACGTTTATCAAAGAAAAGAGACTTCTGACAGAGGACAGATTCATTTAAAGTAGGAATTTGCAGCATCTTCATCCAGAATATGAATGAACCTTAGCTGAACTTTACTTCATGTTATTTTATTCACTTGTCTCTTCTTTCTACTTGTGAGCCTCACCACACAGGTATAAATATCCCCAGAGAGGGCTGCTTGAGTGCTGTTTCCACCCCTCCTGGGATTGAGAAGTAGCAGGAATGTCAAGAGGGTCCAGATCCTAAGAGATTACAGTTCGGCAGAGTATGGATGAGTGTGGGTAAAGTTTGCATTAGCAGAGTTGGATGAGTCTTCACCTGAATTATGCCTGAACTCTGAATTTAAATTAAAAGGCTGCTAATCTAAGAAGGTATGTTTCTAAAAGACTGGGGAGAAGTCTAACTGCAGTCCTGCTAAGTAGAGATATAAGAGCTTCTATGAGTGCTGGACAAGCAGGAGACCTACGTGCAAAGCGCGGCAATAGGGCAACTAATTGTAAAACAGGCTGTAACAGCAGCTGCTTCTCTGGCACTGACTTGCTGGAGCTGCTGGATCTTTCAGCTAAACACAGGCTAGCCCAAGTCTTGAATTAGCCAGAAATCAGGAGTCCAGTTGCTTTCAGAGTTGTGCCCTTACCCTCTGGAGGCAGGCTGAGCATTGCAAAGTCTTCCATGAGGACCATGATTCATATGCTAGTGAACAGTTGCTGAAGATCCCTGGGTATGCCCAAATGATTTTGAAACTGATACCTCTGCTATGGTGTGAGGTTGTCTTGTTGTGCTGTGAATGAAGGATTACCTAGTTATTTCAGTTTCAGGTAAATAGGATCCTGGTTTGCTAGCCTGCTTCAATGTTGCAGGCAGTGGGAATTCCGCCTCTTGAGATTCCTCTTCTGCCTGTTCTTTCCCTTCTTGACACTATTAATTTTCTAGGTCTTTTCTTCCATGCAAATGAAAGAGGTAGGATCACTCTTTCTCTGGATGATGTTTGTTGCATTAGAAAGCATTATGAGGGGAAGAACAGCTTCAGAATCTGTGCATTTAGCAGATGTATATGCCTGCTGAGATAGAAAGCGTGGTTAGGCTATTGCATGTGCACACAGAGCCATACAGCTTGATTCCTTTACTCAGCATCCCTTACCACTTCAGTTCTTTGTCTCTCTTTCAAGCAAATACATGGGGGGGGGGGAAAAGGTGTCTCTGAGTGGGAGTTATCACCTTCTAAGAGTTGGCCTAAGACCAGCTGAAATAAGGTTTGCTTGCGACCTACATAATTCTGGCCTAGATCTCTGGTCCACAGAAGGGAAAACAACTGCTTCATGTTAAAAACCTCTAGGCCACTGCAGACCCCTTTTCTTTTTGGTGTTTCTTACATGTTTAGCTTTCTTTGCTTTCTGTCTTCAGCTTTCAGCTCCGAAACGTCTTTTCAGGGCTGTCCCCTCACTAGTGGTGTTAAAATTGTACTGCTTAACTCTAGTAAGGTAGGACAAGGCTGTTTTTGGGTACTACAGGAGGTGGGAGGTGTCATGGAAGTGACGGAAAGCTTTCATCTAAAATAATTGGGATTAGGTGTCTCTGTCACTGTAGCGTTTGGCTCTCAAGCTGTGTTGTCCTACCTGTTGCTCTCTGTCTTAGCTCTGCTTCCCCTCCTATCTGCCGAATCCAGAGAACATAGAGGCCTAACGCACCCTTCTGCATCATGGTGGCTGCTTCTGCCAAATTCTGGATTTTTGTACTTGAAAAGCTCATAGAAGCTGTGGAGAGGGGAGAGAGGAGGAAAGGAGGGTTGTCAAACATATCGTCTTTTTGATCTCTTTTTCAGGGAGGGATGGTTAAAGGGAGGAGGGGAACTGAGCAGCCCATAAAAAAGAGTACTGATGCCAGTTTATTTAACAAGCAAAACAGATAAAGATTAGGGTTCCTATGGCAACTGGCTACCAGCAGAAGCACCTCAAGGATTTGGGGAGGAGGGGGGGCAGATGAAATGGTTTAGCACAAGGCCCCATCATTTTGGATTAAAAAGACCTTTTGCCAGCTGCATCATCAGCTCATTTGCTGAAGAAGAACATTTCTCTTTAACCGGCAACAGAGGCAGAGGACAAATTCTCCATGTTAGTTTAGCTAGGCCTTAAAGTCATGAGGCAGAGTATTTTACAGAGGGTCCTGAGTTATGTTCCTTCTCTGTGTGGTTTGAAGGAGGGGAGTGGGAGATGGCAGATGATGAGGGGGAGATGGAGGGACCCTAGAAGCTGACTGGCAAGTGCAGAAGGGGCATTAGTTAAGGCTTGTGGATATGATGTCTAGTTGTCAACGCTGCTCTGGGAGGTCCTAGGAGCCAAGCTTTTCCCAGGTCTGCGGAAGCCTGGGGAACAGCGTTCTTCTCTGGCCTTCAGACCATCCCATCTCAAAGTCAGAGGAGATAAGTGTATGTACAAGTTTGCTCTTTCAACAGAAAACTTAAAATGTTAGCTTTGTTTGGTTGGAATTCTTTTTGGCTACAGTGCTGTAGTAGCTCCAAGAGCCTGGGTGTTTGGTGCTTGTGTTTGTTCTCTGATGGATGCCAGGCCTCCTGCTGAGAACAACATCTCTCACCAGGTATTGTGGTTTTTCCATTTGGAGTTAAAATGCCAAAGCCAGTAGTCATTTGATCCTAGGAGTGAGAGGAGGCTGAAGGAGGTTAAGTACAGCTTTTGTTTAGATCAGCACAGCATGGAAAATAACCATCTTTTTACAGCCTCAAGGCTCTGTATTGGAGGTCCTACTGAATGGCTCCCTGATCAACCCCAGCCCTGGGAGGTTGATTGAGTGATTTCCTTAATTGGATTTTGTTTGTTGATCTCACTTTCTTGATTTTTTTTTTTTTAATAACTCATCGTAATCATGCCCTTCTGTCTACTGGAAAAAAACACGTCTAACGCTGAGAAAGAATTGTACTTGTCCTTTGGCATCTGGTGGTTGGGGTAGCTTCCGTCAGAGCTCATGCTGCTGCTGAGCAGTG
Source organism: Sagittarius serpentarius (assembly GCA_034782735.1). Classification (NCBI taxonomy): domain Eukaryota; kingdom Metazoa; phylum Chordata; class Aves; order Accipitriformes; family Sagittariidae; genus Sagittarius; species Sagittarius serpentarius. The sequence continues at coordinate 20,176,739 of JAVKLA010000024.1, read as the reverse complement.
GACACAGGGCAGCATTCCCTGCTCGTCCCGGGGTATGCACACACAGACATGCACCAGATCGTTCTGGCAAGGGTGTGAGAGAGAGTCTGTCAATCAGTCTGCTAATGAAATCTGAAATTGGGCTGATGTTTGTATTCATGGAGTAAATAGCAAATTGTGAGCTTCTCCCACCGGAAAGGGCTGTTGTTTGAATTACATGATATAATGTGTGCCTGGTTTCACGAGCCATTAGCTCTCCAGGGTTAAACTATATAATTCCTCCCAGGTTAGGAAAGCACACAGAGGATGGATGATGGGAGAAGACTGTATGTAGCTGGACTTAGGCATGCGTGGAACTTACAGACATGTAAATAGCACAGGGGGATGCAAGGGCTTTATTCTTGATCAGAAAAATTTATGTCCAAAATTTTGATAGGTCATAGCTGTTAATAAGAGGACCTGTCCTACTATAGTTAAGTGGAGAGGGTGGATGAGGAATGAATGGGGAAGGGAAAAGAGCAGGAGATGGAGAATATGCAGTAACATGATGAAGGGGAGCATTTGAGCCTAGAGAAGGCTGATACAAGAACCTGAATAGAATTCAGGAAAATGAAATATAATGAGGAGGTTTGAAACTGGGGCGGGGGGAGAAAGGCACAATGTATGCTGTGTGGGTAGGAATGCAGTGGGGGAGTAGGAACTGAACAGGATAAAAGGGGAAGGGAGGAATGGTTAGTGGAGAAAATGAACTGGGTAAGAAAGGGAGAGATTTGTAAGGCAATGGGAGGGAGGAGGTTTAATGGAGAAGGTTGAAGAAAGGTAGGCAAAGAAAATAAGTGTAATGAAAATACTGAATTAGAGAGGTGTGGGAGGAGGATACCAAAAGGTGGGAGCACGGAAAGGAGGAGAAAATGCCCTATTACCTAGGGAAAGCAAAGGATTTTAGGGAGACATAGCATTCATTTTAAAGCGTGTGTGTGGGAGCCAAGGTTAATTGGAGAGACCTGTGGACATCAAAGAGCTATAAAAGAAAAAAAAAAAGTAGGAAAACAAAAGAAGAAAATAAATAAAAAAAAAAATACACACACCAAATGACAAAGGTGACAGTGCGTTACTTTGCAGACACTGTGCCGTCGGAGCTCTTCAGATAGACATGTTCCTGTGAGCTCCCATACAAACTTATCTTTGTATTCCCCCTGAACCTGTAAAAAGCCCCATCTCCATGGAAGTAGGCAGCCAGGGCACAAATGCCTTTCCCAAAGGAAATGAAATCTCCACAGCTACAGGGTATGCCTGTCTTGACAAGCTAAGAAAAATGCCCTCCACACTGCCTCTTCCTGTACATTTGCTACATAAATTTAGGGTCAGGGCACACTTTAATTCCAGTTTCTAATGCCTTCTTGCTCTTCAGAGAATACCCTTAGTGTACGTAGGACTGGGTAGCATACATGTTTTTGAGTAATTTGTACAAAGGCCTGACTTTAAGAACTTGAATTTGGCGGTAGGAGCTAATGCTGTCCTCCAGAAGCAGATGTGATCTGTGTATCTTGAGTGGCTGACAGACTGCACCACAGAGTACATGACTCTATAATACTCAAAATTTGTCCTGTGACCAATGCCCAGACTATCATGGGAGGGATCCCATTGTCATTTTCTTTTGCTTGTCTTGGCTGCCCTGGGGTAGCCATGACAAGTTGTGGCAGGCAGAGCTGTAGAGAAATGCCGTTAGCTTGAGCTGCCCAGCCAGTAATGGCAAAAACCAGGAGGGTGTATGCGATTTTCTTGCAAATCCATAAGATTTGTTCTTGCAGCAGCAGTGATGTGCCTAGAAATGCCACCACTTCTACTCCAGACCTCAATGAATCTTGCGCTCTGAATGAATTAATGAATATAGCCTGCAGCGTATTCTTTCTCCCATGTTCTAGTCTGCTTGCAAAGTAGCATATTAATGAAAGCTGTGATAGCTACCCTAGGCACTCACTTGTGGCTAAACTCTGTCAGAGAGAGGAAAGTGCCAAATACATGCTTCGGTTTGTAAGAACCATGAAGGAATTCTTCTAGAGAGGGTTGCAGCCATTCAACCTCTCTGCCTACCAGACCTTTTATAAATTTCCCATTTTATAACATTTATAGTCAAAGACTGAGTCAACAGAGTAAGTCGTGGATGGGGTGAGACCTTGGGGGTCTTCAGCCAGACAGAGACTCTGGCAGACTGAGCTGTTTGTGAGGAGTTTAATACCAGCATGACTATTTCTAAGCAAGGCTTCCCTTTCCCAGGCTTAGTTTCAGCCTACTGGATCTCTCGCCTTGCCCCTTCTGATCTCTAGTCAGAAGATTTCCTTCTGCAATTGTCTTCATCAAGAGCAGGCTTTAGTGCATCGCTCCTCTGACTTACTTACACTTTCACTGGGAAATTACTTTTTCCCTTCCTCTGGAAACCTTCCACTCCTGTTTCCTCTGTGTACTCTGCACTGGGATTCTGCATTAGTAGTAACTTCTGGGTGTTCAGTCCTATTTGAAGTAAAATAAAGTGTTATATTAGAGCTGCATCTGAAATGCAGAATTTCAGCGGTGGGCTGAACACGAGTGAAAAACGATCACAACTTTGGTTAACCTACAGAAAAAATGCCTTTCTGCTTGTGCGAGGTGTGCAGGCTTTTGTGCCTGTCAAACAAGCCTTTTTTAAATTTTTGAAAGGATGGTGGGAATAACAATAGTGATTTAAAAACAAAAAAAGTGTGTGTGGGGAGTAAAGGCTTGGATGGGACCGTGCTGGCCATTGGTCCTGACCCTGTGATCGCAGGTAACCATATAACAACTGCACAGTCTGGATTTGTAGGGAAAATAATTTCTAAATTTTCTTGAGTCACAAATTGTAAGGAACTCTTACATCCCTGTAGCAAGAGTAAGCCCTTTAGCGCAATGTATGAAAAACTCTTCTGTGCCACATAGAGCGATCAAGAGAGAAGTCAGACATTGCCAACCTCCTGGCTCCCTGCAGGAGCGGGAATCTGCAGGTGAAAATATGCAGATGATCTTGGGGAAATGCTCAGTGCCATCTGCTACAAGGAAAGTGGGGGATCCTGCTGGTCTGAGCTTGTGGGAAAGGCATTCCTGATCTTGGGGTGGGGATTGCTTCCGTCATGGGTGTATGAGCAAGACATCAGTCAGGTAGCTGAGGGTTTGACCGTGTGGTTAACGGTACCAGCTCTCCCCACCCAAGGTCTCAAATAGTGGATTTTCATTGTAAGGAGGACAACGGGTAGAGAAATTAAAGGAATGTAAGACAGTTTTCCCAGCCTATGACATCCATTAAATCTACTGAAGTAAGCCAAGAGTTATAAAGAAGGTTAATTTGTTCTCTTATAGAATCTCAAAATAATAGCATAATCTATTGAGACTCCTAGCACTCATCCCTGCTAAACTGCCTCCCACTCTTTTGGTGGCATTAACCACTTTGTGCAAGTATAACAGAGACAGTGAAGGTCAGTCATTCTCTGCCTGATCCCTGGCTCTCTGCTACTGTAAAGTGAACCTGTATCTTTCCACCTCTAAATGGGTTTTACCTTTCCCCAACTGGTATTAGTGCAGCTGTGTGTAAAACCCCGATTGTCTTCATTGTGAGTGCTGCTGGTTTGTGTTGAACCAGCAGTCTTGTTTTGGGAAATTCTCCTATTTGTTTTGGACATTAAATATTTAAAGCTTCCATTTTGGTGTGTATTTTTTGGCTGGTGAGAGGAAAAACTGTTTGAATGCTTTTCTTCTTTGTTTCCCTGAAGTGTGCTTGCCTTCCAGCACTGGCTAGGTAAGCAATTTTATAAAAGAGAGTTTTTCTTCTTTTGCTCCTGACTCAGCTTTTCTTGGTAGCTTCAAGCTACAAGTTTCTCAGGATGAAACCTCCACCTTATGCAGATCTCTGGAGCTTTTTTAAGAAAAAAGTCTTCCTCCCACTCCTCAAACTTGCGTGGCTTTGTACCACTGACCCTGCTGTGTGCCTGCTGCGTGTCACAGAGCTGCGTGGAGGCTTGGCTTAGGTTCTCTTCTGTTTGCCCTTCCCTGCGGTCTGAGATAATGCTCTTGCATCATGACTGGGCATTGTCTGTGTATGACGACAGCTCTGCCGTGGTAAATTGTGAGACACAAATGGTTTCTCCTGTTGGAAGTGCCAGACTATCTCCTTCTTGATATTTGACTGAGAATTAGGACAAATGGTCATTTATTTCCCATAGCTGTAATCCTGCAGTCTAAAATGGCTTTCAGCCTGAGATTACCACCAAGAAAAATGAGGAAGACCTGACTGCATGTGCATGTGTGAGTTCACGAGCTCTGAAAAGGGAGGTAGCTACTGTGAAGACAAAACCAGTGCTGATACCTCAGCATGTGCTAGGGCAAATACTTAGCTGCAGCTGCTTACCTTAGGCAGTATGAATTTTAAATTACTGCTTGCCTTATTTGTACTGATGAAGCTTCGTTGGCTGTCAGTGAGCGAGACCTGGCAAATAGAAACAGCCTATATTAGTGTTTGTAGAGGCAACACACTAACAATTTCCAGAAATAAGCATTTTACATGGCGGGGGGGGGGGAGGGGGGAAGAATTGATTGGCAAAGTGCAGCTGGACACAATGACTAACACAAAAAGAGATGAACAGTTGCCCCAATCCAGGAGCAAGTAGTTTTGGAGCCTGTGCTGGGGTAGCTTTTTGTAAAAAGAAAAAAACCAATGTGCTGAGAGCGGCATGTGCTTGTGCTAGACTTCCACAGCCAGAGGTAGAAACGCTCCAGGGAACCTTTCTATCAGCACTGCTCCCCAGATCAAAGGCAGAAAATACCACCTGGCTCCTGAGAGGCAGGTTGTTTTTTGTGTGCCCTGCAGACTGAGTCGGGAGGTAGGATGAAGGGTGCTGGAGAGTCTGGGTGAATCACGCAACGGTAATTTCTATACTGCAGGACTGGAAGGGCCAGTGGGGAGGGTCATCAGCAAGAAGGTGTAGGCAAAAGGCAACTGCATGGTGGAGTAGCATACCTCCCCCAGCCTTTGGTGACGGGCCAAGCAAGACTAAGGATTTTCTAGCTGGAAGCCTACCTCTGGCGTATGTGATCAAGGACAGGTCAGGGGGTTGCCCCAGAAGTGTCCAGAACCAACCAGTGATGAGGCTGGAGGCTTTGCTGCTGACTCAGTGCCGGAGGCAGCCTGTGCCGCCTGCCAGCCATGCAGAGGCAGCTGCCATTCCCCCGCACTCACCGACTGACAGCCTTCGCCCTCTGAGCTCCCCAGCATGAACACTTAGGCTTTGCAGAGACACCTTGGGGCTTAGTGCAATTGTGAGTTTTGCTTTATTCTCTGTCTAGCTCCCACACGCTGTGCTCAGCAAAGAGATCTTCTCTTGACCCTTTTCAGCCCTGTCGGCAAAGCCCCCGTCACCAGCTAAATATTTTGAACTTCACGGTTGCTGCTAAAAAAAAAAAAAAAAAGTAAAGGCTTTTAAACTGTGCTTAGCAAACTATGCTGCAGGTTTCATAAAGTGGGTATTTTTAGCATGTCATAAAAATAAGAGTGGGGTTTTATATTTTTATCCCTTCAATCTCTGCAAAATTAATTGAAAGCATTTTACCTTGCTCTCTTTTGCTTCCCTGACTTTCAGAAACTGGCTCACTCTAGGACCCAGGAGGGAAGGCGTCATCAGATGTTGGCAAACGCTGGCCATGTTGTGTGTCTATTTATAGTAGGCATGTGTCTAACCACCTTGTCATTCTTTGCCTAGCATCAGCTGGACGAGCTCAGCTATCAATTATCCATGAAGCTAATCATAATACAAGGAAAGCTATGTAAAGCAGGTGCTCAGAGGAGAGAGAAAAAGGGGAGGTAGGTGACAGGACAGGGAGAGATGAGGTTTTAGGAACTGAAAAAGATCCTTTTGCTCAGCCTGAAAACCCTTATTATCTGTAATAATTATTAATAACAGGGGTGCCTGCACAAAATCATTGTGACTGCTTTCAGCTGGTACGTCCCTCCCAAATGTTATTTCCCTCATTTATTTTCATTGTGTTGGCAATCAAAGGCAGTGGGGTTTTCTTCCCCCCTCCCCTTTGCTTTTAATAGACCTTAGGCTGGGTGTTCTCCTCCCCACCCCCTCTGTCCCGGGTTCTGAAACCTGGGTTGGTAATAGCAGGTTCTAGTTTCCCCGTGAAAAACTGAGCCTCTAGTATTTCTCACGCTTGGAGATTGCACGTCTGTGTTTCCTCTTTTGTCTCCATTTCCGAGAGGATTTTGCCTATAAGGACTCTGGGGGGAGAAGGGAGCAAGCAAAGGGGTGTCGTTCCAATGACAAAGCTGATTGTCAGCTAATTTATCAGGCTTTTTTTTTCTTTTGATGGCTTGTCTCTTCTGCTTTCCTCTCTAAGTGCAGGGGAGCAGGACAGCATGAACTCTGCTCGTGACAGCAGCTCAGGTTCTGACACCATCTGCCACCTAATCCCCTTCCAAGGAAGGGTCTGACGTCTGTGTGCATGTGTGTGCACATATACTCTCCCCACGTAGCCATACATCATTTCAGCAGACTCATACTGACCAGCTCGCCAGCGCCGTTTCTGTTACAAGGATTAGCCTTTGATACTTCTTTTCTTCTTCCTACTTTAGATTTCCCTGATTCAGTTTGACATACTGTGGTGGGAGGCAGGGAAAGGGGCTTATGAGTTGAAACAGGAGAAGATTTCCTCAAAAATTGCACACCTCTGTTTTCCTGCGTAGCCTGGCTCTCTGAGGTGCTGGACTTTCAGATTTTTTTTCACTTTTCCTGGAAGCTATGAGTGTGGGATGCATGGATTTCTTTTGCAAAAGCAGCAGGAAACAGAACAGGTGTAAATTGTCCGTGCCAGGCTCCTTGGATAGCTGGTAAGTGGGCTCTTGCAGGAACTGTTGAATTTTAAGCTTTTCAGTGACATAATGGCCAGTCTCATTTGACTGCTGTTTGCAAGCACTGAATGTGTTTCAAGCTTTCTAGGTCTCCCTCTACTAATACGTGAAGAATGACAGTTATCATCACATGTCATGCTGTGTTGTATCTGCTGATGTTTTTAGATGCACTGTATTCAACGCACTTCTCCGATTGTACTGAATCGTGTTTGCTCATGGCGTTCAGGACCGTGCACACTCAGTGCTGCGGAAAATGGTGTGAGAATTGAGATGGGGAGAGAAAAGGGGCTTTGGGAAGGATGGGAGGGATGGAACAGTGTGCATTCAAAAAATGCCAGTTGTTTTGCTCATAGTCATCAGTTATGCCATTTTTCTGGGGTCTGGTAATGAACGTTTGAATTAGCTTCTGGAAAAACAGTAGCTCGCTCTACTGCTGGATGGCTCTCACACCTGAGTGTTGTGATTTCTTCCTCCTGGGTGCCCATGCATAAGCCTTTCCTCCCGCTTTGAAAGGTTCTCCATTGTAAAAGTTGGGGCTTTTCCCTGGCCGAGGAGGAAGGAATAGTATTCTCTTCAAAAGTTAACCCAGCCTTTGGAAAGGCATCCCTGCCTCTGCCAAACAAGGGACGAGGAATTCAACTTCCCTGCAAAGCTGAGCAGAGTTCTGCCATGTAATGTAGAGGGTTTGACCCCAGGGCTTCCTGACGGATCTGGAAAGACTGCCATCATCTGCCGGGGGGTTTAGATCAGGCTCAGCTAAAGCTCTCGTTGGTTCCTGTGAAGTTCTGCTTTCCTTTGTGGCTGGACTTCTTTCTCCCTCCATCTGCCCTTGTAGACCTCCTTCATTTTGCAGGCACCCACTGATGGCAGGAAGTTATTTGCCCGTGTGACCTTCACAACAATTTCTGCATCATACTGAGCACGGACCAGAGGAATCCTGCTGTTCAGTTGCACTTCGTTTCATCAATCACATTTAAAACAACATTAAAAAAAGAAGTTTCACACTGAATAATGCTCATTAATTAGGAAAGCAAAGGAACTTCACCATGTTAATTGGAGAGAGATTTCTATACAAAAACTAGTTAATCAGCAATCTTTGCTAAGTACATTTTATTCTTCTTGTAACAGAAAAATGACTTTTTGACTCTCTGAGGTTACTTGTGGAGGCATTCAAAGACAGGTTTGTATTAATACCATATTGACATGTATTGATGAAACATAAAACTTCTTTCCCTTTCCCATCACAGAAAATGGTTTTCATTTGTAATTTCTAAGGGAGGCAGGGGAATAATTCTCCACCCTCAGCTAGCAATTTAAGATTGATCTGATGAAGGCAGAATATTTCAGACAATCAATTAAGGAACTTATCTTCCAACTCGAGTTTCAGCTCTTGTGTAGGATCGCATCCTGTTAGCAGCAAGACACTTACAAGCTTCAGGTTATTTTTGAAAATGAGTTATTTAGAACAAAGTAATAGTTGAACTGGCAGAACTGTGTGATGCCATGGTTGTGTTTAGAGGATGTGGTCCTTCATGTTTTGCACTGGTCTGTGTAGGAAAAATAGCAGTGTGTACACGGAGGAACTGGACTTCTGAAGTCACAGTTTTTGTTTGAACATTCGGTCATTTTTCAGTGAAATATGTATCTATAAGGCAATGGAAAAAATGGCAATAAGTGTTATGTGTGTGAGAATTGCAACTCATTTTGAATTCATAGTATTTAGAAAATCCTCCCTTTCCTAGTATGTTTGTTTTCCAGTAGAAAATATCTTCTAATGGCTACTAATTAATACTGATATATTGGTCACCTAAGATAAAAACAAAACTACTTTCACTGCCGAGACTTCTCTAGGGAACTAGAAAGCACTCCCTTCAGTACTAGGAAGTTTAGTGTGTTGTCATTTTCCAGTTTTATCTCTCTGCTTCTGTGTTTCTACCCTTCTGCCTCAGCATGGGGACCGTGTCTCATAAGTGTAGACCTTTGCCAACCTTCCCTTGAGGTTTTGATAGACCTGCACAGGGAGGGATGAGGAATTCCCTTGGGCACTGGTATTCCCTTTGTGCCTCTAGGCAAGCGGCAAGGAGCCCAGGAGGAAAGCTGGTCCTTATGGGAGGTGCAGAGCGATATTGCAGTTGAAAGCTTGGAAAATTCCGAATAAACTCCTGGAAAAGCCTGAAAGTTTGAACCAAATCCAGACATTTTGGGCTTCAATTTCCACAGAGATTTCATGCATGTAAGCAGAGCAATGTTGTCTGAATGCATGCTTTCAAGAGGCTCTTTACTCAGCTTATTGCAGTCAAGCTTATCCAGCACTATTGATAAGCTGAAACCCTAAGAAAACAGAGAAGCCCAAACAAACAAGAAAAGAGAGCTGACTCCCTCTCCCCTTGCAGCATTGGGAGTAACTGTCGGAGAAAAGGAGCAACAGGGGATGCTGAACACGCCACTGGGTCTGGCAGTTTGGAATAATTCTGGCTGTGTTCCCTGTGTCACCTGTTTGGATGACCACAGCTAGGTGTGCTATTCTCTGTGGACATAAATGCTTCACTGCTGCTATTGACTTTATTAGTGAAAATAATGTAATTTCTGTCCATAAAGTTTAAAATTTATTATATTGCTTTTTAAAAAAAAAATTCTTTTTTTTTTTTTTTTTTTTAAATCCCAAACAATAATGTTCGATACCCATGAGACCAATAAGCTAATTTGCTCAGGTTGGGTGCATAGTCCTTTTTAAAATGGTGTCCCTTTTAAGTCTATTTATTTGTTGAACTTTTTACTTCAAATTAACTTTGAAAATGTAAGTAATAGGAAGTGACATTTTCATTTCCTTTATTTTGGAGATGGCAGATATAGTGTATGTTTACTTGTTTCCTCATCAGTAAAAAGTATATGTATGTTTAACATTTCACAAACTGTTTTTAGGCTGAATATTTTTAACAAGATTAGTCTCCTCTGAACAAAGGTAATATCATAGGTCACATTTTTAACTGCAACTGTATAGGCAATTGGAAGGTGTCTTTTTCCACTTGGTCTGTAACTGGAAGTCTAATTTGCCATAGCTCCTTAAAGGTGAGGGTCGTAATTGCTCTACACTGGAAACTTTTGTGTCCATTCTTGGTTGCCCAAAACCTATATTTGTGCTACTGTGTTTTTTTGGTGTGTGTGGTTTTTTTTTTTTTTTTTTTTTTTTTTTTTTAAGGAAGGGAAGAAGTGATCGGAAATACCAATGAGGAAGCTGGAAGTCTGACGGGAATCTTTAATCTGTGAGAAGTACAGCTTAACTCTATTTTTATATTTCAAAATTTTCAGATAGCAGCAATTTGCAGTCAGGTTCAGGATGGCAATCTCTGATTTGTGTGCATTTGTGGTGAACTTGAGGCAAATTTCAGTTTTCCAGTACGATTAAATTTAAAATCAAGATGTTAACCTCATATGGAAATATTTGTTGCAAGCAAAGCTGAGATTTTTACATCAGGAACATCACATTACTCTGTATTACTCTTAATACTCTGGGTTTTGATCTGCATGTGCCTGGTTTATATAAAGCAACTTGAGAATCTGAGGGGTGGCAGATCACCTAGACCGGATGATACTTGTCTCGGGTTACTGCAGGGAATAAAGTGTGAAATAGCAGAGGTACTGATGAGGACATGTGATATATCCTGAAAAATCAGCAGCTGTTCGTGTGGGATCTACCACCAAAACGGAGCAGCAAGGTCCCGGAAATCAGGAGGTAGGCAAGTGGCCTTGTCGCTGCCTGGGGACTGAATGAGAATCTCGGGACAGTGTAGAGCAATGTCTGGCTGGGCATAAGCCTAGGGTCAAATTACTGTTTCATTTGAAAGGAGGAATCTTACACCTGTTAGACTTTGTAAGAATGAAGCTGCACAGATGTGTGATTACACATGAACACGGAATAAGGACTGTGTAGTGTAGCAGACTTCAGTTACTAGGTTTTTCAGAAGACTTTTTCTTTAAGTTACGTGTCAGGACTTGGAATATGTATCATGAAAGACTGACAATAACAATTAGAAAGTGAGTATTATTTCTGCCAGCTCTCATCTCTGTCCTGCCAATGAAATGTTCATTTTAAGTACTGGGTTCTTAAATTCCTGTTTGGTTTGGTCTGAAGCAGTACATACATTTTTTTTATCCCACCCTGGAGGTGGATGAACATAGCTCATCAGGGTAGTGTTTATTTGTTTTCTGGGAGATCTGCGTGCAGTGGGCTGCTTCATCCAATGTTCCTAACACTTGAATAGTCTCAACCCCCCCCTGTGCAACCAAATCCTCAAAGATGAGCACAGTCAGGACATGTTCTCTTAAAACTCCGGATGAGTGTTTGTGCCCGTGCAGAATGCTGCAAGCACGCAAAAGCGCGCGTACGCAGAATGCTCTGGCTTTGTTTAAAGGTGTCTGGGAGCAGCTGCGTAGTTTGCAACTCTTGGATGCCACTGCAGCCCCCTGCTCTCGGCACTCATTGTAAATGGCAGTCCAGCTGAACAAGGGAGATGGAGAACTCCATGGGCTTTAGATCATGAGCACCCCTTTCCTTTAGGGTGTTGATCCCTTTGCATGATGGTATCAACACACAGAGATAAAGCAGAAGGTAGAGATTTCTGTTTGCCAGCCTGTGTGTTCTTTGGCAGAGCATTTCATAGGCCTGTCAGCAGGGCAGTTTTCATTTGCAGTAAACATATATTTGAAAAAAGGGAGAGGAGAAAGTATTTGGTAGAGACTGTAAAGGACAACAAAGATTTCCAAGTAGACTTCAGTGCACCAGGGACTATATACCATGGCGACATTCTGTAAATGTCAAGTAATGCGTGCTGGCAAAAATGGTCTAAATTCACATATAGTGATGTGCTCTGAAGCTGTGGGGTTCTCCAAGGAATAAGTCACTGTCGATATTGCAGTGAGGATATCTGAACAGAGTGTTACTGCAGTTGAAAAAAAGGGGGGAGGAGGAGAAGAGGGGATTTCTGAGGGACACAGAGGAGACAAACCAGAAATTTGTGTTTAAGTGGGTATCTGGGTTCATCCATGTCTTCTGTAATTTCTCGAGGATCAGTCTCTCTTGTAATAATCTTATACTGCTTTAAAATAGTCGATGAAAGAGTGTACTCCCACTGTAATTAATCAAAAGAAGCACCGAGGTAGGAAATCTTTGCCTAACTCCTACTCTTGCCTCCCCTGCACAGATCCTGAATGAAACTCGCCAGGTGTTTCCATATTTACTGAAATTCCCTTAACTCAAGGTTTTCCCTCAGCTTCAGGGTAGAAAATATTAGTCTAATCATTCTGAATTGTGAGTGAGTCACTGGAGTCCTTTGGTGAGGGAGGAGCTCCTACTGCCAAAGGTCTTTATTTGTTATCTTGATTTAAAGAAAGCATCTGAAGTGCTTTATTTTGTCACTTCTCTGCTCTCTTGTGAATATGTATGCAATTGTGAGGAACTGAGAGCAGCTCATGTGGGCCTGTGTTTGAGTGGGAAACTGCTCTTTTAAATCAGGTTTAAAAGATTATTTTACAACTGAAGATTGTGCCTTTAGCAAAAGCATTGGAGGTGTGGCGGCATGGAGAAAGTATAGGGATTGGTATATTTAGCCCTTTACTGAGTTCTAGGTTGGGTTATATGCCCCTTCACAGGACAGAAACAGAAATAGCCAGGCATCTAGGTATTTTGGAAAGACTGTGATACAGGAGCGGAGCAGACGATGCATGACTTGGTTTCTCCCCGTGAGTGTAAGGTCTGAGATTTTGCTTACAACAGGAACGTGTTTCACGTTGCTGTATTCAGTAGGTGGGCTCAAAGTGAATGTGGCTAGTACGAATTAGTAGTAAAAGCACTCAGCAGTTCCTCATGGCAAAAATCTCTCCCCAAAGGGAAAACGGTGAAGTAGGTGCAGTGTCCCTTTCACCTCCCCAGAGATGAGGCTGGAAACTAACTCCCCTGGGCTGGGTGAGCTGGGGTGAGTTAAGGCAGGAGGTGAGCAATGTGAGGAGCTGTGGAAGCTCTTGTTATTCGAATGGATGGGTTTGATGTCTCACAAGCAATATTGGAAAGTCACCGATCGGTCTCTGGAAGGCTGTTGGGTCTAGGCATGTAACTGCAGCCCCTGGGGTTTCTTTTCTCTTGACAGACAAGCGAGCTGTCTCAGCACAGTATTTATGCGCTGCTTGACATATTTCATTTCACTTTCCTATACACTCCTCTATACATTTCCAGGTGGATCTCATCTGCTTCAAAGCAAAGCAGACAGATGACCTTTCTGCATAGCTGCTTTACCTAATACAAACTATGCACTCTGCATGATGTTTTAGGTGAGAAAATTAGCATATAAAATTGTTAGCATAGTCGTATTATTTAAGCGTTGGGTTTTTTCTCTCCTTGGGTCTTCATATAAATCACCCCGTGCCAGCAGACATTGTGCTTGGATGTGACTTCCATGAAAGATGTGCCTAAAATTAGTTACAGAACAGAACTGATTCTTTGCTATTTACTGCTTAGAAGCTCATTGACGTTGGGGGTCAGTTCATGTTTTGGTGAACTTGTAAATACGTGCTTATTTCATGTATAGTGCAGAAAGGGTATTACCCCAACAAAGTGGAACCTTGAGCAGTTTAGCATTACATTCTATGGGAAAACACAGAACTGCTGTCATTATACAGTCAATAACCCCTTGAACTGATCTATACTGACATTTTCCTGGGTTGCACCCTTTTCTGTCATCCCCTATGTGGGAAGGAAATGGTTTTCCAAAAAATATTTCTGCTCATATAAATGTCAGTGTTCCTAAACACAGAATAAATCCAAATGTTCTGTGCTTCAGTTATAACCCAGCATCTCTTTGTCCTGGTCAATATGAGGCTCAGCTCTCTTAGAAATCTTTTGGCATGCATTTGGACCTCTTTCTCAGTTTTACCTCAACCTTGCAAAGGGGTAGGGTTCAAACATGGTTAACCATGGTACTTTCTGTTCCATGAGGTGTACCCAGGTTATAGCTGTTTTATTTAGCACAGTAGTCTTTGTTGTTGTAGTCATGTCCTATTTACAGTTACGAGGAAAAGTTTCATGTCGATGCTACTTGCACTAGAAAGACCACGCTAGCAACAATTTTTGCCTTTCATCCATACGAGAGGGTCCTTTTTCCTTGTTTTATACCTGTTTTGCATTGCTGTTTAAATATATTTCTGTTAAAAACAGATTTCGGTCTGTATTGTCTTTTCTATGATCAAAATCACTGACACAGAAGAACTGTAGTTGTACTCTTCCTCTCAGATCAGGGATGCTGATGCTTTTAATGGGAGAAGATAAGAGAGGCTTCAGAAGTGCACTTTAATTTGGAGATGGGTGTGAATTTAAATAGATTTGCAATGCTTCTCTTAAAACAATGCAGAACTGAAGTCTACAGGGCTTGAAATTGGAAGAAGTCTGAGACAACAAATGGAGCTATTGGGCTGTATAGAAAATGATTGTCTGCACAGCCCAGTGAACTGAGGGGAATTGCAGGAAAAAAAAAATATATGCAGCTGAGTTCCCAGACTTTTTTCTTCATTGAGTGCTTCTCAAGAAGCCTTACTAGTGGGCTAAAATAATTTAAGTCTTTTTGGTGGATCTACCATAACAACCCAGTTTCATGCCATAGAGGCTGTGAGTACCTTCACTTCTTTTCTCGTTTGTGCAGCCATTTCCAGTTTCCTGCAGGCACCTGGGACATGCTGGCCTTGCTGGTGAAAGCAGCTATTGAGGCACACTTTGATTGCATTTAACCTAAAAATCTTTAAATCTATTTAATCTAAATATACACAGAGAAAACTTTGAGCAATGCCTGCTACCTCTGTGTTTTATACAGGCATGTCATTCCCTCGCACCTCAGCCTCCAGAAATTCTCCAGGAATTATCAAAACTACTGCCCTTTTACAGCTGCTTTCTTTGGACCACCCATAACTAACCCATGAGCAAGAGTTGTGTGGTATATTACAGCTTTAGGGGTGAGTAGCTAGTGCTTTATTTCCCATACATGTGAGCTTTGAGATAACTGTGAATCCCTTAGGGATTTGGATTTACTATTGATATGCAGACAAATCCCTAAGCCTGGCTGTAAAAATGCTCAAGGCTGGAGATGGGCTGAAGTGGCAGTATTTAGTCGCACTACTTCTGGTTCCTCTGCCGAAGCTGTTTGTTTATTTTATTATCTGATTGACATAATGTGTCTGCATTTGCTTTTTTCTTTTTTTTTTTTTTTTTTTCCCCTGAACAGCATTATTGTTAGTCTATAAGAAAATAAATTGCATTGGTCTATGGGTGAAGATTCTTGGTCTAATAACAGATTAAAGAGTAAAACTAGAGGAAAATAATCAGTTTTTGGTCTAGAGGGATGTTATCAGGGATTCATGTGGAGCTAGAAAGGTGGTTGTTAAATGCACTCTTGGAAATTGTTTGGAAACAGGAAATAAACTATGAGGTGCTGAAATGTGTCTCTAGGCTGTTTAAAATGAGAATTAATTGCAGAGTTGCAAAAAGATCACTTACAGTGAACGAATGGACTATAAAATGGGGGTTGCAATTCTGTGTTGATAGGGCTGCTTTTCTCCATCTGCGTTATTTTGCAGCTAACTCAGGCAAGGATGGACTGTGCATTAGTTATTACCCATTTGGAGAGAGATTTAGTAGTCACTGTAGGTAATTCTATGAATATTTCTGCTTACTGCTCAGAGAAGCAAATAGAAGTCAGAGAAGGCAAATAGAGCAATAGTAATTTGATCAGTGGAACTGAACAGTTTATGGATGAGAAAAGACTCGACAGAAGAAGTTTTACCAGCTTGAACAGCATGAGGAGCAAGCAGAAGGCAGGTAGGGAACGCTAATTTATTCTTTCCTATGACGTAAGAGCCAGGGAGTATCAAATAAGCTTGTCAAACAGGTTTAAAAGAATGGAGATTATTTTTGCTCACAATTCAATATTATGTGGTGGATCTCGTTGCCACACAATGTCATGGAGACAAACATACCTGTTTTAAAAGACCAAATAAATGAACACTGTAAAAAACCACTGGGGCGAGCATGAAGTGGGAGGATTTGACACAGCCCATCTCAAGGAGACAGAAGCTTTGCTTTGCTAAAGGCAAGATGGAGATGTGGAACGCAATATACCTTTGTGTTTGCCATGTTCTTGTGCTCTCTCTGTAAGCATCCATTACCAACTGGCTGCGGGCAAAAGCTGCTGGCTTAGGTAAACATTTGGTCTGTCTCAGTAACCTTGTTCTTTTAGTCTTAGGGTCTGTCTACAGTAGACAGAGCTGAGATTATTGTACTCTTTGCCCTGAGCTAGTACAGGCTGTGAGCTTGAGCCTGAAAACCAGCTCACTATGTTGACGTGATACCAAGACTGATCCAAAACACCCTACTAGCAGGACTGCTAGATCCTGCTGGCTCGGAGTGGCTCAGTGTGCTGAGTGGGCTGACATCCGTCCGCATGAGGTGGTACAGACACAGAGGCGCTTGCTGTCATGGAGGCATCAGGTCTGTGTGTGAATTTTGAGCTGAGATGGAGACCACCTTTGCCACACTCTCCTAGCATTTCCCTACTAGCCAACTTAGTTGATATGTTACTTGGAAGAACCTAATTCCTTTCCTCTCCATAAAATGTTATGTAGGGAGGCCATATTTCTTCATGTGGGGCCAGTTATCTAAAAATGTATATGCATTACAACTCTGCATCAAAACATGTGAATCTGCTTCTGCCTCAAGCTTTTTTTCTGGAGCCTATTTTTTTACGGATCATTCCTGCTATGTTTCAGTGCTTCAATTTGTGCTGAAAGCTGACATTTTAGCTGTGCTTGTGTGTAGTTTAATGGTCTAAAACCAATTAGGAACTCCAGAGAAAGTTCACTAAGCTTGAAATAATCCACGTTACCCACATGCTTCTAGTTTGCTGTTGAAGCCATGTAGCCTATGTTCAGAAAATCCCTCAAACTTCATAAAGTTCAGTCTGAAAGAAGGAGTTTTGCTGAGCTGCCAGGCAGAGAAATGGTTACAACTGTCAGATCTCTGTTGTGTTTGCAAAGCAAGAGAACCAGGAATGGAAGCTGTTTTTTTTCCCCAATTTCTCGATGCTCTAGTCTTCATTGCAGAGCTGTACAGAATGATGCAGGCCACTGCACACTGGTGTTGCTCTGTTGTGCCTTTGCAGTTTATACCAGCTGAAAACCTGATTTGTGAGGAGCTCAGCAGTTGCTTTTTGGTCAAAGTTGTAGTGAAGGTTTTTTGCACGGCAGTATCATTGACTTCAGTGAGCTCAGTTTACATCCATTTGTCTTCAGCATGTGGCATCCTAGAGATCCATGCCAAAAAGAGATTCTCTACAGAACTGGCACGTAGTTTCCAGGAAAAACAATGGAAAGTACTTTCCAGTTCCTGTATATGTGTATATAGTGCCCTCCACCAGTCCTCTGAGGTTTGGCTGTTACTTTAAGGAAGAGTAATGTGGTTTAAAGAAAGAAAACATTGGCTTGTAAACCTCATCTCTTTGCTACAGTTTCCAGTTCAGAAGACTTTTTGTTTTTTTTTCCTTCCTTTTTGAAAAAGTTTTTCTGAGCCTCTTCGCTAGCTGCTTGTATCTGGGGTTGAAGGCGAAGTCAAGGTGGTCCCCTCAGTCCTAGACAAAATGTAGACGGCTCCCATGAGGAAAACAAAAGTTTTGAGAGGGTCAAGTGATTTTTCAGGTACTTTAGTCTGTCTACCTTTAATCTCTCTCAAGGATCTCACTGGCTTGCAAACTAGACAGAAAAAAATGTTTTGCTTTGCCCATGCAAAGCAATTTGTGGGAAGGGCAAAAAGCTAAACCCTCCCTCCCCCAACCTATCCCAAAACTAAAAACCAAACCAAAACAACCCCCCAAACCCCCAAAATGTAGGGAAAATGGTCCTTACAAGAAGAAAGGAGAGAGAAGAAAACAAGATAACTGAAGAACAGAATTCATTCTTAGCTGTGTATAAAGTACTAAAACTAAGGTGCATGAGGTCAGATTATATAGTCTCTGACTCATTCATTTCAAGGAGGTCTTCTGCACCCTTGTGCTGGTCTTTTGAGGGTTATCTTTGGCCATGGAAAACAACCATTCCTGGCATCGGGATGCTGGGGGAAGACTGCTGTCCCCACTCCCTGTGGCGTCCAGGGCTGACCTTTCTAACCTGGAACAAGTGGTTTCTCACTCTCTGCACAGGGTTGTCGAGCTTGGAATGTCCCCCTCTTAGCTTGATGACTTCTGCTCAATACAGGCCTTTAGAGGTGCGAGTAGCGTGTGGTATGGAAATAGGAGCACTGGGTCTGTGGAGGCTGGTGCTACATGAGCTGCCTCTGTCCTGTTCTGAGAGCAGCTGAGGAATGGTGTGGGTGGCACCTGCTTAGTATAACAGGTCTTGACACACTCGTGGATGCAACTACGAGCCAAAGGATCAGCTAGCGTCCTTTGCCTGATCTCATGTATCTCACACATCTCCTTGGCACCTCTCACCTCTCTGCTCTAGCAGCAAGGGCTTGGAGAATGTGTGGCTTGTTGCTTTAGCTGGCTGGAGAGATGTTTTCCTCCCAGCTATCTCAGCCTAGAAAAAGAAAAGCTGTAGGTCTTGTTAAATATCGCTCCCATCTAAGATATAGGAAAATAAAGGGTTTGGGGAGTTTAATTCTTTTCTTCACAATGGGGGTGCCAGTTGAGTGGGATTTGTTAGTGTAATACAAGTAATAAGGTTATTCTGATCTGCCTGAAATGAACAACTTGGAAAAATCACATAAAAGATTGATTGTATGGGGTTCCCTCTTTTCTGTTTAAAGTCTGTCAGTTCACACAAGGACCTGCCCTTCTGGCTGCTCATTTTCAGAACCCTTCTGAGGTGTACCCAGTGCATAAAGCAGCCTCCCAGTACATTAGGTATCATAAGGTAATGAGTCAAACTGAGAGAAAATAGATACTTTGACAGAAAGTTCTGCACTTAAAAAAAGCAACATACCTCCTTGTTTCCAATCTTTTTGGTTAGGTATTTAAAAAAAAATATTTTCCCACAAAAGCAATTTATTGCTAACTCTATACCAGCAAAAGTAGGAAATGTAATCATTGTTTTGAATTTGAAAGATCAGGGAGAGATGAAAGGTGGTACAAGCAGTGTGGTTTGTTAGCAATGGCTGCAAGTGATAGGCACGTAGTTCAGTAGCTATTGCCTTGTTTGATTTATTTTTCTTAAAGTGCTCTGTCCCCTTTTTTCCAACCCTGTACTTCAGCTCCCCGTTTCCCCTGCTTTGACTCTTGGCCCACATGATAATTAGGTAAAGAGAACAAAAGCTGTGCTTACCTTCTTTTCTACAAGTAATGCAGGAGAAGTAGGCCTTCAGAGGGGATTTAAAAGGGAAGAGGATAATGATTTAAACTGGCACAGGAAGTAAACTAAGAGGATACAGAATCTAATATCTGTGGTGGATAACAAGGAGCGTAAAGTAACGAAATAAGGGCAATATTCAAGTTGCTCCTGTTTTTGGACAGAGCACTGGTAAAGAGGCCTATAAGGAAACTAAATAACTAAATCATGCTTTATAAAGCACTTTTGATGTGGAAGAACACATCACATACAAGAAAGACTCTATTGTCAATAATACATTTCATTTCAATTGAAGTCAACTTGACAGCCCAGGTATTCCATACGTGTCTCTCTTAAAGATGAGAAACATTTTTTTTTTTTTTTTGGGGGGGGGGGTATGCACTTCATATGTCTTATGTGATATCTGTATTTGGTATTATTTTGTGTGTGAAAAATTCATTAGAGCTCAAAGTGAAAAATCAAGACTTTCTTTTTATCCCAGGTCTCTTCAGTGAGCATATCTTCCCCCTTCTCCTACTGTACCTGTATGGAATTAACTTTGTCTGAAACAGCCCAAGGGGACCAGATAGGACTCCAACAGAATCTTACCTATCAAAGTAGCTCTTGTATTTTCTCTCCCATTTACATTACCAGTGCAAATACTTGTGTTCTTTGCTCTTCTTCTTGTCTAAATTTATTAGCAGATGTTTTATATTAGGGAGTTCTTGAGTTTTTGTGGTTTTTGTTTTTTTTTTTTTTCCTGGAAGCTCCAACAAAAAGACGAAGTAGAGATGATTAAGGAGATAAACTTTGGCAAAGTAAGGTCATGCTGAGAGGGGAGGTTGTAGCACTTCTGAGATAAATTTAAACTCTCAGTGTTAATCTGGACACTAATATTTCTACTGAAATTACTTTTGTCAGTGTAGCTTTAGGTGATCAGGGTCAGGCTTAAATGAAACACTTTAAATCCAAAGCCAGGGCTTCACACAGGAGGTGCCTTCTCCTGTGACTTTTAGATGAACAGAGCTTTCCCAGGTGGACACAGGTAACAGCTTAAAAAAAAAAAAACCCAAACCAAACAAAACACCCTACGTGACTTAAGAAGTCTCTCTTTCTTTTTTTGTTAAAACCTGGTCTCCCCATGCACTGTCTTGGCATGGGTGAGGAGCTGGCATCTCCCTAGCACACTCTGTAGCAGTTCGTGGAGGTGCTGGGAGCTGTTAGGAGCTGTCCTAGGTTGTCCCCAGAGTGGGATCTCCAGGACATGGACATATAGTGGCTGTGAGGTCAGACTGCTGTCTGGTCACTGCCGGGCTCGAGCCTGTGGTATAGCCTGTCCTCCTCTCCCACCCTGCACATCCCTGTTGACTCCCTTTGTGTTGACTTGTGCCCTCTTTGACTCTAGCCTCTGCCCTCAGTCTGAAGGTCTAACTCTAGGCCTGACTGCCAAATCGTGGTGATTACATTGAATTCCTAAGGCTATTTTTAGGTTTTCAAGTCATTAGGCATTTTTTTTAAAACCGTACCGTACACCTCTTTCAAAATAGTGCCTTTTATTTTTAAAATGAACCAAGTTGTTCATCAGGGCTCTATTCTAGTAGAACCACACTTACCTCACTGAAACCAACTGGTAGTAGATCAAGTATTGCTGGGAAGTATTTTGTAACATTGACTGCCAGATTCACTTGTATATTGAGTTCAGCTGTTAGCATGAATTGTTAGTGGTAGACAGTGGTTGTATAAATAAATATAACTGGGGGCACTAGACCAAAAGCAGTTAAATGCAGCAGGCTGAATTAATGATGAAGGAAAGGAAATCTCAGCAATGAGGACATACATTGGCTAGCGGATGGAACTGAGATGGGAATTTTCTAGTTGTTCTGGGATTTTTCTACCTGTAACAGAGATGTCCCAAAGAATCATATCCACTATTGCTGCTGTTTCATGTTTCCTCTGAAGCAGCCTACATGGACCAGCAATGGAGGCACGTTTCTGGGGAGACCCAGCCAAACTGCTGCATCAGAACTGATGCCCCAATGTGAATAGATAGCTCCTGCAGCAAAGGAAAAAATAAACTTTTCTTAAGATAATCTCAGACAAAATTGACTTGCAGCACAGAGACACTCTTATTCTTGCTGAACGTATTTTGTCATTCTTTAGTCTGTTGTTCATTGTATTTTTTTATTATAGTATGGAGGGTTGATTAGCTTTGACAACAAAGATGCAAATTCTTAGCTTCGTACTGCATATTATGAGACATGGAAAAACTAGTTGGGAATGTTCTGAGTGAAATATGTGTTATTAATTGATTTAGAACAGACAGTAATCTATTAAAATGGAGTCTTGGCTGGGGTATTGCACATATTGCTAGGTGTATGTGTTAAGGTAATAAGACGATTGTCATAAAGTACATGTTGGAAGGAGGCATTGGATCCATGGTACACTTAAAGCCCTAGAGGTGCATCTATTTTGGTCATCTGGGTTGATCTGCTGAATTTCGCAGGGTGGTTTTGGCAGCGTTATGGGTGGATGTAAGACAGGCTTCAAAGCACAGGGAGGAAGGAGAACATACAGACACACATTACCTAGATACTAAAGCACATCCACCTGTGACAATGTAAAGAGGTTGTGCTAGCAAGACATTTTGTGTTGCGTGTCATTTCTCTTCCCCTCTCCCGGTACTTTTTGCTCTGCTTTGTTCCTAGGACTGATCTTAACTGATGCTCTGTTTTGATGTGGTCCACAGCTCAGTTTCTACAAAAAAGGGACTGCTAGCTAATCCCAGTTCAATCAGCAAGATAGGGGAGGTTGACTGATGTGCTGTACCCCAAGACTTGGTTAGGGGATACGGTGTTATTGAGAGAGGTGGGATTGAGACTTGCTGTCTGAGGAAGACTGGTCAGAGAGATGAGAAGCCAGGAGTGGAAGGAGAAATGCAGCTATTCGTAGGATATGCTGATGTTCCATTTCTTGATCTCTATTTTCTATTCCCTCTACTCCTCCACACACATTCAGTGCACAGGCAGAGGAGGTGAAAATTACAAAACTTGCTATGTAATAAATTCATTGTTCACTTGTTATTAAATAATGCTTAATATCAAACAACTGGAAGAACTGCAAGCTTTTCTATAGGTAACCTAAATGTAAAATGTGACTTTACTCCTTTCTTGCTTCTGGAAGCGAATACAGTACAGTCAGCCTCTGGAGTCCTCAGGTCACTGCGTCGGCTTTGAGGTGGAACAATTTAAACCAAAATCATATCTCTGCTAAAGGAGGAAACAATGCATATCAACAGCCTCTGAACTGCTCATGTGGTGCTTCAGGAGGCAAAACCCAGACTATTGGAATCTAATTATTCATTATCACACGTTTTATTGGCAGGCAGGAGTTATGGGAGGAAGGTGGAAAACTTGCCTGAACTGCAGTGTGGCCTGTGAGTTGGGTTAGGTGACTGCAGCCAATTTAAGTCCCTTAAAAGGAGACACTGTTGAGGTTTTTAACATTTTTCTTCCTCCACCCCCTCACTGATGCTGCAACAACCCTTTGACAAGTTGATGTTGGAACCTATTCTCTTAGTGACCGACTTCTCTGGGTTCCTTTCTTCTGAATTACTGCAAGTTGCTTGTGAGTGCTAGTCTTTGTACACTAGATACAATCTTCTTTTAAAGGCTATTTTTGCTATACATACTGTTTGCACTGCATTTTTTTAACCTTTCTAGTCAATCCTTCACTTGTAGAAATGGACCTGTTCTTATAATTCTGTTCCAGGGCATTTCTATAGAATGAGGATAAAACTGGTTTGGGTCTGGGCACTCTCCCCAGTAGCAGTACTCCCGGTGACCACTGTCCTCGCTGTGATGCAAGCGCACCAGCTGATGGCTGCACCTGCAAGGAAGTGGTTCAGCAGGGTGCAACTGTTCAATTTGGGGAGCTCAATGCTGAATTACATCCTCGAGTGGTTGTTTACATACTGGACACACATTCATGCCCTATGGAAAAAGAGTGCTATCAGGACTGCAAAATCAAACAAGCAAAAGTTAGGAAATGCCAGGACGTTAATTTTCCCACCCGCTTGTGCATATGAATTATGATTCAGTCTTTAATTACACAGTTGCACACTGTTTTTCTACAGAATTCCTGCTTCCCTCCGTGCACAGGACGTCCACTGGGTTTTGAATGAAAAGCTATTCAATATTTTGTTTTCTGCTTATTGTTTCTCATGACATTATTCAGGCCACGCAATGAGGGAGGAATTACTGATGGCCTTATTGTTTTGTTTTCTTGCTCATCTTCACCACAGCACAAGTGGCCAGTGTTTCATGAACACTCTTTGCAGTAGCCCTGTCTGATCCCGGATGCTGTGCTGGCCCCATTCATGAACTGGGAATACAGGAACATTGGGGGTCTGCCTTGGACAATTGGCCTTACCAGGTGTTTCTGATTTCCTTGTCTCCATTAGCTATAACCGTCATTCCCAGTGTTCCACTTTAAATCCCAGTCCTAGTTTTTTCCTCCTTTCCTGCCTAGCTTTAGTTCTTGGTATGCCCATGTTAATTCTCCCATGTGAGCTCATATCTCATCATGCCTTCATAAAAGCTCTTTGTCTTTTGTGCCGTTTGGACGTGGCTAGGTTTATGGGCAGCAGAGCAGAGACAGGCTCCTGAATTTCATTTCATCTGGACCTGGATTTAGCAGCCCAGGCTGGCAACTGTAAGGAAAGGCCTGTTCAACCTCAGTGCAGGTCTTTGGGCAGTTCAGCTCTTTAATTCAGAGCAAACTCTAGAAGGCATGAGAGACGTATGAAATTTCAAAGGCTTACCCTTTGGGCACGTTCAAGTGGATTTTCATAAAGACAACAAAAGGTGCTTGCGGGCAAGTTCAAGTGGATTTTCATAAAGACAACAAAAGGTGCTTGTCTGTCACAGAGTCCCCTGTCCTCTGCAAAATTGTTTTTGCTGAAAAAAATAGATCAAAGAAAAGGTTCCTGAATGTTTTTAATGCTGAATAAACAATATGTTTTCTTCTGGTTTTGTTCTGGGTTACAGCTAAAGTGTTTGTGTAAAATTAAGAAAACCTCATCATCCTGAGGCAGCAACATGTCATAGGAAAACTCAACCTGTGTGTTTAAAGGATAGCGTAGCCTATATGCAACTGAAAACAGGGCCTTAGCCTGGGAAGTTTTGTCTGGCCTATGAACAGTTGAGTTTGATATAGTAAATGCTGTAGTTTTCCCTCAGCATGGCTGTTTGATGGGTCCTGATTTGATTTTAATCTTTTTTTACATTACAGTAGTGTCATTGAAGTTAAATATTTTGAAATTATTCTTTTCAGCCATTTCGTAACAGTGGCACAGATAGCAGCAACCAGAAGAGGTCACTTTTGGATCTGCCTGATGCTGTAGCATCCTATTTCTGTTCCTGACTACCACCCCTGCTCTCCCACTGGATGCACTTGAGTGAGCTTGGGCAGGGAGGGAGGTGCTTTCTGCACCCTTTCAAGAGAGCTGCCTTCAAAGCAAGGAGTTGTCTCTCTGGGGAACAGGGCAGTAAACGGAGTACCCATTTCTGCTGGCCGGGCTGAGATTACTCAGTGCTAGGTGGAACATGGGTGGTGGGTGTATGCCAATGTGGCACGGCGCAATGCAGAGGCATGAGCAGCTGGTACAGGGTGCAGGACACCTGTGTTACCACAGAGCATCTCTGGGCTTCTTGGCAGGGTGGGCTGTGCCAGGCAGAGCACTGTGCTAACACGTCATGTCTGCACGTCCTCCAGCGCCAGAGCAAGCTCTGGCATCTTGATAGGGAAGAGCATGCTGCAGTGTAGGCTTAAATGGAATTCTTCAGAGGGGTTCAGCCAGTGGCTTTCAAAAAGAGTTAGCTAAACTAAGTTTGGATGCAAAGAAGAGTAATTTATTTTGAAAAATATACTTACTGCTGTGTTATTTGGACTCATGCTCTGGTAGCTGAAATCCTGTCTTCCAAACACGATTGACAAGAATATCGTTAGCAGCTTGGTCTTTTTTATTACTTCACCCCTCAACATCCATAACTGTGCTATTTAATTGCTGTAATGGACTGTGTGTTTCTAGTTTTTACCCCAAAGACTTGTACGCTATTCTAGACTAATGCTCATTTTGCATTTACTTGTTTTTTAAAGTAAATTGATATGGTAATTTTTTTGTTTCGTTACCTATAAGTGGTTTTAAAATCCTCTCTGGAGATATCCTGTACCAGAACAGAGCTCCAAGACTCTACTAAAATTAATGCTTAGAGTACCACAGGGGAGAGAAAAATTAAAGAACAGGAAAGGCAAAGTTGTTTTTACACCCACTCTCCATCTCTTCTCACATTATGCTTGGTCTTGCCTGTTTCAGAGAAATTTCTCCATTTGTTTCCTTTAAGTAGTGCTTTGAAAAGATGCAAACACTATCCATCAGCTTGCTTTAAGCTGGTAGGTTAGCACAGTGCTCCGTTACCTATAAGCAGTAATAGATGTGGAAAAGAACATGTGGGTCTTCCGGCTTCAGAATGGTCTGAGAGTCTAGCTTTGATTTCCTTCAGTGCTCTTGAGTTTTTGTAGGGAGTTGAACAAGCCACCAATGTAATCTTTTTTCCATTTTAATTTCTAAAAGTCAAAATATTATTGTTTCTCTGTCATGGTGGCACTATTAGAAAAATCAATAAATGCCGGAGGATGCTGAAATACTAAATGCGGCGAAAGCCAAATAAGTTGATTGTTGTTATTATACTCAGCTGGTTACATTTTAATTGATTTACAGGTATATTAGCTTCAAAGGCAATCCCAGTATAAAATATATTGACATGTAGATATAGCACCATGATTCATCCATTTACTGTAATCAATATCACAGATTGTGTTTAGTGTTTACATTTTGTATCTTCCCTGAGTTTACCTAAAACATGAAGTTATTTCTAGTCTTGATCTTTATGTAAAGCTGAGTTTTGGAGTCTGAGTTGGCAAAGAACTGCTGCTTTTGATTAGTGTGGTCTAAACCAAAACAAATCAACTGCTCTTTTCCTCTGCATTAAGTACTCCATTTCATCAAAGTGTCTTGAGAGTCTTATTTCAATGTCATATAGTTAATTTACCGTCATTGTGACTAGGCTTCGAGGTGGTCACTTGCAAGATGGTTGATCCAGAATTGGATTGGTGGTTGGACCTCTGTGGAGGTTTTTGACTTGACCATATTTCAAATAAAAAGAAGGAAAACACCACAACTGTAAAATGAGTCACTCAAATTTTACTTTTTTGCCAGGACATTTTTGTTGCAGGTAGTACTGTATGCATATATAATGCATATTACACTGAAAATTATTCTTGTTCTCTGAATGCCAGCTCTTTATACAACATGCTGTAAATATTTATATTCTGAAAAATATTGATTGTTTCCAGATTAATGTCTAGAACTACTGCAACATTTGGGAAATTCTGTATATAAGATACTTCTTTTACATATATTTTCTCTGTTGCTGGTTCACAGTGAAATCTACTGAGAGTTTCATGTTCAAAAAAGCCTAAAAACTCTTAAATATTTGCTAGTCTTTTATCCTAATCTATGCAAAAGTATCACCTTTGCCTGTGGTGCCCTGAGCTCATCTGATGCGGGACCCACACTTTTGTACAGAATTGATAAAAAATTCCAAGACTTCTACTGCCCCAGACCTTCAGTGTTTGACTTCTTGGGTGTCATGGTGTGAAGGACCCCAGGCTGGTCTGCTTTGTAGACTAACTTGGAGCCACTCTCTTTTGTGGATCTAAATTTGGAAGGAGAAAGGGAACGGCTTTTTTCTTTTGTTATACAGTCTCTCTGTGGCTTTCCATGCCTAAAAGAGCATACTAATAAATTAGGTCTGACTTTCATTTCCACAATGTGACTTCTGTTTGGCAAGCCTGCTTTTACAGATCCAATCTTAATTTCACTTTATTGGTATTTATTTTGTGTTAAAAATCACAAAGTTCACCAGCAGTTCCCAAGAGGTTGGTCCCAGTGACACCTCAGGAGATCCATGTTCCAAGCAGCATTGAACAGGAGGATCCAAAGTAGAAATACTTATGTAGGAATAATCAGAAAATACTGGGTTTAGTATCCGTTTTTGATGTCCTGAAAAATGGTAATTTTGCAGATATTTTCTCTGCCAGATCTACACCTGCATCGGACGCGTAGGTTTTATTTATCTTATGTGGTGCTTTTTTCCTCTCTTAGATCTCAAGGCACACTGAAGGATTTCTCTGGCCGAAGTATGGGGGATTGTTTCCTTGACACTTTAGCACCTGTGTGGTGGGTGATGTTTCTTTGCCCAGGTCCTCTCCTTTGGGGGGGGCACTGTGCAAACTGATCGTGCACATTCTTCATCTGAATCCTTTTAAAAGCTCTAGCTCAGTGAAAAATGATGATGTTGCTGTTAGGACAAATGGAGAGTCAGGACGTTTTGACACGAATGAAGAAAGGGATATGACTTCAGTCATCTGCAGTTCAGATCTGCCAGGCTGACAGCACAGAGGCAGTGCTATCCAGTGGCTGAGGGATGTGATGAGGGTCTCGGGGAAACCTGGCTTCTCTTGTCTTGGCTATGGCCAAGACTGAACCTGGACAAGTCATTTCACATCTCTGCTTCCTTCTCACTCTCTGTTAGACCACTAGCTCTTAACAGCAGGGTCTTTCATGGACAGTATGATTTCCTAGCTCAGCAAAGCCTTGATTTTTGGTTTCAACTTGTGCTGTAATGGTGATAATCTCAAACACAGTGATCTAGAGTGATCCTTTCCAGTCCCCAGTGTTTAGCCATGGGTGGCAGGGTGAGATAAAACTGAGATACAGACACATTGCGAGGGGGCTGCAGCACAGCAAGACATTTATAGTGTTGCTTTTATTAAAGCTGCCCTTTCTTTCTCCTCCTCCTCCTCTTCCTCCCTCAGATGATGATGACATTGTTTTATTTGTTTTACTTCTATAGTTAGCCAACTTAGTTAGCAAGCCAGATTAAAAATAATGCAGCAACCCTCCTCTGTTCTAACACTGTGAGAGCTGTTTCTGCTGAAGCTTTGCGATTGCAAAAGGGATATCAAGTCCTACCCCTAACTGAGGAGGTTGTGCTCCAGATTGACACACTGTTGAGTAACTGGTAATTTCTGTCCTCGTTCTCTCTTTTGTGTGACTCCAGGCACCTGATCATTAATGTCATCTTGGTTAAGGAGCCAGGTCCCCATTTCCATGGAAACATGGGAAATGGCTTTGGAATGTTAAAGGTCCTTTATTTATTGGGTAGCATTTTCTCTCCTGTTTAAGCATTTAAAACAAAGAAGCCTACAGTGCTGAAATCTTTTAAGAGATAGTGTTAAATGAAGTAGACAATTATAAAAATGACAGTTAACTTTTTTCTCTGCTCTGTAATCCTGTAACAATACATCAGCTGGTGAAATATCAGCCTAGTTACCCTGAAGCCAATGGAACTAGACCAGGTTACAACAGCCAGGAGTTTGTCCCAGAGGTCTGGTAGTGTGTCAGTTAGATTCCCAACAGAAAAGATGGGATTCTCATCACTTGAAAATCATAGTTAGACAAGATAAATCCCTGAACAGGTATTGGAATTATTAGTTCTACTTCAACTGCTAGATGAACAAGGTCATCTAAAACATTTTTCTAATTCATTATTATGCTTATGGATTTCCTGATGCAAGATTTATTTATATCTAAATAACTTAATGTATTTTTTTTTTTTTGCATTGTTTAGTGTCAAAGGAAGCCAATAACTGTGCAGACATTTTTTTCTGTAGGTCAGTATTGGTAGCCATTTAGTATGAAGCACATGATATATTATTAATGAATATTTAAATATAATTCTAATACTGTGAATGCTCAGGCTTGATATATATTTTGTATTTTAAGTATTTACAGTATATTTACTGCAAAAGACTAATAAAATACTCTATAAAATTCTTGGTGCCCTGAACTGTGCATGGAAAGATGGAATACATGAAAGGCAAAGTAAAGAATATGGTTAAAAAAGCTTAGCTAGTGGTACAGAAAACTACCATTTTTAACACAGTTACTGAATTTGAGGGATAAAATACTGATCCAATTAATGTTGATGGTAATGTTCCTCTTGTCTTAGATGAAACCTGGTTCAGCCAAAGATTTTTTTAACATTATACATGTCCTTGCTTCCCCTTACAAATCACCAAATTGTTTCCACATCTGAGTCAAGTCCCTGTTCTGATTTTAAAAAAGTCCTTGTTTTCTCTCTGCACTTGAACAGAAGCTGTTCCTGTTTATTCTGCATCTGAGCTTTGTGCATTTCTGTTTCAACTTTCAGAAAAGTCTCCAATTGCAAATATTAAAACCTGTTTGGAATAATGAGAACTACATATACAAATGTCCATTACCGGAGTGTCAAAGGAGCAGTGCAGATAGTTAAACCTAAAATGTGACAAGATACCTGCATGATGTATCACCTATAAATAGTAAAATGAGAACACAGAAGTGGCTTTGGATTCAGCAGTGGCTTTAATTTTGTTTCCATCTGATTCCTCCTCTTATACTGTAACCTTGACAAAGTCATGTTCTGCCTCTCTGAACCTTGCCGGTGAAGGGAGGTAGCACAATTTCACTCTGAGCTCCCTGAATGTAGGACATCACATATGGAGCTGAACCAAAGATGGCAAGCGTGTTTGCATTTACTTCAGCGTCAGGCAGCTCCTAAAAATTATAAGACTATGGGGTTGTGTAGGTGTCTGGGGGGAGATATTCCATCTGGGGGGACTAGCACCAGCCTTGCCACTTGGTCTTCAGTGCAGTAGAGGAAATTCCTAAATGTGGGGACTGCAGGGAGACGCTCAGGACACCTGTGACAGACCTCTTACTTCTGGGCAACCTACTTTCCTTGCAAGTTTCTAGTTAGTCTGATTCCTTCTGTATAGACTCTGGTCTCATTTTCTTGAGAAGGTCTCCCTGTCAGATGAAATTATGGGGAGAGATGAGGTTGGTGAGTTGTACAATTAGGGGCGATTAGTTCAATAGGAAGTCCATTTTCAGGTGGCTTTTGGAAGAAGGTAATGTTAGTGAGACAGATTATGCAACTGTTGAATAAAAATTTTCTCCCTTCTCCCCATAGTTATTCCCTAGATGTATTTCTCAGAAAACAATTGTCAAAGTTTTCCCTTCTCATTTGAATTTCAAGCTGGTGAAGACGGACACAGTAAAGTGAGCAGAATCCCAGAACAAGGTCTTGTACAGATTACAAGGTTAAGATACTGCTCTAAATTTAGGATGCAGTCATTTGGATGAGATATGATGGCAAATTCCTTTTTTTGTTTTAAAAGAAAAAAAATCCTAATCCTTGGCATCTGTTGAAAATATTAGCTGCAGTGACCAAAGCCAATTGAGATCCAGAGCTCTGTGGGAACAAATTATGGCTGAGGAAGATAACTCTTTTGGTTAATATCTACATAATGCTGGCTTACTCCCTGCTTTAGAGAGCATTTTAATATCTACAGTATGAACAACTATAGAAATGACATTTCACAGTTTATAGTACTGTAAAGATGTGTTTTGTTACTGATGAGCTTAAAATGAAGTTACAAGTAACCTGTTACTTTAGTTAATAGTGTATTTTGGCATTATAAATTAACTCATAAGGTAGAAGAAATAGTTTCTTTCAGGTTTCAGTTGCTCTTTGTTCTTCCGCTGCTGCTTCTGGAAAAGGTTCTGAAACATTTCATTGATGAAGTAATGCACTCCCATCTGCACGTAGTACTTCTGTTACTCCAGCAAAGGTTTCTGGTGACATGCTAGACCATGAGAACAAAGCTCAAATTTGTCGTGTTGCCCCAGATGGAATTACAGTCTTCATCAGTTAATGCAGCATTTCTCAACTTTGGAACGTTAAATCCTGACTTGTCAAGAAAATGAAGCTTACAGTATTGCTGCTACTAGCAATGTTGTTTTAAAAGCCTATCCAAAATGAGCAGTCACTCAAATAGGCTGCGTAGGTATTCATCCTCATCTCTCTTGTATGCTTTGATTAGCAGTGCATTGTCAGCAGTGTTGAAGTAATGTCATTGGCATTTGAATCATGACCCTTTTATAACCAAAATTACTGCATCGGTTTCTCTGCTAATTCAGGCAGGCGTTGCTGCATTATGGATGGGCTGTGGTTTCAGTATTGCTCTTTGCAACCAGATGCCTTAAAAACCAAAGCAATCAGAATAACAAAATAGGTGGAGGTTCTGGAGGACCTGTGAGAATCTGAGTTAGTATTAATTGCACGGTAGATTGTGCGATTTTTATTATTGTACACAATTTACTGTTACTCTGTCTTAGAGCTTTATAAGTGGCAAGTTTACACTTGATTTACATATCAATGTGAACTAAATGGCTTCAGAGCACCTACAACTTCTTCTGTAGGTACTCCCTTAGCAGTGTTTTTAGATTACCTTAAGTCCGAGGGGCACAGATTTGACCTCAATCATACTAAAGCGTTACTAAGAGGAAGTAATTTCCACATTCTGGTCTGCACTAGTAAGACTAAAGTAGCTTAAAAATTCATTTAAGTTGAAGCACTGCAATTTTCTCAGGTAAACAAAGTGTTTGTGTTCTGTGCCTTTTGGTGTCGGTTATAAAGTTTCATTAGCTCCCACTATATAAAGAAGTTATTTGCTTCTGTGTTTCCCAACAGCAATGGGAATTGGAGAGTTTTTCTTGTTCTTTTTAATTTTCCCTGAAAGTGCTTACTTTTTTTTTTTTTTACTCAGTCCTTGATCAGTATTACTTTTAAATAATTGATTTAGTATGTTACTGTTAGTGAGTTAAGAACTAATTTGTGGATAATGCCTCAAGTGATACAAAATGGAATTGCTTCACTGAAGTCCAGAGTTACACTGTATTTTCCAGTTGACGATCTGGTCTCTTGTTCCCAGCAAGGCTGCTGCTGGTTTCCGTATGTTAGGGAGGACTGGGCATCGCAGTTCATTTCAGGGAACAGAGAAGGTACTGAAGAAAACTTGGGGTGAAAGGATGGCAAGACTATTTCACTTTTTTGTTTTGCTTTTCCACATAAGAGATTCCCCCCCCACACTCCTTTTGCTCCCCAGAACTTTACCTGTACAAGAGCTTTAGTGTGGTATTTGCTTTACAGAAGGTACCGAGCTGTAATTGCGAGGATCCGACTGGGTAGTTGCAACTGCCTCCCAGGTGGATCTTTCTCTGTAGGAACTTTTCTTAACCTTTCAGTATCACTTCATGGCTCAAAAGCCTGCATGCAACTTTTGGGAAGCAGCATCGCCTACGGAGTTGTCGCGACAACCTGCTGTGAGGGCAGCCGGCAAGGTTGGGTCTTGTGGTCGTATTAACTTTGCCAGTTAAGTACTTTTTGCAAAATTTGGAAGCAGTGGATTTGCCTCTCTCTTCCCTGTTGCTGATGTAGATGTGTCAGTACGTGAACTCTTTGCCAGCTATACACACAGCACCGCACGTCTGCTGGTAATGGTTCTGGTCTGCAGTTCACCAGTCTGTACTAGCAGTCCAGTTCCTCTGTGGGTACGTCCCCTACCACCAGCACTGACTGATTATGTTCACCTTAAAAGCAGCAAAAAACAATACAATTTTATCCTAGCTAGAGCAGAAATTGGGCATGCTCCCCTTAAAATGTCATTATTTAGCTATCTTTTGCTATGTGGAATTTGTTCTCTCTTCTTCACTGTGTTCACTCTGTCCTTCTGCTCTGGCAAAGGCAGCTGGGAGAACGAAGCTGGAACAGCTCGATGCAGTAGTGTGCTGGGGGTGTGTGCGTGTAGCCTTGTTCACATCCTTCGCCTCGGTCACTCGTATGCTGTGGGTCAGGTCCCCAGACACGCAGGTTGGTTTGGTCGAGCTGTGCTGCTATCTCTGCTGAGGAAAGCAGAAGGGAGGCAATGATACTATTTCTGTAGCACCCTATTAAAAATATTTCTTCTCCCTCCTGTCTTCACTGTCCATTAGTATTCTGTGAAGGCTTTGTTTATTCAAGGGATATACAGGATGGAGTTTGGGGGGAGAATTTCTTTCTCTTTTTAAAGTATACGTAATACCAAAATCAGCATAACACCTAGAGATTTAGTGCGTTTTTAAGTGCCGGGAAAGTGACATAAGTAACTGTAAGTAACCTAGTCGTCCTGTGCTTGGATGTTTTTCACATACATATTACAATCTCATCAGATCAGATGTTCTGCAGTAGTTTGGATTTCCATGCTAAAAAAAGGTCAGTTCTTCTCTCCCCTGAGTTACACACGTGCAATGAGCTCACAGAGGGTAGCCTGGCCTGGCATCTCCTGTATCTGTCAGCAACAAAAAGCACTTGGGATATTTTTGCTCCTCTTTGTTATAGCAATGGTCATTTTGTTGTCAAGATGTGATTTCATCCATCAGATGGTTACTATCTAAAGAAATGGTTTCTTTGTGTGTGTGTGTGTCTTTTTGAATAGGTGATGCAACATTAAAATAAGTGGAGAGAAAAATACAATAAGTTTATTTCTGTACCTTACTGTGCTTTCGGTGTGGCTGATATAATGAAACAAGTTTTCAAGAAAAGTGCTACTTAGTTTTAATTCTGAGGAGTTGGATTTTTTTTTTCTTTTAATAACGCTGTATCTGGAGAGTGACAGTTCAAGGTGTGCTGAGCAGTCCACTTTCTCTCACTGTTTTTAATCCAGCAAGAGTTAGTTCCAGCTGAAAACACCATGCTTTAATGACTATTTAGTCATGTGTCACTGTAAAATGAGGCAGTATTCCCTCACAGGTCAAATCTTGGGGGATGTGTATTTTTATTTTGTGCAGAAAAAGACACTTGACTCCCTTGTTGAAAGCCCCAAGAAAAGACGAGGTAAAAGCTGGATTGAATTTGGTGATTGACCTACTTTCTGACTGCTACAAGTGTTACTTCTGAGCAGAGGATGAGGCACTCTAGGGTAAAAGTGGGCAGGATGTTTGTACAGTTCATACCTTTTGTTCTGATAATTTTGTGGTGAAGGATTTTAACCTCCCATGCTGTCAGTTATCTTCACATCTTAATGCTCACTGATAGAAAGAAGCCTCCGAAGCTGGTCTTATTCTTTCACAATAAAAACAGTGCACAAACAAAGAATATTTTCCTTCTATCCCATGGTGGTCTTCTTCAGTGACTTCATTTCAAATTAGTATTTCTTTCCAAATCACTCCAGCAAATAAATAATACACCAACCCAAGAGCTAAGACCATGGCATTACAAGTCCCTTCTCGACTCTCAAAATCTCCTTCAGATTAAGATAATGTCCAAGTAGTGTGACATGTCCTGTCATGAGGTTAATGTCCAGATCTCTTCCAGCTCTTGGGGTGGGCTGGAGTGGAAAGGCTGCTGTCAGGTCATGGTGTCTGAAGATTTATCTGACCCTGAAAGAGCACCAGCAACTTGCCGTGTCTTTTCCTGAAGCTGTATGGACACTACAGAAGCAGCACTCAGTGTTACCGTAGCCAAAAAGAAATTAGAGGAAAAATAAATCTTCCTCCCTGCTTGTTTGCTTGTTAATGTGCATTTGACAGTGCTTTATACTGTGGGTTTTTTTTAGCCTGCTTCTATACAACTAGTGAGTCAACAGGGAGGAAGAAAAACCCCATATGTATATTTTAACAGAATTTAGATGAAAAAAAGGGAAACTGTTTAAAGGGCAGATCATAAGAAAAATAAGCATTTTTGAAATTAGTTCCAAAAGAAAAAAAAAGACTCCAGTTACAGCATCTCTTTAATTAGATCCAGCAGACCTGCTAATGAGTGCTGAAAGATCACTAGTCTAGCTGTTGTACCGCCTATACTTTTCTGCCTTGGTGTCCCCCTGAAAGCTCTCCTATTCCAAGACTCGGACCTAGGCATGACCCTGTGATAGCTGTCCCTTGGGGTCAGGAAGGGAGTGCAATAATCTCCCTCTGGACTAAGAGTGCCTTGGACCCTCCCTGCAGCACCGTTCTAGTGGCTGCTGCTTGCTGAAGGCAGCAGGTCCTCAACGTGATTCCAGTGAGATTTGTAACACTGCATGACACAAGTGATGTTGTCTTCTTAATCTGATGTGAAACACTCCTCCAGGCAGAAATGTTAAGGTTCGGTACAGAGAGACTGATTTTTTTGAATGGTTCTGGGTAACTCCAAAGTTGATTATCAAGAATAAGCTTCGAACATAAGTATTTTGGTAGACAACTCATGTTTTATTCAGGGCTAAATGAGTATGAATTCATGCCTTATAAACACACTGGGTATTCTGAGGTTAATGCCTCTGACTCAAGGCCTGCTCTGGTTCTCCTCCAGTTCTGGAAGCTTATTTTCAGCTGTTTCTTAAGTTTTCTGCTTTCTGTGTATTGAAGGAAGAGGGAATATTGTCACATAAGGTGTACTTCTTTTTCTTTGTTTCTGAATTGTCAGACAGTTGTTGGTGATGGTGAGAGGGGAAGGTGGTTATTTTTTATGATTTATATTTTCTACCCTGATCCCTCATTCCTTTTTGAGTTTTTTGGCTTGTGTAAAGATCTGAAAATTTATCCCTAAGCCTCCACTCTTTGATCCTAACACTTGTTAAAAGTAATCAAACCCTTTTGACTGAATCTGAGCTTTGGATGGGCTCCTGCAGGAACAGGTTGCGACACAGACTTGCTGGGGAATTGTCACTTCCTTTCCATTTTCTTCATCTGTTGTCAACTTACTGCAGTATATTCTCACTCTCCACTCTCTGCTGAATTCTTTCAGTTTGTTTCAAACAGAAGAGTTGGAAGGGGTGGACACGTGCCTGCTCGCTTGGGACTTAGTCTGGTGCATACAAACCATGCCAGAAGACATGGAAGGAAGTCAGCAATGGCATGGAGGGGACAAAGGTACAGGTGGCTGGAGCATGGTAGTGCTTGTCCAGCCTAGCAGCTGCCAGCCCTGTTAGGAATTAGGGGCCTGTTGTCCCAGGTGCTCAAAACAAGGTTTTCTAAACACAGCAGTATACAGCATTGAATGGTATAGTCTTTGTGGTGAGGAATGAGAAGAAAGAGTGCTTGCTGCGTTTTTTGTCTGTTTTTGTATCTCATACAGTCCTGGGGACGGAAGGTAGGGGACAAAAGCTTTGTCTTATACCAGTTGCTGGACTTCCTTCCTTAGAGAGAAAATAGAATTTATTTGGTTAGAGAATGGTAGCTTTAATTTTTATCTGCCTTTTTCAAGTGTCACTCCAATGAAAAGTAAAGGTAGGCTTTTTTTTTTTGGCCCAAGAGCTATGCAGGCAAAGCCTGAACTCTCCCTTCCCTGCTCTGTTATCTAGACTCTTCTTTCTGTAAAAAAACGTGTTTGGAATACAAAAGTCTAACTTGCCTTTCGGGAGAGAGAGTATTTTTCTGTCCTGTGTGCTTTCGAAATCTTGTGTTAGAAAAAACTGTTATTTTGGATTTTTTTAAAGCTTACTTTTCTTCTGGGTCATTCCTTGAGTCCTAGGTATTTGTGCACCTGGAAGGAAGAGAATTTGATTCTTGTATCAATACTTGGTAACAAAATTATTCAGGTATCAAATACAATATTCCTTTTTTCTTTAATCCGCAGTCTTGTGGTGGGTTGACCCTGGCCTGATGCTGGGTGCCCACCAAAGCCACTCTATCACTCCCCACCTCAGCTGGGCAGGGGAGAGAAAATATAACAAAAGGCTCCTGGGTCGAGATAAGGACAGGGAGAGATCATTCACCAGTTACCATCAAGGGCAAAACGGACTTGACTGAGGGGAAAATTAACTTAATTTATTGCCAATCAAACCAGAGTAGGGTAATGAGAAATAAAACCAAATCTTAAAACACCT
>JAVKLA010000024.1:20127687-20139549 GCA_034782735.1 Sagittarius serpentarius | reverse complement strand
AATCTCTGCTCCGGCACCTGGAGCACCTCCTCCCCCTCCTTCTGCACTGACCTGGGGGTCTGCGGAGATGTTTCTCTCGCATGTTCTCACTCCTCTCTCTGGCTGCAGTTTCTGTGCCGCAGCAACCTTTTTTTTTTCCTTTCTTAAATCTGTTATCCAAGAGGTGCTAACACTGTTGCTGATGGGCTTGGCCTTGGCCAACGGTGGGTCCGACTTGCAGCTGCCTGGCATTGGCTCTGTTGGACACGGGAAGCTTCTAGCAGCTTCTCACAGAACTCACCCCTGTAGCTCTGCCCCTGCCCCGCCCCACTACCAAAACCCAATACAAGTCTAAAAATTCTTGAAGTATTTTTCACTTGACTGGTGAGTATGGATCTTCATTACATTTTCAGTTTGTTTCCACACTCAGAAATGGAAGACTTTTCTCTTTAAACCCCTGTAAGACCCTTGTTTGCTAAATGGAAGCTTATAATGGGGAAAAAATGTGGAAATACAGTGAGAATTTCTGATTTTTTCCATTTTGAAGGAAGAGAGACTACACAAACAAAGAAAAGGAGACTTAACGATTCAGGGGCATGGAGGGTTGGTTCAAAAAAATCCACATTTTAAACATCTCTCTGAAGCTTACAGTGCAAAACTGCAAGGCACACATTTGATTTGTACAAAAGAAGAAAATCAGAATACTTCGTTATATAGTCTGTGTGAGGCTATATAGTTCTTGAGTCATAATGACATTTCAGCTTGTGTAAATAGCTTATGCCAATGGAGGATCCTGGTCTGATAGAGAAATTATCTTAAATTAGGTTATTTTTGAAAGCAATGTGCTAGCATCTGAGAGGCAAGAAAACATTTCCAAGATTAATGTTAAAAATTAAAAATAACTCTTTTCTTTGCTGTTCTAAACTGCTGAGGATTTAGTCCTCCCTCCCTGTCTTGTTTTGTTTTCCCTTTCCTTATCTTCCAGATCAAATGAAGATTATTTGATGCCACCAAGAAGCACCCTGAAAGAAGACCTTAATCTTCTTATTTGGTTGGCAGAGAGATAACATGGAATATCTGGCCCTCTTTTGAAAATCAATATATATTATTTTAGCATATGATAAAAATAGCATGATCATAGCGTAGTCACGTCCATCCAATTTGCGGTCATCACTTTTTGTCTACACTTGAACTACAGAACACAGGTTCTGCATATCCTATGATTTTGTCTGAGTCAAATATATTGTCATGAAGATATTTTCCATTCAGACTTCCTTTGCTTTCTGAAATAGTAAAACCACATAAATTTTCTGTAATGCTGATGTCCAGTCTGTGATGCAGCTGGAAAACATTTATGCTTAGAGTTTCCCAGAGCATTTATCATTGTTTACTTGGAAAAACAGTGATTAAATTTTATCGTCCTGGTTACTTGATTGATTCCAGAATCTTTGAAATGTGAGCTTCCAACTCTCTATGCACATCTCCATCCTACATAAATTCCCTCAAAGCATTTTGACCCAAGGGTTTAAAGACTTCTAGATCAAGACTTTCAGGTGCCTTCTATTCTGTAGAAGGATCGTATAAAAATCATTGGTTGTCAGTTCAACTCTTCAAATGGAATGTGCAAATCCTAATAAGTGGAAATTACAAAAAGGGATTTTAATGATGAGAGGAGTGGAGATCTGGCATAGCTTCTTAACAGGAATGAGAGGGAACAACTGGGCTAGATTGGAGATGGGTCTTTAACTTTATGAATTCACACATGCAAGTTTGCCTGAAACAGAGAAGACTAGATTTCGTGACCTAGAAGGTCTTTTCCAGACCTGACATTCATATCATCAAAAGCTAAAGGCTAAAAAAAAAAAAAAAAAACCCTCTCCTAAAAAAAAATTGGTTTTGACTGCAGCAAAAAATAAAGCAAAATAATTCAGTTCAGGAAACCATTTGTATTTTTTTCCTGCTTTCCTAGGCTTCTTTGTTAGTCTGTCTCTTGGTGAATTACAGGGATAAAAGATACTCCTCATCTTTATTGCATCACCAACTGTATCACTTTTTTCCTTTCCTCCTCACACAAATTAATGCTGACATTTCTGTTACTGCAAGGAGTCCTCCAAGTTCTGTCACTTTTTGTGGTAAGAGTAATTACTACATTTGTACATATCTTTTTGGAAGTAGCATATTTAAACAAAAGATGGGGAGGGACCCTGTTGGTCCTAGAATTTAGTTGCCTTCTGCCATAAGTACCCTTGATGTTTTACCCTATTTGGAAAGAAATCTAGAGAATAAATTAAAAGGCAAAAAAACCCGTAAGTGGGCAGAAGGAAGACCAAGAAATGGGTGATACCCAGTAATATGTATAAATCTGAGCTCTGACAGGAGCTCAGAGAGATCTCCATATGACTTTGACTTTTTCTTATAATTATCTGATTAAGTATCTAACTCTTGGATCTCAGGCATTTTCTGTTTCCACATTGCAGCTGAGCATTGTTATGGAGTTTCCAGGGGAATTTGCTGGACCCAGGGCCTGGCCAATGAAGGCATGCGTGAACAAAGTCACACTGATTTTGGTGCAATATAGACTCCAAAGTGACTTACAGGTCAGGCCACGCTATTGCTCCCCTTGATAGGAATTTGCACAAAGTTACACACTTTCTCTGACATCCGAGAAGATGAACTCTCGGTGTAAGATAAGATTTAGGGGACTGAGTGGTTTAGCATAGCTCTGGGTCTAATTGAATCCAGAATTTGCTTTCCAGAAGGTAAAATCTGGTGCTCTAATAGATGCCTACTGGTGGAGCTAAGCAGAGAATGGAAAAATTAATGTACGAGAGATCTTTGACTGGCATTTGGACTATGACTTGTGCTGTTTTGACACTAACCTGAGCTCCAAGTATAACTGCAGGGCAGTGACGATTTGCATGTCTGCATTTAAGAAATTGCAAACATATTCATGACAACTTATGAACGCCCCTTTTAACACACAACCTGTTTCATTAATCTATTTTGTCCTTTTGGGATAGGAAAAGTAACCTGCTGCTCTTGTACCCAGAGTCTGAGGGGCAAGAATAGCAAAGGACTATCTTTTAAAGAATATCCCTTCATGTGCAGAACACAAATGGCTGTGAACTGCAGTTTTGACTCAGAAAAGGCAACATCACATGGTAGAGGCTCTCCCTCTGTTATCCTGATGAAACTTTCTGCAGGTCTTATGCGCCATTGGCTTTGCTTATTTCCTTTTGTAGGATTCCTGTGTGTTACTTGTGCCTACCAGATTTGTTACTTTACTCAAGGAGATGGTCACAGGCAGGGTAGGTGGCTCTGTTTGGTCTTGCACCTGATCAATACAAGCTGAATATGGTATTTGATGTGATAGATCCAAATGCTCCTACCAGAACTTACTCAGGGAGCTGATGTACTATAGTTACCTCTGAGCTCTGGGGTTGCTGTTTGAAGTGCTTGGTAAGATTGTTAGCAGAAATTTGTTTCATTGCCTTCAGGTGGGTCTCTAGTGGACATGAGCTGCATATTAGCTACAGGAGGGCTCGGCTTGAGGCTGAAAGCAAAGCTGGTCAGAGCTGCACAGGGCTTCAGTGTTTCATGGAGACGTATCAGTTCCCATGCAGCTTTTATCAGACTGGTCTGTGTGGTGAGAGGGTGAGAGACAGGGAGGAAAGATCTGTTGGGGTCTTGGAGATGTTGTTGAGTGGCTGGGAAGCTACCCAAATCTTTGCTTTTCCATACCCTGGCACCCTGGACAGCA
This sequence comes from Sagittarius serpentarius, assembly GCA_034782735.1. Taxonomy (NCBI): domain Eukaryota; kingdom Metazoa; phylum Chordata; class Aves; order Accipitriformes; family Sagittariidae; genus Sagittarius; species Sagittarius serpentarius. Next base: position 20,135,810 of record JAVKLA010000024.1, on the reverse strand, counting down.
GGCAATCGCAGATGCATAAGCAAGTATTTCACGAGGAGTTTTGAAATGTCTATTTCTTTTAGCGCTAATTGAATTTCTTGCATCAGTGTTGACTGCTGAGGGTGCCTGAGAGTGTCCTAGGCTGAACTGCTATTTGCGTGGATGAACCTGAGGAAAACGGGAAGGTTAATGTAAGAGGCTAAAGACCACATTGACAAAAGGGCCAATAACTAATCACTAGGATTTGATTTTGCTAAGTATTCTGAAGGAATTCAAATAAGAAACTGCTGAGAGGGCTTTATAATAGCTCCCTTAAACCAGCTCCAGTCCTAAAGGAGTGTGGTGGTCACATAGAGGCTTACAGAGTGCTGATGGGGTAACCCAGCAGCAAGTTTTAATCAGAGAAACTGGTAGAGCTGCTGATTAAGACGCAGGATTAGCAAATGTACAACTGAATGTAATGTGCTGGAGGAGAGCCAGCACAGCTTTTCCTAAGGAAGCCGGGACTTGTGAGACTTGCAGAAGTTGCTGACAGAGGCATGAGACCCATGAGCTGGGGTGGTCTGGCCAAGTGGAGCGCACAGGGGCTTCCAGAAAGCTTCCAATGAGGTAGGAAAAAAGCTTTTGGTACAGAAACTAGGGCTAAAAGGGATGGTGTCCACATGGTTAAATAACAGTTAAAACGTAGCAAGCAATGGGGTGGTTAGCAATCGGTGGGTGGTTTTCAGAGTTTCCCTGGGAGTTTACTGATGGGGACCATCGGGGATCTGCGATGGGAGCAGTGCTGCTCATAGGGAGCAAGGCATGAGGGGGGTAAAGCTCGCTGCTGCTCTGCACAATTAGTTGGGGTGGGCACAGCCTGATTGCGGAAAATTTGCAGAAGGATTTAATGATGCTGAATGACTCTGCAGCAAATTGCAGTTGAAATGTGAGACTGATGAAGGCAAAATAATGCACATGGGGGGGAAAAGCTTAAAAGTTTGGACTTTGTATTACCATTTAGCACTCAGGAAAGGTATATTTGTATAATTACAAGTACTCCTGCAAAATGGTTAATTCAGTGCTCACAGTGATAAAAAGGCAAGTGAAGGGCTCAGAATGAGGGAAGGCAAAAAGAGAACAATGCAGAAACTACAATGACACCACTAATAAACCTCTGGTGCAGCCAGATCTTGAATATTTGTTCTACTTCTGGCAATCCTACCTCAAAAAAGATATAATTCAGCTAGAAAACATTGACAAAGATAGAACAGTTGATCAGCAAAAACCTAAACTGTCTAGGGTCCTTCCACTGGGATGGGAGGGTGAATGAAGGGGTATATGAATAGATTCATAAAATCACAGAAGGTGTAGAGAGACAAGTGATTGCTCGCTGTTCCTCACAATATAATACAGCCATTGAATTATCAGGCAGAATTTTTAAAACAGACAGAAGGAAGTACTTTACACTGCCCATAATTAAATTGAGGAGCTCATTACATAGGCTGCTGTGGAGACGGAGAGTATAAATGGGTTCAGGGAAGGACCAACACATTCCTAGAGTAAAAAGCCATTACAGGCTATTAAGCCCAAAGGTCTGGAAGCAGCCTCCAGCTCAGGAAGTCCTTAAACTACTGATTACTGGAAGCTGGGACTGGAATATGTCAGGGGAAGGATCACCCAATTTGTGCCAGTGCTTCTCTAAACACCTGCTACTGGCTGTTGTCAGAGACAGGATATCGGACCAGACAGATTATTTGATTTGACTGAAGTTGGCTCCTTTTATACCGAATGCAAAAAATCTGGGAATCTTGATGTTGCAGGGAAATAGTCATTGCCCCATGGTCAGCTCGAAAGAAGAACGTTACTAGCCTGGAAGCAAGCTGGGAACAGCAGGTTGCTGGAGCACTGTGCAGTCATCAGGGATGCATGGGGAAAACTTAAATAATGCCAGGGTTTGCGCAGTAAGTTTTGTTCATGACTTTCATAAGCACCAAATTGCAGGAGTGAAAACCACCTCCAAACACACTCGGGCGCATGTAAATTGTTTATACAGCATGCAGGTACTGTCTGGCCTTGTACAGGGATTTTTAAGTTGTGGTTGGCAAAGCTGAGAGCTGGCAGGCACAGGGTTTATCTACATTGAATATCCAAAGAAAAGCAGAGCTATTGTAACTTAAATGTTATTATATATACAAATGACTGTCCTTTTCTCGGTAAATATCTAGGTTAACTTTGAGGTACTACTCCCAAAAATCTCTCTCCTGACAGGTGTCCTAGCCATAGGATCTGTGGAAGCCAGTCTCTGCGTTTTTATGATCTCAACATTGCAGCTGAGAGACTGCCCCTATGGTAACTTATGCCCCTGTGAAAAGGAGGGTAATAACCCCAGCCTGGAAAGGCAGCAACTCGCAACACCAGAGACAAATAAAATGACACTCAAATCTGTTAACCACGTGCAGCACTAACTTACTCTTTCTTTTCCAGACAGATTTTTCTAACACTTAAATGAGCTGCATACTATTGACTAATTGTCTTTTGTGGTCTTTGAGGATTTAGGCATAACTATTCAGTCTAAGCAACCCATTGGAGGATTTTTATATGCCTTAGGTAGAGGAAAAGTCTCAGTAAAGCCAAAGCCTGGGATATAAAGTCAAATTCCCCCTAATAAAATACGTATCCTTTGATCTAATAAGTAGGTTGAGTCTCGCCTGACTTTTCAACAAAATGAAAATGTAATTTTTTTTTTTTTTTTTTTTTTTTTAAAAAATCAGTTACTATACTTGAATAGCTTGAATGTCTGATTGCTTTTGGTTTCCAAGGCAGTCAACTGCTCTGTTAAAGGATTTCTGCAATAGTATCAACTATGGAATAAGTATCAGATATTTTTGTTTGTTGTATATTTAATTGCATACACATGTATGTGCACCCATGCTTGTTCACAATGGTGGTGTGTTAGCTATGTTGATAATAACATCTACTGCAAATTGCTGATTACTGGATAGAAAAAGTAATTATCAAAATACAGCTCGTTACTTATGATGTGACATTTCCTTGCTGTTGGTTGCTACATCAGCAAGCTGCCTGGTGTGCCCATTTTAACAAAGTTGTGGACTTCATAGTCTGAAGAATGGAGTATGTCATGAAAGCACAGATTCACTTTTTCTGGCTGTCTCTTATCAGGGGAACAGTGATTACTTTTGCTTCTATGGGAAAGGCTGCCTGTCGAGCCTGTGCTTTCATTCATGCACTCAGCACAGGGGAGATGAAATTGCTGGGAAAGATAACTAAAAGCCACTCCTGTTACCTTGCTACTGGAAAAGTGCCAGGTGGTGTAATCTGCTAGTTAAAGTACTATGAGATATGATCACCTGGATACTCAACATCTGTTCTGTTAACAGATTTGTGCTACCTTCCCTTTCCCCCCATTTTCCCCTCTCTTGTCTGACTTATTAGAAGGCCATGTGTTTGCTCTTTAGCTTTTTTAATGGGAAAGGCTTCTGCAGCATGTGCAGTGTGTTTTGACACTGTCTCTCTCTATTCTGAGACAAAATTCTGATAAGAAGCTATGTAAAAGTGGGCCTTTTTAGCTTGCCCCTGGACCTAAGGGTCACTTCTGGCTGGTTCATGCAAATTTGCATGAAATCCTTTTAAGGCTTTTATGCTAAAACAAACCTGAAAAAGAGGCATATTGTCATGCCTGTGTTTTGTGTGCTTTCCAGATAAAGCCATAAATCCAGCTTGACGTGCGGAGGAAGGGCAGGCTGTTGGCACACAACTGTGCCAAGTCTCCCCCAAAAGGCTCATCAGCCTCGACTCGCTTTTAAAGGAATGTGGGCCAAGTCTCAGGTTCTCCTGCAGGAGGCTTGCACATCTCTGGTTCTGACTTGAAATAGTATCCAAGGCTTGGTGCTGAGATGTCTGTAGCTGTTCATTAGGCATTTACCTTTTTAAGTCTCCACTGAATTTGCTTTCCAGCTGGAAGCCTTGTCCTCAGACTGGTCAGATAAATTTGTTCTTAGGAATATTCATCGCAGGCCTTGTTTTAGTAAATTTGCTTAGTGGATGCATGCAACTTTACAGGCTGTGTTGCTTGACAAGTAATAGGCTGTAAGCTGTGTTGGCTGAAAATGTTGGCATTTTTCATCAAATGATAATTAATTGCTAACACTTCATTATTCAGCCACCTTTGCTTAAGTACTACTTTGCACAAAGTGCATGCTACCTTCCTGTGTTATGAAGGCAGGACTAAGTAGGTTTGCTTTGTCACTGTCAGTGATGCAGGGTGGAAAATGTGATACTGCCCCATTTCCACCGAAACAAACTACCGTGTTATAAACCAATGGATAGACAGAAGAGTGTACTCTTGTGTTTAGGAAGCACTAATAACTAAATAGATACCCAAAACAGCATGGAAGGAGACTGCCAAATATTGGATGGTTTTCTGGAAAAATATATTTAAAAAAAAAAGTAGTTTCATGTGGTTTATTTCTTTAAGGCCCTAGTCCGGTCATTGAGATGACATGTAGCTTATGTTGTACTGACATATATAGCATAAAATCTTTCTTGCTAAATTGTTCTTTCCTGATACCTTGCCAGGCAGTGAATGTCTTTTATTTGGGCTCCTTCCCTCTAATGGGTTTTCGTCAAATGCAAAATATTTTGGAAAAAAACCTTAATGTCGCTATCTTGCCCATGTTGTTAAGTGGAAGGGGGCACTGGATGATCAGAGGCTGATGTTAATGTTCTGAGTTGTTCATGCTACCTACAGGAAAGGGAATTTAAGAGGTTCTGATTTAGCCCAGTCGATTTTTCCAGACGTGCACTGTGAGCAGTGAGGCTTCCAAGCTCCTTTACTGTGGATATATATTGCACTGTATATTTTCAGGACAATGAAAAGATTTATTTAGCTTATGGCTGACCTGGATTGTTATCACTGGCTCAGTTGACCTTTATTGCCTTGGGACAGTGGTAAGATTAGGAGATGCTGTAAATAGCTGTTGCACTGTGGGAGTGGTATCACAAAAACGCACCTTGCACAAACAGAGTGTCATTTCACTTTGTGGAGGATGAGTGTATTTGGCTTACAAAAGGAGATCTCTCCTTGAGATGTTTTTGTCCTCTTCTGAATTATTGCAGCTGAAGCTGAGAGACTGTTTTGGCCACCACCATCAGGTGCTAAAATATACAATGTGATAACGTTATGAAACTTTATGAATCCTACTGTCCAAGTGCAGCTGAGCTTTGTATCAGCAGCGTACTGTGCGTCTATCTGATGGCTCACTATTTGAGGCTGATCTGGCAGGGCTGGGTGCCTCTAGGGAACCAGGCAGTGGATATGCCCTCAGCGCTTGTGGAGCTCCAGGAAGGTTTCAGGTCACCACCTGTGACTTTTGAAGGAGGCCATATCTATGCCTCAAGAGCTGCAAGAATGACTTTGGACCAAAAAGACAGAATTGAAATAGAAGTGGAAAGAAGCTGTAATACCTTGAGGGATGCTGATATGATCAAAAAAGGTTGTAGTGTATGACTCCCCTTCCTGATTAAGTGGTGTCCCCATGTCTTGTTTTATGTAATTGGATGCTGAATGAATGACTTTTCCCAGCCTGTAAACTAAGTAAAAGCAACAGATGTTGTGCTCTTTGTATAAACTCATACTTCATGCCTCCAATAAAGGCTATTTGGAATTATACATGAATTGATTCAGCAGGTTCAGCTAGTATGTAAGGAATAGGTGTAATGAATGAGGGCTCCACTGAAATGGGCAAACAGAAGCATATGTAGTCCACTGGATTAGATATTTCAGCTTAGTGCCAGATGAGTAACTGATCTTCATTAAACAGTCATTTTCAGTCATCAGATTACTTTATTCTTTTCCTAAACTGCTTTAGCAGGAGATGGCATTCAAGCACCATTTCACCCAAGCTGAAATTAGATACTGTACTGCCTCTTCTGATTTCTGGAGAAGGGCGGGGTGGATAATTATATTGAGTAATTATATTGGCTATACACTCCATTTATTTGTTTTTTTTCTTTTCAATTTGCAGGAAAGCAATCTCCAGGTCAGGCCTCCAGCACTTGGCTCCTGTGCATTCCCTCAACATTGCAGTCTCCAATGGACCTGTGAAGGAACCGAGGGCAGCCTTAGAGTGGACTGTAGGTGTTTGTTTTTTTGGCAGTTAATTTGAGCAGTATCTCTGGCTAGTGCTCTCTCCATCCTTAAATCAACATAAGACATTGCATTGCTATCAGAATTGGTACTGGTCATCAGGAACTGCTTCTATTATAATATGAAGCACAAGGCAGAGATGTGAAAACTTGTGGAGACTTGAACAGCACAGGACAGAACTATTCAGATTTCCCAGCTTGGGAACTGTATGGCTACAATTTGCTCACTGCCTTCTTGACAAGGTCTGCCATCCAAAGGTAATCTGATTTTAGCACAGCAGGGTTTTGTACCTCTGCTTGATGGGCCAAAATTTAAGGCTGAAGACACATGTTGAATTGGCTGCGTCTGTAGAGTAGGTAGTAGAAATCTTTGGCGCAATGCTTTGTTAAGTATGGCTATATTTCTTCTGGGCCCAAGCTGCCTTGTAGACACAGAGAGCATATATTTCCATCCCTCCCATCTTGTTTCTGGGCTAGTTCAGAAGGGTCAGTTTAGGACTGTCTAGAATAGAATAGAGTATTTCAATTGGAAGGGACCCACAATGATCATCTAGTCCAACTGCCTGACCACTTCAGGCCTGAGCAAAAGTTAAAGGATGTTATTAAGGCCATTGTCCAAGTGCCTCTTAAACACTAACAGGCATGGGGCATCGACCACCTGTCTAGGAAGCCTGTTCCAGTGTTTGATCACCGTCTGTACAGAAATGTTTCCTACTGTGAAGTCTGAGCCTGTCTTGACACAGTTTTGAACCATTCCCATGAACCTTCCATGTGGTTATGCACTGGTACATGCTAAGAAGGCAAGCCTTAAGCCAACAGGTCGCACAAACGTCCCATTTAAAGCAAAGCGTACAGTAGATCTTACACTCGGCTATTGGTAAAGAACTCAGTACATTGTAGTATCAAGGCACCAGCCACACAAGTGGCTTTTAGGTGAAGGTAACTTATGTTTTGATGAGTATGACTTATGTTTATCTCTATTCTCTATACCAATACTGAATGGTTTTCTAGATGGTGTGCCTTGCTTCAACCCCAGCTGTTGCACTTAAAGTTTAAGGGGATGAAATTTTATAGGTTGTGCTGCAGAACGCTGGATTAGATTCATTATGGCATTCTGCAGTACTGTACTTTAACACAGAGCTCTAAGATGAGTTTGAAAGCTTACATAGAATCCTCTTGGAAGAGCTTTGGAGAATACCTTGATCTTTCACTCCAGGAAGCTCAGGTCCTGATTCATCAAGGTATTAAAACACATGCCTGTTTTGAGTCATCAGTGCTTTTTAGTAGAAATCTGAAGAATCAGTCACGTATGTGAAGGGTTAGGCACAGGCTAAATGAAACATGTTTCAGAACTAGAAAACAACAACAGCAACAAAACCGCAAACCAAAAAACCTAAACCCCAAGCTCAACAACCTCAACTTACCCTTCTTCAAAGTTGGTTGTCTGCTACTCGTTTTACCAGGTGGTTCCTCATGTGATCCCAATACATAAATACTGCAGGACTTGATATAAGTTGGTGAATATTAATGAAATATTGTGAGTTTTAATGGCGGGGCGGGGGGGAGTGGTTTTGTGCTTTACTTCCTGGCTTATGGTTTAGATTTTTAATCAGTTCGATTTCTTAGCTGTTCCAGTCTCTCAGATTGGTGTTGCTGCTGTACTTCACACTTTGACTGGAGAAGGGAGGCAACCCCGTGACATGTGGGGAAAGGGGCAGGATAGTGAGTGGAAGACATCTGTGGCTGGGAGGAGCCTGAACTGACCAGCTGTAATAACTTGTGAATGTGAGGGAGAAAGGCATTTCTCAAACCTAAGGCACAGTAAAAGAGGTAACAGGGATGTGGTTTGGAGGTGTGTGAGGAAGCTGAAATAGGCCTGTGATGGGTTGACCCTGGCTGGACGCCAGGTACCCACCAAAGCCGCTCTCTCACTCCCCCTCCTTAATTAGACAGGAGAGGGAGAATATAACGAAAGACTTGTGGATCGAGATAAGGAC
>JAVKLA010000024.1:19996684-20127587 GCA_034782735.1 Sagittarius serpentarius | reverse complement strand
TTCTCAAATATGTTATCACAGAGGCGCATACCATCATCGCTGATTGGCTCGGCCTTGGCCAGTGGCGGGGTCCGTTCTTAAAGCCAGCTGGCATTGGCTGTAGCGAACACAGGGGAAGCTTCTAGCAGCTTTTAAAGAAGCCACCCCTGTGGCCCCCCCCACTACCAAAACCTTGCCACGTAAACCCATTACAAGGCCAAAGTTTATAATGGGTAGTGAAGGTCAATAAAGAAGTCCAGAGGTGTATTTGTAGAGTTAAAAGAAATTTGGATTAAGATGTGTTGGTGCCAGACAGGAAGACTTTGTATTTAATCACTGGAAGGCAGCATTAATCAGTGCATCTATATCATCCTGCTCTTCAGTATTTCTGAGGATGCTTCTCCAAGGACCCATGATGGGAGATCTTTCCAAAGTCTAAGTGACACGAACATAAGTTGTCACTTGACTTTGCAGTAGAAAATGTTTCCTCCCTGTTGTCTTCACAGTAACAACTAGAAAGAATTCCCTGGCTACGGCCTCTGTTTTAGATAACTCCTTGCAGGTGATTTGCCATTATGAGATGGTCTTGTGAACAGGACACTGATTCAGAGAGTGGGATTTCCATTCCCTACTCTGCCACTTACCTAGTGAGTGAGCTCAGATGAATTGCTTTGCCTCTCAGTACATCAACCTCTCTAGCTGTAAAATGGAAGTGTTGATTCTGATGTCTCTAAAGACCTTTTACGTAAGAAACAGTATTGCTTTATTATTGTTCTTGCTACTATCTATCATCCCTGAGGTTTCTTTTCTCTAACATACTTACAAATGCCCAGTTTAATCACATTTGCTACACCTAATTCAAATTAACTTGTAGCTTTGCTATCTAATTTAATGCTATCTTTTCACAGCAGGGACATACAGAATATATTCTCTGGAGTAGGTGATGTTATAGCCAGAGGGGAATGTAGAATATGCCTTACCAAAAAGGTATCATCTTAAATGCCTGTCCCTGTGATATGTTTATGCATAGCCCCTTCTACCCTCCTTCATTTTAGGCATCACTCCCATGTGTTAAATGATGAAGTAATTCTAGCCCAGATTCTCAAGTAAGTACTAAGTGAGCCACCTCACACAGTGTCTGTGTACCACTGGGGATCTAGGTCTTTGTATATTTTCATACTATCATTTGCTCCCAAGGAGAATAACCATAAGATTTTGTGCAGTCAGCCTGTAATTTCTTTTTAAATACTGCCTTCTAGCTCTTGCTTTCTTTGGTGCCTACAAAAATCTTGACAGCCCTAAGGATATTACTGTGTTGAGCTTCCCACTGGCCAAAAATGTCTTATATTGTTTGTCCATAATGCATTTGTCTGTTGATGCCTATATCTTGACTTCTCCTTAGCAGGCATTTATGGCCCATGACCACAAGGCTTAAAACCCTAGTTATGTCCCTTATGAGGCATTTGAAGACAGGCAGCTTCCATTCTTGGAGTTCAATGAAAAAACCTCGAAACTGATCCATTTTTTCTGTTCTGTGAATGCACAGAGTTCTCTGGGTGCAAGTTGAATGTTTTTCAGAGGAGAAATATTGTAACTTCATACTGTAAATTATATGTATTGAAGAAAAAAAATTTGTATAGATCTTAACAAGAATAGAAAACTATGCATTTGAACAGAAGTTGAAAACTGGCATTTGGCAATATGTGGAAGCAGGGTCAGGCCAGCTGGGAGGATTGTAGAAGGTACTACTTGATTGCACATGGATGGGGTAAGGAAAGCTAGACCTCATCTGGAGCTGAATCTAACAGGAACACGAAGGGCAACAAGAATGATTTCTGGAGGTGTACCAGCAGCAGTAGGAACACTGGGAAAAATGTTGGGTCACCATGGAATAGGGCAGGGGATTTGGTGACAAAGGACATGGAAAAAATGATGTGCTCAGTGTTTTGATTTTTAACTCCATTTTAACTGGTAAGGCCTGCCTTCAGGAATCCCAAGCCCCTGACACCAGTGGCTGAAGCAAGGAAGACTTACCTTTGTAGAGAGTGATCAGGTTAAGGAATGCTTAGACTGAACATACAGAAGTCCATGGGACATGTTGAGATGCACGCAAAAGTTCTGAGGGACCTGGCTGGTATCACTGCAAGAACAGTCTGTTGGCTTTGAAAGGTCATGATGATCAGAGGAGGTTCCTGAGGGCTGCAACAAAGCAACTGTCAATCCTGTCTTCAAGAAGGACAAGGAGGAGGATCCAGGAAACTACAGACTGATCAACCTCACCTTGATTCCTGGGAAGGTGATGGAACAAATCCTTCTGGAAGCCATTTCCAAAAATAATGATAAGAAAGCCATTGAGAGTAGTCAGCATGGATTTATGGAGAGGATATCATGCCTGACCAACCTGACAGCCTTCTATAATTAAATGACTGACTTGGTAGATGAGGGGAGAACAATGGCTGTTATGTTGACTTTTGCAAGGCTTTTGATGCACGCTATATCCCATAACATCCTTGTAGACAAACTGATGGAGTGTGGGCTAGATAAATAGATAGTGAGGCGGCCTGTACCAGCGAGGTACTTATCAGTGAATGTGACTTTTCAATGAGTCTGTTGCATTATATTCTGTGGTTTTTTTGGCATTAGTCAGTAGTGCTGTCCACTTACTTTCATGAACAAGTAAATGTTTGTAAGTGCCTACTGATGTACTACACTTTAGATAATTAACATACATGTTAATACACTAATACGTGTTCTACATATGATGAAATATTTCCCTCATTAATCTAGATAAAAGTATTTCTTTTTCATGTGAACGGATTGGCTTCTGTATCATCAGTTCCTAAAAGCTATACTAATTTTTACACTGAAGGATATTTCCCTTCCGTTAGACTGTCTGCAAGACTAAGTTTTGTAATTGGGAACTGAGTATTCAGTTGGAAAGACACATACATTATCAGAGGCTCGCATGGGAAAGTAGAACCCTGGGGTATGGGTATCCCATTAGTCACATAAAAACATGCAGTGGCTCTGGGAGCTTTAGTTCCACTTAAATAAGTAGTGATGAGCGCAAGCTCCACGCATGCTTAAAAATTGCTGAAATTTTGTGTGCAGATGACACTTGAAGGAGTGTGTTCACGATAAGTAGTCCTACTTTGCTGTTTCTTTTTCATCAGGATTTGAGAATTAATGTTCTTTCCAGAGAGATCTAAAGAGAAAAAAAGAGGTCTGTCTTATTTCAAAGCGGTGGCCGTCCCTATTTTTTTTTTCGAGCAGTATAGAGAATGCAATGCTATTACAGAAGGTGCCCTTCTTGAAAATAGGTATTTTTTTCCCATTGCTGCCAAAAGGACTGACATTAAGCTGTTGTCAGCCAAAATAATGGTTCAGAAGAACATAGGGAATCATCATCTCAGTTGATAGCATCTGGACATTGCTCCTCCATGAAGACAAACATCGTTATTCTGCTTCTGCATACAGATGATCTTTCAGATGATGGTAACAAGAAACTCAAAGGCTCAGCAGAGAATACAGGAGTGGGAAACTGATGCAGGAATTTTGGAAATTGTGGTGGGGGAAAGGAGAATGACAGAAAAAGCTAGAGAATGTGGTGAGCCTAGACCTAAACGTTGAACACCTAAAAATAGTTCTGAAAGTTGGAGCCTACAGATCTTCAGGTTTTTGAAGTAATGATGTAGTACCATATCTCTGATGTTTTGTCTTGTTTTATGTCCATGTATTACATTAGTAATAATTAAAGAAAAGTTGACTTCTGTATGAAGAATATTCCCAAATTAAAATGTGCTAAGGTGGAGTTAAAATTGAGAATATGTATCAACAGAAGAACATTTGGGACATTGCTATCTTTTGCAGCAAGAGCGTTACAAAGTCTGGAATTCCAGAGTTAAGGGTGAAACACAAGCCAAACATGAGAGAAAGACATTTGGGAAAAAGGCATGCAAACAAACTTGTTTCTGCTCGATAGTGACCTCATAAAGAAAAGGGCTAAAGCTAATAATTTTTGCTTACAAATACATTTAATTAAATTTAGATTGACCACTAATTTTACACTAATCATTAAGTTTATCACCCATATGTGTGTTTGTAAGAAGAGTCATCTCTCTCACTGAAGTGTTAACAAAGGGAAAAATTTCTTAATGGCTTATTTTAGAAATCTGTGTTACGTAATTTTTTAGAGAACACCAGCCACAGCAGGAGTGGAGGAGAGCTTCGTTCCTCCTGTTACAGTTGGAGTTACAACTCCTTTGAACTAGAAAGTTGGGCTGACTGGTGTATTTGTTTGGCTAAATATCTATAGCTGCTTGACATGACAAATTAAATTACTCAGGTTTATCTGCATTGCTTTTGAAACCATGCTGACTGCAGCCTGAAGAACAGTGAGGTATGGAGATACTTAAGGGCTCTAGAAAAATGGTAACGCTTGCTCTGTCATTTAACCATGCTGGGGCACTTAAGAGAAGAAGCCTAGTTGAATTAGTGAAATGTGCACAGCAAGTTATGATCACGCACATGTAATTATGTTGTCCCCAAAATCCTAGTCCTTGAATTCCTATTTCTCTTTCACTTCAGGGGGGATTGTGTGCGGTTTTTGTTTCATATGCAAGGAATGTTTGTTATACTGAAATTATTTTTGTTTGCTATTAAGGTGGTAATGGATCAGGAGCAATCAAATGGGAGGTCTCCATCTGGGAGAGCATATTGAGTTCGTGTGTCCCCTGTGAGGCAGGCTGCATCTGCCAGAAAAGCACTGCTGCCTCCGCTTCAGTGAGCAGGGGCTCTTTCTCTTCACAGGACACTGAGTTCACACACTTGCAAGGGCTGAGAAGCCAGGCGAGGAAACAAAGTTCCCAATTCTTTTTTTAACTGCAGAATATTAGGCTGCAGTCATTGCTGTTTTATCCACGATGATGGACAGTATCCCTTTTCTACATAGCAAGTCAAAGCAAAGCATGTCAGCCTAAAAGCGTGATTTGATGGATCAGCTAAGCTGCTCTAACACTGAGTTGGTACCAAAAACATCGGTCCCACTGAACCCACCTTTAACCCACCACTTCGTGTGTCAGATCCAGCAGTTATGTGGTCACAGGGTGAGTAATTTTGCCTAGCTGATTTGGTAGATAAAAGTTATCTTTTTCCATCAGTTGAACTGATTCATGTGTAGCTTCGCAGCCACTGGATCCGGCACGAGCAAAATGGCAAGACCATGAAGCTGGGGTCTAAGGGGTCACGGACAGAAAGAGGACAGTTGCCTTTTTAGTACTAAAGCCAACATAAAGACATCAAGTGCAAAAGAAACCAAATGGCAAACTATTTATGAAAAGGTTGCTGAAGTCAAAACTCTTGTGGAAAAATACCTATGTCAAAATAAACAAGTGGTGATGTAGCCTTTACTGTGCTTTAGTTTTGTGTTAGAGGAGCTCATACTAGAGGTAATCCCAGTGACCTCTGTCAGCTTATGTGTTGGTAGACTGAGTACCCTTTTTGTCCAGCACATTGTGGAATACTGCCTGTAAACTTTGGAATAGAAAATGCTGATTTGCTGAAGTCAAAATTCTTCTTAGAAATGTATTGGTTTTTGTCAAAATTTCCTGTTGGAATAGAATGAAATATTGGGCTTGGAAAAGGTCAAAGCATTTTCCTTTGACTGTATCATCTTGATTTTCATAAGCGGCAACAGAATGTCTCATCATATAAATGACAGTGCCCTGTAAAATTTAACACAGCTATGTTCAAATAATTCCCTTTGATCTTACTGAGACAAAATAATTGACAGGCAAAGCTTTTTGAAGGAGGGCATTTCATCTTGGGAACTCTCAGCTCTTTGCTCTGATTCAGGATGAAAGAAGATTTTTCAAATGTCAGTTTGCTGGAACTGAAATAGTGAGTTTTCACACACAGCGCTGTGAATTTTTTTGTGGCAGAAGGTATCTGGAGGTGTGCCACTTATACCAGATCAGGTTATTTACAGTTTTATTATCTAGTCTTGTCAGAACTCTATTATAGCATGAGCTACAAAGGTCATCCTTGTAGACTACTTACTGATTTTTATTTACACTGTGATGTGAAGTCAGACATGTGAATCTATGATTCAGTCTGGAACAATAGAGGACAAACTCAGCCTAAACTAGGTTAGGGAAATAGGCCACTTTATCTTTAGAAATCCTGGATGGCAAGTTATGTGGACATGGTCTGAATGAAGGGGTGTTTAATCTATTTATTTTTTTTAATGTCATTTTGATTCCTCATTAAAAATTGTGTCCCAAGAGCTGTGTGGTTTCTTAGCTTTCATAGTTGATCTTTCCTAAACATCTTTTATAATCTATAAAAATTAGCTCTGGGTTATAATGTTGAGTTTGCACTGGTTTTGCAGCAGAGAACGTGCTCAGGTCAAACCCTCTTTGATGAGCTCATATCCTCCTGCTTTGGTTCTCTTGTCTGGCTCCTCATAAACTAGACAGGAAGTTAATATATTGGGAAATACTGTGGGCAGAGTAATTTTATTAGCATGGTGTGACGACGTTTCCATGAAGTGCTGTAAACTGATACAGTTCTTGCCAGAGAAAATTGCTTTAATATAAAGATAAACTTGAAGGGAAAGAATTTACAATCGGAATAATTTACCATCTGAGTAAGGCTGGAAGAATTTCTTAAGTTAGTTCAAGTCCTTCAAAGCTATTTTGCCTTATAAAAGTGCTGAAAAGCAGCACCTAACCTATCCTGCACTGAATTGTACAGTTTACGAAAATCTCTGTCCCAGGGAGTCTAGAGTTCAGGTGGACAGGCAGACAAAAGAATGAGAAGAAATGGAGGCATAGAACAGCGTGCCACTAAATGAGGTTTAATCAGGGTGTGATGGCAGTAGACTGAAATCCAAGTCTCACTCTCATCCAGCCCTTTGTGCTGAGGGATAATACCGAGTCTGACACAATGGGAACATTTCTGATGAAGTTAGAAGACCTGTAGACAGGTAGACTTCTCACCAGAAAAAAACGCAACAAACAATGCTGTTCTTGTCCTCTTGGTTTATTTGAAGCGAGTGCCATAGCTGTGGATGCACCCGTACTGCAGAAGGCAAAGGATTTTGCCACTTCTGCTTCTCTGCGTTGCCTAAGAAATCTGCATGGCAAGAGAAGCTTTCTCATTTCATCGCTCTGAAACTGTCAGTGGTATTTTAAATACATTATTTTAACCAAGATGGCTATTTCAGAGCATCCTGCTGTCGGACGCCATCTGTTTGGTAAGCGTCATCATTTGTGACTTCTGCAGTGTGGGAACCAAATGTCAGAGACTGTCAAAGCGTTTTCCATCATGCTCTAATTCTGGCTGAACAGAAATCCTGTTTATTCACTTTGCTTAAGTAGTGTACAATAAACTTCTCAGGCTTTTTAGTTGAGCCAGGATTACACCCAAGTGAAAACTCTAATCTACAACCAGATTTCCTCGGAAAAAGAGTTTTTATAGAATTAAGGTACAGTTTTGGTCAAATGAGGCTGTCAAAGAAAAATCAGATATTAGTAGTGTTAATCACTACTAATTGTCAGTGTGATAGGTGTTGAGAGTGTTCTCAGTTGAATGTATCATTCTTTCAAGTATAAAATCAAAGTCTGGTCTCTCCTGGTCACTTAATATTTTATTGATGGTTTCATAAACATACAGTGTTGATCCAGCCATTTTAAAGAAAGCATTTTTCCTCACATATACTATCCCGTCATCCTAAAGTTATAGTCAGTATGTTATTTTGCACTTCTGGGCCTGGTTCTCAAATCTTTGGGCTCCTCCAATTGAAAGTTCAGTAGTCATGTTTTTGTTTCACCTCTCTAAATTTCTGTTTCTTTAAAATTCTACGTACATCTCATGCTTACGAAATCTAGACTCCCAGTTAAACTATGCAGCATGTGGGAAGAACATGGATAAAGTTTCACTGAACTGTACACAATTATTTGGTTCTGATTGCTGACACAGCATCCTTTAAGCAGGGGTGGTCAGCCAGGGTAATACTGTTACAGCTTTGAGTTGTAGAAAAACAAAACAATACGTGATTGTGTGGTGCTGGTTTTTTTCTGTTTTTTTTTTTCTTTTAAATTTCTGGTGAAAATCTTTTTTTTTTTTTTTTTTTTTCTCTATGTTCATGTGGCTGAATTTCACAAACCAGATTAACAATCATCTTTTCTCAGGAAAATGCTGTGAATGGAGAGCACCTGTGGCTGGAGACAAATGTTTCTGGAGACCTCTGCTACCTGGGGGAGGAGAGCTGCCAAGTCAAATTCTCAGTGAGTTATTTTCAGATTTCCTTCTCTCTTTCTGAGGTAACAAGCCTGACTTCAGACTGATAAAGTGCTCAGATGCTTGGGAGCTTGAATTGTTTGCTGCTGTTCTGGATGCTTGTGTTCCAGAACGAATGCAAAAGGGGCAAAAGCCTGCTGGCTAAAGATGTAATTCCTTGGGAAGAAAGCCCCAAACAATTTTGAGTGACGGATATTATTTACACAGTGAGAATGGATGTAATGAGTAGCTTTATTAACATGGTAAGGGAAAAAAGGTTAGAATATTGAGATATCTCAGAAATGTTCAAAGGAAGTAGCCTATTTTATTTATATACACAAATATGTCACTTGCTGGGGTCTCTGAGTGTAGGGTCTGATCAAATTTTTGTGATTTTAATCACTGCAAGGATTTGAACTGAATTTTCCAAACTGTTGAATGCACTCATCAGCAATGAGTGCACTCATATTCGAGTGTTTGTCTTCTCCTATTCGAGAATATTCAAGGTTTGTTTTCTCCTATTGAAGCTTTTCTGCTGTGTATGAAAATGTCTCATTGGATTGATCCCTAACCCGTGCGTGTGTGTTCTTTAACTGAGGAGTTACGGTTATACTTCCAGTCTGCTTCACCAACCCTTCACCAAGTATTTCAGTTAAACTTCTTCAGCGGAAGAGAAGAAAAAAAAAGACCCCAAACATCTTGGTATTTAGGAAACCTGGTGAGAGAGTGGGGATCCTGTGTTCAAGTCCTTGCTTTGAATCAATGCTCAAGGGAGCATCCTGGCCATTGGACTGCAAAGTGTAGGGGGCATCCCTCTTCCCTGGAGTGTTTGTGGATACTGCCTGTGACTCTTCACGATGCCAACTTTCTGCTTTTATTAAAAAAACCTCCCACAGATCATTTGATCCAAATCAAAGAATTTTGATTCACTAATCCTAATCACCCCCAGTTTTGGGGGCACTTTGATCCAAAATACTAGTGCTTTCTGTAGCTCCAATTTAATATCCATCCCCCATAACTTCTGAAGAAAATTGGGTTACTTTATGGCATATAAAGTTAAAGCCAAGCCTGGAAAGGTCTACGCCTGCTTACAAAGAGAGTTGAAGCAAAGTCCCAACAGTAACAGACTGCTGATTGTGGGGTAATATTCAAGGGAAGTGTCATTGTGTGTTTGCCCTGCACTTTTATCCGTCCTGAGACTCTGGGTTTTGGCAAAAGCTGGAGGCAGGATTTGTTTGGCTGAGTGGACCTTTGGTCTGACCCAGTACGAGTGTTCTTACGTTCTTAATGGAAGTTTGCCTTTCTAAAACTGAATAAATACTTCCTCATGATTTAGCTCATTGAAAGTAGCAGGGAAATTCAGTAATATGTTGCATATGGTTTGCAAGGCTGTGTCTTAGCTTTAGAGGTGTATCTCTCTAGGAGCTGGAAGGACTGTTTGCACTAGCTGGTGAATTAGACCCACTGACTTATACTTTTACCTGGGAGTGCTGGGAGACAACTTATGTGGTGACAAGGTTTTCCAGCCAATAAGCGTGGAGATGTGGAGTCATATTTAGGAAGCAGAAGAGTTTAAACTTGCTCAGTTCTTGGCCTTTGCTTGACCTGACTGAGATGCTTTTCACTTTTAGGTACTAGCGTATTGGTTCCCTTTGGGGAAAGCAGTATCTGTGTTTATAACATGTTAGAGTGTATGGGGCTTTCATTAGCTTAAGGACTAGAGATGGAAATGAAAATCCAGTTAACTTTAGCTGTGGTTAGTTTAACTTCATCTGTCAAAAGGCTAATGCTTTTCTAGTCTGAATCTTTTGAAGACACTGCATCTTTTTATGCTTGTCCTGGTCTTCCTTTGACTTAGCTCTTTTACATGCAGACTATTTAAGATCAAATGTTTTCAGTGGAGAAGTGGTGAGAAATAATTAAGCTGTAGCTCTGTAGGCTTTGCATAAAATGTTAGCCTATGCAGAACATTAACTCATAATCTCTAAAATACTGAGTTGACATTTCATGATAAATCAAAGAAGTTAGAAGTAATGGAAAAGATAGTCTGAGTTTTTACAAGCCTCTCACTATAAATGGTTGTAACCACTTGCAATGCCACCAACATTCAAAAATCATGAGAACAACTTAAAAAGCAAAATATTAAAAAAATAGCTGCTCGTAAGGCATTACCTTTGTTTGCTTTTCACAGTTTTTCATCTTAGGGATTGATTCCTTTGTATTGTCTCACAACAGTCTTCTTGGTAAACATAGAGCCTAAAAACATACTTAAAGTTAACAAGTCACAAAACACGTGAAAGCTTAGTCTATTATACAATGTCATGATTCTTCAGATGAAACATTAGAACAACACTCCACATACATGTGAACATGTACAGTTATGTTGTGTCTAGATAATTATGAGACTCGTAATTATAAGACTCAGTAAAATTAGAGTAATTATGCTATAATGTAAGCCAGAGCTGTTCCCTGTTTCGTGTTTATTTACAGTATATTGAGAATTCTAAAGAAATAATTTATTAGAGATTTAAATAAACATGAATAAATTGAATTTAAAAATATGAAGCAAATCAATCTCAACTTACCATGTGCTTATAAATTTTCTGTCCCTCAAACACAAGTCTAAGTTAAACTCCTATGAAAATTGACTCCATCTGGTTTATTAAATTGTGTATATGCAAGAATAAAAAGTAAATATATTTTCTGTCTCTTGGATGCATTCTCTTGCCTTTGATATGCTTTGGCTCAGGGGATTCAATGGAAATTATTTTCAAAACCCTACTGAAATTAATAAAACTAACCAGCATAATTAGGCTGAGAATTTTGTCCCTGCTGTAACATTTCACAGGCATTGAACAACCTTCTGTGAGAAAGTTATCATTTTCTGCTAAATGACCCAAGTACCCAAGTATTTTTCTGCAAGGCAACGGTCAGGCCCATCAAATTAAATATTGTATGATAAGCATGAAATGACATACTCTTCTGAAATGGTCTTAGTACTCTGATTTGCATGTACGGTTTCTCTCCTCTTTTCACTGGCTCTGCTCATCATCTTTGTAGGCTACTCCTTTTTAGGGTGATGATTTGCACTGTTAATGGCCTTATCTGCTACCTAAAGGGAGCCCTTTTACTTCTAGTTCACAAGCTGGAGTACCGTGGCTCCATCTTTTTCACAAAGTCCAATTCTTAACTGGAAGAGTGTCAGACCTTTTTTTAATATACAGAACAGCAGAGAGCATCAAGACAGGAAAAAATACATGTTGCATAAGGACTGAAACATCTCCTGTTTCGCAGCTAACTTTTTTCCTCCTGCGAACAGTGCACCTCCATGCACACACATCTCCCTTCCCTCTTGCAGAAATCTGCTCTGCGGAGGAAGTGTGCTGCCTGCAAGATTGTGGTCCACAATGCCTGCATGGAGCAGTTAGAGAAGGTAAGACATTGCCATCTTCTGGAGCCTGACGTGGACAACACATTTAATTCTTTTACTGAGGTTTCAGTCTGGAAAACACAGTGTGCCAAATTAGGTTTTCAAAGCTGTTTTAATAATATATTTGTTAAAAAAGTTGACTTACAATTCCAGCTTATATTTTAAAACAGATTTCTTCAAACGCTGTGAACAAAAACCCAAAACAAAACGCCACCACCACCACCAAAAAAACCCAAACCAAACCAACAAAAAACCATGGAATGATTTCATATTTTTTATGTTTAAAAAATAATTTCCCTCTACTTCTAGACTGAAAACTGAAGCTAGAAAATGCAATATCCTGTCATGTAAAAAATCGGCTTTTCAAAATTCCTCAACTAAACCCAGCATAATTCATCTTATGTCAGCTATATTTATTACGAGCAATGTGGCATAAGATGCTACTATGAACATCTTTCACTGTGTTTACTAGACTATACTGTTTTCTCCTCAAAACTTCAGGAATTAAGTTCTTGTTTTTCAAAAGGAAAACATCAAACCTTTCCTTTATAGTACCATTATTTCTGTGAGCATCTGTCCTGCTTCTCAATTCCTTCAAGGAGCCCTCGTCACCCCCAAGCTCCTATAGAATATCTATCACTGAATTCAGTCTTCCCACCAGTGATTTGTCTTCGTCATGCCTAACTGGTAATGTGCTAAAGAAATCTCTCCCCACCCTTGTCTGTCTTGGTGGGATATGTGTAAAGAAATATGAGTGGGAATTTCCCCATTGATTTCATTAAGTCTTCATTTTCACTCATATATGTTTTGCAATGTTGTTCTTCATAAAAGAAGTCAATGCATAACAAATTTATAGCAGCAACCCTTGGAAAGAGTTTTTTCCTTTCCAAGCATTTGGACCTGCGTTGGCAAATTTCACAGTGATTGCCATAATACCAAGTTGGAGAGGTACCATTTCTACTACTGATGTTTTTTACCCACAGTAAAATTAACATTAGTGCACTCTTTCAGCACAAAATGTTACCAGTGAATTTTTCATGACTTCCTTCAGCCGCAGCAGTGCTGACTCTCCATAGCCCAGAGAGCTGGTGGCATTGCCAGCCGGAGCAAATGAGCACTTCGATAAAACCCATTCTGTTGAGCTTGTTTATGCTGTACTAGGGACCATGAAATTCACCTCTTGGCAGAGGTCTGTTATAATGTCTGCATCCCTCTTAAACTCTGTGGAGTTTAGAACTGGTACATAAGTCTTCTGCTTGGCTCTCTCTGCAAAGGTGTAAGTTCTAAATAAAATAAATATAAGCTGGGGGTCTTTTCAGCCTGCCACGACTCAGCAGTGAAACAACAAATTGCCATTTCAGGTGAAGAGCAATGGAGGAAGACTATTATTGTTATGTCTTTAATTTCTTCTTAAGTAATAAGTATTTTATAAACATCTTTTTTGTTTGTTTTTCCCCTCCCTTGAGCTATTATTTTGATGGCCACTGTTAAATGAAGGAAGAACTTATTTATATGGGAAAGGTTGTATTTAAATTTGGGGAAACTCTATCCTTCTGCCTTCATAACAAAAACATAGCTGTGCAGTATCCTTAAGTGTTTTATTCTTTGAAGGACAGTCAACATAAGTTTAAATCTATTTCATTTAGTGCGTCCTTACCTCACATATCCTTTGTCCTTTTCCCATGCTTCTCTCTTCTTCAGTATATTTTTTTCTCTCTACCTCCCTCCTGCTCTTATTTCTATTGATTCTTTTTTCTCAAAAGATTTTTTTTTTTCTCTCATAGGACTTCCTTGTTGTTTGTTAAATGCTTTTTCTCTTCATCTTCCCAAAAATGTTTTCCGTTCATGGAAGCTCCTGTTGTCCTCTTTCTGTCTTTCCTCTCCCATCTGAAGGAGGCAACACCACTGCTTGAGGCAGTACAATGTTCCCCAAATGGTTTGTGGTTGGGGAGGTGGGTAAAAGCAGCCTGATCTAAGCAAAAGTTAGAAATTTAGGGTAATTTGCACAGTTCTTCACGTGAATGAAGATTTCTCCACAGATTTTTGTTTATGAAGACATAAAGCTGGGATGTGCAAAAAGGTTTTACAGAGTTAGATTTCCAGCTCCTATTAACTTTTGAGACCTCAGCTTAAGTCCGCTTTGGTTGCAAA
Organism: Sagittarius serpentarius; assembly: GCA_034782735.1. NCBI lineage: Eukaryota > Metazoa > Chordata > Aves > Accipitriformes > Sagittariidae > Sagittarius > Sagittarius serpentarius. The sequence continues at coordinate 20,113,747 of JAVKLA010000024.1, read as the reverse complement.
TGATCTTCTCCAGAAGAAAACAGACAAAGTGGTTTCCTTCCGGGCGAGGGGGAGACAGCCTAAATAGTTGAACTGAGCAGGCAGCAACAGCGTTAGTGAAGGTGAGGGTTGTGTAGAGATCTAGCAAGGAGAATTATTATGGCATATGAAAAGAAATGTTCTCGCATCCAGGTAAGTTACTTTGTTCAGCTAGTGAAGCTAATATTGTGATAGATTAAAAATATTTTGGAAGTCTGGCCTCGATCAGCATGGTGGAATAAATTCTCTCTCAGTTCACTTCAGTTCTAACAGCTTTATTTTAATGTCAGATTAATTTTCGCTGCAAACCGACTTTCCGAGAAGGAGGCTCCAGATCTCCAAGAGAAGTAAGTAAAGGACAAACGACGATTGCTTTTCATTTGGTTTGTGTGCTGATCCACCTGGTGTGGAGCTGCAGCAGTGCTTTTTAGGTTCAGAGTAGTCTTAGAATATTGGTTCCCAGTGGGAGGTGTTGTCTTCCCCAGCATAAATGTAAAATGAATTCTAGCTGAAGCACTCCATTACTTAAACTGACAGAAACCATTTCATCTTTCTGTTGTCTGTTTTCCCATTCATTCAGCTGTTCTGTCTTTTTTGGGGGTGGGGTGGGTAAAATTTATTTTTTTATCCTGATTTTTGACCTATTTTAAAATATTTTTCTCTATTTCCCTCTCCTTCCACTGGCCTCTCCCTTCATTTTTTTTCTAGAATTATCTCTAGTGTCCTAAGATTATTTTTTTATTAGTAAAATAATCAAATATTCAAAAACCTTATGATTTGCCTCCAACTACTGTATGAATTCAGCTCCTTTGAAGGTGCTGAGTATTTATTGTTATTATTGATATATATCTGTCTTACATAGTTATATTACATAGTTATATTACCCAGTTGATTTGGTGGCCAGCTTGCTCTTAGGAGAGGTAGCTCAATTCCCTGCCACATCCATGGTTCGTATTGGCTGGCATCACAGCAGCCTTGCCTGCACAGAAGCAGGGCAGCGGCCCTGCTTACCTGCCTGTCTCTTGCCCATCTCTTGCTGCCATCGCGGATGTAAGTAGTCCAAACAGGAAGAAAAGACTGCTTCAATGACTGCTCCTTCCTCCCATCCTTCCCTTCTCCTGCACTGACTAGTGACTTTTGCGTCATAAGGCTGTATTTCCCAGCAGAAAAGAGCAGGGCCCTGCATTGTGGCTGAACACAGCAGTGTTTGGGCACTTCTGTGCTCTGTATTTAGGTGATGATTATCTCTGCATTGTGTAATGAACTTTCTTGTTTTTGTAGAAGAGTACCAAGAGAGTAGTTCTGGCTGCATTTCAACATGGATAAAGAACACCATCTCGTCTGTGTTCCTCCTCCAGTTTTGGTTGTGTCTGGGGTTTCCTGCGGGGACTGCTGCATTTTGCTCCAGAAATTATTGCACTGGCTGAAGGGACCTTTCATTTGGTGTCTGTAAACCAATTTCACCCAGATGCTACTGTTGAGTGCAAGCTGCCATTGCTTCTTATAACATATCGTTTTGTCCTTCTTTTGCAGAACTTTGTCCGACATCACTGGGTGCACAGGCGGAGGCAGGAGGGGAAATGTAAGCAGTGTGGAAAGGTAAGATTTCCCGTGCAGCACAAGCACAACACCGGGCACTTAGGAAGTCAGCGTAGCTAGTAGTAGGTCCTTCTAGTCAGTGAAATTTTTCTGTCCTAAACACGTGGCCTCTCAAGGGCTGGTGACAAGCCTGATAGGTTGAGTGGTTGCAGCCCTGATTCCCATGTGGGAAGAGAAAAGGCAGCTGCATCTGCAGGAATGAGCACATCACATGTCCTGGGACATGGCGGTGCACCGGCTGCTGAAAATGAGGAGGAAGGCGCTGCCTCCTTGAGCTTCTTTCTTCATTAAGCTAACCCTGTGCCAATACAGTGTTCTTGTAGTGCTGTCCTTTGTGCCAAAATTGTGACGGCCTATTTTTTCAGGCTTCTGGGAAAAGAATGTCTATTGCTTTCTTTCTGTCCTGGCAGACTCTTAAGGTTTGTGAGTCTGTTTCACATTTCCTCTGCTGCATAGATTGTAAAAGCTTATTTCTAAAAAGCTATAAAAAGGGGTAAGAATTACCTTAGCTACTCAAGACCTGTCTGAAATATTACAAACCCCTACAATCTTTACTTTAAAAAGTAAATTAACACAGGGGTTTAGTTTCCTTTTTCTAGCACTATATTATGCTTTTTGACTCCCTCTTAACATCATCTAGTAAAAGACTCTGTCTTGTCTCCATGGCACAGCACTTAAGTCAGAGGAAAATCAGATTTGTATCTGGATGCTGATGTAGATCACCAGCTACCAGATGCAACAAAGCATGCAATAAAAATGTGATGCCCTTTTATAGCAAGTAGCATGGGAACAGTGCAGCACGGCACTTTGCATACAGCAGTCTTGTGGTATGACTTTGCAGTGATATCGCCTGCCTTCTCTGCCATTTTGGCCTGGATCTCCCCTAGAGGCACTAGAAGTTGATTTTGCAATGGGAGTACTTACTGCCTATCATATCAAACCCTGTGCTGGGTGCCTTCATGTGGGCAACATGATCAGTCTACCCCAAAATTCCTATCAGCCCTGACTGATACAGAGAAGTTCCAAAGAAATCACAGTTTTCCCCTTAGATGAGAAATATTCAGTTAAGACTAACATGGGTGTATTGTAGTAGAGTTTCTTTGTAGTTTCTTTGTCAAGGAAAAAAAAAGGATTAGGGGAAATGGCAAGCAAAAAAATCCCATGGTATTTACTGGCCAAGCAGTCTCCCATTACAGGAAAATACTTGTCTGTCTCATGCTCCGCTGTTACATTTCTTACATCTCCGAGTGAGAACCATCTTTTATATTCTTTTGTCATGCAAGAAAAAGGGAACTCTCATTGAAATGGAATGGCAGTAAATTTAAAACAATAGAAGAAAGTATTATTCATGGAATATCTAATGATCCTGGTAGATCTCATTGTTGGGTAATGTTAGTCCTATCCCATGGCTAGAACTGGATGGTTAAGTATTTTAATGATCATTAGTAACAGTTTGAGTAAAGAAAGTATTTAGGATATACCCTTCTCATGCTTCAAATCATAAGCCAGTGGAAAGGAATTAATGCTCCCCAACATCCTTAGCGTGGCTTTGTAGCTTTGTTTTGTGTGCCTTTTGTGCCACGGCTGATGCTTCCCGAGAGCTGAAGAGGCGTCTGTGTCGGCGCTCTACCTTAAATCCAAAGTGCAGTTTGGAATGCGTTTTCCTGATTCTCATCACTTATCATGGTTCATATGGGACAGTCTTGCAGCAAATGAACTGCATTCCTTTTAGATTAACTTAACTGAAAGTTAACTCTGCAGCTACTAAAGGGCATTGAGCCCACAGGACCAGACTACAGCTAGTCCAAAGTAAAATTCTCTGAAAATCCTTGTGTCCTCAGTACCAACAGAGCCTGTGCTACCACTGTTAAACATTACTAGCTCAGATACAGCTTATACGGTCTCATTTAGGCTTCAGTTTTCTTCTCTTCTTCCTCCCAGGGGTGATTTCACTGATGAACTGCAAAAACAGCATATGCAGAAACTGGTGCCAGGGAAGGGGGCCTGGAAATTCTTGTTCAAAATCTTGCTGAGTGCAGTGGAACCAAACAGTCTATTTCTGTCTACTTGCTATCATGATTCCCCCTTTTTTTTTGAACTGGAGACTGTAACAGAAGGATGGCCGTATCTCTCAAGACAAAGTACCAGTATTCAACAGTGGCTTATTTTGGAAAAGTATAAGATGGGGCAGGTGTTTAGCGATGCGTCACCGAAACAGTCTCATGGCCCCTAAGAATTTCTGTCTCATGAATTTCCAGGAACAGTGCCTTTATATTTAACAGCCTATGATAACTTTCTCTCCTGTGATCTTGTCTAGTTGATCCTTGAGTTCCTGTAAACTTGTAGCATTTACAACATCCTTTAGCAAGGAATTCCCAAACTTAACTACATTCTGTGAGAAGTAGTACGTTTTGGTTGTTTCAAACCTGCCACTTATTAGTTTTTTCTAATGCTCCATAGCATTTATGTTGGAAGAGATGGTAAATAAATGCTCCCCAACTACATCCTCTATACCATTTGTGATGTTTAAGAACTCATTTCTTTCTCTTGCAGGCAGAAAAAAAAGATAGTTTTGTAGCTTTTAGCTGTTAGTAGCTGTTTGTTATCTGGGATCATCAGAGAAATCAAAATTTTTTTTTTGTTTAAGTAATACAATATAAGAATGTTCAGACCATGTGGCCTGGCATGCAGTTCATGACTGTGTGCAGTAACAGAAGCTTAAGGATGAACGCAAAGTGATCCTTTCTTCATATACTTCCAGTTACCAGTGGCTTAGGGATTTTCTGAGACTGAGAACTCATCTTGGATCATCATGCTAAACAGACACTTTATTTCTTTTTACTTTCTGTGGTGTCCAAAGCAGTGTGTCCACTACACACACGCAGTGTGCAGTACGGTGTCTATCTCTTTCTGTTACTGGTCCCTTTAAAGGCCTGTGGGCTGATGCAGAGCTGTATGTTTTCCCTTCATATAATGGTAGGATTGAAATTTCCAGTACTTGAAAGACAATTCTAGTTCTTTGTTATTTTAGCAGAGATCACCATCCAAGTGCTTCTGTTGCTGTTTGTATTTGAGTTGTAATAATACCTGTCTCTCCTACAGTAATGTTGCATTGGAATATCTCTGAGAGCATTAAAAAAGGAATAAATATCATAGGAAAATACATGCAAAAAAATTATTAGTAGCTCTAACACTAATGTGACCATAATTTTAAACGATAAGTACATGTGAGAATATAATCAAAACATATTGGAGCTAGTAATCCCCATGTGATCTGTTTGTGTGCATGGGTGTCTATATTAACATGGACTTTCATCCATATTATATAGGCAGATTGTAATCACTAACACAAGCTGGGGATTCGGGTGCTCTTTTTCTCCAAATATATTTCCAGTGGTATGCACAAGTGTTTATTTCTGCAGGAGCAGCTCACAGCATAGGATTTCATGTGTTGTACAGGAAATGGGTGCCAGTGAATCAGGGATAATCAGGTACTGTTAGGCTGATAGTCTTACAAAGGTGAAATTAGTTTTCTATCCCCAAATTTCTAAATTTGTGCAGAAGTCCTCCTTGCATGACCCAGGAACAAGATAGCTGAATTTTAGTTTTCCTTCACACTGAGAGAAGGCAGAACATGGGGGACTCCGGTGTTTCAAACCCGTAGAATCACAGAATGGTTTGGGTTGGAAGGGACCTTAAAGATCATCTAGTTCCAACCCCCCCGGCCATGGGCAGGGACACCTTCCACTAGACCAGGCTGCTCAAAGCCCCGTCCAACCTGGCCTTGAACATTTCCAGTGATGGGGCATCCACAGCCTCTCTGGGAAACCTGTGCCAGTGCCTCACCACCCTCACAGCAAAGAATTTCTTCCTTGTATCTAATATAATCTACCCTCTTTCAGTTTAAAGCCATTATCCTTTGTCCTGTCACTACAAGCTCTTGTAAAAAGTGCCTCCCCAGCTTTCTTGTAGGCCCTCTTTGGGTATTGGAAGGCTGCTATAAAGTGTTCCTGGAGCCTTCGCTTCTCCAGGCTGAACAGCCCCAACTCTCTCAGCCTGCCTTCATAGGAGAGGTGCTCCAGCCCTCTGATCATCTTCGTGGCCCTCCTCTGGACTCACTCTAACAGGTCCATGTCCTCCTTATGTTGGGGGCCCCAGAGCTGAACACAGTACTGCAGGTAAGGTCTCACAGAGCAGAGGGGGAGAATCACCTTCCTTGACTTGCTAGACACACTTCTTTTGATGCAGCCCAGAATACGGTTGGCTTTCTGGGCTGCAGGCGTACATTGCTGGCTCGTATTCAGTTTTTCATCCACTAATAATACCCCCAAGTCCTCCTAAGGGCTGCTTTCAATCCACTCATAGCCCAGCCTGTTATTTGTGCTTGGGATTGCCCCAACCCGTGTGCAGGACCTTGCATTTGGCCTTGAACTTCATGAGGTTTGCACAGACCCACCTCTTAAGCCTGTAAAGGTCCCTCTGAATGGCATCCCTTCCCTCCAGCATGTCATCCATACCACACAGCTCAGTGTTGTCGGCAAACTTGCTGAGGGTGCACTTAATCCCACTGTCCTTGTTGCTGACAAAGATGTTCAATAGCGCCAGTCCCAATACCAACCCCTGAGGAATGCCACTTGTCACTGCTGTCCACTTGGACATTGAGCCGCTGACAATAACTCTTTGAGCACAACCATCCAGCCAATTCCTTATCCACCAAGTGGTCCATCCCTCAAATCCATGTCTCTCCAATTTAGAGACAAGGATGTCATGGGGGACAGTGTCAAACATTTTGCACAAGTCCAGGTAGATGACGTCCATTGATCTTCCCTTATCCGCCAACGCTGTAAGCCCATCATAGAAGGCCACCATATTTGTCAGGCACAATTTGCCCTTAGTGAAGCCATGGTGGCTGTCACCAATCACCTTGTCATTTTCCATGTGCCTTAGCATAGTTTCCAGAAGGATCTACTCCATGCTCTTGCTGGGCACAAAGACGACACTCACTGGCCTGTAGTTCTCTGGGTCTTCCTTTTTTCTCTTTTTAAAAATGGGGGTTATGTTTCCCCTTTTCCAGTCAGTGGGAATTTCCCCAGACTGCCACGATTTTTCGAATGTGATGGATAGTGGCTCAGCCACTTCATCTGCCAGTTCCCTCAGGACCTGCAGATGCATCTCATCATGTTCCTCAGATGGTCTTGAACCTGATCTTTGGTGGGCGGTTCTTCATTCTCCCAGTCCCTGCCTTTGCCTTCTGTGACTTGGCTGGTGTGGCTGGAGCGCTTGCTGGTGAAGACTGAGGCAAAAAATTAATTGAATACCTCAGCCTTCTCCATGTTCCAGGTAACCAGGTCTTCCCTTTCCTTCTGGAGAGGGCCCACATTTTTCCCCTCTACATTTGATAGTCCCCATCAAATCACAGTGTCACCTGCAGTGCATCGCTTTATTTTATCAGTTCCTTTATTTGTAAAGCTAGCTTTCAAATAATTGCTATCTTACCTCAAACGTGTATCCTTAGGAAGAATTAGCTCACATCTGTAAAGCAATTTGAGGAAGAAAAGTGGTAGTTTATTGCTACTTATCATTAATATGTTTTTATTGCTTTATCATTTTCTCTAATGACTCCCTAAAAGCCGAACAGCTTACTGAATAAATGAAAAATGGTCCATCCAGAACTAGACAAGCTGCTCAGTCCATGTGTTTAAAATATACCACTGATGAGCTGTAGAATTAATGTACTGAATTTTAGGGTTTATTAGTGGAAGTTTTGGGAGAGAAGAATTTCTCCCCTGGTTGTTACAAAGCAGAATAAAACAAAACATTTCATGCCCATGAGAAGCTGAAATAATTTTTATTTTCTAATATACTTTGGGACAAGAAAGAGTGAGATTTGTGAGAAACATTAAGAAACACTGGTATAAATGAATGAGAATAGAGCATTTTGTCCAGTGTCAGACCTCCATTCCGGCACTCATATCATACATACTGTCACTCCGTTCTTGTGCCCACACCAAATGGCAGACTAGACCTGCCTAGCCAGAAGCAGCTGGCCAGCCTGTCTTTGTGAAGCCATTTGACCACGCTCCAATATTAAACCTGAATATACCAAATCACCACCATTATAAAGAATTTACTCTTTGAATTTCTCTGAATGTAAAACTTGAGGCATTAGGGGAAGGATTAAAAAAAAATAATCTAGGGAGCAGTGACACAAGCCTCTTTAGGAGTAGGCCTTAGTTGGTGGTGTGGTCCATCTGGCAAGTTGGTTTGAATACATTCTGGGGACACCTGAAGAAGAAGCTGCAATGTGCACTTCTGCACAGTGGGCAAATTGGTAGCACCTCCTCCTCTTCAGCATATTGATAGGGTTGTCCTGAACTACTACGTGTAGGCAGATTGTAGCTCAATCACCTCACTTACACAAGACCAATGCATCTCTGGATGGGTTTTTCATTGTTCTTTTAATTCTCCTTCTTGGTGTGCTTGATGTTTTTCATTGCACTGAGCACTAATAGGCTCATTTTTCCTGCAGGTGTCCATCTTCCTGCTCCTTTCCACAGCAGCTAGGATAAGAAGGACCTTACTTATAGACATGAGGCGATGTGCTGTTAGATGTTACTAAATCAGTTTATAACTCTTTGCATTGGGTCTTGGGCATTGCCCAGCATGTAGGAGCTTTAGGTAAAACAGCTTGTCAAAAAGAAAACTGGCTCACAAATTTATGACTTTGCAGAGAGACTGAATTAGAAAATTCTGGGTGGTGATGGGCTACTTACTGTAGTAGAGAGAGGTTTCATAGAAGCCAATGAATAAAGGATCCAGACGACTGCAAACCTGAAATCTAAGCAGTGAAGGTGACTGACAAACTGTTCAATGAACTTTTGGACTTTCCATCTCTACAGCCATCAACCCACATCCATTCTTTCTCTGGCTAAAATAAGCTTTAACTGAACACAGATTTTTAGGCTGTAACTATTTGTTGCACAGGCAACAAATGCAAGAAGGGTGTATATGACCCAATGGTCTTTTCCAGCCTTAGAATTTAAAGCAAAGTGATATGTCTGCTGAAACTGCAGTTGACAGAATGAAACTCTTCTCTGGGGGAATACAGTCTCATATTTGCTGGTAAAGGTGGGCTTTTTTCTCTTTAAAATTGTAAAGAAATACTTTTTCTTATCTGTTTGATCTGAATCAGACCATGTTGGTTTTTTGGAACTTACTAAAAAGATTTTGATCTGACTCAGCTCAATAAAACAATAAACCTAATTTCCCAATCAGAACATTTCCACACAGACATTGTAGTCGATTCCACTCTGTATTAAAAAAAAAAACAACACAGCAAAACCCCTCAAATTCTTCTTTATATTTAGAGCAAACAAGACTGCAATGAGAGAATGCTTTGTTCAACATAAAATCTAAATCTGTCAGGTCTGTAGAAATCCATTAAAATAGGCATTCCTTCTCTGTTTCTTCCATTGTTTTAAACTGCAAAATCTAAGAAAAAGCATAAAATTTCGGGGAAGTGTTTTTAAAAGTGTGTGTCAAATGCCCCAGTTGAAGAAACTTCTCTATGAATCCTGTCATTGTTTTATCCCCTCCATTAATCTGTTTGGTATCTAAGAGCTTTGAGGCTGAACCATTGTATATGACTTCAATGAACTGATTTAGCCTGGCACAGTCACCTGGTAAGAGTTAAAGGTGTACATTTTCTTGTAGTTAGGCGGAATTTAATCCTTTTTTCCTGCTTATCCTAGGGCTTTCAGCAGAAATTCTCCTTCCATAGTAAAGAGATTGTGGCCATCAGTTGTTCCTGGTGCAAGCTGGCGGTAAGTGAACAATACTCGGGGAGACTCTTAGTAGCTTCAGTGAGCGGCCACACGGCAAGAAATTTTGTTTTTCCTGGCTCTCAGGGTTCCCGCTCTGTGAATCAACCCCAGTTTTGCTATTTCTGTTCCTTTTGCTCAAAGTCACCGTAACTTCACGTGGCTGACAAGAGTCCTCTAGGAGAAGAGTCTTGCTGCACAAAGTAGTCACTGGCTACCTCCCATCAACGCCCTGCCACTGCTAGCTCAGTCAGTCAAAGGCTCTTAATATACACAGCTGCATCAAACTAGGTTGTGGTCTTCAATCTGTGCTCTGTGTTTAAGCAGGAGTGATTGTGGGTTTTGTTTTGATTTGGGTTTTTTGTAAGAAGGCATGGCTAGGGAAGAAGATCTTCAGTCATATGTTCCTAAAACTCCATGGTTTGAAGAACTTGAAGATGGTGGAGTTGGGAACGTTGCTCCAGTTTTTGTACCGTCACCCTCTTCTTCCTCTCCATGCTTCCCCTCTGTCTTTCTTGGCCTCCTTATTAACTCTACTCTTTTCCTCTCTTCCAGTTTCATAACAAAGTCACTTGTTTCATGCTACATCACATTGAGGAGCCATGTTCCCTGGGGGCTCATGCTGCTGTCATTGTGCCTCCCACCTGGATCATTAAGGTGAAGAAACCTCAGGTAACTGCATGCTGATGTCTGTTTCTGAAGCTGTATGGCTGTGCAGGGCCAACCTGGCTTCGCTGCTCAGTACTCCTTCCCTAAGGCATGCTTGTTCAACCCTGTCTCTATCCCTGAAACCCAGCATACATCCATGGTGATTATGAACTTGTATCCTGCTGCCTCCCCATCTAGCCCTTCAGTAGATTTCCCTGTTTGGGATGATTAGCAACAGACATGACTTTTGTTCTGAGCAAATCCAGCTCAGATTTGTTCCTGTAACTGTGAATTCAGCGAGCATACTGCAAGAAATCCCCTGTGCTGTAGGCAGTCAAGCATGTTTCATTAAATAGAGCTGAGCAAATACAGGGAAAAACTGTTCACAAACATTCACTTGAACTGCAGTAAGAATTGGCTGTGGCTGGACTGGCATTCCTCTGAATTTGCCATCAATGGACATTTAAACAATCATGTCTGTCTTACATCAGTAAGCCCACATGCTCATTTAGTTGCAAGTAACAAGCATTAGACTTCGAAGCTTTTGTAATAGGTGTGATATGTCTTGGAGAGGATAATTCACTGGTGAACACAATAGGGAGAAAAGGTATCCAAAAGAGAGCTGGCCAAAAATTAAAAGGGGATTCATATCATGCAAGAAATTTTTTTTTCTTTGAAAGTGTTTTCATTCCAGGTTGAACTGAAAGAAACAGACAAATGAACACTGAACATATCAGGGAGTCAGAAATGCTGGTAAAAGTTTCATTTCAGAAGCACTGGAACAAGTTTTTGTTCTGAAATGAATAGTGTCTGGGATATTGAAACTTCCCACTCACATTTTCTTGTGATTTTCCTCCACTGACAGGAATCCTGTTTTACAGAGTAGTGATGTGTGGTTCTTAACGTTAGCGTGTCTGTACTCGGGAAGTGACCGAGGGGTTTCTGGTCTGTGTCCTGACTGTCAACAAGAAGCCGAGAAGTTCAGGCTGTAGGCAAGGCACTAAGACAAAATTAGCCCCATAGAACTGGAAAAAGGTCGAAGTTGTGACACTGTTCAGTTTTTAGTTCCAGCCTAGGGATATGACTGCCAGATTTGGGCACGAGTGGCGTTTCTAACAACCTGGATATGAAAGACAAGGGCGAGGGGGAATGGGAAATACACGTATAGAGTAATCAAAAAGGTGACGGAAGAGACCGCTGTTTCTCCTGTAAGTCCAGAGAGAGCAGGCAAGATTCCTAGCCATTTCCTCTCTGAGAAAAAAAGGTTTCTTTGGTTTCTTTATTTTTTCCCCACACTCTTCTTGCTCTGTTAGTTTTATTCTAGTGTCTTCCAGAGAAATCTTTTTTCCTTTTCTGTTGAAGAATCTGTTTGAGTCCCCAGTAGGGACTTACTTTATCTCCTTGGCTAATTTTCAGCACCTGTGTGGTATTTGATAGATGTGTCCGTGTCTGACCTTACTAAAAGAAGCCTTTCTTTGTTATTTTTAATTTTTATTTTATTTGTTTTTTTAGTAAAAAAAAAAAAAAAACACTTTTAAATTCTCTTTTGATTTGGCATTTGGCCAAAGCAGGGTACCTTCCTTATAATATTTTTAGGGAATTTTCTTTCTTGTTCATTATTTTTTCAGAAAAGTTCAAATAAAAAAAAAAAATCTGATCTAATTAATTAATGGGAAAAATGCCTTTAAATAAAGGTTTAGAATGTTACACTAAAAGAAAGTATGTGCTAGCTTTTTGTGCCTGAGTCAGGAGTGAAGAGAAAGTACTTCAATACTCTTTCTCTATCACATCTCGAGTCCTTGAAATTCATGGTCAGTAGCATGCAAAAACCTTATCCTGAGTAATTGAATCATTAGATAGATCAAAATGATATTTAGCACAGACAATGGGCCTATTTCCATGAAACTTCTTAAGAGTATGCATTGCAGGATTAGCTCTAGGGAATGCAGCCTTATTGCTGTAGAAAATACTGACACATCTTTCAGATATGTTTTCAGATTTTTTGGCAGAAGTCTTGTTTTCTTATTTATTTTTTTTTTTTTTTAGTAAATATTTTCTCCTCTCCTGCTGTTTCTGGCCAGCTCTACTTCTGTGTATTATGACCCTCTTCACCCTATAGGAACATTTGGTAAATATTATGAAACATTCACTGCATTCAATCCACAGAATACAAACACAATATTCACAAATTTTTGTAAATTCGGATAATAAATAAATGTGTAACCAGCAATCTGGTTTTCACATATTCTGTAATCAGAATAAATTTGGCTAGAAGCCTTTTCATTATAAAATATTTCCTCAGCTCTAATTAACTACTTACATTGGTCACGGGCAACTCCTGAACTGAAATCCCTACTCATATGAAATTGATTTTAGTGGTGCTTCATCCTGTTTGTTGATTGTTTCTTTTAAGCAAATAAGATGGCTTTTTGTAGCAAAACCTTACCCTGATTTTTAATCTTTATATTTCTTTTTATTGCTACAAAAATGGTTTTCCATGCTTATTTTGTATAATGTGGGTCACCACCTTTCAAATATTGAGCTTGAATAAAGAGCATACTCCCACTCTGATTATCAGCAACGTTGTGGTAGTGAAGCATCTTGGTGTAATTGGTTAAGGACAAATCTCTGCTGACAACGTGTTCTAAACGGGGAGCTTTTGCTTCTTGCAAGCAATTGATTGCAAGATGAATAATATTCAGAATGGTTCAAAGAGCTTTGGGATCGGTGGTAGCCCTGTATGTAATGACCCATTTACATGAATGGAAAACTCCCAATACCTATTCCATGTTATTCATAACGCTGAGCCACTTCTGTAAATTCTTTACTGATTTCCAGTGTTTCTGTACTGTGTTAGTAGCACTTTGATACCAGCTCTGATTTCCTGCGGTTCAAATCAATTCCATCTCCTAGTTTGTGAAAGCAGGTCAGCCCTGTTAACTGGTAGTATTTTGTTATAGGTGAGGTTTGGTAGCCCAAGTGATATAAGCTCTAGAAACGGACTTGCTATATGCTTACACTGCAGGAGTAAAGTAGATAATAAGGAGGATCTGACTGATGTACTTAGTGATTCTGTCTGTCTTCTGTTTGGGAAGGCAAAGGCAGTAACTGTAAAATTCCAATTTTTTTCTGCACAAGGTGAGTAAATATGGTGTTTTCTTCTTCTCCTCCTTTGAAGACCTTGAAAGTGCTAGTGAATATTTGTATTTCTGGGTTTATTTCTTTATTTCCTCAATTGCTGAGTGCAGCTGGCTTGCCTGATGTTGGTTTGTGAACAACTAGAAGGCGGTCAAGATTGAGGCCAGGTTGGATGGGTCTTTAAGCTACCTGGTGTGGTAGAAGGTGTCCCTGCCCATGGCATGGGGGTTGGAACTAGATGACCTGTAAGGTCCCTTCCAACCCAAATCGTTCTATGATTCTGTGACCTTCCCAGAGGCTGTTCATTATTTAAGTCATTTGAAGCCCAGCATGCTAAAAGCCTTTGAAAATGAAGGTTGAAATGTTGTAAAGGAAAAGGTTGAAAAGGATCCATTGGATTTGCTTGAGATAGGCTGTTGGCCCTCAGACCACCCAACACTGTACAAGAAGGACTCCAATTCTTCTGTTCTTTTAACTAAGCTTGCTGAGAACTATACTGACCATTCAGTAATACGAAAAATCTCTCTTTGAAGATTGCCAAACTGACATCCACAAAGGAGAGGTTACCTCTCTAGAGGCAAGTTAGGATTTACATATGGTGCCCATTTAAAGGTATGCTTCACTATCAGGTACTTCGCTGAATAACATTATACATTTATAAAAAACTCATCACCTTGTTACGTGTACAAGGTAGTATGCATCCATTTCTTCACTTCAGTGTGCAAAGACTGATGATCACTCTTGGCTGTTATTCTTCTGCATGTTTGCAAAGAGAACCTGCATATGTTTAAGCAGCTTTTTTGCCTTTCATCTGCTATGGACATGCAGTTGCAATCATTGTAGCAAAGTTTTAGGTTCTCTTAACACTGTAGGTGTAGGCATGTTTAAAAAAAAAAGGTGAAATAACATAGTTGTGATGTAGCATATTTTAGTGCCTTTTTGAGCGTGGAAATGAAAATTGTTATAATCATGAATGGAGGCTTAGACTAAATAAAACTGTTTCTCTAATATAGCTCTGTGCCTCTTCCCACTCCACTCCTAGGCAAGAAAAGAGAAACGTTATAATGGGATTTAAAAACAACTACATTTAAACATTCTTTAAATTATTCTTTTCAAATTAGTCAGGATTTTACTTCACTGTCTTTGCCCTTTCCATAACTTCACTGGGCTTATTCTACCTCCACAATGGGTGGACCTAATAAGTACAGTCCTTCTTCCAGAGGTATAGTTAAGTACTTGCCTAGTATAATACCTAATTTGAGTTACAGACTAATATTTGCCAGCAGAATTCACTGCACTTTACCAATAGGATAAGTGTTTTGAATTTTATACCTGGAGAGACTGAAGCACAGTGAAAAGACTTGATATGCCCGTGAACTTTCAGCAGATCACTGGCAAGACTGTGGATAGACTAGATCCCCTCTCTCTGTCCTGTGCTTTGCCTCACTCCAGAGAGAATTTTTCTTCACAGAATGGCTGAGGAACTAGATGAAGAACGCCACGGGAGGCAGCCTTGAGAGGGATGTTCTGTACCTTTCTATTGACATAAAGACTTTTGTCTACAGGCAATCTGATTACTGAGGCAGAGCAATGGAAGACCATGCAGATGGTGTTGCCAATGCACTTCTGTACTCAGTGCAGAAGTCAAGATCACTTTGTATCTCAGTAGGGAAGAGTAAGAACACTTCTTTAGGTGGTTTCTCAAAATATGGACTAATAGGGCAAATGTCCTGTAATTGCTCTGCAGAGCTGTCTTGTCTTCAGTACTTTCAGTAAGCAACAAGGCATGGCTATATCCTGATCCACAAGGAGTGTTGAAAGGTGACAAAAAGCTTGGACCTTGTGCTCTGCAGCAGGCTTCTCTTGGTCTGGGTGAAAAAGGACAGTGTCTTTAGCTATTTGAGTTAGATAGCTGTTAGTTTTTCTTAACCTCTCAGAGATGGGGAAACATTAACTTCCTTATCTGGCGTGTCATACTGAAGTCTTTGAAATTCTGGAAGTGGTTGTTAGGTATTAAACAGAATCTAGTAGCTATTCTTGATAGTGTTGGTTAGCAAGCAGGATTAAGGACAGACGTCACTGCTTACAGATTTGATGATCTCTGGTCATTGACTTTTTTTATTAACGGTACACTTTTGAATAAGGTCAGGACAGAAATGAACTTTTGGATGAGCTAAGTGGATCTTGCTTCCCCTCTTGAAGCCAGAAAAAAATCAATGAACTTTCTTCTAATTCCCTGTGTTACTTTATTTCCTGGTGACAGCTAGACTAGAAGTTGAAATACTGAGAAAATATTTACAGTATTTCTTATAATACAAAATTTCAATCATATAGAAAGGGTTAGGGTATCCTGCAGGTATGACTTCAGTTACTAAATTAAAATAATTAAAAAATAAAATAAAATTCCCCTTTTTGGACTGTTCTTATCACACCAGAACAACTTTTGGTTCGATATCACTAAGCAGGCTATTGCCAGCCTGGACAATAGCTTTGATGCAAGTTCTATTTTAATAGGTTCTGTAAAAATACAAGCAGTTTTATGTTTGTTTTTTTTTTTTTTTTTTTGTGTTTGTTTGTAGTTAAGTAATATTGTTATTTAAAAGTGAAGAAAACAAAACCCCCACAAACACCCCCCCCTCACCCAAATCCTTAAATGTTAACAATTCAGTTTGTTCCTTAGCAGATGATTACACAAGTTTCTTGACAGGCTGGAACTGACTCCACAGTGCCAGCGTCATACGCCATGGTGGCCTACGTTATGTTGAGTCATAATGGTTGCCAGAGCTAAAACTTGTTGTTTTCTTTCCTAAAAAAAACATGAAAAATATCTCATTTATCATGTTTTTTATTACATCTTTATGCAGGTGGTCTCCATACCAGGAGACGAGCCTGATTGGGCAGGAGACTGGAGCCCCGAAGGGGAAACGGGCGTCTCCTACCCCTATTGGGAGGGTTGGCAGGTACAACATGTGGTGTTATGTGAGTCTATGGGAGCATCTGATCTTTTTTTCCCCCTCACAGCGTGGGAAAGTTTCCAGTTCCAAAGCACCAGTCTGGTCTCCGTGTGTGGCTTTCTCCATAAACGGTGGTGTGGAAGTGTAAAGCATGCAGCGCATGTAATTTAAATCTCGAGCATGTGCCAGATACTCTTATCATTCTCCAAGTGGACGTGCATGGAAGAGCTTCTTAAAGGGGCTCTGTCTGGGCCTGTCTTCTAAATTTTGTTTTGCTTTTCATGTATTCTTTTTTCTTTTAATGTAGAACTCATTAAAGACTTCAACACGGCGAAAGAAGAGAACGTCTTTTAAAAGAAAAGCCAGCAAAAGAGGCAATGAAGTAGGTACTCAAGTGCTTTGGAAACCAGGGTCCTTTTGTTTACATGTCTAAATGTAGACTTTAAAGTTTAATTTTTTTACTGCAGCGTTCAATATATTTTTTCCACTGAAAAATCCCCCACTATTGAACTTGTTGTGAGAAGAGATCAGTTTTGATAAAACTTGGATGAGAAGTTTTATTTGCTGAGTTGATTTTTTCAAGAAACACACACCAGACTCCAGAAAGACCCGCAGCCTAATGAAACAGCATTCCCTTGGGATGTAAGAGACTCAGGTCAGACCCTTGGTTTCCACTAGGCAGAACAGGAGTGTGAAAGTGGGGCTGTGAAATCCACAGCGAATGCACAGATGCAGGGGTCTGGTACAGTTTGAGGGTGTCTTCCTCAGGAGATCTCATATTGGAAATATTCCGTTTGTGTGAAAATAGACATTGGACCACAGAGAGAGAGAAAAAAGATGAACGATCTGATGGTTTGATTTACCACGTAGCTTACAGAAGTCCTTGTTTCCAAACCCTGCCTAGTGGATTAGTTATATAGACGAACAACAGCCTCATGGGAGAGGTGGAGGGAGAGTCTCCTCTGCATAGCCAGGGCTCTCAGGTTAAGGTCCTCGCTTGGGTGGGGGAGAACTGCTGACCAGAAACTTGTGTCTGCCACAGCCCAGGAGAGTGCCCTCGCTACTGGGCTTTCTGGTGTCCTGCAAGGGTAGGGAGTAGGGAGGCAAATAGTTTTCTCATTGACATGTCATGTTTGACCTGTGGTATTTGTTCAAAGGTGGGAGGGCGGCAAGGCCAAGAATTCAAGAACAGATCGTCTGCAAATACGTGCTGATTCAGCTTGTCTGTTAGATGGAATTAATGATATAAGTAGCTTATCTCATTCTGTTTTCCACTGAAAAACTGTTCATATTAGAAACAACACTTTATCAGACACATTATTAGCACTGAATGAATAATTGGGGTTTTTGGGAAATAACATTGAGTAGAATTTTAAAATAGTTTAGTGCTCATCTGAAGTGATTCCGCCCCCCTCCTTATTTTCTTTCTTAATTGTCTCAGCCAGATAAATTAGTCCCAGCTGAGTGCCAAATTAACATGGCTGTACTATTTCCAGTACCTGAGGTAGTTTTGCCAGAGCTAGGTTGGGTCTCCCGCATATGTTATGCCAGGGAAACATACACAGCTTGTACTAAAGCTCTGCTTCTGTTTCTCAGGATAACAAAGGTCGGCCGTTTGTGATAAAGCCTATCTCCTCTCCACTCATGAAGCCACTGCTGGTTTTTGTCAATCCCAAAAGTGGAGGGAATCAGGTAAGAACATCATCTAAATCCAGGTCACAAAGTTTTAGTTTAACAACAGCATTTCTGCAAATGATACTGGTTCTTCGTCCGTCAGACAGGAAGAACTCTATGCCTGAACTGCAGTCCTCAGAAGAGGTCCTTGCTGTTGAATGCCCTTTCCAGTCCAGTGGAACTGGATGTATGGAATGGATACTTGAGTATTTGAGCAGTTGTATTCCTATCTTCAGATTCTGGAAAGGAATCTAAAATGTTAGTTTAGAGGTTTTCAGAAGACTTCATCTTTCCACAGAAAAATTAGATTGCCAATGAAGTCTTAGACTTCTCTTTTATCCAAAAAGTAGTTTATTTTACTAGGAAAGCCTAGTGAAATTAGTGATTGTGAAATGACACGTTCCTATGGCATTTAAAAAATCATTACTGGTCTTGTACTCTACCATAAAGAACCAAGTTTCAGTGACTAACAAGCAGCAGACTTCTTTCCTAGCGTTCTTGGAATTAAAACTTATCCAAGTGAATGTTTTCCATATTAGTTCTGCCACTTTTTGAGTATCAAATAATTTGAGTCCCTTTTGATAAACAAGGCCTTCTAGTTGAAAAGAAAAGACTGATGTAAGATACAGCAGAGGCTTATAGAGCATGAAGAACAGCATAGCTGCTGCTTACTTTCTCCTCTGTTAGAATAATTAGGGAGGATATAAAATGAAACTGCTAAGACTGATTCAAAACAAAGAAAAAAGTTGGTCCTTCTCACAGTGTGTAGTTCAGCTGCAAAACTCATTGCCATAGCATGGTGTGGATGCTGAAAGTTTACACAGACTGAAGGAGAAATTTGGAAGAGAAAACCCTGAAGGTTACTCAAGTCCTCTACCCTCCTCTGGCTCAAGAGTTCTATGAACTGCAAATAGCTGAGGCTAGGAGAATACCGACAGCAAACATCACGTTTATTTTCTCTGTTCTTACACCTCTTCCTAGGCACTTGGACTGCTGTTCTTGGTTCTGCACTTAGGGGAAGGTGTCAGACAGACGAGCCATCTCTCAGAAGGGGAGCTATTGAAAATTCCTGACTTGCACCCCCCAGGCCACATCTGAAAAGCATTCTTGAATTACTTTGGCGTACAAGCTTGACCCACAGGGTTCTTAGCCCTCTTCTGCTAGTAAGAGATCCTGCCACTTTGTGCCTGGGCAGAACAAGAAGGAAGGAAATTGAGTGTCTGGAATATGAACCCAAGAGTTTGAGAAAGCAGAAATTATATCTTTAGGTGATGGGCTAGCCATACTGCACTGAGTGAGGGAGCATTGGGGCAGCTGTAGTCCATAGAGTCCTTGGCTCCTGCTTCATTAGATGGTAGAAGGCTGCAGTTATGAGTGTCCATGGTGGTGGTGGTGGAGGCCAAAGCAGTGTCACCGCTTGGATATTGGGCAGGACACTGTTCAATGTGATGGTGACTTTCCTCACAAGCTTGTTCAACTCCTTGCTGTCATGGATGGCTGAGGGTGGTGTGGGATAACAAGAGTTTTCTTGTTGCAGGTGGTGAGAGGCAGGAGAACAGGTTGCTGTGGGAGCTGAACCTTTGGTCTGACCTCAAACACCTGTTCTTATGAACCATTAGTGATCTGTGTTGTTAAATTTAGTCTATATGTATTGCATGTGCACTCTGTCCAGATTGGTGGGCTGCTATTCTACAGAGCAGTCATCTGCTATGCCACTTTCTAGTTTGTCTTTTTCTTGGTTTATGTTTGCTTTATAAAGCACAGAAGAAAAGCAGTCCAAATATAGTGAATAAAGAACGCTATTATTTCTGATAATCACTAAACCATTCATAATTTCCCTTCCTTTGATTTTTTTTCTTTCTTCCCAGGGCACCAAGGTTCTCCAAATGTTTATGTGGTATTTGAATCCACGCCAGGTCTTTGATCTCTCTCAGGAAGGGCCAAGAGATGCGTAAGTTCCTGAGCCTTCAGCACTGTGGGCCGTAATTCTTTTCTGATCAGGGAAGCAGTCAAAGGTCTAGCCTAGATAGGTTAGCAGACTGTGTATGAGGTTTATGTATCCAGGTTTTGGTAGCGGGGGGAGGGCTGCAGTGGTGGCTTCTCTGAGGAGAGATCAGGAGCTGCCCTCATGTCAGACAGAGCCAGTTCCAGATGGCTCCAAGCCGCACTCACTGCTGATCCCAGTGCCTGACCATTCCCTAGTGACTGAGCATTACAGTGGGGAGAGGCTGCCTCCAGGTTTCCATACGTGACAGCACCATGCAGCTATCTCTGCTTGCTGAGTAACTAACTCAGCTTGTCTGGGCAATAGTTGAAGGGTGAGCCTCTTCTAAGGGAGGGAGGACCTGTCTTTAAAGGGCTGATCCGCGCTGCTAAGGGTTAAGAGACCATCCTTCTATCATATCTGAGATAGGGATACTTGCTTTACTTAACCGTCTGTTCAGCGCTGCTTTCACAAGTTAGGCAGCACAAAAAGATAGTAATAATTTAAAATCAAAAAGATAGTAATAATTTAAAATCAAATGTTCACCTGTATAAGAATGGTCCAAGTATTTGCTATTCAAGGCACCCAAGCTTTTTTCCTGCAGAAACACCTCCAATGCTGATCCTCTCATGATGTATAGAAGCTTTAAGGTAGACATACAGTTTTCAGAGCTGTGTAATGGAGTTAAAGGAGGATTAGGTCCTCTGGTCACTCAGCTCTCTATGTGTGAATGTACCCCGTCCATTAGGAGATATTTCATTATGTGTGAACGTACCCCCTCCATTAGGAGATATTTCATTATACTCTTTCATGCAGCTGAAGGAGCAGGTCTTCAACAGGTGCTTTTCTGGCTCTCCTGCTGGTATCTTAGATCAGATATCCAGAGAAAGAACTCTATGAGATGTTTTTGCCTTCTGTGGTGTTAAAAAAATATAGTGACCAGTAGAAGAAGCTGTCATGTTCTACATGCCTTGGAAATGGTGGCTCAGCAAATCCTGATGCGGAACACTAATTTTTTTTTTTTTTTTTAAAGACTTAGTGTTTATATTTGTTTCCTTCAGGATAAGAGAAAATGAAAGATTTTGTCATCTCCAGAGGGAACAGGAGAATCTGGCCTTTCAGATTTAGCATGGGAGCATGCTAAACTGATCAAATGCTTCTCAAGAAGTGCTGCCTAACCGTGGCGGAAGGCCCCACTTCACATCCTAGTGGTTTTGTGTGTGTGTGAAGATGTGAAGTGAGCCACAGGGCTCGGGCTGGGTTGGGGCTGATGCCGCCTGTGGCTGCCAGGGCTGATGCCTCCTCACTGTCAAGGCTTTTGGCAACACTGAGATTTCTTTTCCCCTGCCCCGCCACCTCCACCCACATCCTTAGTAATGAATATTAAAAAATGCAATAGGTGGCTGTTAAACTGTCACTCGGCAAAATGCATTAAAAGTGCCTGCATTGTTCTGACTTTTTTCCCTTTTTTCCCTTTCCCTCCCCTGGCCAGGCTGGAGCTGTACAGAAAAGTGCCAAACCTGCGGATCCTGGCCTGCGGCGGGGACGGGACGGTAGGTGACCGGCACCTGGCAGCCCTGTGGCCATCGGCCAAGTGATTAAATTACTCGCAGTTGTGGGTTTCCCACCTCACAATGCCTGCAGAACCAGATAACATAACTTACGCTTGTGAAATCTACTATTTTTTTATTTTCTGTGTGGCTTGGCTTGCATAGTGATGGGGCCAGATCCTGATGTCCAAGGCCCTATCTGCCTTATGCATAGAGATTTCATACAGCTTAAACCCAAAAAAGACTAACTTTCCTGGCTTCCTCTCACTATTTACATAGCTCTGAGGGTCTAGCAGGTTAAGTCAGTGTCTGGGAGCTATTAAATCTTAATTTCTGCTCCTTCCTACTATTGTCTCTGTGATGTCTGAGTACAGCCAAATAGGTTCTCCTCTGTGCCTAAAGAAAGTGGGGTTTCCCCACTTTCTTTACAAAGCATCTGTGAGGAAGGATATTGCATTGGCCGTACTGGGATCTGGTAGATCCAGGTTCAGTATTTTTCTTTGTTACTGACTTTCTGTGTGTTCTTGGATAAGCGAATAAGGTAACATCTTTAAAGGATTTAGGCACCTTCAGTTGGAAACAGGCTCTGCAGCTCAGGGTCTGGAGGCCATGAGTGGTAATGGAGGTATTACAACCGCATTACTCTTTCCGGTACTTAGGAATATCGTAAATCTCAGTCTGTGCCACTGAGTGCCTAAATATGGCTGAAAAACTGACCTTTAATCTCGGTGAAGCTCAGTTCCCCAAACAGGCATTTGATAATAGTTGTAACAGTAAGCGTGGTAAGGAAAATGCATTACTGCTTTTAAGGTGCAATGGCTGGCCAGGAAAGATATATGTAGATATTTAGGGCACAAGGAGGATATTTTTTTTTTTCTGTAGTGAGCTGAACGCCCACCCTTAACCCGTCTCTGCTTGAATTTCTGGGGGAACTTTCTGTTCAGTTTCTGTGGGTTCTTTTAAAAAACCAGCTATAGGGGTTATTAACACCAGTGCTTCCCCTGCCAGAGTGAAGAAAGAAACCAATGATTAGACTGCTCTCTTGCCGGTACCTGGGAAAATAATAATTACTGTTACTGAATTGTGGACTTTCCTTGAGAAATGTGCAAGGCATTTCTTTAGCAGGAGGTATAAGCTGCAAAAAGTGTTTCAATCTGTTTCTGAAAGTCTCTTTCTTCCATCTGAGGAAGGCCATATTTTAATTGGGGGGGGAATTCATCCTGAAAATACTTAAATAGAAAAGAATGCAACTACATTGAGTCTGACCATCCTTTGTTTTCCCTTTGCTGAGCAGCACAAGCGAGAGGTGGCAGCACCTTCTCGTCAGTATGAGCAGCACTCCACTGTTACATTTGCTGCTGCTTAGTTTGAAACAAATTAATATCTAGTTATTCCCAAAGCCATTACATCTAGAAATGAAAAATCTGGCTCAAACGGACTTAGTGAATATTCAATGAGACCAGATGTTACCTTGCATTATTGAGGTGAATCAGAACTTATTGTAACTTTTCCGTCGTCGCTGCTTGCTGTTCCTTTCCAGGGTATAAGTGGAAAGCTTTGCTTTCAAAGCAATCAGGAGCTTTCTGTTTACAGGGAAATGATAGTCTATGTCATCCTTGATTGTAAAGCTAATGCATAAGGTTTAGAAATGACCTCAAGTTAAATAGCAATGTTGTATTTGTAAACAGAAACTTCAAATTACTAACTTATCGGTGAAAAGCATTTACAAAAGTGGTAGGTATTGTAATGTTACCTGTACCGGTGGGCGGCTGAGGCACAGATGTACGGATTAAGTCAGTGGCAATGACAAAGGACTCTTTAAGAATTCCTGACCCCAGTGAAGTTATCGGGACTCTTTATTCTGTCTCCTGTTATCAATACTGAAGGATAGATATTTTGAAAGGTAGAGGATTACTTGCCCCTGAAAGTCCCTTAAGGGCTCTACTGAGTCCTACCATGGTGTCTGAGATTGACCTAAGTACCTTTGGTGGTATCCAGATTCATGAGATTTGTAAGTGATTCAGATGACTGTTGTCAGACAATGAGCTCTAATGCGGGATCACATCCCAGATGAATGCTTTAATAATTGGACAATTGGTTATGATAAATAACTGTCTGATAAATACTGTTTATACAAAAATAAACTCAGCTGTCAAGAGATGTACCCTGGAATACTGAATAGCGTGGTGGTTGCTATATTTATCAGGCCACTCCCTCTGCAGTCCTTCAAATTCCAACTGTTGTTCCCAATCCCCACATTATGCTGGGTGCCTTTTGTGAAGCTCCAGTGTCATCCCAGTTTGGGTTAAGAACCTATTTGAAATCATAGTAATATTAGTTGGGGGAAGAAAAATCCTGTCCAGCTGCAGTCAGGATTTCAGTTTTCTGTCTTATTTAAAAGCTCAGATTTCCAATAGATGTTGCATCTTTGAACACTGGCATCAGGGGGAAAAAAAAAAGTTTATCTTATATTTATTTTTTCTTAATTCTTTATTTAAAAATGCAGCACGGGTTCTTTCACAGATTGTAATTTTTTTTTTTTTAAAGGTGAGATATAGTTTAAGAAATAGTCCTTTTTTCTTGTAGCGAGAATTTCAGTCATAAAAAGTTTGATAACATCTTCAGCAACAATTCTTTTCCCCCTTGGAAGTTACCATTTAATGAAAACAAAATATTTTACGGTAATTTGTTCCTTCTGGCTAGGTTTCTATTTGAAAGCTTTATGTAGTCCAGAGTAGGGACAGGAGAGAGAAATAGCTATCTAAAATAACTAATAGCTTACAATACAAAAGAGCCAGATTCATTGTTCCAACCCAAAGCCTTTAACTCTGAGCATTAAAGTTTGTCTTTTTTTCTAGTATTTTAGTCTTTTATATACATATGTGTGTGTGTGTATACATATGACTAAAATATATATTATATATACTATGCTTTGCACTGAATGGAATAACTCAGCACTAAGGTGTTTTGTCTGGGGAATGGGAGACCTGTGGACATGCCTATGCTTGACTTCACTTGGACTCTGCTCCAGGATGCGCTCTGAGATACCACGCTGTTTTAATGTCTCTCACATCTTCTGTCATAACTCTTGTCAAAGGTTTAGTTTCCTTTAGCATAATGGCAATTAAAAAAAATTATCTTGAATTGTCCATATTATCCTTCAAGCATTTTTACATACAGTATTTTTCAGAGCAATATTTAGGCAACCTTATAATACCAGGTGTAATTCTACGTGTTTTCATTTCCTGCTTAAAGAACAGCAACTTATGCACCCCCTTTCCTCACTATCTCTGTGTGCTGTTAAAGACAGCCAGCGTTTACATTCCATTGCTTCTACTTGCACAACAGCTTCATGAAAACTGCAGTAACTGTTCTCCAAAAGGTGAATCCTCAGATGGGGCAGTTGTAGAGTTAAATTTCAGATAACCTAATTTTTTCTTCTCCCTTTTCTTTTACTCGATCTTCTCTGTAAAGGGGATACGATCAAAATATGTCTTTTTCTTTTCTTCCATCCCTTTTAATCTTCCTGACTAACAGTTCTCTGCCTCTCCCATTTTATAGGTGGGCTGGATCCTCTCCATCCTTGATGAGCTGCAGCTCAGCCCCCCGCCTCCTGTGGCTGTCCTTCCGCTGGGCACCGGGAATGACCTTGCCCGCACCCTCAACTGGGGTGGGGTAAGCACTGGCTGGGGTACACTTATATGTGGGCTCTCAACTTGCTGCTCTGATTTAGTTGTGTAGGGTGGAACTTCATTTTGGCTAAAACAGCAGGCAGGGCTGTATCCAAGGTCTGCTTCAGTTAGGCCCTATGGTTTGGCTCAATTTCCAGTCTGGGATCTTAAATTGCTAATGATGTAGTTGTAATAAAAGCGTACATAGATGTATCTGTCTGGTATTTCAGGCCAAGTAATGAGGAGGATATGGAGGCTTCTAATTTAAGCATAATTTAAACTTTATTTCTCTGTATTTGTCCTTGACTACACCACTGGAGTTATTCCAGGCAAGGCAAATACACTTCGAGTTCCTCTCCAGTGTTCTTCGGAACATTTGATCTGGCATTTTAGGCCTGTGTGGAAAGGAGGGAGGTCTGCCAGGTAACTGGTGACTGGCTTGCTTTGCTTTCACTATCCATGGCTGATACTCCGGTGACACTCTGCTGTCAGGGTTACACAGATGAGCCGGTGTCCAAGATCCTGTGCCATGTAGAAGATGGGACCATTGTCCAGCTGGACCGCTGGAATCTCCAGGTTGAGCGCAACCCTGATTTGCCGCAGGATGAGCTGGAGGATGGGGCGCGTAAGGTTAGAGCCTTCTTTTTCCCAGGGCGACTACAGGATGCTTAGAGCATCTTTGGGTTACACCATAAGCTGCATGGGTGGGGAAGCTCCAAAACCTTTTAATTCTCTAGTTACATCTCCTCCTTTTGCTCTTTTCATATGTCACTGCTTCTGGAGGTGTGTGAAACATAATGCATACCAGCCATTTATTTGTTGTTTGTTACTCCCAGGCATTGAGCATTTATCTCAAGAACTAAACCCCGGAAAAAATCCCTAGCATTTTATCTGAAAGGTCATTGCTGTTTTTCTCTAGTTAACCTGGGGTGGCAGGAGAAGCAACCCTGTGACTACCATCCATTCCTAAATTAGACAAAACTAAAAAGAGAACGTAAAATTTTATTCCATAGGATTTTGCTAAAGAATACCGTTTCTTACCTTACAGCAAGGTGTACCGTATTTTTGTATTTAACTTCTTTGTGTGTGGGTCTCCATATAATCTCCATTAGTGTATCTTGATAGTTGAAGAAAGGGAAAATTTTTATGTGAGGGGATCACGTTTATTTTATACATCATTTGGACTGGAGGTGTTGAAAATGCTACAATTATAAAACAATTCTGTGAACCATTTTCCTTTTCTCGGTTACAATTTCCAGCTTATCTACTGGATGCTACTGTTCTCTCTCCCCAGCCCTGCTGGGCGCGTGTAATGATGAAGAGGCCACATGTGTTCTTCCCTACCTCATGCATCCTCAGTAGAATTAGGGCTTCTTGTCTGGGACTTGCATTCCTCCTGGTTATATATGAAGCAGGAAGAACACATCTTGAGTTTTGTCCGTCATGCTGAGCCTGGAGTGCCAGCAATTAGGAAAACCTTTGTATTGACATGTTAAGTGGAGCAGCATTATGGGAAATCTCAATGACAGCATAAGGAACCCTTTGATGTGTTTACAAAGATACATATATGATCATAAAGCACTGCAGCTGTGTTTGTGTTCTTTGGGCTTTTGTATCTGATCACCTTCTACAAGCCGTTACTAACCTTCAGAGAAACCTTCTGCATACCTTTCCCTGATCCGCTTTCTTCTTCATAGGTTTTCATGAGATGCCACGTTTAAAATATTTAATTCCTGGTGTGTCATGGAATGTTTCTTTTGTGTTGTTTTTACATGTCTTTTTATTATCCAATTACAGCTTCCTCTCAGTGTCTTCAATAATTACTTCAGTCTTGGATTTGATGCACATGTTACACTGGAGTTCCATGAATCTAGAGGTAATAGGAACTTTTTATTTCCTTAGCCTTGGGAATGGCAGTTATTTCATGAATTACAAACGGAGTTGGATTAACATCCTGTTCCTATAATTCAGAAGGAAAGCTGGAAGGTAAAACCCCAAGATACATACATGTAGGAAGGAATTGATTAGATCATGAGTTTCCAAGGGACTTAATTTAAAAATGAAAAAAATATGAGGAAAAATGGCATTCACTGGAGGAAAAGGGCTAAAAGGGGAGCTTTTCAAAGTTTTTGATCTTCTAAAGGAGATACCAAGTACAGATATAAAGGAAGTTTATGCTGATGCAGAAGTGTCAGAATAAGAGCAGAAAGAAAAACAAATTTGTCAGGTGCAATGGTACAGGTGGAGGGAGGAGAAAAGCTGCAAGACTGTGGAAGTAGCAGGGTAGTAGGAGGATAATTGTGTTCTCAAACTGAACAGCTGTTACCT
Organism: Sagittarius serpentarius; assembly: GCA_034782735.1. Taxonomy (NCBI): domain Eukaryota; kingdom Metazoa; phylum Chordata; class Aves; order Accipitriformes; family Sagittariidae; genus Sagittarius; species Sagittarius serpentarius. The sequence continues at coordinate 20,086,363 of JAVKLA010000024.1, read as the reverse complement.
GTGGATGAGTATAGCACAATATCATTGGACTTGGTACAGACCCAGAGTGTGTCTATACAAGTGCAAGGTTTTAATATCCACAAAACTGTCAGGAATTTGAGCTGTTGTAGTATCTTGTGTCCTTGCTGATGGCAGTTGTACTACCCCGTACAGATCCAAATGTGGCTTAACAGGTGGGCTTTGGACTGATGTGAACTGCTCTATTTATATGGTTTAGGCAAGCACGCTTGTATAAACAAACCTTATTCAATTGTCTATGTTCAGCTTTTGATCATTTCAGCTTCATATGCAGGTATTTTTTCTGAATCACAGCCTCCCTTATCTTCACTTTCATACTATCAGAGTGTCATTTCAAGATTAAAAGATAGCACTCTATTGCCATGCTAAATAAAGAGCAGGATACATGATGGAATGAGCTAATGCATATTTTATAATGTTTAAGACTGCTTCAAGCTTTGGGAATAATAATGAGGGGCCACAAAAGGGCACAGGAATGAAATTATGACAGCTGTATGCATTTTTTTATGAATGCATATCACTGTGCATTGCTAATGTGACTGGGAATATACTGTATAGATGAAATACATGGCTACTTTCTCACTTAATGGAAGCATTACTTAATAATGAAGTTATGGAGCCCTATAAAGAATGGATGTTATTCCAGAGATGTCAGTGTTTTAAAAATTTACATGAGTGGAAAAATACTTGGCAGAGCAACAGGATGTGTGTCTGTGAGTGGGTATGTGTGGCCAGGAGAGCTTTTCATAGCACAAGTGTCTGCTCTTACAAGTCATTACTGCTGGTGTCTTCCTTACCCTCTCAAATACTAAAATTGACAAAGTGAGTCCTATGTATCTTAGAAGAGAAAAGCTTATAGACTTGGAGGTGTTGCTGGTGTGTGGGGTTTATTGGTTTTTTTTCATGTGGAATTGAGGTTGTTCAGCCTGGAGAAGTGTAAGCTCCAGAGAGACCTTGTTGTGGCCTTTAAATACTTAAAGGGGGCTTATAAGAAAATGGGGACAGAGTTTTTAGTAGGGCCTGTTGTGATAGGACAAGGAGTAATCATTTTAAACTAAAAAAGGGTAGATTTAAACTAGATATAAGGAAGAAATTTTTTACGATGAGGGAGGTGAAACACTGGAACAGGTTGCCCAGGGAGGTGGTAGATGCCCCAGCCCTGGGAACATTCAAGGCCAGGTTGGACAGGGCTTTGAGCAACCTCATCTAGCAGAGGCTTGGACTAGAAGACCTTTAAGGGTCCCTTCCAACCCAAACTATTATATGATTCTATGAATTAAGCAGTGCAAACCAGATTCTGATCTCATTTACAACTGATGACAATCCAGAGAAATTCTTAGCAGAACTTTAGCAGAACTTAAAGCACTTTCATGGCTGTAACACTTGGTCCGTTAAGTGGTTGTACGCAGTTGTTTATGTGGAGCTATTGTAATCATACATAGTATTAAAACAAAGACCATGCCTGCCCCGCCCCCCAAACCAAAATAAATCGATTTGAACTCTCATCCTATCAGGGCACTTTATGCAATAGAGATTGGTCAATTGTTATATTTAGAATAAGCAGTGATTGCAATCTCTCAGAGGAACCTGCACATGAATGGGGACTTTTCCATGGCAACCTCTACACTTTTCTTGTGACTAATCAGATGGAGCCTTGAGGGCTGGCTCCAAGCCTAACGTACTTAGCCCTGCTTCTTCAGGAAGTGTTCTGGGTAGCGACTCTTTCCAGTTTCCTTGTTATCCTTATGCTTTGGTGGAATAGAGGAGATGCAATTTACTTTATTCCTGTTTTATCCCTCAGCTCTACAGGACTGTTCATTTGCAGAACACTCCCCTACTAACACACACACACACACAGTCTAACATGTTCCGTTTACTACTCCCTTGATGGCTTGAGAATGGTGAGGATGGAGTGAGCCTTGGATATGCAGTCAGTGATTTACTTTTCCAAGCAAAGTTGCACTCTAATCAACTTTAGGCTCTATTCCACGTTGCAGAAAGAGTCAGTCCTTCCTCCCTACCCATGCTTATCTGCTACGGCAGAAGTAGGAGCAGTTCAGTATGTTGAAGGACTGCTGAATCCGTGACCTCAGAAAGGCTCCTTTTCTGTTCTAACCCGGGGCTTTCGTTCCAGTCAGTATTTGTTGTAAGATCGATGTAAGCGCCAGTGCTCTGGTAGCTGCTGCCTGGAGCCCTCAAGGATAGCCACGTCAGAGAACATGCAGCACAGGTGCTGAGCCTTCAGGAGTCTCCCGCTTCTTAGCACGGGGTGTTGAGGCTTTCTGCAAAGAGCTGTCAGCTCAGTAAGTGAGATGAGATTTACTTATGCAGTTTAAAGCAATCATTTGAAGAAGATGTGGCCCTGACTGCATTCCAGGCTCACATGCAACACAACAAATGGATGATACAGCAGCTGGGCAAACAATCAAACAAGAAATGCAGAGTAGCTCATTCGTACAAAATGGAGCCTTATACTGTGAGATGTAGTGATTTCAACGAGAACTAAAAGCATTGTTTCAAGTGGTCATTTGAGAAGAAGTAATCTGGAAGTGTTTACAACAGTGTGATGCTTTAGCTGGAGGGACTATCTTGATAGTTGGATGTTTTCACTAAGGTCACTGAGCAAGGGTAGGTGGTTGACACTACCACTGAATACAGTGTCAGAAGGGCTGCTTCTGAAACCTCTAGATGCCACAGACTAGGAAAGCAGTTCCCAAGGAGGCACGAGAATGACCTGTATTCTGGGAAACATACCTTATACTGGGAGATTAAAGGAGCTCCATTTAGCTTATTGGAAAGAATGTTAAGAGGTGATTTAATCACTGTCTCTAAGTATTTACTTAAGGAGAAGATATCTGATAGCTGAGGGCTCTTTAATCTGACAGAGAAGTATAATAAGATTTAGCGGTTGGCAGCTGAAGTCTGAAAAGTTCAAGATAGGAACATTTATTTTAACAGTGAGAATAATTAACCATTAGATGTGCATTACTACTGGACTAATAAAATTCTTCATCACTTGGAGTCTAATCAAAATGAAACAGTTCTCTAAATAGGTTTGAGTAACCTCTTATTTTTTTCCTGCAGGAATATTTGGGTAGAGATGTCTTTTCCTCAGTACCTCTTTGTAACACACCAGAACTTAGGTGTCTGTTTCATCTTGTGATTTACTAATGCTTTACTCCTGCTTCAAAGTAGGAGTTAGTGTTTCATGGATTTCTAATAATTCTTAGAGGTCTGTTCTGCATTGATAGAAACAGAAATCTCACAAATGGTACTGAAGGATTATAAGATGAATAGTCTGAGAGGTGCTAAATTAACTGGTTGTAGTCTTGTTGACTCTGCTCATATTTCCACCTATTTTCACTCTACAGGAAAGGGGAAGAATTCAATATCAGTGTTTAAAATCTGATAGCAGATAATGGCACAAATGGGGGACTCACACAGGAAAAAATATTTATGTTAGTATTTTCACTGAGTGATGCGTGCTAAAAACACTACAGTGCTAGCAAGGAATGTGAAGGTACAATGGAGTCTACTTGTTTTATTAGGGTGTTCATATTTTTCCTTTTTATCTTTTCACAGAAGCAAATCCAGAGAAATTCAACAGCCGGTTTAGAAATAAAATGTTTTATGCAGGGGTGAGTTGTGATTCGTCTTACAGAACGATGCAAAATTAGCTATTTGGATGTTCTCTTAAGTACCTTCCCCCTCACTTTTTCACATCAGGAGCTCATGCCAGTTCATTTTGCCTGTTGCACGTTAAAGTGCACATGTACTGTTTCTGGCAATGCCACACACATGTGTCTGTTGGAAAGTGCCTGAAGCACTATTGTTTTACAGAGCTTAGCAGTTGAGAGAAATGCTACTCCTTTGGACACAGCACTGGGTCATGTCTTGCTTCCCTGGCTTCTGGCCTCTAAGCTGCTCAACAAAGTCGTCTGCTTCTTTCAGGGTTTAGGAAGCATGTTGATACTGACTTTCCTAGAGAAATTCCCCAGGGGTTGGCCTGTCTCTTTGTAGCTTTGAAGAGTAGTCTTGGATGTAGGGTTATGGGGAGTGGAGGGCAGAGATCAGCTATTTGGTGTGATTAATTTTCACGTGAATATGCAAATAAAATTACCCTTGTCTGCATTCAGGAGGTGCATGGACAACACTACATTCTAAAATGCAGTTATTAAGAGAGAAACACTAATCTGATAATGCATGACATGTAATGTCTTTCTGGATGACGACTCCCACCATACCCATGTGCCTTAAACATGGAAACAAATATGTGAGCAAGAATTTGCATTTAAATCCTTGAGTGCTCAAGGACCTTCTTTGGTTAACCTCTCAAAAGGAGAAGTACCATAATTTAGGGGAAAAAAACCCAATCATATCTCCTGAGAGCAAGAAGGAATAGGTTTGACAAAAAGATGGCATTTTGGTAATTAGCTCTGTGGCAGGATAAGAAATGATGAAAGAGAAGAGAGAAAGTGCTGATGACAATTCCTGCACTTATTTCTGTTGCAGGCAGCCTTTACAGACTTTCTGCAAAGAAGCTCAAGAGATCTATCCAAGCATGTTAAAGTTGTGGTAAGTATAAAAAGTTGTGACATAGCGTTGTGGGAAGAGGGGGGAATGGACAGAGAGCGAGGTGAGAGTTTAATGGCTCTGTTACTTTTCAGTTTTGAGCATGACATTTGCAACACATTCCAAGGAAAGTCTTGGGAAAGTTGTTACAAAGCAGCAACACTTCTCTTGTCTGTGGCTCCATTCAGCAATTTCTCTGTGCTCTGTCACTTTGGCTTTGTAGTGTGATGGTACAGACCTGACTCCAAAGATCCAGGAGCTGAAGTTCCAGTGTATAGTGTTTTTAAACATACCCAGGTAAGCTGAAGGAAAATGCTTGGAGTTAGAAAAAAAAAAAAGATACCTACAAGTTGTCCTAGACTGGGTGGGTGTGAAGGAAGAGTATTGCCACTGTGCTGCCTTCTTGACAGCTAGGTTCTTATAATGCCATTAATTAGCAATATGGAATGGGATCCGAGTTCGGGGTGCAGCTAAACCATCCTTTAAAAAGTTGAATATCCTGATACGAAGATAGTAGCAATGATTAACAAACATGCTTTCAAAAGTTGTGTACCTAACCTACAAGCAAGATAGTAGAGACACAGATGCCTGGTCTTTTGCTCAATTAGAAACAGTGTAGAAAAAGGTGGGGGGGAAAGCAGAGAGGGAGGAAAAAAGGATCAATATTGTTCTGGTACATGAACACCAAAACGTTGAAAGAGGAACTGTTTTTTCACATGTTAGAAGGTGTCCAAAATAGACAACTTTTAAGAATACAGCTATATTTCTATCTCCTGCTCTCTAGAGCAGTAGTCTCCAAACTTTTTTATTGTGCATCTCTAACAGTAAAAAAATTTTGAGCACCATCCCAATACATGTATATTTATTTGTAAATTATATACCTGTACCACTGTGCTAATATATACCTTATGAAACTTACACAAAAATAGAAATTAAGAAAGGATGCAATAAAGATGAAACAAACACTATTTTAATGTTTTTTTAAATTTATTAAAAGTACAAACAATATTTTCTTCACACACCTTAATTGTCTTGTCAGTTGTGGATTTTTCTTGCACACTCCCTGTGGCACATGCACCCCACTTTGGAGACCGCTACTTTAGATAACCTACCACTTTGCTCCACGTGCAGTCCCAAGCACTTGATCTTTTGAGTCCTGCACTGCCCTCACTGCAAGCTTCTACTTGGTGTCACCTCTCCAAAGTGCCCCCTTTTATCACTCTTAGATCAGTTTTACATCCATTCTTTAATGATAGGAATGATAGATGCCACAGCTGCACCTGTTCCTGCTTCTTATTTCTCCCTGCCTCCTCAAGCTAGGAAATGTTTTGCATTCCTTATGCTGTTAGTGCTTCGGAGCCCACAGGGAGAGAGGAATGAAGCTCCAAGGGTGGAGTTGCTGCTGGAGCCCCATGCCTGCCTAGCAGAGGGGCTAAGCATCTTTCTGGCTCAACAGCTCATCTGCAGAAAGCAAAGCAAGTGGGGAGAACAAAGTTCTGCTGCTCAGTTGTCTATTTCCTGGTGTTTCCCCATTTTCCTCTCATGAAGGAACCTGCTAAAGATTGTGATGGATACATTCACGGATGGTATACCAGCTTGGAAACAAGAGACAGATTTTCCTTTTTGTCCAGTCCTTGCCAGCATAATTTTTAATTGTCCCCAAACTGAATCCTGGAATAGATATCTGGATGCTTCTGGAGGACAGCAGAACAGGCTAATAGGCTACTTGTCAGGACCCATCAGAGCCAACTGCTTTCTCAGAGCTTGCTTTCCAAACCTCTTTCTGTAGGTATTGTGCTGGCACAATGCCCTGGGGAAACCCTGGAGATCACAGAGACTTTGAGCCTCAGCGCCATGATGATGGCTACATTGAAGTCATCGGGTTCACCATGGCCTCACTGGTGAGTATATTGCAGGTGCGACTAGACTTGGTGAGTTCTGTCAGCGGCGTTACAGGGTGCAAAGTTGTCCTCATTACTGAAGAACGACCATGATTCCACACATTCAGTCAGTTAAGGCCAAAACATGCTCTGCATGAGGGGGACAAATTGTAGTTTTCTAATAAAAGAAGTGTCAGTTAATAATAAAAATGTACTCTTTGCAAAATATGGCTAATTTGCATGTGTAGTGCTCCCAAGTTAAACAGCAAGATTATTACAGTAAAACCAACATGCATGCGTGTTTTTACTATGGGAATGTTCTATGGTCACATAATTACTGCTGTTTCTTTTTAGCTTTTGTATATTTCAATCTATGGCATAAAAGTTCAAATGTTTTTGTAAAACTGGCAACTGGAAACAAATATGAAATATTATATAAAATTATATGCCTATACAGTTTCTATACGCCCACTAAAAATGCTGTGAAAATTTAGTAATAACTGTAGAAAATTTGGCACAAAGGTCATCTCTATTTTTTTTCTGCTAGGGAAAGAAAATTCAACCAACAATTTTAATTTGGCAGTACACTTTCTGTCAATGCTGTCCTTAACGTGAACTAAAGCTGAGCTACTATAAAGCAATCTCACTGTAAATACCCTGGTGTCCTACTATCACAGTGGTTAAACATAGTTGACAATCTCTTCAGAAGATGTTTAAATGCAGCCAGAGAGTTGGTAGCTATCCCTGTGCTAGTGTTAATCTGCCTGAGGCGCTGTACCTTGAACTTAGCGTGGCCAATAGAAGGCACATATCAGAGCTTCCTGGCATGTTTGTTTAGGTCTTGCTTAAGTTCATACTCTTAAGCTTTTGTTGCTGCTATGTCTTGTGTGGACTAGGTTAAAGCTAACATGGATAAGCCTGTTTTCAGCAATCTCACGCATTTATTTGTTGTGTGACCTGCCCTCAGTGCATGTCATATTCAGTGAATACCCATGATAATGGTGTTTGCTTCCTCAGTGAGAAATTTAGACAAATCTAATCTTCAAAGTAAGCAGGAGTGAGACTCACCTTGATCAGCAATCATTCCTTTAGAAGTCTGGGTTAAAGATTCTTTTTTGGTGTCTCTCTCTCTCTCTCTCTTTTTTTTTTGGGTGGATCTAGTGGATTAGGGAAATAACCTACAAGTAAGCAGAATTCTGTTTGTTAGCCTAGTAGAGCTTGTGGAATAAGCATTTGTTACCCTAAAATCTTCAGGGTGAAGATTGTTTCTGAAAATGCTGTCAAAAGTCTATTTAGAATATATTTAGCATGGAATCTTTTTTGGGTTTGCCACTGTGTCCTCTAGTCACTCGCAATAGCTAGTGATCTCAAAACTACCAACAGTTTCAGTTGGTAGTTGAATTTAATTTAGTGGGGTCCTTTGAGCTGCTGTTTCTCTTTAAAGGAAGCCTAGCTCAGAACTGAGGGTCTACAAGTCTGTACCAGTTGTGATGCTGAGGAACCACTGTAACCCTAGACTGTGTTGATATAATCCTAACTTGCTCTATATGTCTCCCAGATGTGCTTGGTCATACCCAAGAAGGTCTGTGAGACCAAGGAAGAGAAGTACTTTATAAGCTGATCCATAACATTAAGCGTACAGAGCAGGATTAAGGTCTTGACATGTGTTTAGGCTGCTTTCTATTAGTAATGCATTAATTTAGGATTTTTTCCCTGCATCTGATAGATGAACGCTAATAGTCACGCTACAAATTAAAAAAATACATTTCTGCCCAAACACGTCTGCTTAGAACTTGAAGAACCTGCTTATTGCCCTCCTTGTTTCATTTCTTTGAAATAAATTCTTGAACATGATATTTAATTGTTTTTAACAAGGTCCTTCTGCTTGCTCTTTTCAGCCTGTCTGGTCTTGAGGTTGAGTTGCTGTGTAAACTTTCATAATAAGGATTTTAGATGTATCTGATTCACATTGAGGACTGTATTCTGTTCAGGAAGGAGAAATCATTTTTCTGTCTCACAGATGTACACAATTAGGTTGTTATCTTAAAGAGCAAATAATTAGTAGCATTACTGTTGGTGTAAAAACAAACCAAACAAAACAAATTGAAAACTTTAAGAATAAACACAGGTATTCATTTGTACACGCGCATGTGTGTATACATATTTGTATGTGTGTTTAATATGCTTGACATATACCAACGTGATGAGGTGTGCAATGCATATGGTTAGATATCTGCTTGTTGCCCGCCACTTTTTCTTGTGAAATTTTAAGTCCTACTCTGCAATTTTGGAGTGAAAATACATTCATTGTGACTTGTTAGAATGTCTTACACACGGAACACTGTGTAACGGAAGCTGACTGCAAAACTGCATGCATTTCAGATTTAACTGCCTCAACTGTCTGTTCTGAGGTGTCTTTTCTTTGTCTTTCCTGTTTGTTTTTGTTTGTTTGTTTTTGTTTGTTTTTTTTTTCCTGTGATTTCCCTTCGCGGCCCCCCCCCCCAGGCTGCTCTCCAGGTGGGTGGTCACGGAGAGAGGTTGCATCAGTGCCGTGAGGTGACACTTTTAACATACAAGTCTATTCCCATGCAAGTGGATGGCGAACCATGTCGATTGGCTCCCTCACTCATTCGAATCTCCTTAAGGAACCAAGCCAACATGGTGCAGAAGAGCAAGAGGAGAACATCCATGCCTTTGCTGAATGAGTGAGTTGGATACGTGCATGTCCTAATGGCAGGAGGCCCGTTTGGGGCAGCATATTCAGTCACGGATTTTGCATGTACTGGACTAGCAGCTCATTTACAGAAAAAAACCAAAACAAAATAAAAAATTCACAGCTTCTGAACTCCCTTTCCACCCTGCTGCAAATACTTAACCCAATTTTCTTTTATTCTTTTATCATCTGGGTTACGCTCTGTCTTGCTTTTAGAAAGAAAGGTGTTGTAGCTTTCAGTTATTTAGAGAGGTTTGTGCAGGATCAGCAGAGTGCCTCTTGGCTTCTGACAGTTCTGCATATGTATGCGATTTGCCTTTGAAGTACTTTTGATTCATTTTCTCAGCTTTATTGATCTGTTTTTTAAGCTCCGTTGGAGATCCTGTAACAAATTGCCATAATCAAGAATTACTCGGGACATCTTGTAGTCTCTGTTGTGGGAGCATGCTGCCTGGGACTGTTTATGGAGAAGAACCTGGAGGCCTGGAAAGGGCTGTTTGCACTTTGTAGGGAATCCTGCTCCAGTATAAAAACCCAAATGAGAAATGAGTAGTCTAAAGATGAATAGAGAAATGCTAAGGTAACCGGAAACCAGGAACATGCAAAGAAGAAAACACAGGACTAACATTGCTTTTCATAATTAAACCTTATTTGTAAGCACTGCAGAGATATTTTAACACCAAAAAATTTGCAAATTTTGACCTGTGAAAATGCCCACCCAATAAAATAATTTAGATTATTTTGTAGAGATTATTATTGTCCTTCTCATATAGAAGGCCTTCATCTCTGCTAAAATGAGTGACATAGTAAGTGCTTTTGCTGTTTTTCATCAAGTATTCTTAAATTGAAGCAAAACAGTGTGTCCCTTATCCAAAGATACTGAGCCAAAGGCCTAAAGTTATCAAGGATCCACATTTCATTCATGCACTGAGATTTTAATTTTTCTGGGGAGGTGGGTGGGGGATTTTGCTGTTGCAGCTGTAATGGTGAGGCAAGGTTTATGAAGAGATGTAATATCTTTCATTAGATTAATTCATATAACTGGAAAAAAGAGATGAGGTCTCAGGCACACCTTTTCTCTTCAGGTACCTTAAAGGTTGTCTGTGTCTTTCAACTGTATCATCTAGTGGAAGATGTTGCTTTGCTTCAGTCTTTGACTCCAGCCCTTTAGAGCTTCTTGTCATCTGTTGGTTGTCAATCTGTTCATGTAATCAAAGCCTCCCAAGTTACTTTCAGCATCTTCCTGTTCAGTTTAGCACTCTGTGTTCTCTTACTGAGACTAATGCTTTAAGTTTCAGTAGAAGCCTGTATCTGTAATGTGCAATTCCTATTTTGGAATTACTGGAAAATACATAAGGTATACTCATCTCTCTTGAGCAGTGAAGAATAGCAGACTCTTGCCTGTGGGAAGCGATGCCCGATTTTATCCAACTACAACAACTCAATCATTTGCAAAAGCTAGAATTGAGCAGAGAGCAATCCTGGGGCATCTTTTTCTACACTGAGGGAGGCTAATGCAAATGTAAAAAGAAAATTTCTAGTATTTTGATCTGATAATTAGCATGGTTAGGTTTGCGTTTTGAGATCTGAATTTAAACTGTGGTAGGAAAATACAGATTCATAGTATATGCCAGTTGTCAAGAGGATATTCTTTGTAGTTTAGCTTGACTTAAATATACTATAGTAGACTATGTTGCTGTCATAGTCCTTTGATTTGGCTGAAGTATTTGTCTGCAGACCTGTGTTTTGGGAGAATATGAATGATCTGTCAAGACCTCTAGTCTCAGCTTCACGTATCAGAAACGATGTGTGTACATCTCTATCTGTGTGTGTATGTACTTTACTCTCAAGTGTTGAAGGGGAATGAGAAAGAGGAGTTGAATCTCCTGGTGTGATAAAAAGTAAATGGCATGCTAAAGGTTAAACTCTAGGAAGCATTTTAGTATTGTAAGAATTTCATTCAATATGATGCTGATTTGCTGTATTTCACAAGAGAGAAAATTTTCAATTAAATGTGTTTATCTACATTTCTTAACTTGATATCTGGAATATCTCCCTATTCCATCGAAATCTCCCAGAAAGCCTTATATTTGATTGAGCACGATAGATTGTTCTCTTATGACTCTCATCTAAATGTTAGATGTGTGAGATAACTAAGTGGGTCTGGAGCTATCCCTAATTGTTAGACATCTGTTCTTGAGCTCCTTGCCAGGAAAGTGATTAAAGAATTATCCCACCTCACAGTAACGGAGAGTTGCTATTATTGTCTGCTTTGATATTACTGCTAGATAAGGAGAGCAGTAGGAATGCTCTTTGGAGTTTTAGCTAGTCCAGTGTCATAAGTTGATAAAACGTTAATTTGAAGAAGTCTTACACTGTTTCTGTTTTTTTTTTTTACCCCTTTCTCCTTTGTTCTGGAGGTTTCGAGGAGAGGGGTTTTAGAAATGATAGGGAGTTTGCTGTTTGCCTTGTGGATGCACTTGAGTTTCTGGGGAATAATAGCATTTTAATATTGAAAAGCCGGTATGTAATGTAGCTGAGAAGAACAGAGATTTTATGCTTCTCTTGGGAGTGGGAGGGCTTTAGAAACATGGTTGTTTTCTGACGGTAAGAGTTGTCCATCTTCCCAGTTGCAACTCTTCTCCTTCAAAACCTGTAGATGCCCTTAGAGGACACTTGTATATGAGAAAAAGGTATCTGACCTTTTTTGACCTGTGTTTTCCCCTCCATTTTTCCACTATTTTTCTTCCAGCACCTTCTAACTGCACATAAACTGCCTCATGTGGTTCTAACACAAACCTTCAAGGTTGAAACTCCTGCATGTTGAGAATTCTTGTTTTATCTGTTACTGAATAATTTGCCTTTTTCAAGGTGTGAGGAAAATACATCAGCACTTTTGACAGTGTAAAAGTTCCTAGTCTTTTCTAGTCTTTTGATAGAAAATATTAAAAAAAAAAAATTGGCCACGGAATTAAATTAAGGAACTAAAATCTAGAGTTTCTGTGGGGTTACTTGAACTGAAGGACTCTCCCTTCCCTGTTCACAGCAAAAGCCTGAAAAGCTTCATCGAAGCTATTAGGGAAAAAGTAAATATAATGTGCTGCATGTTGTCATAGCTGGGCGACTTACTGGCAATTAATGTTTTATTCGGTTATTTCATCTTTCACTGCTGAATTGCCTGCAAACAAATTTCTCAGTATATTAATTGTCCTGAATTATTCATGGACTAGTTGCTGCAACTAGTGATCTCTTCTTACTGTTCATCAAGCATTCATTTTTTTTTAATGTTTCCTTTTGGAAAGTTAAGCTGTTTTAATGTGACATACAGATTATATGCATTCTCTTGAGTAGGTGAAGATGACTTGCTTATGGTTTGTATTCTTCTGATAACTTTAGAATTTTGAGTTAAAGCGTAGTGGAGGAAGGTTGTTATTTGGTGAATACAGTTACAGTACTTCTAATTTGTTTCTAACGGAGGCTGTCCAAATGTAAAAGGCAGGCAAAATTTCTTCCTTATCCCACAATATATTGCTGTATAATGGAGACAAGTAACAATCCAATAAAGTGTTTCAAGCCAGAAGCAACTTTTTAGGTGCAAGGAATATACAGGATAAGGTGATGGTGTTCACTCTTGGTTATGGATTGAAACCAGTCAGATAGTGGGGTTGTGGGGAAAAAAATGTGGGTTTCTTTTCTTTTCCATATGACTTTCTTATTTGTACCAGCAAAAAGCAAATTTTTGCTACAGCCAGATCAGCAGACAGTCTTTCTGCAAAAGAGTGAATTATGTACTTATTCTCCTTCCCTGAAAAGACTTGCTGGCTAAGTTCTCATTCCTATTCTCCCCTACTGATTGTGGTAACGTGAAAGAGACAACATATAGTTTGGTTTTCTGTGATCAAGCCAAGAATGTGTTTCTTGTGAACTATAAGCAGTGGAATAAGAGGAGAAGCTGTGGTTCAGTTTTTCTAGGAGTCATTTTCTGATTAGAAAGTAGTTTAGTATGCTGCTCAGTAAGTTTTACTTAGTGATCACTTTCTGAACCTCGAAAGATGGTATTTTGCTTTCAATGACTTTTAGTTTGTGTCGAGGAAGAATGTCCTGCATAATGGAAGAAGAGAAAGAAGAGGGGAGAGCTTATAGATAAAACATATTCCATACACTTGAGAGAAACAAAGGGACCATTTGAGTATAAACACTGAACGAGAGTCAGTCTTGGGAGTCACTATATATAAAATGCATATTTCCCTAAGGTACGTGAAAGAAGAATGGAGACAGCAATTTGTCATTGTGGATACAAAATCTCCAGTAAGGGTATTTTTTTTTTTTCTTAAACGTTAACTAAAGTTGGCCAACCTTTGGAGACAATTCCATCCATTCAGATCTTGGCTTTGGTGTTCGTTTGCATTTCTGGACCTGCTTCCAAAGTCCGTTGCCTTGAAATTTTTCAGTGCCTGTGGAACAAATCCTGGGGCTCCTAGTCTTCCTTGTCTAGCCATGTGCCTAGCTTGTCATTGGTTCTCCTCTCTCCTGTGTGCCATGTAGCAGTGGTTTTCTCCATTTGCATGTCTTCTGTTGCTCTTGGCTTCCTAGTGTGAGCTTGGAGCTCTGCATGTCTCTTCATTCAACTTTTATGTGACACATTCCTTATGTTTCTGTTTAAATGTTGTATGTCTTTCTCTTTCTTTCTTCTCTTCCACTCCTTCTCTCTCTCTCCTCTGCCTTTTTCCTTGTCTGTCCACACTGCGTGCTGCCTTTCTCCTGGCCACTCATTTCCTGCTGCCTCTAGTATCCATAAAGTGCAGTCTGCTGACCTGAGGAGAGTCTCAGCTCCCCCTGATTCCTTCACTGTGTGAGTATCTGGGGTTTTTCTACTTTCAAAGTTCCATAGTTTTTTTGCTGTTACCCTGTGTGTCATTCAACCAGGAGATGGGGCAGTAAAACCTAGTTGACAAACGGGAAGCGGGAGCTCAGGTGACAGCATGGCAGGCACAGGCAGTGGCCTCACCAGAAAAGGCACAGTTCCACAGTACCGAGTAAGGTCAGCAGGGCATGTCTAGTGACTGTGACCAGGTTCAGCCAAGAGTCCAGCTCACCAGAGAAAGCGTATCAACAGCCGGGTCTGAAGGTAAGCACCAGGCACCATCCCTGGAAGCAGCTGAGATGAGACCTTTCCATCCTTTGGCTTTAATCAAAAGCATACTGTGAACAAACTCAGCCATAAGCCTTATCTCCTGATGGAGCTGATCACTCAGCTGTGTCTCCAGACAGAGCTGATCAAAACAGGGAACTAGTCCCCCAGAAGAGCGGTGTGACATTGGCTGCGGCTACTTTGAAGGTGGACACCATCCCCTGCTGCCGCCTGCCAGCGATATCTTGATTGTCAGCAACTCCACTGTACTAACTTGCTAGATAGTAGCTAAACTATTCAAGAGCCTAAGGTCCTTTTAAAAATGTGGTGAATTGGCACTTAAAAACACTTGTACCATTGTACCATTGTATGTTGGTATCTTCTAATTCATCCCGTTTATGGAAACATGCTGTATTATGAAAACCTGCGTGTGTCCGCAACTGAAAAAAACCAGCAAGCAAACAAAAAAACCTTAGCAAAGAAACCACACCCAAAAGCACCCCACCCCCCCCAACTCCAAACAAAGAAAAAAACCAGAGCTTAATATAATACATCAATTCAGGCAGTGTAGTTTCTCTTCAGAAATGCTTTTTTACTATTCAGTTAAAAAAGACATGTTTTGCTTTGTGTTGGCATCCCTTTTGTCTTGTTGCTTTGCCACTCTTATGATGGACATCTTTTCAAAGAAGTTAGGACTATCAAAGAAATGAATTTGAAATGCATGTTGGAAAATAAAAAATTTCAGATCTATAAATTCATGTATTCAGAGCAGAAAGTTGATTCCAAGAATGATTCTTATTCTGTCATAGAAGAAAGTCAATGGTATGTGCTAAAAGAAAACCCACCAACACGTCTCTGTTCTAAATAGATGGTGCATAAATGTTCAACAAACCAAGAGTTCTTTAGGAAAACTGACTGAATAATTTTTAAGAGCAAATTTCAGCTTTGCAGAAAAGGACCTGGGGGTCCTGGTGGGCACCCAGTCGTCCACGAGCCAGCAACGTGCACTTGTGGTAAAGGCGGCTGACAGTATCCTGGGCTGCATTAGGAGAGTTGTCAGTAGATCAAGGGAGGTGATCCTTACCCCTCTACTAAACACTGCTGAGGCTGCACATGGAGTACTGGGCCCAGGTCTGGGCTCCCCAGTGGAAGAGAAACATGGATCTACTGCAGAGAGTCCAGCGAAGTGCAATGAAGATGTCTAAGGTGCATCTCTCCTATGAGGAAAAGCTGACAGAGCTGGGACTGTTTAGCCTGGAGAAGAGAAGGCTCAAGTGGGATTTCATCAATGTTGATAGGTATCTCAAGGAAGGGTATAAAGAAGACAGAGTCAGGCTCTTTCCAGCGGTGCCCAGTGACAGGAGCAGAGGCAATGGGCACAAACTGAAACACAGGAGGTTCTCTCTGAACATCAGGAAAAATGTGTTTACTGTAACGATGACTGAGCACTGGCATAGGTTGCCAAGAGAGGTTGTGGAGTCTCCCTCCTTAGAGATACTCAAACGCATCCTGACATGGTCCTGGGCAGCCTGCTCTAGGTTGCCCTGCTTGAGCAGGGGGTTGCACCAGATGACCTCCAGACGTGTCTTCCAACCTCAACCATTCTGTGATTCTGTGAAATTTCAGAAAGCTGCAAGTTCCTCATTGTTATTTCGCAAACAAGGAAAGATTTCCAATTCATTGTGCCTTATCCCTGGATCATATTTGCTGCACTCTACCGAGGAGCAGAAAGTAATAAAAACAACTTGTCTCACTGATTCAGTATCTTAGCAAGCCTCTAGAAAAAAGTTGAGATAAGCCTTATTGCTTACACAGAACATTAAGCTGTGGATCTGGCAGAATGGGTATTGTTTCTGAGTCGAGGGATATCCCTTGGAAAATGACCTCCGAGTTTTGATACAGTTCATTTGAATGCCCCGTTTGATATCAGCTGTCAGGATAAGGCAGGGAGAGAGACTTGTGAGCCCCAAACTAATTTGTAAGTCAAAGATGTTCCGTATCTTAAAATCTGTAAAAATAGATTAAACATGCTGCTGCACTGTGACTGCCAATTAATGTGTCTGGCAAATTAAAATAAGAACCCATGAGGTATCAGGGAAATTTGATTTGGATTATGATGGCTTTGAGATTCAAATGTTCCTTTTTTTTTGTTGAACAACATAGAAAGAGCCTGAATTCCAGTTAGTACTGAACAGCAGGGCAGACTCTGCTGAGACCTGGTGATGGATACAGCCTGTCTTAGATAAATTTCAGGTTTTCTGCAGCAGGATATGCATGAGAATTTGGGGCAGCCAAAATTATTAGGCACATATGATCTTTGTTGCAGAGACAGTAGAACAGTAGTGTGATCCATTTCAAATGTTTTTACAAGGTGCATAAGTAAATACAAGTGTCATATTTTTAATTGAGTCTTTTTTAAAAGGAAGGTGAAGACTTGCATTTTCCAGCTGGATGTTCAGACATGAGAAGGATGAATGTGTGAGAGCACATTTGTGTTGTCTGGTTGATGCAAAGGAGTTCTGAAAAAAAATTACCATTTGAAAAATAAAACGTAATTGACTTGCATAGCTCCTACCATCCTTTTGCAAGTGGAATAAGCACTGTGGATATGCTATGATCATTTTATTTTTATTACAAAATCTGCACAAATGAAAATACAAGTATCACTTTATTGGTAAATAGTTAGTACTCTTGTAGAGTTTACAGAGTAATGATTGCAGAAGACTAGGCATATAAAACCTGTGTGAATAGCAAAGGGGTAATAGGAAATAGTCTTTTGCTTTTCGAGATCCAAATGCCAAACAAAATCAGCTTTCTCAGGTGGAATATGGGTGTTGTCTATAGGAGGAGAGTCTAATAAAGAACAGTAGAAGACAAGGCAGAAGGGAGAAAGAAAGTGTTAGAGAGTGAGCTGTTCTCCAAGTGCATAGTTAAGGATGAAAATGCTTATATTTGTCTTCTCCCTTTTCTCCATTACATGAGTTATAGGGAATTGAGTCTCATCATTCCTTTGTCAGTTTTTTCCTGTGTAGCATGTGGGCTTCTGTTTAGTGGGATCATTACTATTGGAGAATCCACCATGCTTGGAAGTGCGAAGTGCGAGAGAACTACAGCTAGCACAGGGAAGGAAAAGGAAAGCGAAGACCAGGATCTACCTGGCGCTTCGGCACGTGTTTAAGGCTATGTGAGGGTCTAGCCTTTGTACAGCGAAATGCTCAAGCACTTGCTGAAACAAGTGTGAGGTAAGAAAGTGCAAAAGGGTTTAGTACAGTTGGGTTAATCTGACTTATCTGGGATAACACTTATGGAAGAAAAAAATATGTGGTGCAGTTTATATTTTTAGGGGTATTTTTTTAGGTAAAGAGCTTAGCAAGAGCTTAGCCTTAAAATAGTGGTGGACTTCCGTGAAGCACTGAAATTTGTCCATCAGAAGAGGCTGGATGATTCAGCTCTGTTGTGGCAGTTCTTATGTTTTAAGTAGATAAATGTTGTAAAAACCACACATATTTTTAATGTGTCATTTCCAAGCTCTGCCAAAGCGATCTCAAAAGTAAGGTATATTTCTTTTTCTCCTCTGGCTGCTGCTTTCCTTTTTCCAATTGTTCTGAACACTGGAACATTTAATTAATTTTGCATGTTATTTCTTCTCTAGGAGATAGATAATTCATTAATCTGTCACTGCAAACGTGCCCCAGAGGAGTGTGATTTTTTCCTAATGTTTATTTTCTGCAAGGGAGGGGCAATAGGAGATTTCGTTTCCCTTTCTGTTTACTGAATCATATTAAAATCTGTATGTGTGTAGGCTGGTGTGGGCTGGAAGATCTATCAGAAATTTGTTGCTGGATTCTGTAGAGCTGTTGGACTGTTTATCATTATTATTTCCTTTCTCTATGCAGACACAAAGCTTAAGAAATGGTTCACAGGGTTCATAAACAATTGATAGAGGAATTAGGGCATGTATAATTTAAGTCTCTCTTCCCAGTTGAATCAACCTGGTGGCATGGCGCAAGTGTTACCAGGTTGCTGTGCAGGAGTGCCGAGCTCGGGCAGGACCCCAGCTCGCTCGCTCTGTTTTCTTTCCTGGGTGACTGGAGGCAGGAGCGTGCTTCTTAGGAAAACCAGGTGTGCTCCGAGGGAGCTGGCCGGCATCCTCTCGCCGGTTGCTGGATGATTAATAGGGGTAAGAGGAGGAAGTCACAGCTTCATCAAAAGCTGAGTGTGTTTTCTTGGTGAATGGAAGTAGACCAGGTTCTGCTGGTAGTCTCAGAATAGGTAGGTGTGGCTTTGCTTCTGTGGGTTTGAACCACAAGTAGTGGAATGAAAGGGATTTAAAAAAAAAAATAAGCCCTTCTCATTTTTTCTTGTCAAAGCTCTGTGTTTTTATTTTTTTTTTGGGTGGGGGGGTTTGGTTTGCTTTTTTTGAGGGGGTTTTTTGGTTTGCTTTTTTTGGGGTGGAGGTGGGTAGGTTGTTGATGGTAACATTTCTAGAATCCCAAAAATGCTATCGTTTGGGCACAGGAGGGAAACAAATGCGCGCTTTTTCTTTGGTAAGCAATTTCCAGCAGGGGGATGGGTGGTGTTAAAAATGATGTCACCCTATAAACAGTTTATCTAGCATGATGTTGACTTTCTAAGACCTATCCCCATAAAAAGAGTGGTTCTGATTCTGATGTGTAACCTAGTGTACCATGGGATGGATATCTTCTCACAGAAGAGCAGACTTAAAAAGCATACAAATTAAATTATCTCTTTATGTTAATGAATATCTATAAGTTTTAAGAATTTCCAGAAAGCATGCCCTTTTCCTTACAACAGGAATTATTCAATATCTAGATGATCTTCTGTATTCTTGTGGAAAAGTCAAGTGCTGTTTGTCTGATAGAAAGTAATGCAGTTTCTTTGTACTGTTCAGCCATTTTGCAGCTAAAAAAACGAAAGAAAATAATTCTCTGTTACTGAAATTACATATTTTTTTTATGCAAGTGGAATAATTTTGAGAGGACCTCATAACACCTCTGTAGAATCTTTCGTAGTTTGTTCCAGCCAAATAATGTGCATAGCTTTTCTACAAGGCTCATTTGGATTGTTATTTAATAATGCCCCGAATGTGCATTTCTGGTCCATGCTAATCAAAAGTTCATCACATAAAATTCAATATGGTAAACTAGCCTATCTATGCTCCTAATTTGAGAAGACTGATATTTAGGTTTGTGTTTAAAAGAAACGATTATTGCTATGAATGAACAGAATATTTCAGCTGACCTGAATCTGTATTTATGGTTCCATGGGGCATATGACCTTTAGGATGTAATTCTGTGGATTGGTGTGTTTGGGGAACGAGGTTCTTAATTAGATTCTTTAGGAGGTAATGGAATTCATTCACCTGTAATTTAAATTACTTTTCATTGACTATGTAGTACACCATTTTGAAGAATAATAAGTGTAAGAAACTTAAATATTTTAGGTTGAATTGCAGTGCAGCAATCTCCCCAAATTTATTTATCAATTGTCTGCTGCTCTATCTGGAAAGCTTTACTTCTCCTCCTTACAGTTGAGCAAGATGTTTTATACAGTGTTTAGAAACATCCGTTTCTATTAATACTGTACTAATGTTTGCTTTCAGTGACATTCATCACCCTATTATTAGCTTTTACATGGGCATGCTTATGTACTTAATCTTTTTGTTTTCTGAATATGCTGAATTTGTCTGAACAAGATAAATTGTGCAATTTGTATAATAATATGGATTATTATACAGTATCTGCGAAGACTACAGGAGTATTGATAGTGGAAGTGTTTTGCTCAGCTGCATTAAATAGAGCTCTGTATGGAGCTCATGAGTTCTGTGAGTGAGTGAGTTAATTAGTTGGATGACGAGGACAGTATGCCCTGGTGTGAATTGCCAGTCTGATAGCACAAGGAATGAATATTCACATAGTGAATTTTAGAGTCAAAGCTGCATTGAATATGTAATAAAATTTAGTGAGACGTAATGTCAGCCAACAACTGTATTCTGACAAAGAGTATTTGCAAATAAATCATGAACAAAACCTTTGAACTTCAGTCACTGAATAAATGGGGTTTTGTGTGTGTGTGTATATATATACACACCTATAAATAGGTGTGTATAGATGCATATATGTGTATATATATTTGAGTTATGAATATATTACCTGTGACTGGACTAAGTATATAAAATCTCTACTGTGTAGAAAAGACCTCTTAGCATTCCTATTTCCGATAATAGTTTATTTTCTATAGAAAGCTTCTGTTTCCAAGGTTATGTTTTCATGACTAAGACAGCTAAGCTTTTCAAATGGACAAAAGGTCAAGTTCTTTTCTCTCCAGCTGTATGTTTTAGCACACACATCTTGCTTATCTAGTAGTAGCACGCCGTCTTTATAAAAAGGGGGTGAACAGGAGGGAAGAAACAGGAGAACAGGAAACTCTGACACTTGCCAGCTGATTGCCCTCCCACACTTGGCCTGGAAAGGAACTATTTCACCTCAGGTAATACATTACATTTAAGATGGTGTGCTTGTTTTTTCCACAGAAGCAAATCTGGAGATATACAGTGCACTGATGTACCAAAACCCTATATATTTTACAAAAGCATGGGAAGTATCCTCTTAGATATTTTCTAGTTAAAAGGTGCTTTTGGAGAGTGTGTGTGTGGCTCCTGGAGCAACGAAAATGTTTTAGATTTGCTGTTGATTTTAGATCTTTTTCCTCCTCCAGTTCCAAGCAAATAAAAAGAGCTTCTTGCTCACTTCTTTTCAGGTGAAAGGACTAATTTGACTCAAGAAGATGATGCTGCAGATGCAATAGGTTGCTGCTGGCTACCAGCCAGGAAATAACATTTTTAAAGAGAAGGTGCACGTTTTTCTTTCTGATGTGGCATTAGGCAGTGAGTCAGCATAGCTACAGAAGTCAGCGTTGTCTTTCTCTCCCCTTGGCGTCCAAACACTATCCTGCCCTCGCAGGCAGGTTGCAAGGAGGCAGATGGCAATTAACTGAGAATTGGCAGATGTTGGCACAAGACTTAACATCCTCCTCTCCCCTTTTTGCAGGTCTTCTTGAGCACTGAATATAGGGTCAACGTGACCATCCCTTCACCTTGACATAAAGGCTCCAAACATACACTTGGAGAAGTTGTTCTGTTTCCCTGTCTTTCTTCTCCCCTTTTCCATGAGATATCCAGATTATCCATTGCAATGATGTGTTTGAAATGAGGCCAGCTGTGTAGTAGGACATAAGTCTACCACTAATTCATTGATAATGGTTGCCAAGAAAGTTCACACTTGAACTAGTGCTTAGAAACTGAGAGGCAAAAAGCCCTACTATAACTGCTTTTACACAGCTTTCCTAGTACTTTTATGCCAAATGAGTTGTTGAGAGTGAAGCACTATAAAAGGAAGACAGTTCTGCTGATTTTTCTTACATTGTCTCACCAGAGAACTAAAAGTATTGGGTCTGGATGATAGTTTTAAGAAAATCTTTGTAGATAATATTGACAGTTATAAGAATTATTTGTAATAATAACTATTCAGACAATCACCCAAATATTTTCAGGCATTCCATTTTCATCTAAGTAAAAAATCTTGGTGGGACTCTGGTGGGGAAAAAAGCAACACAAAAAATCACTGTACTGTTACTGAAAACTTAACTTTTACGCTAAAGAAGGTAGCCTTGGGCAGGAATGGGTAGATGGCATTGGGAATAAGGGATTGAATTTTGGGCTGAAGAGTCCTGTTGAATTCTTGCCTCTGTCAAAGATTAGATGTGTGAAGTCGGTTACATCATTCCTTCTCTTTTTTTTTTTCCCCTTCCTCTCTTATGTAAACCAGGTACCACAGAAATAATTATAATTTCTGAAAATTCAAATGTGATAGTTATGTGTAAGTACTGAACAGAAAGCTTGAAACAGCAACTTTAAAATCACTTCTGGTTCAATGATGATTGTTCTGGATCGGACAAAAAATAATTCACTAATCATTTCTTTTTTGTGATCCTGGGCTTGCTGGCATTGTTTTACCTCAACATCTGGAAGTGGAAACAATTGCATGACTGAGACAAGCTCACAGGGAGACATGGAAGCTGGGGAGAGGGTTACTTGCCCTGTCCCCAGTATTTCCCACAGCAGAACATAGCTTGTCTCCAGTTGCCTGTACCAGGCACACTCCTGTCCTGCCATGTGCTAAGGAACAGGAGAAAGGTCAGTGTGTGGAAGGAGAGGAAGTGAAATTGTGAGTGGGAAGTATTAAAGACCTCGTAGCTGTTGTAAATTCTGCACATAGTGCAGAGCTACAAAAATACATAAACAAATTACCCTCTTAAGGCGAAGGACACCAGTATGTTGCTGGGGGAGCCACACTAATGGGATGCAATGGGATGTTGAAAGGCAAGTATCACTCAGATATCTGCTATGGAAGATCTAAAAGGCTAAATCAAGGAGAAAAAGGAGTTGGTGATCTTCTATTAGGAGCTAAAATTACCGTTTACCTTGGGAAGCTGCAAAGTTCCTGTACTAAACTGTTTTCCTCAGCATGGAGAGCAGCAGTGGGGCACCGCAGCAGCGCACACAGGCTCACAGAGTGGAAGTGAAGGTCTGAGCATCACACACAGATGAGCTCTGTAGCAAGGAAGAAATGAGGGAGAGGCTATGGTGTGGTTCTGGTTTGGAGGGCAAACCTCCCCTGTGCTGGGCTCAGTAATTCCTGCACAGGTGTATCAGCTTTTGGTCAAGTGGTTATTTTGAACTGGGGACTGGAAAGCACACTTTTTATAGAGTTCCATCTTGGGTTGCTCAAAGATTTCAACACAACAGTACAGATCGGGTTCTGGTTTCAGAAGAAACAACAGTTTGAGACAGTTTTTTGGGTTGGGTTTGCACTGGGCTTAATTCAGCTGGGAGGCTGAGCTACCTTCGTCATAGTGTGTGGTGGCAGAACATTATGGGAAAAGCAACATAGCTTCTTCCTGTATTTTACCAGTGCATAAAAAACTTCACTTTTCAGAGCTGTCAGTCATTTTCATGAACCCTACTACACGCAGTGAGTTATTTTTTTTCTTAGCTCAGACAAAGACTATGCAGTTACATTTCTATGTTTTCTGACTTAAACATTTTCTTATCTTTTCTTGGCTAAAAATAAAATCTGATTTTCATTTTTGAAATTTGCATTTTATAGAATTTGGAATGGAACATAGTTCCTCAGCTTATGTTCATTTCTCAGCCAGCAATGTGACTTTTGAACTTGTTTTAAAAAGAAAAGAAAGAAAGAAGTGTCAGACTCGGTGCAATTGTGTTCTTGTTTCATCTGCGTACATATCCCCTCCATTTGCAGGCACTCATCTCTGGCTCACTGAGCCAGCCGTAGGGCCTGCAGGTGGAGAGTGCTGTTCTGTAGGGTGACTTAATGGCACCTGAGTTAGCCTGCTGCCTCCTGAAGCTGTGCTGGAAGTTACCATCCCAGGTGTCTGTCATCAAACTGCAAAAGCTTCTCTTACGTGGGGGCGGTTTGCTTCTATCTTGGGGCACTTGGACACAATAGTCCCTGTCAGCACGGCGAAAACATTGGGTAGCCTATAGGCTTCCGAGTGTGTCAGTCTTGCTGCTGCTGTTAAGCATTTATGATTTCTTCTAAGTTACTCTTCATGTATCTTAGGTTCATCACTAATATAGAAACTCTGTTCAGAACGTGAACATCTTCAGCGCAGCTTCTTCTATCCTGTTGCCTTACACTCCAGTTTTGGAGGCACCCTCAATTTATTATCCTTTATCACTTTTTAGCCAAAGAGTACTTGTACCAATAGAGCTTTTTTTAGCTGGAACTTGATTTTTGATCTTTATTTTCAACTGTCCATGTGTGACAGAGCTGTCTATACCAACAGAGAGAAAGCATGTAATAAGCTAACACTGAAATAATTACTAATTGCAATCTCAATGGCTCTACCAAGTGATGGCCACAAACTGTGTGTTTTGTTAGGTCTGCAGTATTTTCTAGCCAAAAAAGAAAATTGCTTTCTTGTTTAAAAAAAATAATGTTTACATTTGTGCAATGTGGCTTGTCCTACACTAGCAGTGCAAATGCTGTAGGTCAAATATTTTAAAATTGAGACAAAGAAAGAAACAAACCTGTATATTTGTGACAGTGCACAGTATTTTAAGTTTTAAAAGGTAGTGTATGTTAGTCAATAATACCACTGGCAGAATTCTGATACTAACTAGATTAAAATAGAGAAAATAGACGGTCTTTTGGTGGAAGCACAGAATGAAGAATCTACTTTTAACTGACACAGGGGCCAGTTCCGATAGGACAGACATTTGCTGTGTGCATTATAATACACAAGTTATCTGTCTTTCTTTAGAAGTGGAAAATGCAAATGTGGCCAGGTTAATTTATATAGCATTCGGCTAAACTTACAAAATCAAATAATAGGTTACGGTAAGGTGGAAGCCTGCATGCAATCAAAACAAAGCTTTTCAGGAAAACTTTCTATCAATATATGGACATAAATTTATGGACAGAGACCCACTGAATGTTTCAAAGTTATACAGACAGCTGAGGTATCTAAATCTGGCTGAAATATGTAGAAATGAAGTTCCTGTACTGCTACTTGTTTTTGAAAGTCCTCCTGGGTTCTGTGTATTGGACTCACTACTTTGGAAATCCAGTTCTTAGCCACGTTTCTCTTGCCTGATTCCCAGAACGGAGATGCTGCATGAGGATCCTCCAGGAATGAGGGTGGATGCTCTCAGGGGCAGAGGAATGGTGGTCCTGAGAGACTTCCCAAGAAGGCATCTGTGTCTTGAACCACAGCTTGGCAGATCTACTGGCTGTGGTATGGCTCTAGGGATGTACAAAAAAGCAAACTGCAGAGCCGAGGGGTAGCTATACAGAGATTAGAGAACTCAGAAGAACCTCTGCAATTCCAGACCACACAGTCAGCAAATGGGATTCTTGATCTTGCCTGTCATTTAAGGTGTAATGTCTATGTTGTTGTGCAGTGGGTAGTCATAATTTTAAAGGCAGTGATGGGCCTGTGAGGAGTTGGCCCAGTTTTGAAGAGGCTTACTCTTTTTCTTCTTTCAGAGAAGACTAAAATCACTTCATATCCTGTTTTCGTTTTGCTTTTCCATGTAACATTTCCTCTAAGAAGCTTTCTTCTTTTCTTGCAGTCCTCATTCCATCCCAGATCGCCTGCGGATCAGAGTGAACAGGATTAATTTACAAGAATATGAGGGGCTACATTACGACAAGGAAAAACTCCGGGAAGCTTGTAAGTTGGAAGAAGCCAGATTGTATCTGCTTTTTGTAGAACATTCTGTATAAATCTTACATAAACAACAAAAAAAAGCCAAAACAACAACAACCTAAACACAGGGTCTTGCATACATTTTTAGATGAGTCACGTGGAGTGTATGTTCATCTATCTGTACATACGCACATACATATGCTCTCTATATAAATACTCTATAAAGAGCATATATAGGTAATTCACATGTTTTCTCACTTAACTATGCCTTCTGCAAGTTGATTTTATTTACTGTAAAATAAGTGGTTTTCATACCTGTTGTTTTTTTAATTCATGTCTTTCTGTTGTTTCTGCTGGGTTTCTACCAGCATATGAAACTATTCCAGATTTTATGTTTAACATCAAATTTGAAACTGAGTGGGGCACCATGACAAATTTCATATTGAGAATGTGCTCTGACCTTGAATGTGTTTCAAATAAATCCCTTATTCTTTAACAGCCTTCATTTTTCTGCATAAGAGAATAATCACTGTTTTGTTTCCTCACGTAATGGTTTAATTGCCACGTTCAGGGGTAAGTCAAAACCAGACAGCAGTTGCTTTGGCAACACTGATGATGACAATTCACACTTAAAAATGGAGTTCCTTTCTTTGGTGACACATGGAGTCATTAATCAATGAGGGACACGGCTGCTTGTGATAACAATTTAATAGTCTTGTTCATGCATCTGGCTCATTATTCATATTAAATTACAAGCATGACTGTTTGTTGTGCAACAAAGCTTCAGCTCCCTCTGTAATACAGAGCGCTCTGGTAATTACAGGATGACAATCCTTTTAATTGGTTTACTTATCTTACTGTTGGAAGATAGTTAAACTGTGTCACTTTCACTCCTCTAGTGCACCCCTCCTTATTCTCCCAGTTCACCAGCTCTCCTTGCAACAAAAGAACTGAAATGGCTTAAATTTTTATAGAGGTCCTGACAGCCTTTTCTGAAGTTTCTGTTAGTGGATTTTGGTCATAGTTAAAGCAATCAAAGCCTTCATCACTAGACTGAGAAGAATTTTAACAGGATGAGGATTACTGCTCACTGGAGAAGAATTTGCTTCAAGTTTAAAATGAGAGTTTGACCTTGAGTAGACTTCAGGCCATATTGTACCCACATCTATCTAACACTGTCAGAAACAATCATCTGGTTCATTTGATGGTTCTTCCTATAGTTTCCCATCTGAGGAGAACTATCCTCATCCATACTCACTATGGACATACATTTATTTTCTTGTGTGTGTGTATTTAGTATATAATATGTAGTCCTTAAGAGCCATTTACACATTCTGACATGAAGCATACAACTTTTTACACTGTTGTCACTGCAGTTGTAGATGTGTATTTGTTATTTGTCACCTGCAAAAAACCATAATGATGACATTATAAAAAAGTGCCAGAGAATGATCTAGCACCTCTAGGATATGGGTTTAGGTTTCACACACATTTAATCACTTGCTGAATGTGTTCTTAAGAGATTTTAATTTTAAAAAGTAGATGTTTGTCCATCAAGAGTTAAAATGATCGCTTTCAGGCACTGGTAGGTCATGTGCAGTAAGACCCTTCTGTCTCTCTTTAAAGTTACTGTGTGGCCAGCTTGATAAATATAACATAGACGGACTGGAGTATTCTTCCCAGACGTTTTTCATGAAGTTGTTTCTCCTATCTGTTCTCCTTTAGCTGTCTCAGTAATGCTTGTGCATTACTGGTTTTGCATTAAAATATGAGAAAGCAAAAAATAATCCCCATCAACCTAAAATAAATCAGGAAAGATACCTCACCTCACCCTTTGCAGTTATTAGGAATATCCTGTGTAAGGGCATATAACTTACAGCATACACTGATGGTCATCAACCTGCTTCACTAGACATATAACCTAAGTGTCTCTTAGGAGAATTGTCCAGCCTCTAGTTTTCAGAAAGCTGATCTTGATTTGAGGACTTCTGGGTGATGCTAGTTATGACTGAAGAAAATTATGTATGGGAAGAGAAGTGCTCTTTAAACAGTCAGAAACCAAACTGTTTTAAATATTCTAGCCAGCTCCTTGAATTCCATGAAATAAAAAATGAAAAATCCCTGTGGTTCACTGAGCATAGACCTAACATCCAAGTTTTCCTGTGATTTACTGCAAGATGCTTGCATCTCTTCTCGAAACTGAGGCATAGCCAGTCATCAAGCTGCATGGTTACCCTACAGGACTACATACCTTAAGGTTTTATGAGGAAGGAAGCCGGAAAATAATGTAAATCTTCCTTTTAAGAGAAGCAGCCATTTTAATTGCATTTCTGACAAAGCTAATGGGATAAATTTTAAATGGTTTTCTGGTGGCAGTTCTGTGCATCGGAGCCTGCCTGGCTCTATCTAAGTACTTATATGAAGTAAGTGGGCTGGCTACGTCCTCATCAGCAAAAGATGTCATGGAGCATTGCCACTAAGTTACTTGGCTAAAGGGGGAGGAGGGAAGTGCTGAGGGAGGAGAAGCGATTCTCATTTCTTTACCAAAGAAAGTGATGGGGGGGGAAGGGGGTGGAAATAAATAAATAAATTTCCATGGCAGGTGAATAACTGAAATTTTGTCAGTCTGAATTAAAAACTTAAATGCAGATAATACCTGTGCACTAGCAAAATCCAAGAGCACTTTTATTGCGCCTTGTTTCTACAAGTCTGTTCCTGTAAGTGGGGTTAGCTGCTTTCCACATGACTGTAGCTCTCAGGTGCGAATATGTCTAACTAGATGCTTGCAAGAGGCTCAATTTACTTACCTGTCCAGGCTTTGACGGAATACCTACAATTTAATTCCAGAATGCTATACTTAATATCCATTCACTGCCCACAAAGAATAAAAACACTTTTACCTCCCTAAATAATTTGGAAACCAAACCAAAATCTCACAGCAATCTGAACAGGAGAGGAAGGCAGTTAATAACGAGCTCTCCCTGAAGGAAAAATAGCAAAGAAGCTATTAGGATTTTTGCCTGTTACCTGTCCCCATAACAGAGTTTTGAAAGCTCTGACATCAGTGTGATAATCTGGATCATTTAAACTCACAGTAAATACATTTCACTCCCCTTGTTTTCTTGAAATACTGACTTGATTCTATCAACTACTTCACCTAAAATTGCGCTTCCTGACATATAACAACTCGTCATACAAACTATTCCATGAAGATTAATCTTCACTCTGCTGGAGGTAGACACCTCATTTTGAAAGCCTCCTGAGCAATTAAAGAATGTCATTTTCTGCTCTGAAGGGCACGACTGTTCTCAGCTCATTCTCCTTCTGTTGCTTTCTACTTCTCTTGTCACTGCAGCTGACATTTAACCAAGATGCTGTTTCTGAATTGTTTCTTTCTTCCCTCCCCATGCCCCTTCTTTTCTCCTTCATTCTTTCTTCTGTCAACATCTCAGTATTGTCTGTGGGATGATTGATGATGCTTGTTGATCCTTTAGCAAGGAGGGGTGAATGCTTCCATGCACCCTTTTAAGAAAGGGATATATGTTGGCATTTTAGTTATGTTGTAAAGTTCTTTGCTGCAAAAGTAGATGTCTTCTTTAACGCCTCCCTATACATGCCCCAAGCGCTTGTCACCCTAGTCACCAGCTTCACTACCTTCTACCCAGTATGATAGTTGTACATTACATGACCATAACCAAAGCTATTGTATTCAAAAAGTGAGTTGGATTGATGTTTCTAAAAGGAAAAAACTTAATTCTGTCTGTCTTGCCTGCATATCTTCTGTGTACTCTCTCTGATATTCTGTTATTGCAGGAATGTGTGATCCAAAGCAGCATTGTGGGGGAACAATTGAGTTGTTTTTAAAATAGCAAAATCTTTCTGACACCCTATTTTCCCCTTTCCAGTGTTACTAAGAAATTCCTGACAATGGAGATATATGCAGAAAGTAATTATATTAAAAAAAAAAAAATCAACAAACAAACCAACCATAAACTAGTTAGTGACCAAGTGGTCTTCAACCCTGCTTAGTCCTTCCTGCCAACACTATTGCAGATTTGCACCATGAAGTGAAAGTGAGCGGTGAAATAGCTAACCATCAGCAGTAACTGCACAGTTGTGATTTTTTTTTTTTTAATAGAATATGTCAGTTCTTACTGCCCTTAACTTGTTTTTTTGCATGCCCTAGCTATGGAGAACAATCTTAATTTGTTCAAAACCACTAAGATTAAGGAGGAATCATACACGGCTGCAGTGGTGGCAGTGTCAGAAATAACTCTCACCTCCGTAAGAGCTCCAGGTCTTCCACACTGTCTTTTACATAGACACAGCTGTTCCTTATCTCCTCTTGAATAAAATGGCACACTAGATTAAAAAGCATTTTTTGAAGAAAATTTAGTTCCATGTATATAACAATTGAACTATCTGTAATCTAACAATCCTTTTCTCCGCAGTCTCCTTGCTTTGGTGGTGGGAGAGTGGGGGGTGGTGTAACATGATGTAATGTTAACCTTGAATTTCTGTCTCTCTTTGATTATATCTAGCCAGATGTCTATAATGCATGTGTCCCTGACTTTAATTTCTGGGGTCATCCTAGGAGTTCTTATTAGGTACACAGAGGTACACGGAGTGACAAGCTTGTTAGTTATTTGGGATGTGTACATGTACGGAGATATTGTAGCTTCCTCATACCAGCGATGCACTTACCACAGTTTGAGATGTATTCTGACTCTTCAAAGCTCAGTGATATGGCAGGTGAAGTTAATTTGGAGACTAGCCCATGTGATTTTGAGCAACTAGCTAAGTAAGGAAAGGTCAATGCTGAGAACTTGGTATTTACATCCTAAATATCCATAATGTAAAGGGTAGAGGAGAGCAGAGGACCTTCTGCTAGGTGGTATAATGAGGGAAACCTGAATTAACAGATGGAGTCAGTACAGGCAAGATTAGTCACTGAAGGACATGTGCTCATGTTTGGAAGGAACTTTGATCTGGATGGATTTAGGTGAGATGGGTTGTGTAGGTACAAACCTCCTCTTCCATCCTGTACAGCTGGCCATTTATTTGTCAGGAGGTCTCTTAGGGGACATGGTGGCTTATCTGTAGAGGCTCTGTAAACGGCAGCATTACCTACAGACTGTCTACTAAATTTCACTCTGCTTAGAAGTCACTGCCTTGCTCTAACAGCTTTGTTTTCTCAATATGTGTTGTGTAGACATTACCTAATTCATGCACTTCTCAGTCACAGTGATTTAATAAGATCTGAAACCCAGGGGGCTGGATGGGTTGTTTAAAGTCATCCAGCAAGATGAAACCAAGAGGGTTAGAAGTCAGTACTGAGTTAAATATTGGAAACTCTGCTGCCACTGAGATCCCAGATTCTCGTGCTGGTGCATACAGATGCAAACCACTGATAAATGTTTGTAACTGAAACAGAAAGAACAAAAACAAAGAGGAAATTGCCAAAGGCATTACTTGTGTCAAAGGAAATATCTCTTTTTGCCTTTTGATGGATGAGACCTTGTGGGCTTTGTCCAGACAGCACAGTGGATTACTTTTCTCACTTTGACTGACACCCATAACACACACACACGCTTTAGAAGATTAGAAAGACACAGGAGTCCAACAGAATTAAACCCAGGAAATGGCCGGGTAATTAAAGGCAGTAGCACAATGAATATGCGTACAGGTGCTGAAACAGGCAACTTAAATCTTCGCTTTTTCTAACTTTCAACTCTTGATTTTGTAGTCATAGTAACATTCGTTTAATAGGGTATGTCATTGCCTGCTTTTGGAGGAAGGAGTAAATCCAAACCATTGAAATCTTATCTCATAGAATCATAGAATGGTTTGGGTGGGAAGAGACCTTTAAAGATCATCTAGTTCCAACCCCCCAGCCATGGGCAGGGACACCTTCCACTACACCAGGTTGCTCAAAGCCTCATCCAACCTGGCCTTGAACACTTCAGGGATGGGGCATCCACAGCTTCTCTGGGCAACCTGTTCCAGTGTCTTACCACCCTCATTGTAAAGAATTTCTTCCTTATATCTGATCTAAATCTACCCTGTCTTGTCTTGACACCACATGGGGCATATCTACATTCAACACAGTCCTATGCCTTTTGAGCTAGTGGGGAAACTGTCACCTGTAAATTTGCCATCTCATTTAAACTAGAAGAGTGCGACAGTGTTCCAAATAGATATAAATATGTATTTACCCTAGAGGAATGGGGAGACACAAGAATGTAAGTTCCACTTCAGATTTTCCAGGAAATCGTGTGATCGTCTGTCTTTCTGGTATAGACTTTTCTGTGAGATTTTTCTGTGCATATTCTACTTCTCTCATTTCCTTTTCTTAGCACTTTTCTGATTTCCTCTTACGTTTTCAGTCCTGGTTGTCCCCTTTGGCTATCTTATCCCACGTACATCCTTCCTGTGTGTCTTAGTCTGTTTCTGCAGATCTCACGGCTCAGGTTCTTATTCTTTTTCTTAACCCTATATCCTTATTCACTGTTCAGCCAGACCTCTTCTTTCAGCTCTTAGTCCCCAAATTCATTCCCTGCCAGTTTCAATTCCCAGCTTTCGGTAGATTTCTTTCTATAACTTGTTTCCTTTTGTGTGGTGTTTGGGACAAGTTCTCTCTTCATTTCACTTGGACAGCTTCTTCCTTTTCGTGGCAGGGTATTGGAGAAGTCACTGAGAGCCTGGAAGGGATGACCACCTTCTCAAACGTGGTCTGGTTTAGTCCGATAACCTCCACTGCTTTTCACCTCTTAATGTGAGGATTTTAAAAGCGCATTACTAGTGCTAAGAAAACCAGCAACCAATGAACCTAAGGAGGCTTAGTTTTTGTCAGTATAATAAACAAAGGGATCTGAAGACACACATGGCTTAGATTTGTGTGGTAAGAAAATCCTTTTGTGCAGACTCAGTTGTATTAAAACCATACTGGGAAAGCCAAACCTCTTAATATAAATGTCTGAATATTTTAGAATTATCTCCCAAGAATTTACTTGGTCCTTCACGTTTCTAATATCACAGTGGAAACCCCTCAGGAAAATGACATTCTTATCTTCAGTAGTGAGGATCCTTTATTTGCTACATTAAACATTTACAGACCAATGTCTAATTTCCCCAGTCCCCTGAGGTATGTCAGACTCAAAATGAGTTTTCCTGGCATTCACATCTACCTTAATGATCTGTCTTGAGGCTGTTTTGTTTGGGATTTGAGTGGGTTAATCATGGTATTTAGCTCACAAATTGAATCCTTTCATAACAATAAATGGGGAAGTTAACTAGATTTTATTTTTTCTTCATGGTGCCATATACAGTATATTCAGGCTTCTTCCATTTGTGTCCTCAATACTATTAAAGAGTTCAGTAGCTTTAGGTATTCAGCTTAATGGGCAGTTAACAGGTGGAAGAGTTATTTGTTGTTTATAAATTCCATAGCTAATTTCATGAGGACTTAAGAAATCACTACTAATCTTGCAGTTAATTAGAGCATCACACTAGCCATACTGCTGCATCTACCCAACGTTTCTCCTGCCGATACTCGATTTTGGTTAGTGTTGCTAGGAACAAAAAGCTTTCTGCAGTGGTGGTTCAGAATATGAAGCAACTGTCTGCCTGTCTCGTCTCCTGGGGTTCTTGCACTGCTGCTCTTCACTGCAGCATTAAAGGCTGTATCCACAGCTCCCTGGACAAAGTCCTTCTCGTCATTCAGGGAGCACAAAGAAACTGGGAGCTGGATGCAAGTGGCCAGAAGAGCAGGCGCCTCAGGAGAAAAATGTCTGGCACTTGAATGCTGTGGTTTGGCTCATGTTCTGAGACTATGCCTTATTTCTGGCATATTCCCATGTGTGGATATACCCATATATTCACAGGAGCAGACAGTGTGTGGGTGTATGGGAAAGTCGCTCTGCAGTGCCTGTGCTCTTAATGGAAGACTTTGTCCTCTCATGTCTCACCTAGCATATCTAGTAATCCCTGTGTTCCAGAGCACTGTTCTGTACTGTCCACACCCTCACCCATATAGGACTACTCAGAAAAAGCAGAAGCTCCTTTATTCTTGGATGAAAGTGTCCACAATGATGTTGAATGCCAGGTATGTTAACTTTATGCCTTTAACTGATTTATTATGAAAACTCATTTTGCCCCTATTGCACAGCATTGCCCTATATTTAAAATAAGCAACAATCCCATAGTTTCAGTCCCATTATCAATCATTTAGGATTTGCTTTTGTTTTCAAACAGCAGCTATTGTGAAGCACTTTGAAAATCTTGGCTGCATGGTGCATTGTGCATACTTACTGTGGTTTATGATAAAAATGAGAGCTAGGAACATTTTCCTTGCTGAAAGTCAGATGGGTCTTGCAAAAAAAAAAAAAACAACCAAAAAAAAAGAAACCAACCAAAAAACGCACCCCAAAAGCCCCCCA
Source organism: Sagittarius serpentarius (assembly GCA_034782735.1). Taxonomy (NCBI): domain Eukaryota; kingdom Metazoa; phylum Chordata; class Aves; order Accipitriformes; family Sagittariidae; genus Sagittarius; species Sagittarius serpentarius. The sequence continues at coordinate 20,052,355 of JAVKLA010000024.1, read as the reverse complement.
AAAAATCCCAAACAAAACCAAAGCCTTTGGTAAACAACATTACTGTAGTGTAATCCAGTAACGGCTTAACAGATTTTCCAAAAGAGCATGGACTATATGAAATGGAACCATTTGAGACCCATCTCACGCACCTTATTCCTTAGCTAGCCATTGACCCAAAAAGCTATAGGTCATGCTAATTCAGGATTTCCAGACAGCAAAAGCTGCTCATTTCTTTTTAAGGACAAAGTCATCCAGCCCAGAACCCCAGAGTTGTTCTATGACCACCAAGAATAGATGGGACATAATTAAATTAAATCTGCGAATCATGACTTTTCTTCTTCACTAGTTCGATGAGACCCATAAATGTCACCACTAAGCTATCTATTGCATACTGGTTTCTTTTCAGACCTTTTGGTGGATTTCTTTAGAATTCCAAATGTTCGTAAGGTCCTTCTCCTTTGGGTTGTCAGGAATGGTGATAGTTAAGGATTTCATTTCGGTGTTAGCTGTGTTGTTTCGGCAGGTCAAAGCTCTTGTCCCTATTAAATGCATATACTCCTTCGTGAAGGAAGGAATTCAACAGAAAAGAGACAAAATCTGAGGTGACAGTTTATGAGCCAGTGGTGTAGCTCCCTAGTGCTCTGTAGCTATTGGAAGTGTAGTCGTGTCTGCTGCAATTCACTTTTTAGTGCTATAAATGAATTTAACAAACGCTTCTTTCAGTAAGGGCTGCAGAGGGATCTGCTGAATTGAAACTAGATAGCCATTAAGTACTCTCTACAAAGAGCTTAAGGGTCTCCTGTCAGAGCAGGTTAAGCAATAATAAACACTAAGGAAAGAGAATCCGTTTGTGACCCAGAGCATCGGAGCACGTAAAGCAAACCTCGTGATTGACCCTCCTTCCACTCACTTGTCTCTCAGTCTCTGTTCTTTAATGGAAAAATCTGGGAGGTCGCAATGCGCACTGTTCCCTTCTGGCCTTTCTGAAAACGCGCAGGTGGGTTGGCATCACTGTTGGACGTCAGTGTTGCTTCAGGAGAAGCACGAGCTCTTCCTTTCTCCCCTAGTCTTCCTGCCTACCCCCTCTTTATGTTCTTGTTTCTTCCTCCATTTTTTTTTCCCCTGCTTCTGGTTTTCCCGGCTTGTTAGCTGTTCTGCTGTTCAAATTACTTTCCAAACAGGATGCTGGCGGTATTGTTGATGTGTCCCCAGAGCCCTGCACTGGCCTCTGAGGCCCGTAATGACCTTGACTGCCCTAGGTGCTCCCCTACTCTCCTCCCTGAAACCACTGAGCTTCTCTTTGTGCTTCTAGACTTGGTGGGCCACAAAAATATGAGCCGTGTTCCCCATTATCTTTTAGCGCCATCTTGTTCTCTTATCAGAATGAAGAGCTTCTTGGCAGATAAATATCTCTGCCCTTTAATCAACTTCTTTTGAATGGCAGGAGGGGCTGCAGCACAGTTGTTTTTTCTGTTCATCTCAGAACTGTCAGTGACTTTATGTTGTTTCTTGTTATCCAGTTACCAGAACTGTTTATGAGTTGATATTCTGCTCTCCTTCTGGAATACTTCATATGAGGATTTAAATCTCTTTCCTGCTGCTCCCCTAGTTTTTTTGGCCATTGTTTGATTAAGGACCCTCCAGGGAGAAAAAAAGAACTTTATTCAGTTACTCAGTTTTAGAAAATCAGGCACTCAAGAGTTTTCGTTTGTTTTCTTTTCATTTAACGAGATCTTAGTAGGTAGCTGTCTTGGTACCTTCCTTGTGGACTCACATATACTTCTCTTCTCTTTTGTTCTTTTTGTGTGTTTGTTTTGGATTTTTTTTTGGCTGCAAGAACAGAATGGCTATGGAAGCCTAAATCCCCTGTTATTAAAAATGCTGCCCTCAGCTGAGGGGAATTATTTGCTGTATTTTCACAAGTTCTCTTCTTCTCTGTGAGAAAATATGGAGATGTTGTGTCAGTTTTGTGTGTAGATGGAATAATGTCTGTTTTGATTTGAAAGCAGCCTTACATCAAAATAACACGGTACTGGACAGTTTTCTCCGAAATCAGGTTGTGACTTTTATTACTTTAAATCATTTTTGTAGACTTTTAAGAGTTCTGAAAATGAAATATCACTCTCTCATTTCAATGTATAAGAGCACTCCCCTAAACTCTTGTTGTATGGTATGTTCCTTTCTTTGCAGTTAATAATTGATGTTGACATCAGACAATGAAGTACACAATTTTACCAAATCTGCTTTAGCTTCTTCAATATGAAAGACAGTTAAAACCCAAAATTTTTGGTACTTATAAATGCGTGAAACTAACTATGAATAATATGTTCCTGCTTTTAAATTACTGTTAAGATTTAGATAATAGAAAGCTTGTGTGAAGACATTAAAAAAAAAACAAACCAAAAACCAAAGCATATTGCAAACCTTTAAAAGTTCAAGAGACTTCAGCTAAAGAGGTTTTTCTTTGGTTTTGATTTTCTAGCCATTCCCCTAGGAATTATAGTTGTACGAGGAGATTGTGACTTGGAGACCTGTCGTATGTATATTGACCGTCTACAAGAGGTGAGGTTTTTGTGAACTCAGGTGTTATTTTAATCTACATTATGCTTCTTTCAGTTCTGAGCGCAGAGATCTAATATTTGCAACAACCATATATTAAGAGTATTGCAATTTGCCTACTACTCAAAACAAAACTTTAGAGTTACGATATGATAATAAAAGCAGGAGTAGCAATGAAAAATATTTTCTAAACAGGAAATGCAAAGTCATACTGGCTCCTTTTCAATGATAACAGAATTGATGTGGATGGGTGTGTTTACTTCTCCTTGAATTGAAATCGAATACCAGGACTCTCCACATACCTTGCTGAAATTACATAAACTATTGATTAGAAATTGTATTATGTAAGGATAAACATCGTGGTATTCGAGTGGGTCTAATTATGCAAACGTTATTCTCTAATACTGCCATGGAGTAATCTGAGATACCAATAAACACTACAAATATCAACTAGATATTTCCAAATACACAAAAATGTATGCTTATGCAGCTAATAATAATGTTGTTCTTATTGTCTTGAACACCTTGCCTCAGGAGAGTTCATTCTACAATACGGTTTGGGAAATGGAGACTCTAAATGCCCCATTACCTGAATAATTTTAAGTGTGTATGCCTTTAGTGATAAAACTAATGGATTTTCATTAACATACTGTCTCTGACTTTTTAGTCTTTTACTGATATCTTTCAACAACATTTACAAGTGGGAGGACATTATGTAGGTTTCTAAATAGGTGGTCCAATTTACATAGGAGCTATGAACCTCATCCCTCCCATTGAACTCTTTGAGACCCACTGACTTCCCTGTGGTTTTGAAACTCTGCACTTGCAGCCTGAATACAGGCCTTAGTATCTCACTACGGACTTTCGCTTTTTTGCGTTTCAGCCAGGATTCCCTTCATCAAATGCATTTCTGAACATTCAGACCTGAGGTGTGGCTAGTATGATCAGACATAAAACCATATTTTAAGGTCATGCATATTTGAACTATTCAGTAAAGGAAAATTACAATGAAATAATTGTGATGACATTCTCAGCAGATTACCAGTGTGATCTCATACTCAGCTCAGGCAATTTAATGGCCAGTATTGGGCGGCGAGTGGTTGTACAGCCTTGGAGGAAGCACAACTAGAAGTTCTGGTTGAATTACCCATAGCGGTTGTGGAGCAACTGTATTTCTCCAACCTTTTGCAGGGTTGTACGACTTTTTTTTGTGTGCTTGATTTGGCTCAGACCCATTTGCTGGGAATGAAGCTGCCAAGGTTTTCTGCACTCTGCCAGCTTGTATGCCAACTATGGTCTTTAGGCCAGGCATTTTGGTAGGCTATGTCATGAGTTAAAACTATTTGACAAAATCTCTGTTAAAATAAATCAAATTCCTGGACCCTGCTAAATGCCAGGGTCATTCTGATATGACCACCCTGACATGAGGTTGTCTTAAAACCGGGAGAACTGCCAGTGGTTTTCTTTAGTGCATTAATTCCTCAGAAATGTTTGCAAAGAAGATGTATAGATTTTAGCATCTTTTCTTTCATTTTGTTGCTGATATTCTAAATTTAAATAGTTTTCATGGAACAAATTAGTCTGTGATATGGTAAAGATCCATTAACATAATTTCTATACTTTTAAAACTGTTTTTTTGACCACATGCATGCAAATCTAAACTTTAAGTGAGCTTTCCATGACTATTTTGTAATGTTTGTTTCATATGCTTAAAACCAGAGAGAAATGCTTGCAAAATTATTTGTGTTTGCCCAATCACTTCAGACAGTAGAACTGCAAAGAGCTGTTGTTGCTTTAATTCTTTTCGTCATCTCTGTGTCTTTCATTCTCCTGCTAGGACCTACAGTCGGTAACTTCTACTACACAGAGAGTTCATTACCAGGTAAGATAAGCTTACCTTTTAGTATCAGAACAAAAAGAGGCTTAATAATGTGGACGGCACTCTTTGCATCTGAACCCAGGTTTTCTTTTTGTTAGATACCTGTATGTTAGATGAATTTCTGATTGTCATTTACCCTCAAATGTTGGAGGTTCATTCTGCTTTCCCTTGGACAATCCTTTTCCTTGCAAAACTTATGAAATCATCTTTAAAATTAGCACAGCGTGATGATGCAAGTGCTATTGCAATGGCAGTGCCTTGCACATTGAAGCAAATGAGTGAATGTCTTCTGTAGAACAAATGGCAAAAGTAAAATTTTTTCTCTGAGAAACTGAACAATAACATATGATATTGCATAGCTGTAGTAATAAAGTCTATCACTGAGAAAAACAAGTGTGCTAGCAGGCCTAACCTTTTAATAACTCTGTGCACCACAGTCATCTACCTTTAGTTTAAAACAATCTTCAGAGTAGTTTTCTAATCCGTCCTAGGCAGAAATGTCTTTTGCATGTAACAAACAGGTTCTAGTTTTAGGTGGCTAGTTTTTAAAATTAGTCTCTTTGTGCATTTTACAACTTTATTCTACAATTCATGCAATATAGAACTTGCCTTTACAGTTGGAAGTATTGTTCAAGAATGTATATTTCTCTCAGCAAAATATTGCACTACACAGTGCTTAAATTGGGAGTAAGCTAACTCAGACTAACTCTACTGACTCCTGAGCTGATCTGACATTAGCGCAGAAACTTGACAGAAACCATGGTGAGTTGACACAGCGCCTAGGACCACAAGCCAAGTTTGCACGGTGTTGATAGCCTTTTCCTAGATTTAACAATGCAAGTCTTGTTGGGATCAGGAGGAATGAGTTCACTGAGAAAGCATACAGAGATCCAGTTGATGGGAACCCATTGTGGTGAAACTGCAGATAAGTTCTTGGGGCTTAATGATTACCTGGGTGATACAGAATTCCAGTTTGGCAAGACTGCCTGTAAATGTGCTGAATGCAGGAAGGTACTATGAGAAAATGTAATTTAGCATGTTTTCCTGAAGTTGCCTTCTTCATACCAGTTGTCGATTTGTTTCTGCATTTCCCTGTCCAATTTTAACCTCATATTTTTGACATTTGTATCAATCATTGCCCCGGAACTGAGTTTTACGGCAGTGTTAGTGTCTAGCAAATTGGCTAATAAACCAGCATGTATTATTCTGTAACCTAAGTGGCTGCTGACTGCTCCATGCATAGGCAACTGCCTGAGGTAAAATGAAGAACTAAATCTGCGTGTAAGAAAAGGGCCAAAAGAGAGTATGAAATATCAGAAATCAGTCCCGTACTTGGCTTTAACCTCTGCAGTTGTATCAGTATATAAACTAATTGCCTAGCCATCTTCTCTAGTGCACATCAGTATAAAATCCCTAACATACTAGCAGTTTTTTATGATGCTGCATTTTGAATGCACCCCGCTCTGTGTTTGTCTTCAGCACTTGTTTATCCTGGATTCTTCTAACATTGGTTTATTCTCAGTGGGTCATTTCTACAAACTGTCTTATTAGGTTAATTTGAGGTTTGTTCCATGTTTGTTAGTATCCTTCTACGTATGACAGAAAGGGGAAGAAGCAGGGTATGAAAGGCATGAATAAGGTGCTTGAGTTGATGGAACTGTCATCTTACCTCACTAATAAGGTGTCATGGGTACTTTTAAGTGTCATAAATGCAGTTCTCTTGCATGATTCCTCTGCCACTCAAAACATGGGGAGTCAGCAGAAACATCAGCAAGCCCAGGTGCAAATGAGAAAAAATTATGCTGGAGTTGTCTTTCATTCTGTTTTGTTTCTCTAATGAGTTTAATGCTCGTAAAATACCATTCTCATGGGCCTGAGACTTCCCAAGCTAGTTCTGCAGTGGAACTCTAATGAAGTCTTGGAAGGAGCATATCACAATATGCAATTTGTGACCTGAATTTACATTTACCAGCGTTATCCCTATCTTCATTTACCCAGCATTATGTACTCTGCTAGGTCTGTGAATTTTTACTCATTTCTCCTCTTTGTATCATCTACGTTTTTAGTATGCACCGTTACCTTTGGATGTTTTCTTCCTTTTGTCCTTTGTATCCCAGTCCTCAACTTTCTGCAAACAGTGAGCTAAATATTAAGATACATAAAGCTTTGTGCATGCAGATACATAGACATTAGCAAACCTAGTGGATTTCAGAAAACCCTTGACTCTCCCACGTACACCTCAGTTGTGATACAGGCAAACCTAAGCATCCCACAACTCCATAAGCCCGTATTAGAGAAAGACATAAATGTGTTTTAAACCTGATACTTAAACCACTGAGATATGTCATTTTGTCCTCGTGTGCAAAAATAGTTCTCTTTATGGAATGTGATGCTGTCATTGACTTCAACTCTCCTGTAATGCACAGAGGCTGGAGACAAAAACCTGTACATGAGAGCAACGTTTATGGGATCAAGTAAAATCTTTCAGTCTATATGTGGGAGAGAATTGAGACTTTTATTTTTATCAAGGTGGCTATAGATGGCATCAGAAGACATATATGTATACATATTCTTTTAGTCAAGCGAAGTTTGTAAGTTGCTGCAGTAACATTTCAGACAAGACCTGTTGCCAGGACTGTAGCCAAACTCTAGGGCACGGAGGAGACAACAGATGAGTTGTCTGGGGCCGTCTTTGCTTTCCTGCCCTGGATAACCAGAAAGAAAAGGCAATAATAGATGGTTCCAGTCAATCCTAGAGGCAGAAGCTAATAAGATGAATCTTGCAAAAGCTGTCATGATACCAAATGAAATTAAAAACATTTTGTAGCAGCTTCGTGCCAGGCACTGATATGCATTTACCTGGCTGAGAAATGAGTGTCCATCAAAATGCAAAATGCTAATCATCATCACAGCTGTTTGAAAACACCGCAGTGCATGCAGGTACCCTGCTGCCCAGGAAGCTGGGGAAGCCAAGAACTTGTGTGTATCTGTACAACATCAGCGTGGCCTCATTTTTACTCAGGCGGCTGAAAAAGTGTCAGATACCTTTATTTAAATCAAAGAGCAATGTCTGACTCCTAACATATGAGAACATTATTTGCCCTTCGGTCAATTTGGGAATTTTTTTACCCAGTCAGACTGAAATGACAACTTCCTTCAGCATTCTTTGAGATTTTCCTGAGGTTGAAGAAAGCAAACTGCTTCTTTCCCATGGTCTTACTGACACATGTCTGGGCAGTCTGGGGAACTGAAGTGATGAAACTCCCATTTTTCTGTCGTTATATTCTTTATTATTTTCTTAACTTTTTCTTACACATGGCTACGGATATAAGTATTTTAGAAATATGTCAGACTTGCAAACCAGTAAGATAAATTGCTGAGAAATATCTATTACTTCTAGGTTTTCTTAATGATAGAAACACTAGGCAGTAAAAGCAGAAGAAAATATATAGGTAACTGCAAACCTTTGAGAATTTGTATGAATGTTGCAGATGTGTTGGGTATGTCTGATACACCATAAACTTTCATTTTAACTCTGTGTTGGTTGTTTCTACGCTTTCCCTCTTCTTGTATACAAAGCAGCCTCGCTCTCCTCCTTCAAACCATGCACGTGGTGTCACCTGCCTGAGGGAATGGTGGGTTTTGTGTCACTTGGAGTCTCTCACTTAGGCTGAATGCCTTTCTAAAAGGTCTGCTGTAGCTCAGGCTGGAGCGGTGGATTTCTGTGTTATGCTAGGGGTTAAGCGTTCGTAGCCCTGTTGTCCCTTCTGGCTGAAAACCCATGCTTGTTTGAAATCCCTTTTTGGAACTCGCTCTTTCAGCCAGCCTTTACTTTCTGGTGTTGGACCTTCAAACAACTACTGACCTGATAAAACTGTACAATACCCAATATGAAAATCGTTTGTCCTGCGTACTGCTGTCAGGAAAGGTGCTGGGCTCCTGTGTGATATTCTGAGAAGTCCCAATGAGATATCATTATATCCTGGTCTGTTTCCACCAGTTTATGCCCATATTATGAAAATATGTACATATACATTATGCACATTCTGTGCTTTCTGTGCAGAGCAATACTTTTCTCAAAGGTATCTTTCCTCCCCATTGCTTCTACTTTTTCTTTTCTTGCCTTGTGCTTTTGGTATACCACTCTGTAGTCTGTTGTCTGAAGGAGGAATAAAGTTTAATCTTGAGCTCTTATGTGCCTGAATTTACATCATTCACAGATGTGCTGATTTTACTGCTTAAGATGTAAATAGGGATAGAATCTGGCTCTGTACAAATTTTGGGTGTGTGCCCGAGATACACGCTGTTGTGTTTTGTCCTGTGCAAATCTATTTGTGTTTAAACATTGTGTCCCAGTGGCTTTAGGAGGTTGGCTGGCTATCCACTGGCAGCATGGGGCAGAGCCATGGCCATCCTCTGCTTTCTGAGATCCCTTTTGCCTCTCCAGCTCAGTGAGAGCTGAAAAAGCAAGGGGCCGCCTGTTTGACACCTTGGCGAGTACAGGTCAGGAAGAAGGCCTGTTCCTGAAATAACATCCAATGGCTCCCAAGGAGCCCGTCTTTTTAGCCAAAACAGGAAGATGTTGATGTAGGATGTCTGTTTGCTTGGCCAACAGTGGTCCCCCGGTCTGCGCTCTATGTATTTTGGGTGTAGGGAATAACACTTTTTTACCCTGATGTGCATTTGGGACACACCAGGGACAGGCAAAGTGGGCAGTTGCTTTGAGTGGAAGACCAGTGCAGGTGGGAAAGAGTGTAAAAATACTGAGCCAGAATAAAAGAAGGTGACCGGCACACAAGAAACAAACATAGTGATTAGAGTTCATGGCTGTTGTTTGATACTGATGTGTATCTTTTTGACATCTTTCACGTCTCTCTATTCCTGTGTCCCCACAAATAAGGGGGGGCTGTAGACAGCTAAGAAAGCTGGTTTTGATCCAAAGCTTTTTGGTACTGCTGAGCTGAAGGGAAGGGGATAGCCAAGGATGTGGCTGAAGCTAACCGTGTGAGTTTTACTCTCTTCTATATTACAGTCAAACCCTGATGTCAGTGAGGAGCAAATCCAGCGAGTTTGGGCTATGTAGGTTTTGCACATTGTGCAATGTCAGTAGAGCAAAATAAAAAAGCAGAGACTAGAAAATAGTCCTTTTAAGAGAAAAAAGTCTGTTTTTTTTTAATGTCATTTCCCTGCCCTATCCAGGACCAAGAAAGCTCTTTCCCCAGAGTACTTTCTGTTCAGAGGCTATCTCCTAGATGGTGCTTCCTAGATGGTAAGTGCATCTCCTTTCTCTTGTGCCTGGTATGCTGCTTGCTTCTGGTGTGCATGTGAAGGATAGTGCATCTGAGCGCATTACCATGGAGGGGTAACTGTCCCTTCTTGTTACACTGAGCAGGTAAAAAAGGAGCTGGGTGCCTCCCTTTCCCCTCTGGAAACAGAAACAAGCTCTTCCTCTAGCAATCAAAATATCTGCTGTAGCATTGTCACCCCAAGGAGGCATGTTCTTCTAAGGGTGCTTAGCGGTTTGGTTTATTAGTGTCTCTGCTGTGATGAGCAGCGCTTACGGCGTGGCAGTGCCTGGGCTCAGAGTGCAGCTGGCTGTGGCAACACGCTGCTGCTGGTAAGGCTGCGTTCTTCACTCTGGTTTCTCTTTAGGTACTATAGTGTTTAGGTGAGGGGAATGTACCGTCCTTTCCCTGTAAGAGTGCACTTCATCTAACTCCCTGGAGAGCTGCACTTGCGTTTGACCCAGACTTTGTCAAAGCAGACAGCTTATCTGGGCTTTACATCAGGGTCCAGAGCACTGGAATTAGCAGCTAAAATTGATGGCAGCTGCTTTTGCAAAAGCTTCGGCACGGGGAGACCAAAATTTTTATTGTTCTAAACAAAAATGATTTCTCCTTGGCGATGTCTAATCACTCTTCCTTGTCTCTCGTGAGGGAAATTGATAAAAAACATATTGAGAATCTGTATGTTTTTTGGGGAAAGCTGGGTGGGTAGGTGCATTCAGTTTTTGTCTTTAGGGATTTGATATACCCTTGTAGTGCCAAAACCTACAATGCTTACATCACTCTGCTCGTGTCAAGACTCTGGAATGAACAAATCTGATTTGACTGGCCAAACTAAATGCAATGCAGAAACAAAAAAATGGCGTGTGATGAAGCACATTGTAGGTGATAAAATACTTCTGGGTTTAGTAATGTAAATCATTTGGCAGTGACAAGATTCATGTTAGGTGCTTTATTAGTTAATCTCCCCTATTTTCATCTGTTTTTCATGAATAACATAAATCTTCCTTGAGTGTATTGGTAATTCAGGTTGAATATCTGTAGCCATGCATTTGATTTACAAACTGCTCCCAAGCATTTTATTGTTCTTTAAATTCAGAATTTGAATTAATCCTATTAGACCCATCAGTTTCATTATATGCTTGCTATACTCTCATGAGAACAATGCAGCTTTTTCTGTCATGTATTTTAATGTAATCAGTTCTTCTTATAATCATGAAATTCATTTGGTATGTTTTTTTAGTATCTATTTCAAGTTAATAATTTTGGTGAATATTGTTTTGTTAAGCCTCACCTTTAAATTCACCATTTAATGGGATAGGAATATGGACATAATGAATGAATCGGATTGTGTTCTTGTGAAACCAGTGTGACTTCACTGACACAGAGGTTGTCTTATGTGGCAGTGATGTTAGCTCAGCCCTTCTTGTCCTTGCAGTTCTGCTCAGACCATTTTCTTCACTGCAGCTCTGTTGTTTCTCTGTCTTGCAGCAACTTCTGCTGATCGTTTTTACCGCATTGACAGATCTCAGGTAAATCTTTATTGGGTTACCATTTCTATAGATTTATTTTTTTTTTAAAGCTATGTCAAATGCAGCTTAAAATGAATTATCTGCCATTCCTCCTGTAAAATGCGACTGATGTCTCATGAAAAGTAGAGAAAAAATTCTGGGCCATTTTTTTGTTGATGTTACTCGCATCGTTTCACTGAAGTTTTTCATCTGCTGACCATCTGCCCTTCTGTTTACTACTAATCTGATGTACAGATCAGAATTTTCTACATTTGTTATCCTTACCAAGTCTTACTAAGGGCATCTGTGTGGCACCAGAGTATTTGAATTCATCTCTTCACTGATGCTTTTAGTCACCAGAAGTCTTGATCCTGTGTGTGTGATATGGAATAGCTATGGAAATGAAGGTGATGTTACAAGTTGAGAATTATGAAGAGAGCTCTATGAAATATTCCCAAGGAACCCCAAAACAGTGTGTAGCTCCGTTGGATTCAAACCTGTGGTATAGATTTGACAATCTGAATATATTTTCTAAAAGACACTTTGAAAATTTTACAGAGCTTTTGGTGTTTCTGATTTGTAGCCAGAACAGGCCAATTAGTGGCTCAGCTTTAAGTGCAAACTGTTGATTTCATACAGTGGACCTTGTACCTGGTCCTCCTGAGAACTGTGTAAGCTGTTTCTGAATCACTCGAACATACGACTGTTTCCTAGCAAAAGCAGCTGGTGGTTTAGTTCAAGCAGAAGGAGCCGTGGCTTTAGTTCAGAGGTCCCAGGTTCAGTGTTTGTGTGTAGCCACCATGGGACTTCTTTGCACACAGTCATATAAATGCTTTGAGGAAGTTGTACTTTAACATTTGAAAAGCAAGGGTGAAGAAGATGCTGCCACAGTTTAAACTGGACAATGTGACTTTGTTTGACTTATTCCGCATTTCTTCAATGCTTGACTCTGCACAAATGGTCATCTTTTCCTCTACTCCTTTTCCCTGTGTTTCTGTGGGGAAAACATCAATACTGTGTGATGGTCCGAGGGCACAAACGGTGGGAAGTTTCCTGCCCATTTGCCTGCCTAGACCAAGCCTGCTCACACTCGGTGTTTTTTGAAGGACAATGAGCCTTCAGTGGCAATAACACAAAAGAGAGACTGAGAAAGAGAGCTTTGGTAATGGAGACGTGAAACCAGAATGTACAAGCAATAGAGGTCTGGGAGAGTACCCCCAAACAATGAAAATTTCTGTCAGCCATTATCGGAGGGCAGACCTTAGGCGTTGGTCCTCATTTCAAATTGCAAACCTCGGCTTTCGGGTAGACCTCCAGTTTTCAGCTGAATGACATAGAGTCACTTAGTAGCAGCCTTTTAAGTGTTGCTGTGAGTGTGAAACTTGCTGGCTGAGAATCTTGTTTTGCTTGAAAGCGATGAAGTATTTATTGGTGACTTCAGTGGCACTGGTTTTAGCGTGTGTGTGTGTATCTGTATGCGCTTAAAAAAATACACAGACAAGAGTCCCATGAATGCTCTTCAGAGACCCTGATGTGCACCTAGCTTTCCTATAGCCAGCTGGGTGCTCTGAGAGACCAGTGATGCTGCAGGTTCATTATTTGTTCCTTGTATCACTCCAACAGGAACATTTGCACTTTGTGACAGAAATTTCGCAGGACGAGATTTTTATTCTGGACCCAGAGCTGGTAATGTCACAGCAGGTGGGGACGCCACCAGGAATGCCTGATCTGGTAGTGGAGCAGGCCTCTGGGTGAGTGGTGCTGGGGTCGGGCTTTCAGCGTCTGTATTAGAGTTGGGCATCTCTTTTCTGGCCCCCTTTTCTGAAGGACCAGGAGATGTGGGAGGGCAGATCTTAGGCGGGGACCTGGGGACAGGATCAGATGCAGTCAGGGTAATGACAGAAGGACGGGGGAATAACATCTACTCCGTTAGGCATCCTGGAGCACACAGCAGGACTGACGTACTTCAGCACCTTTCAACCTCCTCACACCCCTGGCTGTATCTGCCCCGCCACAAATCTGTGTCAATCAAGTTAAACCCCTTCTCTGCATGCTGAGGGCTGTGATGCAACTGAATAAGGCCCTGAAGCCCGTTGTGCCTGTGAATGATGAAGTGTCTCCGTTTCTTCTCATCCTCTGGGCGGACCAGAAGTGCTCCTATTCATCTTTAGGAACAATCTTGTACTCGTAGTGAATTAAGCCATTTTAGCTTGCTATGGGCTGAAAAATTCTGGGAACCAGTAAGCATAAGACAGCTTCACAGTGGAGTACGTGAGATAATTTCTGAGGGGTGAATGCCTTTCTCTTCCTTCTTCCCTCCCTAGAATATCAGATCGGTGGAACCCTGCGGTTCGAAAGAGGATGCTGAGTGACAGCGGCCTCGGCAAGATTTCCCCGCACTACGAGGTACCTGACAAACAAAAGGACGCCAGCCAGACACATATGCTGCAGTAAGAGCCCTCTGCATTCCTCTGCTTGATGATGCACTGTCACCGTCACCACAGACAACTCCTAATAGCTCCTTTAAGCTTAATGAATTGTGCTGACATGCTGAAATTACAGAAGTCCTTTTGCTTCTCTTCTGCTCCTCCCTTCTGTTTCTTCCTCTTTCGCCATTATTTTATGTTCTTGCCTTTGTTTTTTTTCCCTGTGGCACCCTGCACTCTTAATAAACCTAGATCCGAGTTTCCAAAAGTAAATACATTATTTTGGATGCCTGAAGTTCCAGCTAAGGGAACGTTCATGGCAACTGATTATGAGAAAGACCGAAGTGCTTCACCCTTGAGGTGGCTGAGCTCTGATGCAATGTGACAAAGCAGAGACCTCCGCAATTGCTGCTTACTTACAAGGATGTAGGCAATAGTTTTCATATAATCTTGAACCAGAGACACCGTTGTCAGTGTAGGATGACTAAAGAGCGATTTAGTTGCTGATAATTCCTCCATGTAAGAGATTTCCACCACTGCAATCTGGTTTGCCATGTTCAGATTTGTGTAAGAGCATCTGTTAATTCTTCTTGCCTGTTTTAAAAGTGGTTCTCAGCTTTTTGGTCCTTTCGCTTTAGATTTTCAAAACCAGCAGTAGATCCATAATCACCACCAAAGTTTAGATGGGAAGCACCGGTCTGAACTCTGTTGCTGCCTTTGAAAAATTCTAGTGTTTTGGCATTGTTTTTTTCCCCTCAAGTACGTAACATATCATTGCGTACATCAGTGCTGCTGTATGTTTCTAGTTCTACTGTATCTGGATCCCTGTGGATGAGTTTTAAAAATCGGTATAGAAAAATGAGACATAGTGACCGTGTGGTCCTTGTTTCAGTTTGTCTTTCTGTCTTGGCTGTGTGTGGAAGGGGGCTGCAAGGCGCCTGCCGAGTACAGCTGCAGGGCAGGTGCAGTGCGGGTGAGAGGCTGCGTAGCCATGTGGCTACACACTGGAAACTTTCCAGCAAAGTGGAAACTGCTGCCAGGAGACGGAGATGGCATGGTAAGAAGGGGTGATGCGGGTAGCACTGCCAGGAGACACTCACCTGGTTTTCTGCCATTACCCTGGGGGACTCTGGGTCAGTTCTCGGTTTTATGCTCTTTGCAATGTGAAGCCTGGTGAATTCAGGTTCAGTTTGCCACATGGCAGGACCCGAAAATTGGAGCTGGCAAAACTGGGTGAAAAATAATGCTTAGACACTTTTAGGCAGTGTGGAGAGATGGTGACAACATGTGGACAAACTTCTAATTGATAAAAGGAATTATTTTGTTTACATCAGTGTGTTTGCTTAGCTGGAACAATTGTGTTTGGTAGATTTGTTAATTACAGGCAAAGTCAGTAACACTGCCCAGAGTAAATTGCACCTGTCACTGCCTGCTATAAGGAATTGTTTTCTTTACAGCTTCTTTAAACTTTAATCGTTTTGGCTGAAAATTTTCATGGTAAGGCTCAGTCTTTGACTGATTCTTTTTCTTTTAGTTAAAACTTTAACAAAAAGTCAGTTGTTTCTGAAGACAAGATTTGTGGAAAATGTGCTGCTTTAAATTACCTTCTTTAAAATAAATAAATCCAACAAATGTTTTAGTGCTGGTAGGGGAATGAACTTCATTGGAATGAAGTTTTGGATGCTTGACATTTAATAAAGTGTGACCATAATACCAGGGACAAGTCCTTTGCTGTCTTGAGAAAAGTACCCCTGAGTTTGCCCTGCTGAGGGGTTTGTTCGTGCACTTTGGAGACACCTCAGATCCCAGAGCTTTGCTTCCGAAAGTTTCTGTCTGCGCTTGCTCACAGAGGAGTTATGCCCCTCTCTGCTTATTCCTGGTTGCAAGCCCGCCCAGCAGGCTGAGGGAAGGGGGGCTGCGCTGCTCCCCGGCTGATCTCCAGTAGCTAGGAGAAACGGGAAGCTGCAGTCGTGGTCAGATGGAGGTGGGTCAGGAAAAGGTGTATGGAGGAACAGGGAAGAGAGGCTGCAAGAGCCAAAGGAGTAGAAGCAAGAAAAGAGCGTGTGCAGGAACTTGGGGAACAGGGTTAGGGGATCGGAGCTGGCAATTAGGAGCACAGGGGATGTACAGATGTCTGGGAAATGAGAATGGGAACAACGAAAAGGAGGAGGACATGGGGTGCAGATAGGTAAGAGGTGAGCGAGACAGCTTAAGGGCATGGGGGGAAGGGTCTGTGTCTGGGCTGATGCAGATTATTCATTATACCAGTGGGCAAGCTCTGAAGTGTGTTTAGATACTGCCTCATTTGCTGCCAAGCTGGAAGGTGTATAGAAAATGAGGCAGGGGATTGCAGTGGAGAAAGCAGGTATTATTACAGTTAAGGCAGCTGAACGCTGCTCTGGAGGACTGGCTTCTCCCCTCAATTTCCCTCACACAATTTCTGAAAGATGCAGATTTGCAACAAAATTTTCACAAACGGCCGGTAACAGCAGGCTCCTCATTCTATGTATGTCTGCTGTGAAGTAGGTTGGGTTTCTGAGAGGCCATTACAAGGAGACTTTGAAAGAGAGTGAAGGGCTGGAAACTGAGAAATAGGCTTTCTGCGTGCCTCAGGTTGTATTACTACAACTAATGGAAAATTTGTGCCTGCCTGCCTGCCTTCTGACTCTCTTTTTCCCAGCTGCAGAATACAGATAATATTGCTACCTCACCTTAGAGGAGCACAGTGAGGATGAATTTCATGGTCACAAGAAACTTGGATACTATGGGAAGACTCTGTCAGAGATGCTTAGGAGAAAATGAATCATTTTACATTCTGTGCACAGTGATGGTAGCATGGAATATATAAATCTTGAGGCTGTGCACTGCACATACAAAATACAAAAGGATGTCAAGCAGGTCTCTACTTAAACACTGAGGCAAGAGCCCAGCAGAAGAAAGTAGTTGGTAGCAATGTGATTAAAGGTTGTCAAAATGCTCAAGTGCAACAGGGATGGAGTATGATGCTCAGATGACATGAGCTCTGGCATTTCCAAGCTTCTGGATGCTTGACTTTGCAACCTGAAAAATCTTTCTAACTGGCACTTTAAAGAAAAACTTAGAAAACACTATTATGTTTCAGCAGCTAAAGTAGCTCACAGGTTCTTTACAGACTTTTGTCCCTTCAGAAATGATTTTTCAAATAAAACTTGCAGAAAGGACTTTAGCAAAATTCCCGGAAAGGAATCTGGCAAAGCACAAAGGGGACAATTCCTCCTGTACATGGAGTTCTCTTGGATCGTTTAAGAGTCATCAGTTTCCAGCGTTTTAGATCTAGTCCAAAATACTTTACAGCACTTCCAGCTCAAAGTGCAATATCCTATACCCTGTCACTAGGGCAAGTGACAGGAGACTTGCTGTGAGAGAAAGTGTCATCAGTTGACCCACTGAGGCACTTTTCTCAGTGGTCATTTTTCTCCCGGACACGGGCTGGGAGTGACCCTCCTCAGATGTGAGGCATGGATTCGACCACAGCCGCTTATAGTGTGGCTGCAGGCTGCTTAGAGTGTCTGTGGCATTGCTCTGAATATATATGTGTAAATGTGTGTGTGTGTATATATGTATATATAAAACCTCTTTAAGATGAAGTAATTATTTCTGGCAAGTGAGAAGTGTAGCTAAAAGGACAAAGTATGCAAACAGAGAGATCCCTTAAATGACTTCAGTCAATGAAAGCAGAGAAGAGAATATGTGCTCTAAAAATAATTATGATGTTTGGTGTTGCTTTTGATCAGAAGCTGTTGAGGTAAAGAGTAGTTTGAATGTAATGGTTTTGAGGCAGAGGTCTTTCTGAGAGAAAATTATTTATGCTTTTTTTTTAATTAAATGAGCTTCATGTTAGTTAATTTTCAGGTGGCTTTTGATTAATAGTATTTCATGTTTCACTCCCTTTCTGATGGCTTTTTGATGTGTGACCAGTGTGTGGAGTGGGCAGGACATGAAACAGCATCTTGATGCAGTAACCAGGAGCTGGGGCAGATCGTAGCTTAATAGGAACATCAAATTACTGTGAATGGTGCATTAAAAAAAAACAACAGGAAGACAATTACTTGGACTACTGGTGCCTGATCTTGAAAAAGCTAAGTATTCTGGGCTGGTTCCACTGAAACACGTAATTAGACTCTTCCTTTGAACACGAGTGTGTTCGTCATTCTGATTTATCCTATGATCAAATGGTGCAGTGAGATGGGAATGTGACCATTCCCTCATAGCTTGCTGTACGCATTCATTGTTGGCCATGTATTTCTCTTCCTATTTACGTGTTTGTCACCCTGTTACGTGATGAGAGATGGAAAATTAAATAAATAAAACCCCAACCAGCATACAAAAATGAAAAGTTGACTATACCTTGATAGAGGTTTAATCTACATCTTTTAATTGAAGTCATTAATTTTCCCATTGTTTGGGGCAGTAACAATCACTCTTTAACATCTGTCCAGCTGTGATGGTAATGTGTTTCCAAAGCTGCTAGCTGCATTGTCTGCATCAAGTGCATGGCTTATGAAGGGTGGGCAAAGGTGGGCCAGAATGCCATCTGGTCCTGTCGGGGAGAGGAAGAAAAAACACCTGTAGGGGCTGCAAAGTAGCTGCAGCCCTCTACGCTAAATGGGCATTAATTAGCTAGTATTACCAACCAGGCCCTGCTTTATGAGGCAAAAATAACGTAGTTCCTGAGAGCGAAGAAGGAAAAGGCTAAATGCCAAATGTTTTAACTCAGGCACAAGATTCAGATCATTGCCCAGGAAATCAGTGTGACAGTACAGATGTTACAAGGTGGTGGTTTTTTTTTTTTTTTTGAAGAGAAACCTTTGTGTGGTACAAAGTGAGAAGAGCATCAGGGATGCAATTTTGCATGTAGAAAGGAGAAGGAATGCTCACCTAGTGAAAGTTAAGAAAAAATAAAGAGGTCGCTCTTGGGATTTGAACATGCTAGGCAGGAGCTGCCTAGTGATAGTGAACCTTTACAATTTTGACGGTTGGTGAAAACCTGAAAAATTTAAGTGTTTCCCCCAAAACTCTTGCACTGGAAAACTCAGCATCAGCTCTTAAATAGACAGAATAGTCTGCCGTGCTGTGTTTTTGCTGTGGTTTAACCTCAGGCAGCAACTCGGCCCCATGCAGCCGCTCGCTCACTCCCTCCCAGTGGGATGGGGGAGAGAATCAGAAGAGTAAAAGTGAGAAAACTCATGGGTTGAGATAAAGACAGTTTAATAGGTAAAGCAAAAACTGCACATACAAGCAAGAAAGCAAACCAAGGAATTCATTCACCACTGCCCATGGGCAGGCCGGTGTTCAGCCATCTCCAGGACAGCCGGGCTCCATCACCCGTAACCGTCACTTGGGAAGACAAATGCCATCACTCCGAACATCCCCCCCTTCCTTCTTCTTGCCCCAGCTTTTATATACTGAGCGTGATGTCCTATGGTATGGAATATCCCTGTCCCGGCTGTGTCCCCTCCCAACTCCCTGTGCCCCCCCAGCCTCCTCGCTGGTGGGGTGGGGTGAGGAGCAGAAACGGCCTCGGCTCTGTGTGAGCACTGCTCAGCAGTGACCAGAACATCCCTGGGTTATCAACACTGTCTCCAGCACAAATCCAAACCATAGTTCCAAACTACCTACTGTGAAGAAAATTAACTCTATCCCAGCCAAAACCAGCACAGTTTTGATAGCAAAATCTGAATTAGTTTTCTGGTTCAGATTTAGTTCAAGCTGCATTTATAAGATTAAGCCACAAGAGTGAAGTGTGGATGTTTTAACCAGCTATTTGTACACCTGTATGTATGACTTTCTGTTGTTTAAAATCCCAGATGAGTACTGATTGCTTTCAAACAAATCTTATTTGAGTGAAGGTATAAATCACCATCTCATCTTCACTGTACACTCCTGTGTAGTCCTTATAATAGAATTAGAGCATAACAAAATGCAGTGTCTGTTTGTGCTTGGCTCTCCCTTTTCTTTCTCTTCTATTGTCTTAGATACTTTTACAAATAGCTTCTAAGATATCACTCTCACTACCTTAAAGTGGAGCATGAGAAAGGTTTGCCTACAGCAGCTCTCCACCTCTCACTAGGAAGGTGATATTAAAAAGGAGGGGGCGTTAGTGAAAGGAAAGATGAGGGCTCAAAGAGGAGAAAAAGTGATGTAAAGAGAATGGAGAATGGTTCAGGGAAAGATAAACTTGGGTTAAACAGGGAATGTACTTTGAAGAAAGGAAAAAAAAAAAAAAGACTATAGCAGATGGATAAGAAATTGCTTTGAGGGAAAGCAAGTTCCCTGAGTGAGATCAAGTGGGAATAAGTGATACATCTCAGTGAGGGGTCTGGTCCTGTGTTTTGAAAGCTCTCACTATTGTCAGTGTGATGCAGTCACAATACTTAAAATCTTGTGCACGTTACAGATGGAAGCTACAGTATATCCACCATTAGGAAATCTTTTCTTCAGTTGCTGCTGTAAATCTTCTCCTACCCCCATTTCTGGAGACTTTCTTGACAAAAGAGGGCACCTGTTAATTTTTTTGCACTCTCGTGCCCAGGCGTGGTAAATAATGAATTTAATGTACTTTATGCTCCTGTTGTGAATATTAATTCTCTCCGTATACTTCAAGATTATAGCTGCCTTCATTGCTTTTTGAGATTTGCAGCGGGGAAAAAAGGAATAATTATTGGTTTCCTTTGGAATTCTGCCTTAATGATATGTGCCTACGGTTCTGAAAAAATATATTTCTGCTCTTTCTCATTCCCTTAAAAACTTACAATGTAACAATGAAAATCTAGCAAAATTTTGGCATTGCTTGAATAATTTGTCTTGAAGCTTCATTTCTTGCCACCCAGAAAAAAAAAACAGCCTGAGAAACGATAGGAAGGCTCTTAAAAATGGTGGAATTTAGCTGACAAAAAGGAGCATGTTTTTTCTGTGAGATCCCTATGTTTTTAAAAAGAAGCTCTTCCAGAAATACTCTGAATCTCTTCTCTGTATAATCAGTTCAGTACAGAGATACTCATAAACAGGATAGTTATATTTATTTTGTGGTACAATCGTTGAATACAAGAACAATCTGGAGGCTGTAGCACTGCAGACAGAAATACTTCCCCGTGAAATTCATACTCTTTCCAGACTGACAGCAAAGAAAAATCTTGCTTAGTGCCCTGTGCTACTTTGCAGCCAGTGGGATTTCACAAGTTTCTTTAAGGCCAACTGCTGCTGCTGCTGTCTGTTACTATTTAGAAGCTAATTTGAGTGTCCAGCTTTTACAATTTTTCTAGAAGTTTTCTTTTTCCTTCTGGAGCTGCTTATACAACAACCTTAAGTACAACTGTAGATACAGAACATACATGAATTTGTCAAATGATTTGTCATGAGACTGGAAATGAGTGTTTTACCTGGACAAACATTAATTCGCAAGTTCCTTTTGAGCTTCTCCCACATTGTCACTTAATCTATGTCCTGTTTTCCCAGTCGATGTCTCTAATTCTAGTGATGTTCATCCCTGTCATAGCCAGGAGAAGGGGACTCCTGGATATGTCTGATTAGTATATTAGTATTTTCAGCACCTTGACTCAGCTGCAGAAAAAAGGAACACAGTTTAGAGAGGAAAAGAATGCTAAAAGCACAGGGGATGGAGAGGAATGTTGGCACCAAAATACCTTTTCAAAGACTGGCCCGCATGAGGTATGTTTCTCATATATCCTGACTGTATGACGCACAGACTGTGTATGTGAGGTAAACACGAGAACAGATGTTCTCAACTCGGGATTCAAGAGGCTTCGCGTTACTTCGGCCATGTTGGTACCATCTCAGGGTTGGTTTTGGGCATGGGAAGATCCTGGCATTTTGTTCTGATGTCTGAAGATACAGAAGCAGGACTAGGGAAAGGGTTACGACATAGAGTCCCTGCTATGTCAGCGGATGAGCCATGGCTCTATGGTGATTGCACCCACCAGACCTGAGGGACCTTTGCAAATAGCGAGAATCAGATGGTTCTGGAAACTGTTTAGCATGAACTTTCAGCAACTTCTGGTGTTGCCTTTAAGTGATTGAATACATGGAAAACCTTATTTAATCACCTCTTCCTCTCTTTATTAGTAGAACTTTTATGTCACTACTGCCAAAGTCTGGCCTTATCTACAGAGAACTGGGGTGTAGAAAAATCATGCTCTTTACTTATTAAAATTTCTGCAACAGTCATTAGTATTTGGTACTTACACATGATTCTGGGAACCCCTCTCCCAGTAATACTGAGCTTTAAGACACCATCTTTTGCTTCTGCTCTTGTTAACCATAATTGGAAAAGGAAGAAATCAGAATTTGGTTTAGATTTGCATGTGTATGGCCTTATTTGTGTATGTGACTGCCATGCAAATAGTGTTTGTTTTCTTACAGAATTAAGTCTCCAGCCTTTGCTGTTGAGGTGCGGAATTGCTAAGCGGTTTTAACAACCGTACGCACATCTGATGAAGTGGGTTTGTGTTTCTGCGCCTTTGATATGTGGTGGAAATAGAGTACACCCTGTAGTGTTCTTTTTTCTCATCTGTACCTATTACCAAATAATTTTATTATTCAGAATGTAGCTCCCCAAAGTGGACTGGGTGGGATTTTAGCTTCCTCTTTTCCCACCCACCTGCCCCTGAGCCCTCAGAGTGAGGGTTCTTCAATGATTTTTGTAGCATCTCAACACCTGATGCACAGCTGAAGAAATTCACCCTGCTGACAAATTATTTTGGCAGACAGTGACATGCAAAACACTCCCACACACCATGAGACTACAAATTGGCTTCTTTAGAGAGATCTTGCTTCTTGACTGGCATCCCGCTTTCCAAAAGGGATATGCAAGCAGTCCAGCTCTCCTCTTCTCCTTGGGGTGATTTCAAGCAACAGAATACGCATGTGTTTGACAAAGGGACCTTCCTACCTGGATGTTGAAAAAGTCAGCTACCGCCTAGCTTGAAAATACTTTCTGAATAGTTCCAATAGATAAGGGGATGAAAAAGAGTTTTCCACATGGAATGTAAGTTTTTTTTGTTGGAGTGTGTTTAAAGGATAAAATTGATGTTGACAAAGTACAAGTAGCTGGGGCCTTGGTTTTCTTTAAGTGGTTTACCATAACAGCTATAAATCTGCTTTCCAGTCTTTGGCTGATAGCCAAGGCTGAAGCAGTAGAGTTCTTTCTTTTTTCTCTTTTCTTGTTTCTCATTTCTTGTTACAACTCTTTCTTTATCCTTTTTTTTCCATTTGCTTCCATCCTTGCTTGCTTGCTTTAGCCCTTGGATTGAGAAGCAGAATCTGGGCTGAGAAGTAAAGAAGCTCTACAACAAAGAAGGCAGGGAAACGTATCAAGACAGTCACTTCTTGTACCCTTGTTTTCTGTTTGGCTGCGTAAAAGAAAATTACATTTGATAATTTGATCTTTAGGGCCTGGTGCTTTCCTGCAAGTGTCAGGCATGTGGTAACTGCACCTGGCAAGAGAAGGGTAGAGGAGAGAGTGGAGCCGATGATGCCGCTGTAGAATGTGAATATCCTTCTCTTCAGCTTTATGGAGTGGAAACAGCTGACCCATGGCCCTCAGTGACACTAAAGGCACTGGAAGAAGGGCTAGCTGGGTTTATTGGGATGATATAAGACGACTGACAGAAGAAAGCATGTATTCTTCTGGGCTTGCTTTAAGCACTGTTATAAATATAGGGTGAATATTCTCCAGCACGGCAGGCTTCCAGTCCGATAAAAGCTGGAAAAGAAGTCAATCTTGTAGTTTTAGGTAATATATATATATCTGTATTTGTGTGTATGTGTACTTATTTGTAAGAGTTGAAGTAAGAAAAAAAACCCCGAAACATCCCAGTCCTAGTTTTCTGAGCATTGCACAGGAATAGCAAGCCTGTGTCCATGTGCTCTGTCCCTGCCATAAGGAGCTGCCATCTGCTTGGAGAGGAGACTGGTTCTTAATGTGCTCTCACTCACTACCACGCTGTCTTATCAAAGCCAAAACTAGTAAGCTTCAGGGCATGTGTATGAAACACAGTCCCGTACACATGTAACGCACACATTGGAATACATAGTGTGTCCAAGCTTTCACACTAGGACAACTCATAATATGCATTCAGACTGTATTTATTGGTACCCTGTTCGTATTCCTAAGTTCTGGTTTAACAGGCTTGCAAAGAGAATAGAAATGTGGTTTGGTAAAATAAGCGCTCTAGACTATCACACAGAAGTACTACTTTGCCTGAGCTGACAGTGTTAAACTCTAAAAGTCAAACCTTTGCTAACTTTCTCTGCTTCTTCAGAGCTCTGCATGTTTGGATTTCAGCTGTGGCTGGAAACTGGAAAGTGTCAAAATACCATGCAACAAAAAGATAGAGACAAAGCACAGTCATGTGAAAACAGGTCATTGTTCGAGGTTTGCAATTTAGTATTTTAGACCCACAAAGTTCAGAGTGTATGGATGAGGCTGAGAGCTATATTTTGACATGAGCCTTCACCTGACTCATTGAATGAAAAGCGAGTTTTTTCACTAGGGCTGCTTGAAAAATACATTGGTGAGCTGGTTTTGCTTGGTGGAGGTGTGCATGAAAGAGGTTTATTTCTTCTGGAAAACGTTGCTTGAAACAGAAAGTACCTGTGAACGTGGGCTGGGTTTAGTGTGCTTGGGTTGGGGAGAGATTCTCTGGTTCACCTGGGAACTGCTGAGGGACAGGGAGCCCGTTCCCCAGGTTGTGTGTCTTGGCACGGCTGTTCTGCAGGGGGCTGCCCTTGCTCTTCCATGTCTAGGGTGTCCCTGTCCCTCTCCCCTGGCTGCAGGCTTATATATAAGGGTGTAGCAAGTACTGTCTCTTCTTAAAATGCCTGCCAAAGGATTCCTCGGGTGAGAGGAGAAATGTCAGAAAGCTTACAAGCATTCAAATGGGGAGGGAGAAAAGTTGTCCCTGCTTGCCTGCTGCTCCTCTGCGCTGGGAAAGGAGCACTAAAACCCACAGCTTTGTCTTGGTAGCTGAGACTGAGCGAGCGTTTAGCAGTTCTGGCACAGAGGTGTGTGCAAGGGAGGGAAATACATGAGGAGCGGGGCTGTAACACAGAGCCTTGCTGAGGTTCCTGGCACTGTTGATGCCCATGGGCAAGCAGGGACAGATGGACCTGGCTAAATTATGCCAAGAGCTGAAATCAGAGAGCCAGAGGTGGCTTGGAGCCATTGTAACCCTGACTGCTAGATTCTTGTTTCTGTGCCAGGTGTCTGAAAGTGCACCCCAAAACCATATCTGAAACTCCCATTAGAAGTTTTCTTCTTCATTAATTATTTTATAGCAGGAGTGTAAAGAGCTCAGCAATTCTGCTCTGCCTAGGTTTACAGGAGGACCTGTGTGTTACGTACATGAACTGAGGTGAATTTTTTTTTTTTGAAAGATGGCAAGCAAGTGAGGATTTATTAGTGCTTAGCACTTGTTAAAATCAGGCCACTTATTTATGAACATAATTGCAAGAATCTGTTTCTGAGGGATTCCTGTATTTCAGTCTCTCTTCTCCCAAAACCTCTAAAGGCTATTTATCAGGAGTGACTGGTTTACTTTGTGATAACAAACACACCACTTAGGGTAGCTTCTAGATTGTTTAGAAACCCAAACTGGCCTAAGATTATTTGGGTGGTGTTTTGAGATACTAAGCACCTGATGTGCTTCATCTCTATCTAGCCTGAGGACCAAGCTGGGATGTGACTTCTGAATCAGAGTATACCTGATGTGCTTGCAGTGTGGCTGTCACAGTTTTGCAGTTACCAAAATAACTGATAATTTAAAGTCATATATAATTCATAAATTAAAGTAATACCATTCATAAATTGAAGTCATAGCAAAATGATCTCTGGGTTAATGTTTTTCTGGAAAAAATAAAAGTACACAGATGCGTTGTTGAGAAAAGAGGTCAGATGATTTTTTACCTGATTGCGCCTAACATCCTTTTTTGTTTTTCATGTAGTATGTTAAAGCAGTGTATATGCCCAGTCCCTTTAGTTCCTGTCCCAGATCTTTTTGATAAAGAGCGGTTTCAAACAGCATCCAGTCCCTTGACATGCAGTCTGTTGTTTTGTCAAAGTATCACATGACGTCGTTAGATCTCACTTTATTTCTTTTAGGGTTAGAGCCGCATCAGTTACTGCCTTTCCTTTGCCTTTTGACCCCCCAAATTTGTCAAGCAATTGACAGGTAGGTCAATGAGGATTTTGAAGATTTAATTCAAGTCTGGAAATACAAGAATAGCATTTCAAAGAAGCTTGGATCAGGCCCTCTTCAAAATCAGTGCCTTACATTACCTTGAGCTGGTGTCATATGGTGATAAGAGAAAGAGAGGCCAAGTATTAAAAAAACCCCAACAAAACAACAACAAACAACCCATGATCACCCTACAGTGATCCTGCTGGTCATTTGGAAATACCTTCTTTTTCAAGGAAATAACAAGCCAGCTTTCTTAGGTCGTGTTTTGACCTTGATTCCAAGGTAGAACTATCTTGTTCAAGATGAACATGTTAGAACGTCTCTCTCTCTTCTTCTTTTTTTTACAGCTGATTTTGCAGTAAAATCTTTTATTCCCCTGTTAAGCAGCAGTTCCCAGGCAACTCCTCTGGGTGTCGGTACAACGTCAGGTATAGCTGCATCACGGTGTTCTAAGCACTCATTCAAAGCATTCTGCAGTGGACAGAGAAATGGTAAGAGATAAAAAGTTAGACAGTAATGAGAAAAGATGTGGAAAAATATAAGGGACACAGACATGTCCGAGACACAGCAAGGAATACATCTGAGCTGCCCTTGTGTTTCTACGAAGCCCCAAGCTACCTTCCTGTATGCTGGAGTTCTTGTGAACAGCCTGAGGTAATGGTTTATGTGCAGGTAAAGGCTGAGGCTGCGTAAGGAAGTTACAGAGATGCTAGAAAAAGTACTGATCTTTGCCTTTAGCAGAATTAGAAAAAATCAGGCTCTTCAAATTGTCATTACAGAGTGACAGGACATGACTGAATGGATTTCTGCAAAATAATAAATAACTTGAATGGAATTTTTTAGATTCAGGAAGCATTGCTGGTCAGCATTTTCCCACGTGTGTGAGACAGTATGGCCATTGTCTATGAGAAATATTTGAGAGGAAAGAATGACAGGAAAGCTGGGATAGTAGAAGCCGAAAGTTTTGTAGAGAGTTTCATAGAATTGCAGAAAAATTTAGGTTGGGAAGGACCTCTGAAGGCCATCTGATACAAACCCCTGTTCAAAATACGTCCGGTTAGATGAAGTTGTTCAGAGCCTTTTCTGGATGAATTTTGAATATCTGCAAAGCTGGAGATGCAACAATCTCTCTGCACAACCTGTTCCTCTGTTTGATCATCCACATGGTGAAAAAAGATTTCCTAATATCCAGTCTGAATTTCCCATGTCCCAGTTTGTGACTTGCTTCTCTTCTTTCTTTAAGCAGACTCTGGCTCTTTCTTCTTTATACCTTCCCATTAGGTAGCTGAAGGCAGCAATAAGATTTTCCCTGAGGCTTCTCTTCTTTCTGAACGAACCCAGCTCCCTCAGCCTCTCCTCATATGTCTCTCCTCACATGCCCTCACCATCTCCATGGACCCTGGTGGAACTCAGTCCAGTTTGTCATGTCTGTCTTGTTCTCAAGTCTCAGAAGTATGGAGTAGAGGGTAAAAATAACTTCCATCTACCTTATGGCTGTGCTCTTGCAAATACAGCCCAGTATGTCGTTGGCCCTCGCTGTCGCAGGGAACTCTGCTGACGGATGTTCAACTTGTGCTCTGTTAACACCCTGCATCCTTTTCTGCAAAGCTGTTTTCCGGGTGGTAGGCCCCCAGCCTGTCTTGTTGCATGGGTTTCTTCTTCCTGAGGTGCAGGATTTTGCATTTGCCTTTGTTGAACTTGCTAGGCTGCTGCTAGCCGGCTTCTCCAGCCTGTCAAGGTCAATGAATTGGGCATGTATAGGGTCAAAGTGAAAGTGTGGGGAAGCTCTCGGGAATCCTTAGGATTATATTTTTCATCAAGTGCCACGGCAGAAAATGGTGATGCCCAGGCTGAGCATTATCTTTAGCTCTTATTGGGTGCCACCAAGAAGGACATGCTGAGGGACCAGGAAAGCAAGCAGTTCTGCCTTTCTGCCAGTAAGATATGAAGCACTTTCTGCAGTTGGCACTGTTGGGGACTCGCCAGTCCCGGATGTGTTGATGCAAATTGCTGAATGAGGGGTTTCCTCACCTTTATTTTAAAAATACTTCATGCGCTAAAAATTTTCTTTGGTTACAATGACAGAATATATGAATAAATCCCAATAGGGATGCCACTTTCAGTTCTGAAGAGATGTACAGATGAAACGAGAAGGAATGGATTTAATCTGAAAGCTCTTTCCCTCCCCTTGTCACAGGCAGCTATTGTCAGATTGAGTTAGAAGTTTGCAGAAATACATTGCTTAAGCAGAGAAAAAGGGGAATGGTCATAAAACCCAGCAGAATTGCTGCAAACAGATTGTTATTTGGCCTTTAAATTGTAAATGGCTGTTTTTAAATAGGCCTGGTGCAGATGGCTTCTGCTACAGGTTTATTGATTAAAATAGCTGCTTTACATCAGCTCTGGGTTTGTTTCTCCAGAGGCTTTTGTCTTCATGAATAATGTACCCATTTGCTGAAATTTTGTTAGAATTCATCTGCTGGAGGCTGGCTGTATTTCTCTGGATTCCTAAGCCTCAGTTGACTAGGCTTGAAATTGTGACAGTCCCTGCCCTTCCCTCCTTAGAAATGAATATTCCCTCTTCCACCCTTCCAGTGCTGAATAACTCTAGTGCTTGCACATAGGAGAGTGCACTTGGAAACAGTTGTGAGTGTTCGGCTCTTTGGGGAAGGCTTGTATGATACCGAAGGCTGTCTTGGCTATACTGGGGATTAGATTTTTGCCAGCAATTGATCCAAAGCCTGTGAGAGTGAGTGGTAAAATTCTATTGAGCTTTGGATCAGAAGCACAGTGCTGTTTTAGGTGGGCATGTCTCATGCCTTCAGTATCTTAAGTCTTCCAATTTGCTGATAGCATCTAGTGAATGTATGAGTAGGGGCTTTTTACGTTATTATTCAGGCTATTTTATGCATTTCTAAATATGTGTACCTCATTTCCTGGGAGACCCTTGTGCATTTTGTGTTAAGCACAAAAGGTACTACTTTGCTTGCGTAGGGAGTGGTGGAACAGGCAACGTGCAGCTTCCCCTTGCAGACTGAGGCTTGCAAGTGCTGTTATGTCTTCTGAGTAGAGCTTGCCACTCTGCAACATGAGGAGGACACTGCTGCAGGACCTATAGCAAAAGGAGGTGTACGAACAACATGGAAAGCAAATGGATGTGATAACGTACTTCCCCTTTTCCTACCTTTTGATCCCCTTCCCTATCATCATAGTAATATTTGTCTTCCCTGTAACTAGTCGCTACAGCAACAGCTCTTCATGAAGCATCTGTAAAATCATGACAGCAGAAAAGTCAGATTAATGCCTTTGGTGAAAATATTTGCAACTGGGCTTCCCTTTCACACTTATGCATGGGAAAAGAGCACTGTTGGTAAAAGAGCTAATTTAATCTTATGATTCCAGAAACGTAGCCAGTCATAGACAGTCTGGCCTGTCTTTACTCTCTTGGGGAGATGGGGGTTTGGTGAGCCTTTCTTTCTACAAGTTAATTTTACACCAAGATAAAACCAGAAAAAAGTAACAGTAGATACAAAAAATAAGCCATTCCATTCTGAAATGGCCAAGAACAGGATATTGCAGTGCCTGAACCTTTTCCTGAAGGTTTTGGGGATTTGATTTTTTTGTTTAACCAAATTAAATTTTTTTCAATATTTCACTTGGCAAAGTGTTTTGACCACAGATCTTGACAGCTTATTAGTTCTTCTTGAAGTATCTCTGACTTGTCTCTACTTTTTTTAAGGCATGGAGGTTGTGAGAATGACAACTTGCTTCTTTATGAGAGTCAAACACACCGCTAGAATCATACTAGGAGGGCAGCTGACAGGCGCTAGGTAGGTGGTTACTGTGTGGATGCTAGCAGCTGAGAATCCTCCCTTCTCAGGACATTTGTCTGGTGACCAGTGCTGCCACAGTATATCCCCTCACACTTCTTACAGACCTGAGAGAAAGATGTGTGACCGGAAATATGAGCATCCACCGGATTTTTTTGCTGTCAGGGAAGTCCCCTGTGGCTATTGGAGTGAGTGTGTGTGGTTTAGAGCAGGTCATTAGACTTTCTTTCTTTCCTCCCTTAGAGGAGCCTGTCATAAGCACGGGGTAGACCAGACAACGCATAAAATGCCCAACACTATTAGTGTGGACTTTTCAGCAGCCTCACTTCCTTACATTACAGTTACAAGCAAGACTCCCCTTGGTGTAGTTAGGCCAGTAGTTGAATGGTTTGGAAAATCCCTCCCCCTGCTAAAACATACAGCCTGAATTTGTAGGAGAATGTTGAGAGTCCTCTCCACTCTGCGAAAATACTTTAGCTCAGTAGTGCAACAAAGGAAACCTAGTTTATTGTGGTTGAACCTTTGGTATCTCCAATGGCGGAAGCTCTCGTTGAGGCTTTCCTGTGGCTGAGATATTCAAAACCTCTCTTTGTGGCTTCGCAGCTACGTCAAAAAGTTTGAGCTTATGCTATTGTGTTTCCTTGTGAAAGCAGGAGTTAGCTCTCCAACCCTTCTGTTAACGATGAGTGAAATGAGGCAACAAGCTCAAACTTCATTAGGTTGAGGCAGAGAGGGGCATATGTACACATCAAGATGCTGTGATTATATAAACCTTATTTTCTCATGATACCAGGCTACACAGTTCCATGAAGCCTTTTAAATGAAAACACTGCTCATAGCAACAGTAGTACCTGTTAGATTTCTTACTGTTCAGCCATTGTGTTCAAGGCATGCCACAAAGGTACATGGCGGTAGTATTTTGAAAAAGACATACTAATTTTGGGCACACTAAATATGCACAAACGTATTTTTCATCCCTCCCTTCACTGTTTTAATCGAGAAGGCAGGGGTATTGTAATAGTGTCTCTCATGTTGTTGATGCTTTAAAGAACTAACGGCATCTGCTTTACCAGGCATAAAGAAGAGCCAAATTATAGAATAATCTGTACTGTTTATTTTATTGTTTCAAATAAGAATCTGAAAGGTGAAGAAACTGTGCAATTAAGAAACAAAACAAAGGAATAAATTCTACTAACGCTGTGGGATACTGCATTAGCAATGGGTGGAGAGTCAGGATATGTGAGCTAAGGAACCTGGCATGACTCCTGCATGTAAAAATATTTTTAAATACCTAAAAATTTATACCTTGTGATATGGCCCATTCTGCACTGTTTAACCTTGTAGGAAACCCTGCATAATGAGTTTTGAGCTTCAGAAGGGCTTCTGTTGAAGGTTGTGGAGGAAGGCCTGTAACTAATTGGCCAAAGCAGTGGGACAGAATCCTGGTGATGCCTGCTCATCCTCTAGGTTACCTGCGTTCCTACTGTATTTCCACAGACGTGGCTGAAGTGCAAGGGCAGAGCTGGCCTGGTTGGCAGCAGAGCAGGTTACATGCCTAGGATGTTCAGCAGCAATCAGAGGATTTAATGGGAGTAGAGGATTAATTAATTCTGATCCATACAGACACATTGGCTTCTTGCATAGTCAGAATCTTAATTAGGCAATCACATTTTTTCCTTTCACAGTGACCATTGCTCCAGCTGTGCTGTAACTCTTTCCTCGCTTTCTTTGCAAATATCTCTCTTTTTTGAAACTAAAGATTTGCATACCTCATTAGGAAAGTTTCCTTCTTTTCTTTCCATCTTTCCTGTTTGCATCTACATATTTGCATATCTGCTTCTGATGTCATATAATCCCTCAACCTTCATTTTCAGACCCCTGTTATGGAATGAGATCATGACTCCTTCCTGAGCTCCTTTATTCCTCTGAATTCAGGGTTTCTAACCCTTGTTTCCCAACCCCCCCCTCCCCCCCCCGCCAACCCTCCGCCCCTGCTGACTCAGTTAAACATACATGTGCTCTTTTCCCCTTTGTTCCTTCTTTTCCCTTCACCTCTATGTGGCTGCTTTTCTTATGTCCTCTTTGATCTGTTTGCTGGCAACGCTAACATTTTTAAATCTTTAGTAATTTGTTATTTTTATACATTGGTGCGAAATTAAATATATCTTGGAAAGGAAGCATGGGTTGTCCCATTCACTGCAGGAACAAACTCCTTGTTACCTGGGTGAGAAGGCTTATATATACAGTTGAAAATCTTTTCTGGTGAAGTGCTGAGGCAATGGTCCAATTCACTGTGTGCTGTCAATGTGGTCTGAATAACCAAGGCACATCCCAGATTTGGCTGTACAGTTAGTGCCAGTTTTGCTAAGCCAACCTACTGCAGCAAAGGGAAAAATGGAGGGCCAATACTTTACACCTCTTTATGTTCCTTTGTTGTGCAAGCTGACCAAAACGATGAGGAGTGGGTTCCTTAGTGATGGGAGCTGTGACACAAATCCCTGGAATTCAGTGGGGCCCTTCTGTTCCTCAGCTGGGGCACTCAGAGGTCCCTCAGGTTTTATAACCCCTCACTCTCTTGGGAGTATTATCAGAGGCTTAAGCCACTGGTTAGGGTACCCTGTAACTCTTGTGTTGCTGCTGTTGCTTTTTACTGTACTTACATCTGTCTACAGCTTTTTTTTTTTGTCTGTTTATGCTGCTTTTGTGAAGATGGCATGAACTGTTATTAATTATGACTAGTGTTTTATGCTAGCCACTACATTGACTCATGCTAAGAAAAATGGCCACCTTAACGACTGCGAGTTCCCGTGAAGCTGTGATTTCCTCAGTCTCCCCTAGCTGTGAGATCTTCTCCTGGCCCGTACTTAATTATGGACCCTTCAATAATCTCTGGACTTTCTCACCAGTAATGTCAGCTATTTCCAACAGTAACAGTAGTAGATAAGCTTTTTGCCAGGTACCTACAGAAACTCTTGGCATGAGTGCTTAACAGTGCCGCTGACTGCTGCCTTATGGACATGACTCCATACAGCCACTCTGGTCTGCAGAACCTGCTGCTAGAGTAGGTCCCCACCCTTTTCTGCTCTTTTTTTGTCAGACGCCTTCCAGCCCTCTCTTCTAAGGAATAAAGACTAAAACCTTCAAATTCCTCATATTCCATTCCCCACGGTGACACTGAACCTTATTTGTGGCCTTTTCATACCAAAGATTGACCGGACTTTGTTGTTTTATTCCAGGTCGCCAGTGTCTTCAGAAGATCAAGGTAAGATCTGTTTTACAGATACTAATAGCATATTGAAAATGAGACTTATGGCTAACTAGTAAGCTGTGTTTTAACACAGTTTTGGTGGAGAAAAATTACTTTATAAAAATGAAACTTTGATGTTGCTCAGATGTTGTTCACCACTAGACATCAAGTGCTTGTTTATCTAGTTGATTAGTTGGGACTGGCAGAAGTTAAGCCTGTGTTGAGTTATCTGTAAAAGGAATCTTGCTCGACCAAATGGAACCGCTGCAAAGTGTTTGCAATTTATTCACACAGCTGCATAGGGCTTCACTTATGGAAAAGCATGTGTGGGCTTAAAGGACAATATATGGGTTTTTGTGAAGATGAGCGGATCTCCTATGACTCTTATAGGACAGCACCTTCGTAGCAGAGGAGACTGTATTATGCTTTACAGGCTTCAATGCACATTATCTTGGGTTACCACTAAAGTCAGTTTGGTAGCACGGTGTGGAATTTAGTGCAGCTAGGAGCTTCTATATGTAAAAATCTCATGGCTTGAGCAGCAAGAGTTGCAGGTTATGGTACTATGCTTGCTCTGAAGGAGACTGAAAGATCTAATCTTTCCCTATGGACTAACGAGGGAGTTTGCAGTGACTACCTGGTTAATAACTTGACCAACTTAGATGCTTAGAGCTAGGTGGTATAAATTGCCTTCTAGAGTACATTAAAGTATGGTTGCATTGGTACTGAAATCCAGAGGCATACTGCAAATGAGGTGGTAATTACACTGGCAGAGTTGCACAAGGAATGGAAAAAAAAAAAAAGGAATATTGTAACCGAGAGGAGAAAGTTCATCATGTAGCTCTGAATCGGGAATATTATTTTGGACACAAAAGAAATAAATACATATTTTCTTCTGGCATGTAACTTGTATGCAGTTACACGATCAGCAAAATATCTGGACAATACAATAAGATTATTCAAGCAAGGTCCAGATGGGGAATAGTAAGGACTGTTGCAAATGGAGACATAAGGAGGTCTGAGCCTGGAAGTGTGTCACTGAAGTACGTTAGCTTGGACTGTGGAGTGACTACTTAGATATCAAGGTTGATACATTGTCCTTGGCTCCAGCCAAGATCTTTTTAGTCCAGTATAGTGGCTGTCAAACATATTGTCATTAATAAATTCTCTTCCATCTCCTTCATGTGTCATTTCTTAGCAAAGAAAGTTATAAATAAAGCCACAAAAATGGACAAACATGTCAGACCAAAGATATATCTAGTCCATCTGGTCCATTCCTAGTGTCCGATAGCAGTGGATCCCCTGACAAACAAAAACATGAGAATGGCAGAATTAATACAGTTTTAATTTCCTGGCGTACCCTATGAACTTCCTGTGATTTACAGCTTATTGACTTTGCGAACCAGAGGTAGCTTTCTTGTTTAATAGTTCATCTGCTTTTTACCATGACCGCTTCTTTATATAAACTACTGAAGACCTGTGAGAAGTTGACAGCATAACCCATTTCTCCAATTGTCAGAAGAAATTTGAAAACATTATGGCCTAATATACTATTTCAAGACCTGGACTCAGGCTTGTTGTCGGTACATAAGCTTGTTAGTAATAGATTGCTCTTGCTTTTTCGTTTACCTTGCATTTATTTTATCGCTCCATTTTCATCTGTTAATGGAGCAACAAACAGTGTAAATGTATTTCCTTGTGTATCTTTAAACTTTAGCATTTCCTGCTGTCATAATGCATTCCTTCTTTCCATTATTTTTATACTGTTCTAGTTTTTCACAAAATCTTCCTGCTTGCCGTCTACCATCTGCTGCCAGGGTCTGGCTTTTCAGGTTTGATAAATATCTCTGAATAGCCTCTTCCTTCTCTCTCTTCCCTCTCTCCCATAAGAAACCTCCTCTGAAATGCAGAGTGAAAGGCCTGTGTTCCCTTGACCAATTAGTGACGTGATAGTGCTCGTTTTTAGAAGTTTTGTGTTTCATGACCGTGGAGTATCTAACTAGATTGGTCATCCATGTAAACATGTAGGAGCTTCTCTCAGACACAAAAGATTTCCCATGCTCCAGTGACTTTTCAGAAAGAGAGGTCCAATATTTGGATTTCCTCTCTCCCGCTATGTCAGGTACAGACCGTGGTAAATGAGCACAGTGTCGGAAGGAAAATGTGACAAAAGTGCTGTAGCACAAGCTCTTTTGAGCCTAGGTGCTTCTCAGTCCACTTCATGCATGTGTGGAAGCATCTCAAGTTAGTCTTGGATCTGAATTCTCTTATCTAAACAAAAAAGAGAAGGTCCATGACAGAGCTGAAAACTTACCTCTGAATTGCCTGTCTTTTGTAGTGTTTATGCATACATCTCCTGATATATTTTTCTTGGAGGGGGTATCCACGAGTCAGTTTTGAGACTCTTATTTTCATTAACAACCAGTACTCAACTGTGTGCCTATTCAAGATGTTAAACATTCATATGTATCTTTATAAGGCAGTAATGCTTTGGGGTGCACAATGGGGTAAGATCCAACTGTAGAATAACATATCCTCGGTGGCATCACTCTATGTGCCTGTTTCAGCTGCTCTTCCCTGTTATGGGGCACCTTTCTAGGGCTGATTTTCCAATGACGTGATGTGTTGGTCATCACTGCGAAAAGGCACTTTCTCTGTCGTGTTGGATCTTTTGATTTAACTTCCCATTTGGTTCCTGATCTTTGTTTTGTCTGCTTTAATCTTCAGCCCTCGTTTTTCTTCTACTGTTTCTCTATGTTTTATTCTTTTCATCATCCTTGTCTTCCTTTTCAAATGTCTCTTTCCCCTTGACCATGAGGTTGCATCCTGCATGAACTCTTGCATTGTGCTCCTCACTTTCGTTTCTGAATGTTCTGCTTCTCCTCCAGTGTGGGCTGCCTGCTTCAAGCATTAGTTGCAAGTAGTAGCTGTAGCATTTGTAGTGTAGTAACAGAGTTGCTGCCAGAATTAGCATCTAATGTGAGTGGCACTTCCATTCATCCCTGACAGGACAATACATTATGCTGTCTTGAAGAGAGTGTGAGGATAAAGCACCATCTGTCTGGGACTGGGCATCTATTGAACAATGGTAACAGCACACAATGCTCCTTGTTGTGGACACGTGTTAAAGGCACCTTTATCAGTTACAAAACAGAGCCATTTTAATTGGCGCAGAAAGGGAAATGGTACTGCTAGAAAATCCCAAACTTCAAAGGAAAAAACCCAAACCTTTTAAAGATTTTAAAGTGTTTGTGTCTTTGTTCTTGGTACAGGTAGTTGGGAAATACATACCTAAAGAGTGAAATCATCATCTGCTTTCCTCTTTTATTTTTAATTTAAAAAAAAAAAAACCAACACAAAAAAACAAACACAGAAAGAGCAGACAAACTCCCTAATCCCCAAATTCCCTGACTGATAAATGGAACAATCTAAGTAAGTACCAAAGCATAGTAGTTTAGACAGAGGATTAGAGTGATGGCTCTGACGAATGAAATGGAAGGGCTACGTGTTCAGTCACGTGGGCCCCCGTGCAGTTACAAGCCCTGCAGTCTTGGAGGACGATGGTCTTTCTTTGGGTGTTGGGACTAGCTGAGAGTCACAATGGGCAAGTGGCACGGCCACAGAAGACCTGGTAGATGTCATGAAGGAGGGGATAGGCAGCTCCCCTGTTAGTGAATGGTGAATGTTAGTGAAGCACCACCTGCTCTACTTTCACTCTATAAAAATCCCAGTCTTATGCTCAGGAGATCTGAAGCTGTTGGAGGTTATTGAAAGAAAACGTATCCATTGTTTCTAGATCAGGTATGGTAGTGTGATGGGAATGCAGACTTCTAATGCCAGTACTTCTGCTTCTGGCCAGTACACAGTCGTTGCCTGATTATCGTTAGGTGAATGGTTGAGGTCTACCAAACCCTTCCTTCATCTAGCACACTTCAGTACTGCCCTGTACATTGTACGTACACTAGATTGTGCCCTGCCAAGGGCAGCCTGCCTGCAGAAATCTGTCTACAAATTTTAACAGGTGCTAATGCATTGAATAATCTTACATTTTACATGACCTTTGGTCTAGCTTCGTTGGGTTATGTTTACCATTCTTTGGTTACGCTGTGTAACCGAATTGGCTGTTCTTCATCATCACCTGAGCAACTGAGGAAAATACTCTTAAAAAAAGTACAATGAGTTCAATTTCCATTTCAGTCTTCTGAAAAAAAATACCAGCAAACTCTTCAATGGTGCTATTAATGGTGTGTGGACATTGGCATGTTATTTATCTAATGGCAATTTCAAACAGAGGAACCTTGCCTTTGATGGAATTACTCAAAGTTTTAAGTGGCCATACTAAGGCACCTCAAGTAGCAGTCAACCCCAGTGCTTAATCCTTATGTATCTGAGTTGCGTTCTGGTCTGGAGGCAGGCAGTTCCAAATATTTATGTCCCTGTTTTCTTGCTCTTCTTATTTCTCTATAAACCCAGGAAACTGGGCTTTTTGCCTTGTTTGCTTCAAGCAGACAAGCTTTTTTTGCTGCATCAGCAAAATTTCTAGCAAGCTTTGCTGTGATTAAGCTTGGGGTTTGTGAGGGTTTTTTTTCTGCAATAGATTCCAAATTCATGAGGGAATAGACGACAACTGAGAAATTAAGATAAGAGGCAAAAATATTCAAAGGAGAAATTTTGGATACAGTTGGTTATTACAATGTCATAATACTATACAACAGATGAAGATGTGTGATTTTTCTGCTTGGAAAGATGAACAGTGACACTCAAAGGTCTTCCAGGTTCTGGCAGATAGTGGTTCCATACTTAAAGTCATCCAGTCTGGATATCCTACCTTTAGTAGGGATTTGTGTAAAGCCAGGAGTGCATTAGAATTGAAGTGGGTTTGTAATGGTGACCTTCAAATTAGCCTCTATTAGAAGAGTTTTCCACAGGGATTCCTTGGCCCGGGTTCAAACTGGAAGCTTGGGGTGGGAGGTGTAATTCCGTCTCTAGATATCCCTCTGGATGGAGAGAACTGCTGTATGAATTATAAGGAAGGGAGTGAACAAGTGAGTGCGTGGGAGGCAGTGGCAGCTCCATCCCATACAGCAAAATGCTTTGCTGTGCAGTATCTGCTCCTGCCTTGGAGGCAGAATGTCCTGTGCATTATAGTATTTGCCTGCAGTGCTGTCTGCTTCATTAAAGAGAGTTAGTCTGAACCCATGTGAGGAGGAAGACGGCTGTAGGAGCCCCGGAAAAGAGCACAAGAGCTGAGAACCTTTCCTGGGACCTCCAATACATGGGATTTCCTGTTGTCTCTGGCAGCCTGTGGGAACACGGACTTCCCTCTCGCAACCTCCTTTCTTCTTTCTGGAGCCAATGCCCACTAGTCTTGCTAGTCATAGTCTGCAAAGTGAGGAGTTTTTTAAGCAGCCTGCCATCCTGAATAAAAGGACAAGCAGGGTACTACAGACGAACCCAAAGATCTCACTGCTGGTAGAATTAAAAAAAAAAAAAAAAATTTAAAAAGGCACCTCTGTTTTGTACACAGATTCCTTCAAAGGAGAGAGTGATGGTTTCACACAGCTCCAGCTGAGAAGCTGTATTCTTCAGGGTGATGTTGCAGCCGTTTACCTAGCAACAAATTGAGATGTCTTGGAATGCTTTCTCTGAACAAATCAAAGACAGTACAGTGGGGGGGCTCCTGACTGCAGGTATTTATTTTGATTAATTAGCCACTTTGGGAAGAAAGCCCTCCTGGATAGTGTTTTGAAAGTATGTCTGTGGCCAGCTGAGCCAACAGTTGCTTGGGGATCTGCTCTGAGTTTATTCATTCATTTCTCAGCTCAGCAGATGCTGGTATCAGTGCAGATCCATGGTACCCATAGCAAGAGAAAACATTCTGTCAAAGCAGTTCTCTAGGGCTGAGGGAGGTCTTCTCTGCCCAAAACCTTTAAAAGGTGCCTATACCCCATCTCTCATAATATCTAAGCAGGCTGAGGGGTCAGTAGGTAGCTGGGAGGGAAGGATCTGGCAGATGTGGGCATCTGAATGAGTAATGGAGGAAAACTGGGAAACTTTTCTTTCCAGATGGCCACTGCCATTACCCTTTTCCCCTCAGAAGGAAGTAAGAGTAAGGAATGTGTTGTCTGAATCAGGGCACCTATTTTCAAGCAGAAGCCCTGGGTAACCTTGCAACCCACTTCGCTCCTGCTTTAATGGATTTAAACTAAAAGAGGGCAGATTTATATCGGATATAAGGAAGAAATTTTTCACAATGAGGGTGGTGAAACACTGGCACAGGTTGCCCAGAGAGGCGGTAGAAGCCCCATCCCTGGGAACATTCCAGGCCAGGCTGGACGGGGCTCTGAGCAACCTGGTCCAGGTGAAGGTGTCCCTGCTCACCGCAGCGGGGTTGGACTAGATGAACTTTCAAGGTCCCCTCCAACCCATGCCATTCTATGATTCTATGATTTTTGTTTCTGATGGAGGCTGCCCATGGTCAGATAAGAGTGGCGACCTGTTAAAGTAAAACCAGAAAACAATTCGCTCCACCCACCGAAGACTGGCCAGCAAATAAATGCTTGAACTGACTTTCAGATTCTTCACAGGGCTACTCTGAAGGCCTAGCTTGTTGAGAAAGAGTCGCTTAGATATTGCCAGGCAAAGGCACTGCAGCCAGCCTTGAGGTGGCAAAAACCTGATAGTAATGGTCCACCAAGTCAGGCAAGGGGGAGGAACAGTGTGGCCCACAATGTTCCTTTTTTTGGCTTTTTAATTTTTAAATAAAAAATAAGCCATTGCTTAATTATTTTACCTAGAATTCTCTTCCTGCCAAAGTAATGCCACTCTGTTGATAAAGTGGTTGCATTAGTCAGCCAAAGTCTTCCCTGCCTTGTGTTCTCGCTTGATCAGAGACATTTTCCTCTACCACACTGCTCCTGAAAATGCCATTAATTATTCCTGTCTTGGCTTAAAAATAAAAATGGTGGAAGGGAAAAGCAAAGAAAAAATGTGATGATGTCTGCCAGATGGTACTTAGTTTATCTGCAACTGTTCTTTGAGTTTTTGGACCATTTACAAAGGAAGTCCTTTTTCTTTATGGTCATCCCTTCCTTTTGTAAATCTGAGTTAAATAGTCTTGCAGGAAAAGTTCAGCGCTAGGGTCTGAATACTTCCACTCCTAACTATCAACTGCACTCTCAGCTCAGCACCAGTGCCACATAAACAATTTAGGGTAGACTCTAATTGGCATCAAAGTACCTTTAAACTACTCTGACAGTGCAAATGGGACCTTAAAGGCAGCTTGAGTGTAATTTACATCTGCTTGAAAGCCTCTTTATCCTTCCAGAGCTGTATGAAGGGACTTCTGTGTAAGTGAGAATTTAGCCTTTCTTTCCCTCCAGCAAGCCTGTGTGGTTATTTTTACTTTTTTTTTCCCTCTCTAAACAGTGGTTTGGTGCTGTGTGTTGTTAGAATCTAAAATCCTTAAAAGGAAAAGGTTTGTAATGCATATTTATAACCACCTGAGTAATGGATGATTTTTTGCTTTTCAAAAATTTTTGTTTTATTCCCAAGTTAGGCAAACAGATGCAGTCAAAACTGTGTCAGTTCTCTCCTTTGAACCTGCACGGGATGCGGTGCTTTTGTAACTAAAGCACAGCCCAGAAATGTTTAGAAGGGTTTTCTACCTCTTTGCACCATCCTAGAAATAGATGTTATTGAGGTATGACTTATTCAGAGGGCCAGCATGCTTCAAAAGTGTCTCTCAAACCACAGGAGAATGTGTGCTTGTGCACACCTTTTCCTGTACAGATGGATTAGCTCAGGATGCTATGTGAAGGCCTTCATAATATTCCCCTTGCTGAATAGTCGTCAGACATCTGTGTCTGGCTGCTGTTCAGCTGATGTGCTTTTGAGCTTTTGGCTGCAGCAGGTTGCCGCACTGTTGGTTTTCTTGGTCTCTTGGGAGCATTTTGAGTTCTCAGGCTCTTTATTTGGTTGTCTTTCAGAGAAGTAGTGCCTCACAGCACTGCTGTCGTGAGCTACCTAAACCCGTGCCGTTGCTCTCAGATTCCCTAAGAAGACTAAGCCTTTCCCAAAGCTGAAATCCTGTGAGGATAT
This sequence comes from Sagittarius serpentarius, assembly GCA_034782735.1. NCBI lineage: Eukaryota > Metazoa > Chordata > Aves > Accipitriformes > Sagittariidae > Sagittarius > Sagittarius serpentarius. Next base: position 20,011,300 of record JAVKLA010000024.1, on the reverse strand, counting down.
CTTGTTTACCACCTGGGTTTTTAGGACAGTGGGCAGTGGCAGGGAACAGATACATTTCGGAAAAAATTAAAAAATCCGTGAGAGTTTGCTTTAGCCCACATGAGAGATTCTATGCTCTAGGCAGGAAGCCTCTAAACTGTATGTATTTTTGCTGTCGTATTTCCATCATGGTTCTTATGCAATCTTTAGGCTGAGGCAGAACTCCTCTAGCAAGTCCAGGAACCTTTCCCTATTCCCCATTCCCACACCAGACAGCTGCTTCAGGTGTAAACTGCCAGCATCATCTTTCTCATGGCTGATCTTAGATTAGAAAGAGATGTTGCTGACACACAGGGCTAGACTTTCTAAAATGGCTAGAGAGAGACTTTTTTCTTTTAAAGCTATAACTGTGTTTATAAGTTAATGCCTCTTCAGGCTCACAGGCAATTAAGTTCCCCATCAAAATGCCCCTTGTTTAGTTACAATGCAGTCTCTTCCTTAAGCACTGAAATGCGAGACTGATTCTCCTGGTTTGTTAGCCATCTTTTTGCTGAAGCTGTTCCATTTTGATTGCTCAGCACCGAAGTTTAAAAATTGTGCAAAAATATTCTTCTGTTTGGTGCAAGAATTTTTTCTTTTACTATATGTCAGCTTTAGTTCAACGTGGAGGTAAAAATCAGCATAAAACGAAAATAAGATGTTAACACCTGACACAGATATACCCAAGAGTCTTACTATCAAACAGCACTACTAAGCTTTATAATCAGGCAGATTCCTCATCAGTACACGGGCTGTATTTACAGGGTATTCTCATGGAAATGGACATTTTTTTCCTGAATATAGCTTTTCCTGTGCACAGCTGTAAGGAAAAACTCAGTCCTGGTGCTTATGGTAGGACCAAATATTTGTGTCCTTATCTGGGCATAAGTTGTGCGCTGTTACAATAACAGGCTCCAAAGGGAGTGAGTGTCCCTTACCGGGGCTTGGTGCAGCCTTGTTGGCCCAACGAGTTAGCCTATATTCAGGGACCTTTGCCCCATTCTGTCAGGGGGAAAATTTGGTTGTAAGAGTCAGACAGCTGTTTGATGTTTGTCCTTTTCAGTGACAGCTCAGCTTTCTTTTTTTTCTTTTCTTTGACAGCTGTTTGTCCTTTTTCAGTGAACACAGAAGCAGCAATTTTCTTGTGCAGAAATTCAAGCAAGTCTGCACAGTGGACGTTTTGCTTTTGTTGATTTTATTTTTGCTAGCCTTTTGCCTCTCTCTTACCCCCCGCCAAGATTTAACCATTTATTTTTGGTTTTTTTGCCAGCATCTAGGAGACCCTACTTTTAACCCACAAGGCTTACCTTCTGTTTACTTTTTTTCACGGTCTTCAGTAGTTGCTTCCAGTACTTGCAGGTGCATAAAATACATGAAGAAACATTTAACTGCTCCTTCCGCTCAGCTTAGCTTCAGAGAGAAATTTTTAAGCATCGTCAGCTTTGGTGAGACTTGAGATTGTCTGTAAATCAAAGACCTGTGAGCTCACAGTCATTCCAACAAAGCATTATTAATTTTGTAATGTAATTTCTTCACCTATGCGGACAGTTTGGCATTTTAAAGGTTTTTTTTTTCCTGTAACTTTAAAAGCAGATTAAGTGTTGGGAAGAGGTAAAGGGTTTGTAAAAGCTCAAATGCAGACATATGCAACCTTTCTTCACCATGGATCCCTAAAACTTTTCTGTGGGACTGGCAGACCCTTCAGAAATGTCAGGTGTATGTGCTGCTCTGTATCTTAGATGCTTGTTTTTCATAGTCATCTTGGAAGGGACGTAGTCCACAAACCAATTCCCTGTGGTGCCCTCCACCCCTTTCATCTGCAGGCCAAGGCTGAAGATCATGGCTAGAGCAGAAAAAAGTCAGTTCTGTACATTTCTGGGTAAGTTATGTTACTGTCAGTTTTTCATATTAGATTTGAACTTTACTGGATTGTACAAAGCTATTACAAGCAAATTGTTGTTTACAGAGAAAAGAATGTACTTCTGAATGATAATCTATATGGACTTCACAGTCACTTGAGAGCATAGCTTTTTGAGTGATTAAAATAGAAGTTATTATTGATTTCTATAAAACTAGTGGGAAATTAAGAATGAGGGCTTGTTTTCTTATCATTTCTGTAATGCTGATCTTTAACAGCTCAGAAGACTCCAGCTGTGTAAAAGCACTCTTCTAGTCAGGGTCAGCTTTTAACTTCTCAATGTGTAAAACAGTAATTACTATGAATTTCACAAAGTCTACAGCAGCAATAAAGAGCTGGAAATGTTCTGGAAGCTAATGACAGGCCAAGCTAAGTTTAATAACTCTTGAGAAATTTGATGATGTCACCTTCTGCTGCAGTTTCTTCTTCATTATCACCTCAGCAAGGTCTGAGCGAGGCAGTATTTCATGAGGTGTTCCTTGAGTGTTCCCCTGAGCAAATCTAGCAGGAGATGGTGGTGGACACCGAGGCTTAAATTCTGGGCACCCCACACCAAAGCTCTAATGTCTAATATTTTTTTATTAGCTGCCTCTAACCAGTAAGAAACATCCAGCTCTGAAATGCGGAAGGCATATCAATTCCAAGTGCTGAATCAGTGCGTTAGCTGTGTCTTAGGAAGGACTGGGCAGTTGCAGGCACTGCCTGGTAAATGAGGTTTTTACAAGGTCTTGATCACTTCAGATCATCAGCTGTCTTATTGTGTCTTTTGAAAGAGCTAAAGATATTATGAGCCCTAACTCTGTTGGTGTTAAGGTAGTTGAATTCTGCCGTTATTTCCCGTGTGCTTAAATGTTGTCATACGCTGATCAGATGCATTGTTAGCCTGGTATTTTTTAACACATGGTAAGATGTATTATTGCAAATAATACTTTGTTCTCATACTGCATTTCTTTCAGAGATCTCAAATTGGCTGCATTTTAATCATAGATGTGATAACTCCTTTCCGTGTTACTTATACTTTAAAACATAATTTTAAATAATTCTGCTCCCTCCAGTGACAGTTCTTAGACCCTCACTAAAGAATTGCCTGGTGATGGTGAAAGCTTCGAAATAGCCATACATTTTTTTTATCAGCTGTGGCTTAGTTTGTATAGCAGTAGTGGGTGCAAATATGGTGTGGAAAGGGTCAGATCAGTTGTGCCATCTGACTGGTAAAATCTGGAAGATATTTATGGTTATGAATAACTTTTACTCATGTAAAAAGACACATTACTCTTGTACCACCGACAGTGGTAGGCTGCAGAACTGTACTCTTCTTTGAGATTCCTTCCAGTGAAAGCCAACTCTTCTCACCAACTCACTAATGATTGTTTAACTAACTTACTAAATATCTTCCATGTCAACCTACTTTAAACAAAGAGCCATGTGATCCTGAGATGTCACCTACAAGGATTTGTACGAATTTTTTTCTCCACCTTCTTTCTGAAAGTGTTTTAGCAGCAAAATTCTGGCATGATAGTAGCCTGGTGCTGAGCCCTGCTTTTATGTCCTTGGTGTCAAGCTGATCAGCAGCTTTGGGATCAGGAGGGAATTTTCCTGCAGGGCAGATGGGAAGGGGTAGTTGTTGGCTGAAGTGAGCGAGATGGTGGAGATGGCTTCTGTACCTCTCCTGCTGTTTTCTTTTGATGTGTTGCAGTCATGGGTCTGTCTTTGTTAGCCCTTACATTTCTGAGGTGTTCTCATGCTGCACCTGTATGTTACACGAAGAGCTCCCAAAATTTCTGAGACAGTGAGCATTGCCTGGTTCCAGGACTATCATACCTTGGAAACCCTTAAAAGGAAGACCCCTCATTTTGTCCTTGTTTGGTGGTCCTTCTTGCAGATGATCAAACATGTCTCCTGGCACCATGCCATTCTGAAGGATCCCCTCTCTGTCTTAGTTTGGCTCTTAATTTAGATACTGCAAGTTGGAGGTAATTTTCCCTAGAACTTCTGTAGTCTGTGGAGGCAGATGCGCAACAGAAACTATTGCAGGGAAGCCAGATTGCTTTCTATGGAAGTTTATTTTCTCTTCTGACCATCCAGGCAGCCCTGTGAGACCTCCTAGGCATCTTGCAGCCTCTGAAGGTACTGGGTACAAATACCTCACTCTATTGTTATCTGTTTCCCAGTGTTTAATGACTGATTTTGCAGCACTGTTTTAATGCTGCTGACTTCACGTGCAGAACCAGACAGCAATTGTGATTTAGCAGGTTAATTTTATGGCTGGGAAACAAAAATGTTTATTGTAACTCAGTGACATTAACATATATTTTTAGAATATGAAATAAAAATAGCTGTTTCCAGTAGAAACAGTGGACACTAACATAGAAATAACATGAGTGACACATGCCACAGGAAAGGTATTGTTTTTGGCATGTGTGGATGTACTAACAGGTGTTTTTCCTGTGCCTCAAGCTGCATTAGCTTGCAGCATTACCAGAATTCAATTAGCAGCCTTTTTAACATGGCTTTTTTTCTGTTAGTGCATTATCCACTTGTAGCTGTTCAATATTTAATTTGTAATTCAAGTGTGTGGGGTGTTTGTTTGTTTGTTTGTTTTGGGGTGTTTTTTGTAGTTTTTTTTGTGTGGTGGGTTGTGTTTTTTTTTTTTTTTATGAGGTTTCTTTTGCAAGTTGGCCCACAGGGGTGGTTAGAACCTCATCTCAAAATTCACCCAGTGGAAACTAGAAGTTGCTAGTCTCTAGCAGCTGTTACATACGTAGTCTGCATTTCTGGCTGTCCATATCCTAGCAGGTAATTGTTTCTGTCAAGATCCGTCACCCTGGACAGTGATTGACACATTTGCTGGCAGTTTCAGCAGGGAGGTCAGGGATGGAGCAGGGGCTGTCCGCAGGGGTGTGCTGGTAGAGAGGGTTGCGCTTCGCTGAGAAGGCAGCCTGGGGAGTCTGCCATCGCGGCAGACTGAGTGCTTCCTCATTATATGGACAGAGCACTTCAGTTCCCAGTCTTCTCAAGCCGTCACCTCTCATCAGCAATAAACCTGCTTGCTAAATAAATGAGAAAGGTAATAAAACACTTTTACTAGTCATGACAAAAGCTTGTCTTAGGAGAAGTTGAGAAAATAATGGCTTGATTTAAATATTTATTAAATCAAGTAATTTTTGAGGCATCTTTAAGACCTGAAGGTATTTTATGATATGATAAAACAATTGCATAATTCATGTTATATATTACAGCAGTGGTGCAGTGTTGCTCAGAAGAAATAAAACCATTCTCGCTTTAATGTTTTTAATTTTAAGCTAGCCTGGCATTGCATGTTAACAGCATTTTTGTCCAATTTCTCAGTCTGCTCTCTCTTGTCAATGCCATCTGCTTGCTTGTTTTACCACCTCTTTAACCACCAGGTGATTTTTGCCATCTTCACCCTCCTCCTCAATATGCCCAGCAGGCCCGTTTGGGTTTATGGGGTTAGTGTGCTAAGCAATATTCATGTTTATGTAAATGTGTTCCCTGTTCTAAAGAATCTTTCTCCATTTCTAGTTCAATAGCTTCTCAGTCTTCCAGCACCCTGGCTTATAGCACTGAATTATTTTACTGTAGTCTAATCTGATTGTTATGCCAGCTGGTTTTGTCGATCTGTAATGTCTTCGTCTATGCGATAGGTTCTATTCTAGCAAAGCACTTAATTTTCAGTGTGCAGGTAGACTTGGTGAAAAGAATGTGACTAGCTCAAAGCTAAGCACCTGCCTAAATGCTTTGCTGGATTGGAGGCTTAGGAAAGAAGGAAAAGATTGGTCTAATTATGTTGAATATGTTTTAGAGCTGCTTTATCCTAATAGCCTTATCATCAGAACAACCTCTGGTTATGGATACTCAATGCAGAAGATCTCTCATGGCTTGCCAGGCTTTTCTTTTCTTTTCTTTTCACTTCATAGTTTTCTAGATCTCTTTCCTGGCTTTTCTGAACTATAATCTTAAGCATGGTTTGCATAAGAAAATGTACCTCCGCCTCTTAGGAAGTAACTTCAGGGAAGGCATGTCTTAAAATACTGGATGTAGGAGGCAATGAAAAGTTAGTGTCACCAGTTCATTTGATTTTTGCATGTGTGAGGAGAGCAAAATATTTATACAAGTCCAGACTGAAGCAGCCCACAGAATCAATGTGGCAGTGAGACCAGATCAGAGAAAAAGGAGGAAAAAGATGAAATGACTGACACAAGGGCTAAATTCTGCTCTGCTATTAATTTGGGTTGAGCTAGTATTAGAACTATTAGAAAAAAAAGGAGGGACATAAACCACTGAAAATTAAATCTGAAGAAAAGATGTACATGTATTTTTCCACTCCTAGCTCTTACCTGCTGATGTTTGTCTTTTTCCATTCCTCAAATCTTTTTGCCCTCGCTACCACAGATGCCAGGGGGATTTGCAGGACTTAGTTTAACTCATGGTCACTGTAAAACTGCTCTGAATCCATTGTTACAAGAATTGCTGCTACTGCTTTGCCAAGTCAGAACTTAGCTGGACTGGTTTTTGCTTTTCCCGTTACTGCGTGGCCAGGACACGAGGCATTGCCGAGACCCGAAAGCCACGCACGACCCCTTCCTTTTCTGCGGTGTTTGGCTTGGCTATGTTGTCATTTCTGTAGTTGTAACAGGTTCCTCATGAAATTCACACTGTGCAGTTTCCTGTGTGTTATTTTTCAGAGGCAAGGCTATACTATGGTTTTCTTTCCCCCTTGTTCCTCCCTGTGTGAGCTTTCCACATCCTTATCAAGGATGGCACTTGAGCAAATGCTTAACTTGATTGCGCTGCCTAGACTCGAAGATAGAAATGGGCTTAGGCACTCTTGAAAAAGTATGAACTGAGGCAGATGTTTAATGCTTTCTAAGATGCACACCAAGTAAGTGCTTTCCCAGAAAGATTATTCATAATTGTTTTTTACTATATATACCATGATAGGGAGAGGGAGGAAAAAAGGAGGAAATAGCTGCATAGCAGTAGGTTTGTAGCAACTTCTCATGTTTGTGGTTACTTGCCACCACAGTGTTTTGACCTGGATGCAGCCTATACATAGGGCAGTACAGAGTCCCAGGCTTTTGCCTTCCTTCTTCTTTTTAACAGGAGCAGGGCAGACAGTAGCAGGTAATGAGCAGCTCCCAGCTCTGTGCACAGCTCTGCCCTGCCTTGCTGCAAGCCTTTGTTCAATTTGTCTCTCTTTGTCTCGCTTTCCTTCTGTGTCTGTTAAATTGCAAAGGCTAAAAAGGTGGGGACTGGCTCCTGCTTTGTATTTGACCCTGCCTGCTAAACCCAGGGGACTTGGTGCCCACTGGCATATCAAAATGTTTTTGTAATACAAATAATTATTAAGAAATTTCTATTTTGCCATGTAATCATCTGCAACTTGAGACTCTCAATGCATTTGAGACCGACTGACCACTCCACCAACAGTATGAATAAAGTCTGAGAGGTCCGAGGATGCTTTCAGGTTCTCTGTGTTTGACATTGACGTCTTCAGGGACGGCCTAGGTGCCAGAGACTTGGGCCCACCCTGTGGACAGTGTTGAAAGGTCCCTGAAGTGTCCCGAGGCAAAAATTCAGATAGAAGCATGCAGTTCCAGGGCAGCATTGAAAATGCTGGCTTGATGCCCCTACAGCTTTCGTGCAACATGGGCAGGCTTCCACCCGCCTGCCAGTGCAGGGCTCCCATTGGTTTTGATAGTATATGAGAATGCAAGTGGATTTGCACATGCTGTGAGCTATGTTCTCAGCTGTGAGGCTATATGCATAATGGTTTCTGCCTAACATTAGTTTTATGTTTGTCTTTTGCAGCACTTTTACAGGCAGTCGTAGCTGGTGATCTGCTGAAGGTAAGTACAGAGCACTGAGTGTCCACTTTTTCACAGCTTTTTGCAGGTCTGATATACTGTAAATTTTATCACACCTCTGCTCAAAACGTAAACAGAGTGCTGTAGGGACTGCTGGCAAGTGCCATTTTACAGCCTTTCCAGGAAACCCTGAATATTAGGGGAAAACATCAGTCAGGTGAGATGTGAAATCCGAGTGAATAGGATCTGGTGTTAGACAGCACCTTTCAGCCCAGGATTCATACCGCACTGCACAGAGCAATATGTCAGTTACTAACAGGGAAATTACTATACCGGCAAATGCAACACTGCACAGCAGGGTAGGTCTGACACAGCCTTACACAGTAAAGGATATTTTACGGCAGTGAGATTGGGGGCCAAGCCCCTGGAGTTGCTAGAGGCTTCTTAAATTCTACCTAAGCAACAACCAGGCCAGGTAGAACAAACCTCAGCTTGTTGTTTTATCGTCTGATGGGTGTCTGAAAACATGCAGTGTCTTGGTATTGTTAGTTATTGGGAGGAAAAGGCACCCATGAAAAAATATTTTGTGCCCAAAGTCTGAAGTTCCATGTCTGACAGTTATTCAGGCTGTGTTTTTCAGTAGCCAAGTCAGGATTTGAAAACATGCCCTCAAATTTGGATGAGGAGTGTGATTAATGATTGCAATTTTATCTGCAAGAAGCCAGCTTGGAGCCATTTGTAAAAATGACAGTACTGTTGGGCCAACTCTTTGCCTGCAGGTGCCCCTTCTACACCTCCGCCCCTGCGCTTGTGGCTGTAGCATCTAGGGAGCAGTTCTTCAACCAGCAGTCATAAAAATATTGTCCCTTTTGCTCTTCTTGAAAATTTTCTGCTTGACTTTGCTTTGACAGGGAAACTCCTTGTCCTTCCTCAGATGCACTGCATCCTAAATGATGCCCCACTGTCGCAGTCCTCTCCCTCTTTTCTGCAGTGGTCTGCACAGCGAACCCCTCCCCGAGTCTGCAGCATTTCCGAGACCTGGCCGGTTGCTGTTTCCTGTCCATTCTCACCCCGCGTAGTTCTTCCCCCTCCACCAGCCCCGGGTAGCGGGCAGAGAGTGAGAAGGGCGATCTGGGGCAGCTGAACCCCACCTCCCTGCCGATTTTTGAGTTGGAGTTTTCTGGTTTAGTCAGAAGGTGTTTGCGCTGAGAGAAAATTGGAACTTTCAGAGGAGAAGCCAAAATTTTCTATCAAACACATATATTTTAAAATATCCCAACAGCTTCACTAGAAGCGGATTGCAAGCATTGTTAGTAAGCAATAATTCCTCACCAGTAGAGTAGCAATGCCTCATTGTTTAGCAAATACAGACTACTCTTCTTAACCCGTATAATTGTCAACACTTCTAGTTTCAGATTTTTTTTTCATTGGAGCCTAAAAGCTGGCTTTAAAGTAATATTTGTTTCATTTTATTCCATTTTTGTAATGACCTCCTATGAAAATTACGAAATAATTTGCCTGCATATTTGTTTTTCTGCTCCTCCCATCTTACCCTTCTGTGTGGGGGGGTTTTTTTTTGTTTTTCCAGTTCATAGAATGCTGTAAAAAAGGAGCCAACTTGTTAATCCAAGGACCTGATCGCTGCTCCTTGTTACACCATGCTGCGAAGACTGGGCATGGCGAGATTGTGAAATACATCCTAGAGCATGGTGAGTCACAGTGGGCAAAGCCACAGGGGAGCTGTACTTCAGCCAAGGGCCCGTCAGGTAAAACCACACCGTGTGGCTGGATGTGCCCTCGCTCACCTGTAGTCACCCTCAGCAAAATGTCCACCTGCAGCACGTGCGAACAGGAGGGTAGGAATGTGGCAGCAATGACAGTGATGGCTCCAGATAAAGGGAAAGTGTGGAAACAAGAATAGAGATGGCTTTTGAGGAGGATGGGTGTTTTGACAGTTGCATCAGTTGGGGGGCTGTGAAGAAGCAGTGTGATGGCCTAGTTAGAACCTCTGGCATAGGAATCCTTTGAACTAATTTCTTTTTCAATTAAAGCATACGTTGTAGAAAGCATCTAATCTCCATTAAAGCATTTACAGGGATGGAGAGCCCACCCAGACATTATTATATATATTGTTGTATATTATTATATGTTATTATAATAGCATATATTACAATACATATTATTATATATTATTATAATATATTGTTAAGTTATATATTTTATATATATTGCATATAACCATATTAAATACTTCACTATTTGATAACACACTGGTTAGGAATCTGTGCATTTATTTCTAGATTGGATTTGCCTCGCTTCCCTTCCAGCTTTCCAATATTAGGTCCCTGTTAGATTCAAGACCACACAATAACAAAAATTTGTGATCTCCATTCTACATTTATATTTATAGGCTGTGATTGTGCCATTTCCCTTTTTTCCTTTCAACTCTTTTTAGCTTTGTCAGTAACAAGATTGCAGGCATGCTTACAGAGGCTATGCAGCAATTTGTGTGTGTACATACTTTTGAGGCAGTCACATTTAGGAGTTTCTGCCTGTTGAACTACAGTAATCTTGTTCACTGGTTGCTGGAGAGTGGTACAGTAATATTGTCACTGCTCTGCACGCAGAGCTAAAGTCCCAGTGATCAGACTCCTGCACTGTAGGAAATGTTTTCTAGTCCTTTAAACATTCTTGTAACTCTCCTCTGATTCCTCTTTAAAATATCAATGGCTATTTTGACTTCTGGATGTCAAAATCAGCCATATTATTTCAGCAGCAGTGTTAGCACTAAAGGCAGAGAGCGCCTCTGGCAGTTGGAGTAAGTGTTCGCTAATGCTCAAAAACGGCTGCAGAAATTGTACAGGGAGAAGAAAAAAGCACAAGTCACGGGAGAGGAAGAAGCAATAATCCTTCTGTTAACATTTGTGTTAAATGGGGTGGGATTTAGCTCGAGCTTGACTCCTAAGTTTAGGTGATAACGTATAGGTGTCAGGTAATCTATGGGTCTAAGTTCCTGTACTGTCAACAGAGATCTATGACTCGGTTCGTTTGCTCATGTATGGCAGAGGTACTAGAGGAGACCTGTCCTCTTTCAGTGGCAGATGAAAGTGAGGAGGGCATCTTTAATAGCAGCAGACTTCTAGCATGACTAGCTCAAGGGAGACCCTAGTCAAGGTAATCATTGGAGCCCAGCAAGTGATTCAGCTGACAGTTACCTGTGCACTTCATTCATCTACCTAAACATAACTAATGTAATTTGCCCTTGGATATCCAGGACATCTGCATGGGTCCACAAGATAACATACAAGGCCTGTAGGACACCCATGCTGGACTGGCCGCTGAAGCGCAAGCAAGCAACCCTGTCATTCCAAATGTATCCCAAGGCTTGCCTGTAGGCATAGCGAATAGCACAAAATATCTGTGTGTGGGCAACTGAACTGTGCCCCAAATATCTGGCTGAGGGGGGCTGAATCGCTCTTTTACTCTTTTATGTATAGATACCTACATACGGGTAGCTAAGTGCACTTGGCCTTATATCCAAATACTGGCTAGTTTTCTCACCGGTTGTAACAAGCCTTACCAGTGCTGACTCTACCTCCTGTTTACCTTCTCTGGATTATCTCATCAGTCACAGTGCATATATGTGCCTCTGAATTCTGTAGACAGACATAATTTCACTTAATTTTCGTACTGCCTCTGGTCTCTTCTCACACTGCACATGACCTATGCCAACTCGCTGTCATGGCTGCCTCTCCGGGAATTTTCTTACAGACATATACCTTAACTTAGTTGCAGTCTGATCCCGTTACCGTTCCTTTGATGAAGGTTTAAAATGAGATCATTTAAGCTGGTAAGGATGTGAGCAGGGAATCCATGGGAATTTTTGAAGCGAATAGAGAAATGTGAGGGATTACGGACTGTTAGACAAAGACAAACCAGAAGGTTGAGCAAATGTCAGCTCAGTTCCTCTCTCCCCCCTTTATCCCCAAGGATGGCAGGAAGCTTTTGCAGCTTTCCAGACATATGTCCTCTGGGCTTCTCCAAATGCATTGTTTGTTTAACATTCTCCAGGGATCAGAGAGTGCATGGGACAATGCTCTAATAGAGGCCTCCTCTCTTCTCCCACCAAGCAATTAATGAAACTCATTTCTACCCTGGGCACTTCTCAGTCACAAACGAGCTCTCTTGCTGAATCATCATCATCATAATGTCCTTGTTTTTCTGTTGCGTTCTCTGGCATCTGGCATCTTCTCAACATTAATTACTGTATAAGACCCAATCTGAGGCTTTCCCTGTATCTAGCTTCTCATTTCTGCTAATATCAACCCTTCATAAAAATGAGTCTTACTCCTGTTCTGGCAATTACCTCTGCCCAGCCACACTTCCTCTGTAGTTTGTCTGCTTCCCATACATGGCTGGAGATAGTTAATATTAATAGGAGTTCCACTGTAAAATACCCTCCAGCACACAGCACAGAAAACCTGTTATTAATCACACAGGGAAGATGTGAGTATCTATAAAAAACAACAACAACAAAACAAGACAAAACAAAACCCACTGTACCAGGAATTTTAACTGCCTAGTTTGAAAATAGTGAGGTGAATCAAATGCAATACAGGAGTGGGGCCCATAGCATTGGGATTAGGTAGGAGGGAAAATGATGTAGTGATGCTGAGGCTGTCCTTTGTGGAGATGGCTTTATGCATTCTGCAAACATGCAGGATACATTAATAGGAGAGGTTATTCTGTGATGTTGATTAGAATGATTTCAGATGTTAAGGAAAGGAAAATAACCCTTCTTAAATTAGAAAAAGCAGAGGTGAGTCACACGAGGAGACTGCTGTGTACTATTGCCAGATACTTGGCAGTGGACTAGCACAAGCCTGGAATAGCAGCTGAAGAACCAATGTAGTAGGTGTCAGGACGACAGCTGCTTACTGCTGCAGGAACAGTTGGGTTGGCTGCTGCTCCTGCAAAACAGTTTCTCTCTATCCCCTGTGCAGGAAGGGCAGATACACAGACCTGTCTGCTGTTCAAGACTGCCTTACTAAATCAGGGGTCTTTTGCTTCTTGTAGGAGGGTGACCTTTTAAGATCTGTCTGTAGCCGGGTGAAGAAATACGTAGCTGGAAACTGAGGGCCAAACTCAGCAGGTATCAGAACCACACCTGTTTATTACTGCAGTCAGCAACTGTCTCACACCCTAATGCATACACATTAGGGAAGAGTTAACTGTTTACTTGCTTAACACAAACAGAATTAAGGAAGGCTTAAAGAGGTCCATTAGAAAGAGGACCTCCTGAATCATCATCATCTGCATTTGGAAACAAACTTGGCTTGGAGTCTTTATCTGGCAGTTACAAACTATTTATAATTTATAACCATTATACAAGACATTCCTTTTGCCTTGTCCTAGTCTTCTCCTCTTCTCTAGAGGCTCAAAAGACAAGCAAGAAGTCTGCAATTCATCTAGGGTATTTTAATTTTAAACAGAAGACAGGAAAGATGTTTACAGTTGCCTTAGGAGTTTGTGGTGGGAACTTCTGATGGAACAGTCAGTAGAGCATCCCATCCTGAACATTTCTGTGACCTCAAACCTCCATGTCCTTGCTCCATTAGATAGCATCCTCTGGTAAGAAAGATGATGCATTCGTTACTCTTAGCACTGCAAAGTCAACAGTGAAGAGCCATCAGTGAGTTTGGATCTCATCCTGACCAGATTCAGGAGTTCCAAAGAAGGCTTTTGGAAAGCCAAGACAGAGATGTATGTCAGGGACAAAGTCTGAATAGTCATCAGCAAGCAACACTGAAGGAGAGTGAGTTTGCCTGACATTTGCTAGTATGTCTAGATCTGCAGACTGTTTTAGGGTAGTGGACATTTGTGAGGGGCCTAAGCAGAAAACAGCTTAGTTTTCCTAGAAGGCACAAGGTATAAAGTAGTCTATTTTAATTTGCAACTTTACCAAATTTTAGGTCAACATGGCTGAGAGACAGTCACGATGGAAGGTGTGCTCCCATAACCCAATTACTCGCACTATGTTACAGTGGAAATTCTGAGCTAAAAGATGCTAGCAGTAAAGCCAGACACTGTTAATCTTCACATCGGGTAAAAACGAGGAGTGAGTTGTTGGGGAAAGGCTTGAAATAGTTCTGAATTTGCAGATGACTATTACTGTAAAAATACTCCCTCTTTGAAAGTAAGGAACCAAATCCAGTTTTATCCCCCAGAAAACAACCTCTATCAAGTTATTAAACAAAGAGGGTTTTGACAGATAAACACCCAGAAATGGTGATAATGTCCAACATTACTGCCTGAAGTAAATATCCTTCTACCCCAGTTCTGTGAAGGACTGACAGGACAAGGGACTGGCAGGGGTTAATAGCTGTAGGTCTCCTGTGGGTAGCTGTAACCACATCCATCGGAGCGGGCAGGGTGTGCTGCGGGCCAGAGGCCTTTCGGACTGCATGGTGCTGTATATTTTGGAAAGACCTCTGAAATACGGTCATTTAGTCTCTCTTTTATGTTGTAGCAAGCTCAGCTAAAGGGCAGCTGCTTTTGAGCGTCTCCTTCCCTTCCCTCCTCTCATCCCCAGCTCAGGCTGCTTTTCCTCCTGAGAAACTGGAGAGGGGCTTTGGTAGAGTGAAAGGGGGCAGAAGGAGAGAAGGAAAAAAGTTAATAATTCTACACAGACAGTCTATCGGAGATGTTAAGGAAAGAGAGTGATCTCAGCTGGGCTTCCCCCCAGTGCGTCATGCTTTTCAGCTCCTTTCATGCGAACTTGGGGGGGGGGGGGGGGGGGGGGGGGGGGGGGGGGGGGGGGGGGGGGGGGGGGGGGGGGGGGGGGGGGGGGGG
>JAVKLA010000024.1:19935117-19996584 GCA_034782735.1 Sagittarius serpentarius | reverse complement strand
ACTTCTCCCCCCACCCCCGCCGTCCCCGTCCTGTCCCCCCCATCCCCATCCTGCCATTCTTTAGCCCCCAAATCGCTCGCTCTCTTTCTCTCTTCCCCGCCCCCCCCACCTCTCCACACATTTCTATCTTTTGTTTTTATTTCCTCCCCTGCTGTTTTCCTTGATAGAAATCTCACTCATGCATTTCCCTTCCGGATTTCTATTGGGTTATTTTGTCCTCTCTCTCTCTGTGCCTTGGTCCCCTTTTCTTTCTCTGCTTCTTGTCCCGGAGTAAAACAGCCGCCTCCCTGCTGGGTCAGGATGACAGTGCCGTTAGCTTTCCCAGTGCCAGCCCTTCCCACATCTGTGCAGCTTTTGTCCCGGGGCAGAGGGGGATTTGGAATGGTCGGTTGGCAGCGCCAGGGAGACTGATGTAAAAATGAGGTCCAAAAAAGAGGGGAAAGGGAATTAGGAGGAGGGCGTGAGATGGTTTAAGAGAAGCACAAGGGAAAATAAAGAAGTAAAGGGCACAGCGCAGGCTGTGTGTGAGTTGGGACATTTCAGCTTCAGAGATAGGCCAGAAAGAATGAAGCGAATGAATCCTGGTACCATGTTGTGCTGCTAATCGATTAACCCCAATACCTGGCCCTTATGTATGACTGGGATGGAGTCGGGGCACTCCCATGAAATGCTTTATTTGGGACAGTATTGGGGAGAGCACCCTTGCACACAGGCGGGAGGTACCTGGCACCTCCTCAGCTCTGCGCTCGCGGGCTGCCCGCTCAGTCCTCAGCACTCAGCTCCTCTGTCCTAGCCTTGCTGTTTCTTCTTGCTCCAGACCGGTTTTCCTTCACCCTTGGCTTCTTGCCTCTCCAGACCCGCTCTGACCCAGCTTCTCCTCCCTCTCAGGTCATATTCTTCTAACTTCTCTCCAGCCTTCCTCCTAATGTTTTAATGCCTTTTTCCGCTCATCAGGGCAAGTGCCTCTATGCCCAATGCAGCCAGCCCAGTCACCCTGTTCCACCTTTGCATCACAACCTTCCTTGCCCCATCCGTGAACAGAAATAACAGTTTACTTGGCAGTATCTTTTCTCAGACACTGCAGGCCATTCCTGGTTACCTCTCACTGGGATGTGGCATTGCAGCAAGCCATAGGGAATTGCCTCTGTTTTTGAGAGAACATGATTTTCTCCTGGGAGATGTAAAGGAGTCTTTTCCCTCATCAGCGGGTTTTGGTTTTTTTTTATTTTCTTTTTAGTCTCTCAGGTCTTATCTTTCTTTCCTCACCAAAAGGCCCTGCTTAGCCCACTATATCCTTCTTCACACTTACGGGAGCTCAGGGGTCGTGAGTGATTCTTCTTTTTGATAGGGAGGAGTGAGCACATAACTGCCAAGTGCAGAGATGAGGATCTGTGGTGGTAGAGTCAGGGTGCTGTGCATTAAAAATCGACAGTGGCTAATGAGTTTGGAGAACTACCATAACAGGTATGTAATGCCCTGTGCACTGGGGACTTAAACATGCTACTTTTTTGACCACCACTTTCTCATGATGACAGATGATGAAGTGAAGGAGCTGCCTGCAGCTGCAGGAGCTGAGGCAGCTGGCTGCCCCCAATGATACTGCATGTGTATGTTGTAAAGGCAGTAAGGGAGAGACAGGCTGCTCTGATCCATTTTTGACACACACTCAGAGTGGAACGAGTGTAGAGAGGCTGTGTGTAGGCCTTTGTAAGCAAGTAGTGAGAAATTCCTCAGTTTCAGGTGAGATTTGCTGTAAGCTCTTGAGGACTCTTGAATTTCAAAGTCAAAGTGTGCTGAAGAGAAATATTCATGCACAGGAAGGCAAATTCCTATAAAGTTTCATCGTTCCGCTTGCTAACTGCCCCATACCATCTGGCATTACGCTCCAGAGCAGCAGAGAAAAGAAGAGTAAGACAGACTGCAAAGGGAAAAGTTTTTGTCGTTTCAAATGCTACCCAGATCCTAGCCTTTCCATATCACTGTAATTCAGTGACGGAATTTGCTGCTATAAACATCTGCCTGTGGTGAATATCAAGGACAAAAGAACATTAGCATAAATGCATTATTTTGTCCCACTTAACAAAAATCTTTTCTGTTTTTCTTAATCTTACTTTCCTCATCATTGCTAACCAGTGGAGTACAGGATTTGCATATCAATATAAAGACTGCTGGGAATATTCCACCCTGATCTACATTCTGTATAACGCTATTAAATGGAGTAGCACAGGGATGTCATTCAGGATGGAATTTGGCTAATTTCAACTTCCTAATGACATTTTCCCTCTAGTACTAACAATAGATTTTAACTTGCAATATATCAGGGTTTCCAGTATATCAGCATTTTCAATGCACTGTACTTATGTGAACCACCTAATTGAGCAAGGTGAAGAGTGAGAAAATAAACCCTATGAATATTCATTCCCAGTGTAATTTAGAGTCTGCTACTCCCTGGTGCTGACACTCCAGCAGTGACTGTGCATTCAAAATTTTGCTAGTGCAAGGGCTTGTACAAGCAAATATTACCTTGAAGTTTGGCTTATTTGTGCAAATTGAGCTTTCAGTTGGCTTCTTTTACATGTTGGCACCAGGAATCTTCTCCTGGTAGTTGTACTCTTCTAGCCGTGCAAATGAGACAAATGCTATATGACATACCTGACTCTCTTTTGCAGGTCCATCTGAATTACTGGACATGACAGACAGTGAAACGTAAGTACAACCTACCCTGCCCTTCACATTATGTGCAGTAGCCTAGCAGACTTCTCTTGTTTTTCAAGTGCAAACTTTCAAATAAAAAAGCTTGTAAAATGGCACAGCTCTTCAAAAACAAATAAGCAAACAAAAGTCCCCCTAAACCCAAACAACAACCACCTCATATGTGGCTTTCTGGCCAAAACCAAATGTTTCTTGAATTCCATAAAGGACTTCCTCTCTGTTGCTTCCCACACCTCCTTAATCTTTCTAGAGGAATACAAGTCCTGCATTGTGGTTTGGTGTTTCTGGTATCCAGTTACTGAAGGACCAGCCTGAAGAGTAAATTCCAGAAGTCAGGAAATGACTTTTCTTGCTCTACACCTTTTCTTCTCTCCCTTCTTGATTCATCCAGGGTGCTCTGCCTTAGCTGTCCCACGTGGCCACAACCTGTGCAGTTGAAGGTTTCTCTCAAGTAGTTAGAACCTCAGTCACCTCTATTATTATTAAAATAAAAAAAAAAAAAGTCTTTCCTTTCCAGTTCTCAGCTGCTCTACGTCTTGTGTAATCAAGGTGTCACAAAGAGTATGTAAGGGAAGCACGAATAATCCTGGGAAGTATAGGGAATATATGGGAAGCAAATTTGCCTTTCTCATAGGGGTTGAACCTACCATTCCTCATCCCACAGTGCCCTCCTCTGCTAACAGAGAACACCAGAAGGGTTCTGCACAAGGTGCATGTGTGCAGTCTGGGGGTGACGGGGACTGGATGGACTGCCTGCTTCTCTTCATCCAGTACCACAGCACAGACACTGAAATAAAGTGCAAGTGAACATGGCTATGAGGGCTTCCCTTTACAAACGTCCCTCTGCCACTAACTCTTGAGAAGGGAAGGTTCAAGCCGTAACTGGCAGCATGAATTTGTCTTTTGATCTTCAGGTAGTATCCCATTCTGAATCTAGTTCTCATGCAGCAGAGGCAGATTCATTACAAGGTTGCCTAGCAATATTTCCACTTGCCCTGTCATGGACTGAGACTGAAATTCCTTTAGGCACTCGGACTTCTGGGTAGGTAGGTGCAAAATTTGTCCTACTACGCATATTTCATGTCATTTGTTATTTTGGAGGTTATGTGATGGCCCTACTTGTTGGACACTAGTATTAAGGACACTTTTTCAACCCACTCAAAGCATACTTTCTTCATCTTCCTATGCAAATCTAGACAGATTTCTTTAACCTCGGTACTACAGTCAGTCCCAGAATCCTGTTACACATAGCCTCCAGCCTGAGTGAGGAGATTTGCAATAAATCTGCTCTCACTACATAGCCTTCTCTTTTGAAAAGCATGTGTCCAAGCTCCCCCCGTAGCTCACCAGTCCAGCGGTGGAAAACAAAAACACAGGTCTTGCTCTCATACATCCAAGAGAGCAGGGCATCAGAACCAGAGCAGCAAGTGCATCAGTCACGGCTTTGATGGGCAGGATTTTGCTAGGATCCAAGAATGAGGCTGAGGAAAGAAACTGCAAGAAGAAACAAACATTGTTGCTGTTTTGCCTGCTGTGAAACAATAAGGAGGCTGGTTTGCCTTTGCAGCAGTTAGAAGAAGTGGTGGGTGGATGGGAACGTGACATTCAGACCTTTGCATACGTAAAACCTGTGCATGTTTCGTTCCCACCCCTCAGAAGTTCTTCGTCTGCTATTTGTGCATTGCAGGCTTTCCTACTGAGTCAAAGGGTGTAGATGCTAAGGGAGACTGCACAAGCCTACCTCTGCCAGCTAGAGGGAACCTCGCAGAAATACATCATCCTTCTCTGTCTGTCCTCTGCACCTCGCGCTTCGTAAATGTACATTGGTGTGATGCGTCTCACTGCTGGTTTCTGTACTTTGGTCTAGGGGTGAGACAGCATTACATAAGGCAGCCTGCCAGCGCCATCGCGCCGTCTGCCAGCTCCTGGTGGATGCGGGAGCCTCTCTGAGAAAGACGGACTCCAAGGTAACCCAGCCCCGTCAACCAGTTATACAATACTGCAGCCGAGCGAGACCGATCAGCATCCGTCCCCACTGTTTGCATGATTGAGGCTTCCCCATGTGTGCCAAGAGCAGCTCTTTTTAAACAAGCTATTTTTATTTGGAAAACTGTATTGATTGAAACAAGTACAAGAGACTTCAGTTCAGTCCCCAACGTGGGTCATCTTCACCACAGTGAGAGCCTGGCCTCAAACTATTTGGTGCGTTGGGTGTGAATGAGGTGCCTCCATGGCACGGCGGCATCCTCCTCCTGTGTGGTCAAAAGAGAGGCCTGTGGGCAAGGACCTCCTGCGGGGAGCCTTGGTTTGTGATGGCATAGTGTCTGTGAGGCTTGATTATTGCGGCTGCCTTGCTTTGTGAGGGTGGCTAACCTTTTTCTTTTGCCCTCGCTTGCCCCTATGCCCACTGGTGTGACACTAACCACAACCCTTTCTCGGTGTACGCTTGGAGGAGAGAGAAGTCCGGGCAAAATTAAACCCGAGGGATATTCCGTCAGTACAACAATCTGATCACTCAGGAACCTGGTCCAGAAGCTGCCCCTCTGAACATAAGCATCCGGTGGTCAGCAGTAGAGAGGTGGTTGGATCTCTGGGTTCCAGAGCCAGAAGCACCTTTGCTGCAGCAAGACAATTAAAAACAACTCCTACCATGTTATGCTGTATGGGGTAGCCTATAAGGGGGAGAGAAAGCACCTCTTTTTCAGATGAGAGTACTGTACTTTGCAAAAAATAACTTCTGCAACAGCTGAAATCCAGAAAAGTGGCTTCTGACTTGTTAATCTTCATCTGCCTAGAAATCCAAGGGGCAGGAGTGTTTTTGTGGAGATACTTTAACGTGTTTCCAATTTTTTTCATAGACTTGTGGTCCAATTTAACAGTACCCGTAAGGTAGCTCAGATAACGGAGTAGCAAATTGATGCACTGAAAAATGATTTGTACTTGAGACAGAATGAGACACGTTGAACTCATCTCAGATGTTGGGCATCTCGCTCTGCACATCCTTAGCAAAGTGTGTAGTCTGTGAAGTGCACTTTTCAAGTGCTAGCTACAGTACTGCGTGTCATATTCATTCACACAGGAATTGTAGCCCTAGAATGAAAAATCAGTTCCCTCCAGCATGTGAGCCCTTCTGTGTCATGTATCAAATAGCACGTCTTTGCAGAACTGCATGATTTGTCCTAAACCATACAAGGACTTTGAAAATCTTCAGAATCTCATGACTGATAGAAAAACTTAACGCCAACTTTTGTACAACAAATAAGTAAATTATCCAAATTTGCTTCTCTTTCCTGTAGTAATTTCTCTGGGTCATGCTTTCATCTGTTCTTCTAAATATGTTAGCACAAGACTTTCTCTTCATGTTTCTTTATTATAGGGTAAGACACCTCGTGACAGGGCTCAGCAAGCTGGTGACCCAGATCTGGCCTCCTACCTGGAGAGTCGACAAAACTACCAAATGGTTTCCCACGAGGATCTGGAGACAGCAGTCTGATGTCTGAAAACATCAAAGAGGATCCTTGGAAATCGCAAGGCTGCACCTGAGGCACTCAGGCATCATATGAGGAAGAAGCTGATGGAATCAACATGTCTCTGACTCTCATGGACAATACCTGAGGACGTGCCACCAGTTTCTAAGGGCTACTGAGTCTTGCCACGGAACAGTTAGGTTCCATAAGTTAGCCCATGATGGATGAGGCGGGACACTCAAAGGTCTGTGGAATCCATGGGCCATGAAAATTTACCTTTATTGCTTCCAGCAAGTAGCATGAACTTCTCTCATGTTCATCTGTACAATTTCTTTTAAAAAAAAGGAAAGAGAAAAGAGGGTGTGGGGGAATGAAATTATCTGGGACATTAAAACACCCAACCAGGCCCTCCTCCATCCCTGCAGTTCCCTGCATTCCTTTTATTCTCCCATTCCCCTCACTTCTCATCAGTTAAATAGTACCTGTTATCTCTGCATTAAGTCTCCACAAATGGTCAGGCAGTAGCAAAAAATTTGCGGAGCTCTGGATGCCCTTAGGAAAAACCCAGTGTTTTTACTGGCTGCATTCCCTCCCTTGCTGTCCTCTCAGAAGCTGCATCCTCAGTGCTCAATCACCAGGGATTTTTCTCACTTTTGGAGAGGACTCTGCCTATTGCCTTGTTTCCCAGGGTGCGGGGCGCAGTTAGATTTACAGCAGTAACAAAACCTAACCTCCTCATTGTTGCTAGGTATATGGTTACGGTAGCCTCATGAGAGAGTCATTTGTATGGAAAGGAGTTATATGGGATACACCACGTTGTATGGCAGAGCAGAAAGTTACCAGTAAGGTTTCTCACACCACCATTGCATGTATAATGACAGACCCGTTTCTGCTCAGGTTTCAGGCCGGCCTAAATGTTGAGAGCTATTTTTTACTTTTGAAAAGATGGGTTTTACACTGAGGAGAGATCTGTGCAAGATGGAGGGGGTTCTGATGGACTGACTTATGGAGCCAGTCCCCTTTGTGTTATGGCCAGAGGTAGGAAGGAGACCTAGAACATCAGCGGTCAGCCTAGGCTTGCTGGCGTCAACAAACAAATGAGCAACACCCTGGTCGCACTGGGAATAGGAAAACCTTCCTCGGCTGAACCTGTAAACTATCCAGTCCCCCAAGGGAACAAAGTTTCAGAGAGGCTATCCCGCTGGAGGAGGACAAGCGGCAGCTCTTTGCCTCATTACCCACTGTAGGCTTGGAAACGTAAAGTTGCTTAGCCGCTGTAAAGACCAGCCGTGTCTTCTGTACTCGTCTGTTCTCTGTCTTACCTCAAAGGTTATAACCACAAAAGAAGAGAAAGCAAACACACGCACACAGGCATACACAAAATGTTCACCTTCAGGTTTTCAATCGCTACAGACAAGTCAGCTGCCAGAAATAGCAGCGCTTCCATTTCTGCTTTGTCTGACTGGTTCCCATGAAGATGCTCACAGCCCACTTTTGGCATAATTCTTGCAAGAGATTTTTGAATTTTCCTTTGTTGTTTGTTTTGAAAGATCCACTGGTGTTTGTTTTCACATGCCTTGCTAGGTGTAGGTCTCTGGTAGATGGTGATCATCAGGAATACATGCAGTTTGGAAACCATGAAAATAACTCAGGTCATTATTCAGAGAAGTTTTTCTTCCTTGGTAGAAGCTGTGGAAATGAAATGAATGTGATTCTTTCTTTTTCTTTTTCTTTTTTTTTTCTTTTTTTTTTTTTTAAAACAAGAATGATTGTTTTGGCAGAGAGGGAGGAGCTGAAAAATTTTTTTTTTTTTTTCTGTTTTCAGAAGTTCAGTTGATATGAGCAAAATATTTCTTTAGTATTTCTTCCTCTGGAAGGAAACTATATATATTTGTAATCTATAGATCAATGGCGACATGAAATGTATTTTGTCTTATTTTCTGTCTTTACCTTTCTTGTTTAAAAAATAAAATATGAAAGCCAAATTCCTTCCCTTGATAATCATCCAGGGGCTTGTGGTGAAGGTCAGTGTGTGTATATATTAGAACAGAATTTGGCAACTGTTAAAATAAAAAAATCAGAGTATAATTCTGGTGTATGCGACATTTCCACAAGGAAGATCCTCACATTGTGGTTTCCGTGGTAGGCCTTGCATCGTTTCCCAGCTGTTAGGAAAGACATTACGGTAATATTTCTGTATATTTGACAAAAGTAAGAATTATATTAGCATCAGTTTTATCTTTTTGCTTTGTTTCACTGATGTGAGACATAGAGGAAGCTTCAGTGACACCAGGGTCTTGGTTCTGTCCTGTGCTGAAGCCAGACCGGTGCCTGAGCAGAGGACGGTCAGTTGTTGTAACTCCCTGGTCCTTTAGTCCCATGAAGCAGGTGGAGCAGTAAGGGCTTGCTCTGATCACAGGTAGCTTCCAGAGGCCACATGTGACTTATGATAAGGGAGCTGGGCCTGGTCCCTCTCTGTCCGCAGCGGTCCTCCCCTCGGTGAGACATCCCTCATGCCCCGGGAGTGGCTGCAGCAAGGGCTGGCTCCGGAGCAGCTTGGCAGGACGGGCAGGTTTCCTGAGCTCCTTTGTGCCGTTCGGACTGCTCAAAGGAGCTTAGAGCACGCGAGAGAGTCTGGCCTGCCTTTTTCCCTGGCAGCTGGGGTACGATGCTATGATCAGACTGAGCCCGTTGTGCCTCTGGAAAGCTGCCTGTGCCGTGTGCTCAGTAGGAGGCAGTTACGGTATGATGAAAATAAACCCCAGCACTGGAGATAGGACAGGAGCTGGCTGTATGTAGTGCCTTTAATATTCAAGGTGCCCCAAAGCACTGCACACGCAATGCATTAGATACTAGCAGTGTACTGTATTTGTAGATAACAGAGCATGTATGTTGTTTTCTGTAATGGCTCACACACGACCAGGGATATTGGAAGTTGGTTCATGGAGGGACGGAGTCTGGGGCCAGGATGCTGCAGGTTTATTCCTTACCCCTTTTCAAGTGTGATGGGATTCTCAGATTTGGACAGCCACCAGAAGCAGGCAAACTCTGCAGCAGTTAAAGGTGACACGTATGTATTGAATCTCTTGAGCACTTGGGGCCTAGCTTAGTATAGTATCATTGTGCCTGTACTGTGCAGGGCCCAAATTTCAGTGTGCAGATGGGAACCCACTTAAATTACATGTAAAACATTTTGATTTACTAAAAGTTTCTGTTCAGTGACTGTGTCTATTTATGTGTGTATATTACTATATATATGTATATTTATAAATATCAGTATGCATATATATAGATGCGTGCACACATACACGCACACACTTAGAACTGTGCCATTTGAATGACAAAGTACCAAGGGATGCTCAGCTAATGAAGTTGTTGGACTGACAAAATGTCATTTTCCATTTAAATTTGTTATTAAAGGGGACCCTTTTCAGTAGAACTGAGGAGCTCCTAAACTGTTCCATTGTACTGGTTTTACTATCTCATTTTGGAGTTAAATGGAGGGAAAGAAAATATTTATAATGTTGATAAAATAAAATTACTTTTGTTTAATAGCATCAGTTAGTCTTATTATTTCATGTTGCAATGCTAGAGTTATCTTTATGTATTTTCCAAGACACAACAATGTTATACATTTCTCACTAATTATAGCATCCCTCAGTATTGTGAGGTGTGAGGCTGAGTGACTCATGTAAGACAGGAGTTCAAGGCAAATTTTGCCCATTACAAAACAGGCGTCAGACTCCAGTGGCTCTTTCACCATTTAATGTAATGGCTTGTCTGTGGTTTAGCACTTTAAGATGTCTGTAGATGTTTTTACTGATACCTGTCACGCTTGCTTTCCCCAGCAGCAGTAGAATTGCTCAGTCTCAACTCACCATGGTGTAGCCTGGATTCAGACTACATGAGATGCCCCTGCTACGTGAGGACTGTCGTATAGAAGCACCATAGACATAAGGAAAATAGAACAAAACCGATGTTTTGTTGCCATTGATCTTCCCAGCTGTATTTGCAGAGCTGGTCCTGTCGCAGGTGGATAGATGGGGCACATGGTTTTTCTGGTGGTGTGGCTGTGGGAGGTTTGTTTGAGCAGTACGTAATGGCCTCTTTTGCTCATTTTTGTCTTTGTCTTTTTGCTGTGACAGTGACACGCACGGTAGTGAAAGCCACTAACACACAACCTCACCTAGAAGGTGGCTATTCTCCTTTCAGCCATCCCAGATGCCTCCTGTGGGGTATGCTTATGTGTTGACCCCTCCAGTATATCAAAAGCATGTTGAGATGATCTGACTCTGGGCAAAAGCTATGAAACGGGCAAGGTACATTGGTAGCCTTAAGCTTGCTGGGAGTTTAATGGTACTCAAGAAATGTACGGACATGCAGGGAATTTGGATGCCTTGAAAACACTCCAAAGACAATTCTGTCCTTGCACTCCATGTAGCCCAAGAAGGAAGCAGTTCCTCATGCTGATCCGTTTGAGGTCTCTCATTTTCTTTCCCGCACTTTCTGCTTCTTTTGCATCAGATTAACATCCATGGAGAAGTATTTTACAAGAATGCTGTTTAAGTTTGTTGAAAGTAACATTTCTATCTCCATTATACCTATTCTTTTCCATTCATCAGACATTATTTCCTCTCTTTATTTTCCTCACTGAATCTGAGCCAAAGTGACATTGGGTTATTAGCATCCTAATTAATCTAAAGCATCAAATGTGACTACCTTCCGTCATTTCAGCAGTCCTGGAAACAGCTTATCATATATCTGTGCCTTTCTGGATACCTGGGAAGCTATAGGACACAGTATTACGGGGGTCACTGTGGTACTCGTTTTGCTTTCTTAATGACAGTGTATGAAATTATTTTTCTTAGTAATGGATAAATGCAGCTTTAAAGTCCCATGAGCCGCCTGCCAAAATCCGTTGATTGCAACGGCAACTCAGTAACGTGCTAAAAAGTGACTTGATAGCATATTGATGAAGACCAGAATTTTATGTGGAGGATGTGTCTCGAGCTTCAGCGCTTTAACTCCCTTTGGAAGGGCAGGGTGCGGCTCATGGCTGCGCTGCGGAAACGCCTCCAGAGGAGCTATAACCCAGCCCTGCACCCGGCTCTTGGGGCAAACAGAACACACAGAGGAGTCAGGATGTCTCAGCCTTTGCTGAGCAGTTACCAGTACGGACAGACTGCAGCAGGTCGACACTTGGCTCGGGCTGCCCAGAAGTCGGCCAAGTGCTTGGGCAGTTTCTCACTTCTAATTCTGTGTCAAAGCTGGCTTCGGAGGGAAGGACTACTGAGCAGTCAAAGCAGTGACTGTGGCTACATGTACTCCAAGTTGTGCCATGGCACCGTGCTTCTCTGGACTGCCTGCCTGGGATCTTCTGCAGGTACCAGAGCTCTGAGGCCTCCCTTTCCCTCCACAGCGCGTTTCCAGCACCGCTGCCCGTGGTGTGCCCACAGAGAGTGGCATTCTCTCGTCCCCTGTACATGTGCACTGCAGCAACACCCCCCACCTTGGCCAGGGGATTTCCTGGCCCACGTACGGCGCCGTTCCTGCAAAAGGGGAAAATTCCCTCCCTCAGGCCTTGATCACACCATTAAATTCATTACATTTGACTTCAGTGATTAGTCAGGCTTAGAGCTGAATAACCTTACTGTATTCAGCCATCAGAGTGCATCTTGTCTCCTGCCTTATTTATAAGGTGCCACATTCCAGTCTCAGCTGCAGTTTCTTGTTTCTCAGACTGCTTTTTTTTTTTTTTTTTTTTTTAAAAAGACAATCTATCCTATGCATTACACATGTATCTAGTTACTCAGAGAGTGGGGAAGACAAGCAGCTCGTTTTAAAAAACCCTCATTCTGATGTAGCATGTGATGACTTCTAAAGTCTAAGTAGGGGGATGCCTTGCAACAAAAGCATATGTTTCAACATAAACACATCTATAATTCAGGAAATAATGTGATAACGTGTTTAAAAACAGTCAGCTTTTGCTCTTGGATCCCCTACAGGGAAGAGATTTGGGGAATCTAAGGTGGCAGTGATTCTCCACAGACACATACAAGAAGGTGAATACCCGAGAAAGCAAAAGACTTACTTTCTTCAGAAATTTGCTTCTATTATGTTGCCCTCATCCACTAGAAACAGAACCCTGATCTGGGAATGCTATTTCAGAGTTCACCAATACGTTAACAGCTCCAGCATTCACATACAAAGTATGTAGAAGCTGTAGCATTTTGACATGCAAGAAATAAGCACTACTTCTTTTAGCAATATAGTACTACATATGTAATTGCTTCATCTAGAGCCAGCCTCCTTTTGCTGGCAAAGCGTAACACCTGGCTCTTCAGTTAGTCCCTGTCTAGGAGGCTGCTTGATGTGTAACCTACCACTCAGCACAGTGTGCGCGGTGGCAATCCAGCGCTCCATTATGACAAGTGCTGCAGCAATTATCTAACTGCTAATGCTTGAACCACAGTAGCAATTCATTCCTTAGTGTTACACTTTATTTTAATGAGAAAAATGGCCTTCTGGTTCCAACTGCCTCAATGACCTTCAATTATCACTTTTTCCTCAGCCTGTGGCCAAGCAAAGGGAGAAGGCAGTCCCTGTTCCTACATGTGTTTAGGAATCCGGATCCTGTCCAGGAACTGTAGGAACGAGTTAGGTTCATAGGTATGGAAAGGAAGCTCAAGAAGCTCTTGAGCCTGATGCAGCAGACATGAGTGATTTCTACTTGGCTAATTAGGCTCTAATAGACAGGTCCACTTTTCTAGGGCTTTTTTTCTTGTATGACATTCACACAAAAAATGAAAGAAGGCAAAATTAGAAAACCAAAGCTAAGCTGGCCCCTGGGAATAGGGACCCTACAGAATGGTTTCCATAAGCATTGCCATTTTCTGGGTAGGGAGTTGCAATGCTAGCTATTGAATATCACTGTAATGAGTAATTATG
Organism: Sagittarius serpentarius; assembly: GCA_034782735.1. Taxonomy (NCBI): domain Eukaryota; kingdom Metazoa; phylum Chordata; class Aves; order Accipitriformes; family Sagittariidae; genus Sagittarius; species Sagittarius serpentarius. Next base: position 19,983,457 of record JAVKLA010000024.1, on the reverse strand, counting down.
TACCATAATTGGATGTATCTCTTTTAATAAAGTGAAATGGGTGCATTTCTTCTGCAAGTTCACTGCTCCCAATCTTTATGTCATCCAGCTGCAGGGGGGTATCCCGTTCCTGCCCCTGCAGGGATCGCAGCACAGGCTGGTGAGGCACACCCTTCTATTTGCAAATTTTGAGGCTTTATAAAGTGCGAAGTCAGGCCTAAGTTGTGCAATGACACCTCTCCCTGCTCCTTAGCCATACCAGAGGTTTGCCTTCCAAATGAGTGGAAACAATGCTGCACCAAAAGAAATGATTGCTATAGGTCACAAAGCAAATAGCTGTCTTTCTTCTCCTGTGCCCCGCTTCAGCCCTTTTCCCAGGACCGTTGTTATTTTTCTTGATCAGACTGGGAAAACTGTTGTTGATGTGCCTGTTTTAATAGGAGGTGGGTGCAGTTGCGAGTTGTTTTCTCCTGTGGTCTTGCTACCATTGTAATAGTGTCCTTATCTCCATGGTATGTGGGAGCAATATATTCATGTCAAAGCCAAGAAAAAAGTGATCTTCCTGGCAGCTAGTGGCAGGAAGGAAATGGAAGATAATTTTAGTTAAATTTGATTTTAAATAATCTCCAATGCTCTTTGCTTTTCCTTCCCTTTTTTTGCTCTATCCTTTTCAGACCTTCCTTACTGAAGTCTTTGGTCATGTCTTCTTTCCTTAGCTCATGCTACCTTCATTTTTGACTGGAAAGGTCAAAATCCTGCTCATTGTGCTTGCCTCTGGGACACTTCTGCTTGACCAGTCACAGATGGTTGGATCGCCCCTGAGCATGCCCAGACATGGATAGGGAATGTTGGAAGTTCTGCTGTAATAGGAAGGAGGTGTACATGCAGCACTAAAGGCACCTCTGGGACAGTTGTAATGTCTCAGGAATAAGCAGATGGGAAGCGTGATGGACTTGGGTATTTGACACCTGAGGGGTTGATCTGAAACCTTTTCAGACTTTCTTTTAATATCGGTAGGAAAAATTTTTTTTTTTTTACTCTACTCTCATGTTCCTTCCCTTTGTGATTTTCCTGTTAAATAATCTTTGCCTGGGCAAATGTGATTGTGTTGCTCCGTGACACGCTTGCGAGAAGTGGCAGCTGCTTCCAACTGGTGAGCGAGTGTGCTGGTCTCTCGTGTGAAATGGCTGGCCCTGCTACTGTATGGTTTTCTGCTCAGCGTGTATCTCAGAAAAATCACAGGGAGATGGCAGAGGCTTATCAGGTTTTTTGTTCCTTTTACATGTCACTGCAGAGTAATTCTCCTCCATCTGCCTCCTTTGATCACGCAACAGCTTTGGGAGAAAAGAAAATAAGTGGCTGAGCCTTCAAAGCACTAAGCAGCTCTTGGGAGCTTTGCCTCTCTCTAGCTTACTGCTGCACCTCACGGATCTGGGGAGAGGGAAAGGGAGGGGTGCCTTATGCGCAGAAAGATCCATCTATCACCTTACTGGCAAAAGTAACAACTCTTTGGAGGCTACCTATTCCAGACACCCCACCATGTGCCAGGTGGCGTGTAAAATACATGCGGACGTCAGTAAGCCTGTAGCAGCTGCCTTCTTTTCTGAAGGGCTCTTCCAAGCTCTTTTTGTTTCTCTTCCCCGGGCAGGGGCAGCCCCAGGATGGGGATTCCTGCCTGTTTCCTCTCAGAGCAGCCGCAGCGGGACGGCCCTTTGTAATGGGTGCCATCTAGCTGCCCTCACACCATGGGCTGCGTATGCTCTGTGTCTTGTAACTCTATTGGAAAATGAAATAATCAATAAAATCCCTTTCCAGATGTGCCTGGGAGATGCCGGCCTTGGCCGCTGGCCCCTCAGGGCGCAGTGCACTGGGGACTGGAACAGGGCATATGACTGCCAGCGTTTGTCTGTAGAAATCTCCGCAAGGTGAAGTGTGCTTTCACAGTGGGAAATGAAGGTTATTTTACTTCTGCCCGTATTATTTTGTACTGTAAACCCTGTGCCAGTCATTTTGGATGCAGCTGTTTTTTTGGAAGCAGGAGGCTTTTGAAAGAGTTTGGAAAGTCTAGCCAATGGTACAGCTGAGGCCTCGTGTTCTGCATCTCCCACACAAACCTTCTGGCAGTCCATGGAGGTTTCGGTGTCCTCTCTGTGTCAGTGAGCAGAACATTTTTACTACAAACTACAGGCCTGCCTTTGTGCCATTGTTATTGCTCCTTTTCTTCTGCACAGCTTGTGGAACAGCTATGGCTTTGCAGCCTTGTACTGGGAAAAACCAAGAAGCGTTGTGGGGAAACATGATTCTCCTATGGATACGCATCAAGCTGCAAGTGTGGGCTAATGAAAATGCAATGTATGTAAGGACTGAACCTGGTTTATGAGACTGTCACTCCTAGCTCAGTGGGGATTTATTTTGAGCAAGAGCTGATACGTTGTTTTATTGCAAAACGTAAAGGTTATGCAAAAAGTGATCACTGTTTAATGATATGCTTCTGTCTTATGATAGTTTACAAGTCTAACTGTGTGTCACATGGTTGTGTCACAGAATAGGGAAAGCACTCGCTCTGTGTTGTACTACATCAGCATGTCTCTCTGGAGGTCCTGCAGTTGAAGGGATAGAACAGAAGGTAGTAAATCAAGGGGTTGAGGTTTTATTCCTGCCACTGTCATTGAGTCAGTTTGGGTAAGTCATTTAACCTTCCTGTGCCTCAGTTTCCTTATCTGCAAAATGGGGATAATATCACTTCCCCATACACACACACGTAAGGTGCTTTGTGTTGCGAGGCCAAAAACTGCTGTATATTAACTATTTATGAGGTTTTTGTCGTGCCTTGTAATGTTGCTCCCATATAGTGTCCTGCTTCTTTCGGAACCATTTTTTGAAGGACAGTGGGAGTAGCCCTGTCCCATGCTTTTTCGTTTAGCTGGCTTAAATTGAGATAGTAAAGAGTGCCGGAGGATGACAAGTTTCTAATGAGCTATTTTGAACTTCTCTTGATTGATTTCCATGTTTGAGCTATCTTTTATTAAGAATTTTAACTCAGGTGATATTTCCAGTCGATGAAAGCATTCAGGTGGTTGCCCTCCCTCCAGAGAATAATATTTTGCTGAAATTTAGAGCAGTTGGATTCCATCATATTGAGTTCATTGAGCACAGACTGTTTCATTTGGGAGAGCCCATCTCAGAAATACTTCTTTCTGTCACCTCTATCCTGTCATTGAGGTATCACAGTATCTTTTCCAACAGCCCAGAAATCGCCAATTGAGTTAGTTGATGCAAAATTTTCTGGGGAATGAAGCCAAACATCTGAAGGAGCAGAGTCTCTGGCCTTCACACTAGCATCTCTGGCCACTTGGCAAATGAGAAATGAAAACTGATAAAGAACGAGGACAACAGTTAGCGAAGAGTTAGGGAACCGCAGGTATCTCCTGCAAAAGCAAAAAGGCTAAGAAGGAGTCGTGGTCATGTCGGATGGTGATGAACAGGCTCATCATGGGAAGGCTCAGTTTCCATTGGGCTATGTAGTGGACCTTCACTTGCTGCTTCCTGGAGATGATGGAGGAAGGATAAAGGACAGATCCTGATCTCCCCTGCACTGACTTCACTCCAGGTGAACCAGGATGTGACAGAGGTCAGAACCTGGACTGCTTCCTAATGGGTTTAGTCCCCTGAATAGAGCAGTAAAGCCAAATAACAAATGCACATATTCAGCCACCATTTCATGGGCATCCAGAGTTCCAGTATTTGTACATATCCTATTATCTGAACCCACATCTGTTCCAGGAGTTGTAATAACATCACAAAGGGCTCTTTTATGCTGCCTGACCCCATGCATAATGCCCCCGAGCTGTGCATCATGAGGCTGCCAGCTGGCAAAAGGAATCTGAGGCATGCAGCAGCACCCATGAAATGAAGCTACATGTTTAACAGAGAATCAGAGTCCAGGTAATCAGCAGTGAAGGGGGATACGGGAAGGGGGAGGGTTTTTTTGTAACAAAGTGAGAAAGTATTTTCTTCCCTGATTTTCTTGCATTTCCTGTTTATACAAAGTATCTTGATCACTGTGTTGCTAAACAAGGAGATTTTAAACTGGGGGAAGGAGGAAATCTGTATACGGTGAAAGAGCTGGTTACTGTTCCCTTTGGACACTTTTTCTGTATTGTGACTTGTGTGGAAATGTACAGAATAAAAGTGAAGAAGCGCATGCCTCGGCTGGGCTCAGTTTCCTTGTGTTATTTGCCGGTGGAGCTGGGTTGCTGCTTCTGGCAGAGCAAAAAGACTGCTGTGACTCAAAACTTGTGAAGAATTAGGGGGAGTGCAGGAAAGGGACACAAGGGTGAAAATTGTGTGTGTGTGTGTGTGTGTGTGTGTGTGGCAGTGCAGGGGAGGGATAGGAAGGGAGTGTTAGGCCTCTGGATGAGCCAACTTCAAGCTCATGGTAACGAAAAAGGTTAGTGATACCCTTAATATTTCCAGGAAACCTTCTCAGTCCCTCAGTAAGCTCAGATTGTCAGCACAGCGTTCAGTGCGTGCAGGAGAGATCCAGCAGAGATTAGCAGTTCTACAGGTCACCTCAGGGCTATGCATCTCAGGAGCGTTTCTCCAGCGCACTCTCTGATCCACCCCCCAGTTATCTTAGGTTCTCAGTTTAGCACAGTTTTAGACTAACCCATGAGCATATAAAGGCTCTGTTTGTTTCTGCCCAGCTGTGTGTGACTGAAGAAATTTCTGTCATGGCCACTGCTTGCTTCCTTGCCTTCTGCAGCTGCCCTGCCTGCCCCACTAAGGAGCTCCTGCGCCATTTCTGACACCGAGTTTTCATGGCCTCTCTCCTGTGCAAGTCGGTATTTCCTAACCGTTCCCTTGCCTCTGCTCTCCCATCCTGAAATCGTGTTTCTGTATCATTTTGTGATGTTCCCTTTACCCTGTCTCTCTGGGACAGCGTCTGCCACAAAAATGCCTCCCTTGCTCATGGTTCTGGCTCCCCGCGCCGCTCCAAGCCCTTTGATGCTCACCGCTGCTGCCAGCAGCCAGCTGTGTGCTCGTCTCTTTTAAAGGATCTCTTAAGCCCTCTTTTCCTGCTGTCTCAGACAGCCGAAGAATTTTATTATTATTAATAATAGTGCTAAAAAGACCAACCGTTCTGCCTGTGCAGGACTGGCTGGAGCTGGATGAGGATGTAACCTAGTTATGAGTTACACCGGGCCTTTCTGCACAGCGAGAAACCACTACCATGCACAGCTTTGATGCTCGTAAGCACTCTGGTACAAAGGACTAACTCCTCTGGGGTCCTTCCCAGTAACAAGCTGCACCAAATGGCTGCCAGCTGCTCTCTGGGAATGTCTGTGGAGAAGAGATGCTTTTTGATGTGCTCAGAGCTGCCCTCACAGCAACATCTGGAGGCGTTCCACCACCTGCAGGCAGAGCAGCTCGGTGGTACGTTTAAAACAAAAAGAGAGTACAGCTTTACATCCTACCGGTTTTGCACCCCAAATTCTTGAATGTGTGTGGCCTTGCACATGTATGTAGTTCTGAAGAGAGTCCAACTGTTGCTTCGCTCACCCATTGTTACTTACCCTTGTTCCTCAGCATTTCAGCTATGTTGGCTACTTCAGGGCTGATTTCTAGCCAACTTACCCTACAAAAAACTTTCATAAAGCTGGTGAAATTCATTTTTTTATATATATATACACATTTATATAAATATCTTTCTCATAGGCTAATGCACTTTCTTAAGCAGGGAATTCCCTTTTTCATGCAACCTTTCTTTACATATGAAATGTAATAACTTTTAACTGTTTCTTTAAAAAGCTAAGCCTTTCGGAGTAGGAATGTAACTACAATGAAAAAAAATCCATTCTCGGGAGGAAAAAAAAGAATTCTGACAGGAATCATTTGCTCTGAACAAAAGAAAAAAAAAATCCCAAACCCCTGCAGTTTCACTGCAGCCAAGTGACTTCAGTATTTTCCTGCAGTTAAAATGTGGTTCTCTCTCACAAGGGATCTTTTAAACTAGGTAGTGATGCCTGTAAGAGATGTTGCCAAGGTTGTTAAGTTTAAAAATAGGTAAATATTGGAAGCGGTCCCATAATTTCAAGGTGTTGGGTCTCATAGTTTCACGTTCAAGGGTTGATATTGATACATGAGTATTGTATTTGCAGCCATATTAATTCAGAGCAGGCACATCGCAGGACAAGGAAACCTTCACAGCTGTTCCCTCTCCTGCCCCATCTGTCCATAATCTTAAGTGGCACTAAGGGATGTGTGAGTGTGTGCGTCTCTGCATGCGTGTTTGTCAGGAACTGTTTTTATGTGCACGTGGAGTTAAAGTATGTGTGTGTGAACTGCATGGATCCTGCTGCTCTCATTCAGTAAGGCAAGCAATCCCACAGGTAGGAAGGTGAGCTGTGAACCCCAAGACCCAGAAAAATAAAGGTCTTGTGTCCCATGGACATGAAAAGGGAGCTACCTTCTGGGAGTTAAACTCAGGTGGACAATCTGTAGTGTGATAGGAAGCCCGGTGAAGTACTGCCTGGTTTAATACCTATAATCAATTTGCTGTCTAATCAAGGAGCTAACGAAAATCAGCAGCACTGACTGTCAGAACTTTTGACTGCAGCCTCATTTGTTCTACATTTGTCACCAAAGCACCTAATGGCTTGCCAAGAAACTGCACAGGGTAATTTGCTCTCATTCGAGAAGTTTCGGCTTTTGGATGCAGCGTTCTGCAGAAGTTAGAGGAAAGCAGGAGGCTTCTCATCAAAGGAGGGGTGTAGGTCAGCTCAGCTGGATGTTCTGTTATGCTGGACAAAAGGCGGAGGGCACATAGTAGTTGGAGGGGGTTTTTTTGGTTGTTGTTGTTTGGTTGTTTTTTTAAGGGTGATAGGAGAATGAAGAAGAGATTTAAAAATGAGATAGTAAGATTAAAAAGGTAGCTCTGAATGGTATTTTGGATCCTGAAGCCCCATCCAGCCTGAACCACCATGAATCAAACAATGCTGTTATGTGATTCAGACTAGTGTTTGGTGCCTAGAATTTGGGGGTTTTATTGCTGACATAATTAGCCAGCAGGCTTAGGATTGTGTTTGCTAGAAATAGGGTGTGATTACCTGCCTGCTTCTGTTAATGCATGCATGTAGCGCATAAAGTTCTTTGCTGACAGAACTGATGATATTCTAACAAGCTCTGGTCTTTCTCACTCCATTTATGAATATATATTTAGCTCAAGGAGTATCTGCTTTTTGCTAATGGGTCTCACTATCATCCCTGAAGTAGGTAATATTGGGATACAAGGCTCCACATAAATATAAGGGGTCATTATTCTGGCTGTTCACTCTTTTTCCTTGTTTCTCCCTTCTGCTTTTTACCAAATGACAGAAGGGCAGATATAATCAGTTGCGTCCAGCTGAATGAGATGATTGCAGCATAAGGGGTCACTGGATAACTAACAGTTTCTTAGTGCAACACAGCTGTTAAAAGTTCTGCATAGTCTTTCCAGTCGCTTCAGGTTTTCCATTTTAATGTTCGGTTATGTGCCACCTAATGTTTCAGTGAGGGCCTGAAACTTTGTATGTATTCACAGACGTGACCAGAATTAATGTTATGGTAAACTAGTGGACAGCTTGTAGATCGAAGCTTCTAGTTTGAAGTTTCCTCTAACGTAACACCATGCGAGCACCACGTCTGTAGCTGCATGAGTGCATGACTCCGCAAGACACCCTGAAATTCTTACACTGGGTTTCCAGTCAAACTGAATTGTACTTGTGGTGCCTAGCTCTAAAACATGACCTCCTCCTGGGAGACCTAATTCTGTATTGCAGTGCTCTGCAGATCATCTGGGATGTTTTTTCTCCCTTTCAAAATGAAGGAGGTCAGGTCTGTAACCAGAAGTTAAGCATCTGTGTGCATATGTGGAGGAAGGAGAATAAGGGCTAATTATGATTACAAGGCACTGTTTGATTTAGAATCTTAATACTCTCCAACCTTTTCATGTTTAAGGTTTGTTTTTTTTAAAGTTTCTATAATTTTCTGTATTCTGATTTTGAAAAACCAGCAATAATCTGGATTATCTATTTTTTTTATTATTAGCAAACACTGATATTAATCTTTCCAGAGTATAGTTTCACAGATCCTTCTAAATTACAGCCTTTTGCAGTGTCTGAACTCAGTCATCAAAAAAAAAAAAAAAAGACATCTATATATATTACTGTATGTATGTGTAAGGTGAAGGGTCTAGAGCACAAGTCTTATGAGGAGCGGCTGAGGGAACTGGGGTTGTTTAGCCTGGAGAAAAGGAGGCTGAGGGGAGACCTTATCGCTCTTTACAACTGCCTGAAAGGAGGTTGTAGCGAGGTGGGTCTTGGTCTCTTCTCCCAAGTAACAAGAGGAACTGGCCTCGAGTTGTGCCAGGGGAGGCTGAGGTTGGATATTGGGAAAAATTTCTTCACTGAAAGGGTTGTCAAGCACTGGACCAGGCTGCCCAGGGAAGTGGTGGAATCACCATCCACTTTTAAAATTTAAAAGAGGTATTTGAAAGATGCACAGACATGGCACTTAGGGACATGGTTTAGTGGTGGACTTGGCAGTGTTAGGTTTATATGGTTGGACTTGATGATCTCAAAGGTCTTTTCCAAGCTAAATGATTCCATGATTCTATGAAGGCCTTGGGTCCAAGGACTTGGGAATAATTCAGAAACATCACTGCGATTGGCCAAAGGCAGTTTTTCTGCTTTATGTTCTTTTTTGCTACCTGTGTCTTAGGGAGATGAAGCTTTTTGATCTCAGAAATGAACTTTCTCCTTCCAGACTGTGATGCTTAGTTGTAATTGTCTCAGATCTGCACTTTTGTCTTACCCAGACATATTGAACCTCCCTGTTGCTCCTTCACTTCTTTCCTAACCAACATGAGAGTTTTTTGCAGCTCTTTGCTATGTATCCTCGCTAGATCACAGAAACAGTGCAAGCAAAAAAAAAGCAGGTGACTACGAGCTTCCTTTGGACACACAGCAAGAGGTGTTTTCTGCTCATGTGGAAAGCAAGCTCACTTAGCTCCTGCAGCCACAGCGTTTAGTCAACACTTGATGGATTGTTTCATGAGGAGGGGAGATAAATGCCACAAATTCAGTATATTCTCTGGTGGCTGCTCACAGGCAATGGATGCAACATCCTCTTCTGCTAAACACAGCACAGCTCCTTAATTGCAGGGGGTAAGTTTATTGCTCAAGGTTTCCTGGGTCTGCCACCACTGGGAGACTTGCTCAAAGCCTTTCCAAGCCACAGAATCTCTAGTTAGTCTGCCTGCAGTTATCTGGGGAGGGAAGGAAGGGACTGGCTCTCACTGAGTGACTGACTGCCTTCACAAATTGTCGTTGCTGTTCCAAGATACCTCACATCAGAAATAGGCTTAACTGCACCTCCTGTTTAATGTGAGAGATGGGTTATGGCTCACCAACTGTACACAGGTCTATGAGCCTGCTGAACCCGAGATGGATGTGGGAGTCACCATGAGTAACCTCCCACAAGGCTTTAGGAACTATAGAAAGCTGTCTGGATCCCAAAGCTGCAGTTTGTCAATGTGCAGACTTTCATGACAAACCTATCTGCTTATTAAAACACACACTGACTTTCTATTGCTGTGAAATATAAACATAGGCTAATTTAGGTTGGTGGGGACATCTGGTCCAGCCACACACTCAAACCAGGGTCAACTTCGAAGTTAGGTCAAGATGCTCAGAGTCAGATTCTTGTGTTTAGGACCATTATTTAGGTCTCATCAAGGCCTTCCTTGGGTTTATGTAAAAACAGGAAGAAAGAAAAAAGTACTTTCTGCAAGAAACTGGGAGCATGAACAGACAAATGGACTGCTATTGTCCCCACTTTGGTAATGAGGCAAGACAAAATGCATGTGACTTGCAGAATCAGGGACTGAACACACCACAGCCAGCTAAAGAGAGGTTTCTTTCACTTACTCAAAGGCTCCCAGGAAATAACTGCTAGAAAAAAGAACAGACCTGCAAGTCTCCTGGCTCGCACTATGTTAACTGCATATCTGGCAAATTTTATTGCACTATCTGTCTCCTATGGATTTTTCTAGTTTCTGCAGCCTCTCTTATGCTGAGAGTTGTTTCATGAACTTATGCACTGTGCTTTGAGTTGGTGGGTTTTTTTGGTCCCTGAAGCTAAAAGTTGCATCCCTATTGTGCAGAAAATAGGAAACAGACATGTTCTCAAATGTGTTGGGCCTTTAAATGGAAACTGGGAGGAGAAGGAGGGGACAGCCTGCAGCCCTGCCACATTCTTTCCGTTGATACACATTGACACCAGGCAAAAGTCTGATTCTGAGACCCTAAAACAATAGATAGGGAAATGTTTTCTCTTTTGTTTTGTTTTTTTCATCTGTCCCTTTTAAAGAGAGCATAGTGTTGAAAAGCACTACAGAGCCTGGTCTAGGGCTCATGTCCTCTGTTAGTCCATAGAATAGGACAGAGTTCCTTACCCCACAAGTTCAGATACCAGCATACCGGCCAACAACAACAAAATAGTTTTATCTCAGTGTGAACTAAGCATAACAGTTCAAAAATGATCTGCTCCAGGGAACAGCTGAGTTCATGCATGCCTAAATGTGGCCATGAAGAAGCAGTGTGCTTGACTGGAAGAAGCAAACGCAATTTCCAGACAAGCAGGTAAGTAATTCCTCATCTTCCTGCCCACAAGGGTATGAGGTGTAGGCTCCTATGCAGGTGTCATGCTGTAGATACAGTTCAGCAATCTGACTCAGGCCTCAATCATGCCTTTCAGTCATTTTCTTGTCATCATTTTCTTGCGTAACCATGAAATAAAGGAATCTAATGAGGCCTGGTGCAGCCACAAGACAAAAGAGAAAGCAGTGCTACTGCTGTTTGTCATCGGATGGGACCAGGCATAATGCATGGGCTGAAAACTCTGGTGACAGAGACTGTCCAGTTCGTGTCCTACACATACACACACACAGAGGCAAGCTAGCATCCAGAGGCTTGAACTTAAACTCAGCATTTTTTTCACTTACTTTTTTATTTTTAAATTACAAAATGCTGGATTTAACTTTTCTTAACCATCAGTTTACCACCAGCATACAGTAGGCAATAATACTGATGAAGCTTTTGGTTCTCATGAAATGTCCTACAGTTATTAATAAAAATTGAATAAAACTAATTATACTTAAGGTAGAGCTACTGTTCTAAGCCTTCTTTTTTTCATTTGCCTCAACTTTTCAAACTCATCTTCTTGAAATAAGTATGCCCATTCTCAGCTGTCGCTCTGAAATATTAATTAAAAAAAACCACCACAAAAACCTGCTCTCTGCCACAAAGAAACAAACCTTGAGCAGAAGTGACTAATGTAATAAACTGCTTCATATGTTAATTAAGCAAATGTTTTTCAGAGGTCATAATGCAAGATTTGGCATAAGAACGGTGGTCGAAAATAGCAGCTCGGTCTTGTCCCACATCTTAGGTATTGATGAGACGTAGGAAACAAGACCTCTTCAAGCTGGAGGACATTTAGTTAATGACTTTTACGGTTATGAATGTTAGAGTTTTCACAACGTTGGTCGAGTAATTCTGCACACAGGGAACAGGAAATCACTTTCTATTTTCTTTAATTTGTCTTCATATTTCAGACAACTTGAGCTTAACGGTGGTCTGTATTCTGAAGTGGTTCCAGATTCAATGCTCTTCCTCTTTTCAACTGTCCCAAATAATAAAGCACCTGAATGTTAAAACAGTATTGTTGGCCTTTCTCAGATTCTGTTCTATAATCTTAGTGGGGGAGATTGGAATTTTGAGAAGTTGTAATCAGAGGAGAGTTTGAATCGGTAATGGTTTTGTGACATCTTGAGCGATAGCTTGATGTTCAGTGGATCTGAGTACCTGTGATCTTGACGTTTTCTGAACACATTGGTATCACAGCCTGAGAAGGTGTAAATTCCAATGGATTTACCTGTTGTGTTTGGGTTGTTTTTTTTTTCTTTAGTAACAGTAAACCCAGCAAAATTTGCCTTAAACCCTTTTCCTAGATCAATTCTTATAGCAAAGCGCTAGGTAATTTTACTGACTCGCTCACCCAGCTGGCTTATTATGTTACTGGGGAAAATTATAGGTGAGAATAGGTGCCACAGTGAGGAGAGTTTGAACGCACGTCTGCCTGCAGTCTGATCTGGGCGTTCCTTACAGAATGAATCTGAGTATTAGCCTGTGGGGAAAAATCCAGCTGTGAGGGTTCATATAGGATTGAATAAAAATGTTATCCCTGTTAATAAACCAGGAATCCATGAAGGATGACATTTTCCTGGCCAGATCAGGTAGTGTATCAGTTTGCAGGGACTTCTCCCATCTTCACTCTTCAATTTCCTGAATGAAAAAAAAAAACTAAAAACAAACCACAAAAAACACACTTGCTAAGCAAGTTCATAAATTCCCAGCACTTCTTTTATCATCAGAACAACCAGGGGAAAAACATTTTATAAAGAGCATTGAATTACACTTGTGACCTGGTCCTATGACTACACTTCAAAATTAGGTGTTTCTCTGTTTTTTGACCAACATTGTAGGAATAATTTGAGACATAAAGGGAGTATCAGTTTACAACATTCCAAACCAATACTTCAGCTGGAAAATGAATGGTACCTGTAGATGCCAGAGTAAAGAGAGGCAATCCGTTTATGAAAGTGCTCCTCATTTCCTATCCCAGACAGCTGAAACAAAACAGATGTCACCAAAAAAAAAAAAAAAAGGGTAAAGAAAGAAGTTAATCACAATCTAGAACATGTCACTAAAGAAGGAGTTCAGACAACAACAGTGATGCAAGGTCACAGACTCATACAAACTCCTTGTTAGAGAGTCATGTTTTCTCCCTCCTGAAAGAATACGATGGAGGAAACGTAAACAGGCAAATTATACCAGGAGCATGGGCATTTTGTTAAATATTGTGAACATTTCATTAAATATCATACTGCCTTTAGGCAGTTAACAGTGGTTCCTAGCACAAATCTTGCATTGTTGCTACTTTCAACTCCTTGACGATGGTGCAATTTCTAGATATGCATTATTTACGCTGTCCTAATAGGATATTATATTAGCATCATTTAGACAAAGAGAAGGACACAGGTTAGTTAAAGAGAGTGGGAAGAATGCTGAAGAGGGTGGAGATGCAGATAGGGAGACGGAGCTCAATCTACCTGTTTTGAAAGGTCTACTTTGCAATATCATAGTGTTTAGCCTGAATAACGGAAAAGGAATAGCCTTTAGGGAGGCAAAAACAATTCTGAAGAGCTTTGAGTAGAAGGATATGCAATGTTTTGTAGTGTTGAAAAGCAAATTGAAAAAACAAGAATATTGCTACTGAAGTACAAGTTCATCTATCCTCTTAGGTTCTGCAAGCCCGTTAATATAATTTCATCAATAATGGCACACACTAATTAGCGTTAATACTAAAATTAGGACAAAAGGGACTACAGACCTTAACTGAGATTGTGTTCTTTTGTTTTAAACATTGAGTATATAATACTAAAAGATCGTGGGATTTTCAAAAGTCATAAAGTTTCTGATGAATCTCAGAAGACAGAGGATGAGACCCTGCTTCCTATCCGTTTTTCAGTAGAAATAATAAGCTCAAAGACCAAAAGAGCTGTAGATTGTACAGTTACGCTGATTGTTCCTGCTCCTCAAAGCAGAACCAAGTATGTTTGTTCAGACCCACCTCCTTTCAAAATCTCCATAATTTCACTCTAAAAATGAATGGTATAGACAAAATGATTACCAGCAGTAGCTATAGTGGTTTTGTCAAAATGAGCCTAAAATTAGGATTGAGCGACATCAGAATTTATTCTGCACTGGAAGATACCTTCCCCTGTGTTCTACCCCCTTCAAATTCCTGACGTGCAGAAGGAATCACTGAAGTGAAGAATGTGCTGAATGAGAGAAAAAAAGAAAACAACATGTAATGTAAGTATGGCTGTTGTCTTAAGTCTTTTTCTCTATATTGACAGTTCCAAGAGTTAAAAACCTGAGACAAAGACCTCATGAGACAGGCTCCAAATTTTAAACATTTATATGTATTATAAGTTTACGTTAGAGATTTTAACAAGTATTCTGAACATTTTTATTAACTTTGTATTTTTCTTAACAGCCTTTTAACATTTATATTCTGAACTTTTCCAGTAAAAAAGCAGGAGTGGAAGGATCAGGACTTTCTCCCCATCATTTGATTGTTCACTTTTTGCTATTGAAAACTGTGTGTCTAATGCAATCACATAATTCTGGGAAATAGGTCTTTGGGGAAAAACTCATCTCATTTAGCAAGAAGTGCTAGCGTTGCCCATAGTAGTCCCCATACTTCGACATCAGTATGAAATCTTTAATGTGAATATTGAAGGGGTTAAATGGGTTCATTTTTTTTTAATAACAAGCAGTCCAGGTCTAGGTCTCTGAATGATGATGCCATGTTTTGTTAAACTCCTGAGCGTGAAAACCTAGATCAAGCTGACGTTGAAGCCAACAGCATCCCACAGGAGTTTCCATCAAAGATGTATTGTGCTTTATGAGGGCTATGCAACTGGCTCAAATCTCAAGCAAGAAATTGCCAGTAAGTTAAGAACAGATGTACCTAATTTTGTTCTTATGGGGGGAAAATCATGGCCATTACATTAACTAACGAGGCATTGCATATGCACAGGTTATAGCTGTTCGCCGTCCAGTGTTTCTAACAACAGACTTTTATGTTGGTTTCTCATTGTGTGTTTGTGTCTCTATTTCTATGCTTTATATATCTCCTAAATTTCCCATTTGCCATAGTTATTTCTAAAAATGGTAGCAGGGAAAGGGTACTACTTAACCTTAATAGAATTTCACTTTTTATTTTATTCTCTTGTGAAAATATCTAGCTAGCAAGCTATCACTTGAAGAGCTTTGCAATCCTGTCATCCTTGGCAGCGACCTTTAGAGCCTGAATTTTATTATGTCCTAATTTATGGATGAGTTGCTGTTACTTTAACAACTGTCAGTGGTACTAGCTAAAGTGAAGAAAAAAACCTCAATTAGTATATGCAACCTTGTACTGTAACCATTGAAATAGTGAGCTGATGAGCAAAACTATGAACTAAGGGCTAAGCCAACTTAAGTCTTGGAAGAGCCAGCTATAAAGAAGTCTCGGTAATGGTATTTCTGAGCACATTTGATAATTACTTGCAATATTATATTCTCAGTGTTCCTTTTATTGCTGTGATTTCACTAAAACTCATAATCAAGGATTTAGCTGTCTGTTCTGCACTTGCACTGAAGGAGCACATCTCATCATTTGATTGCACGTAAGGAAAACTTGTCAAAACCACTTACATTTGTCTTTAAATGTGAAGTTTAGCATCATTATAATTACACAGGTGAATCCTTTACAAATTGACAAATCATTTTAAAAGGTAAAAGAACATTTTGATAAGTGGAATGCCTTCTTCGCCTTGCATTCAGGTCAGAGTTGTGCCGGTTGCCTCATGTTGTGGAGGCAGAGAGTGTCCTAAAGGTCGCTCCCCACAATAGCAGTAATTCATTCTTAAGGGAATTTATTAAGAAATAGTTCTTTAATTATATAAGCATCATTAGAATGAAAGGTACTGATTATGTATTTCTAAATGTAGTTAGTGCCTCAGATTTGTTATCAATGGCTTGTCACTGAGAATAAAACTGAGCAGTTCAGTGCCTAGGGGAAAGCTATTTAGTACTACAACGGATACTAGGTGACTGTCTTAACGAAGTATCAAGGACAGAGTTGGTGGGATTATAAAAACTACCTTCTCTACTTCTAAAGCCAGTCCTTTCATAGAGTAGTTAGGCATGTGAGTATAGTGCCTTGGGGAAAAATCGGTATTAGCAAATCAAGTTCTTCCTGAGAGAAACTGGAAAGGAAATTTGCATTCTATTTGTTCTGTAATTTTCTGCCAGAAGTTTGAAACAAAAAAAAATGTCAATTTTATTGGTTCTGTTTCAATGGAAGAACATTCTGTTTCTGTATTTTGCTTTGATTTTTACACAGAAATACATAGTGACAAACCCCCAGAAAACACTACAAAAATGGTAGCTGTCGCTCAGCCCTTCAAAATAAAATGCCATTTTGTTTTGGTATATACTTCTCCCCAAACTGTAAAACTAGAGTGAAACGAACATGTTTGTTTATATAGGAAAAAAAGTGATAATGTACGCAAAGCAGCAATTTGTTTACCATAGCTAAGATTTTTTATTTTTTTTTATGTAATAGACTTCAAATCCGGGATATGTAGGACTTCCATTCCCAGGATTGCCAGCACAAAAGAAGAAAATAGTGAGAGAAGCCAACATACGAACGGCAGTCTTTTAAACGCTGGGGATCTGGAAAGGCCTGCTGAGTCGCATTATATTTGTGGATTTCGAACTGCAACATGCAGATGTATGCACATGAATAATTTTGAGCACAAGAGCTTTAATCCCCTTGCAGAAAATAGAATCAGTCAAATGTGTAAAGTTACAACATGTATTCAGGGTTTGGTGGCTGAAGCTTAAGACCAAGTTCTGGGACACTGACTTCGTTTTCAAGTATCTGAAGTTTTTAGCATATGTGCATGAAAGAGTAACTCTTCTGGGTTCATGCTCTCTGCTTGCCTTCTTCCGCATACGTCTGAGAAATCTGATTTTTTGTATACTGGATTACTTTAATACTACAGAGTGAGGTATGAATTATTATTTTTGAACTCCATGGTTTTTTTCTACTCTAATGATAGGATTGATAGTCTCTGTAACGATACGCCTGCCGCTGTGCAGACTTGAAATGAAAGACAGAGTGAGAAGGTACACAGCTCAGAAACAGTTGATTTCAGTCGTCGAGGCATTCACTAAATAATTCAGTATCACTAATGGAAATCTGATTTTAGTGCAGGACTGGAGATGCAGGGCACTCAGTTGCCAGGGTTTGGCAGCTCAATAGCTCAGGAACAACAACAAAGCAAAAGGTGAAAAAATCTTTAAACTATTGTTGAGTTATCTTCTTTGCTTTCCTGGAATCACGTTACATTTTCCTGGAGCTGCCGTTGCTGATGGCTAGGGAGGGTGAGAGAAGGAGATCGATATTTACAGTGTACCTGGAACAAACAAGGTGAGCTCAGCTCAAGCTGACCTTTTAACTGGTGTGCGAGGGGTGGTGTTTGCTTTTTGAAACGTACAGCCTCATTCTGCTCAGCAGCGGGACCAAAAACAGTGAAGCGCTTTTTGGGAGCTAATTGCATAAAGCCTTGTCCTCTGACTTTATAGTCTGAGCTTTAGAGTCAGAATTTTTGAAGAGCATCTTTGGAAAAATGTGCAAACTCCTGTCAGAAGATGATGAAATCCAAGTAACTATCTCCTTCAGGTGGCTTGTGAAAGGACTACCTAAAAGCACTGAGAACCCCCAGCTTCAAAGGGAAAATTCGGTTCTTTTCAAAGGAAAAAAAACTCAGGAAGAGGAAATTTATTAGGGGTGGCTTTCTACATTTTAGCACAAGCCACGTCTAATGCTGGGAGCTTCTTTCCCAGAATTGCCTTGAACATTTACTGATTAAATTGGGATTCTAACTGCAATCTAATACTTTTGGATTGTTTATGAGAGCATTTGCATGTGGCATCAGTCTGAAGTCCTTTTATAACTTCGTACGGGCCTAACCTTCCCTTTTTGTTTTTAAAAGAAAATTCAGCCTTGTCTCTCACTTTTATTAGGTTGCCAATGTTTGGTTTTGGTAGCAAAGAGAATACATGAAAGTAGAAATTGGATTTCTATACCTGCCAGTCCATTCCTCACCTCTGTTTTTTGATCAGAGAGGAACCAGCAGCTGTAAACAAATATTGAGGATTTTAAAGATAGCATCACTGGCAATCTGCAAGCAAATAATTCTTTCTAGGTTAGTTGTGTGTCCAGACTAGAAAAGTAATAGTCAAAACCTATTTTTTCAGCATGGATTTTTCTGTATGTCACAAGAAATGTAAACTGGGCTGTAGTTCCAGAGATGATAGTGCAGGAAATAAAACATTCGGTGGAAAACAAAGTCAGGAGAGACAAAACAGCAGAGAAGTTCTGGAGGTAAGCCGCTCCAGCTTCACAGTTCTTTTAATAAGGAAAATATCCCTGTGGTAAGTAAATGGTCATAGCTTATTTTCCATCCAACCCTTTTCTCCATGTGGTCCTGTTCTTTCCCACTGGGAACCAGCACAGTAAGCACCTTTAAGGCTGTGATTAACATATAGTTGATGACTTTTTCTTGGCAAAAGAAGTTACATTGGTGCTCCCAAGATTGCTGTATTCACCAACTGTCTAACTGCTCCCCTCTTTCTATGTCTTTATGAGTTCTATGTCTTTATGAGTTCTATCTCAATAGCAAAGGTTCCATCAAGAAATTCAAGTGTTATCCTCCATCAATATCAAAGGCATCAAACAGAGCAGACAATTTGGGGCAAAGAATATCTTTCTGTATTTGTACAGTGCTTATTGCAATGGAAACCTCAGTTAAGCCTCAAGGTGCCATTGAGACAGAAATAATATTAACATTAAACCACATTTACTTTTTGTCAGTTGAAAACCGAGATACTTTGGTTTTCAGTCATATGTACTTCAGACCAGAATCCGTCATCTGACCAGATATGCTAACCTTGTCTGCAGTTTTATTTTGGACTTTCTGAATGAAAACCCAAGCTGTATCACACGAAACTATCTTCTGTGCATGTAAACTTGGTTTCAGGAGATTAATTTCTGAGCTATGGAAAACTAGGTATGGAGAAAAGCTGTGAGAAAATTTGGTCAAAGATTGTTGACATTGCTTCTAAAATGTAGCGGACAAATGAGGCTTCTAACTTCACGCACTTCTTTGTAAAAAGCAGTTGGTGTCTGCAGAAAGTTTTCACTGTTTTCTGTAAAGCTGAAATGTTAAGTTTTCAGCATTTTAGCTAAGATTTGGATTTCTGTAAGGAAAGGAAGAGATCTCTTGACCCACTTTGATGCAATCTGTTTTTGTTTCAATCACGGTGAACTTACAGATCAGCCTTTGTCCTCTTTCCTACTTTCTCTTTGTTACTCAGACATGATTGACCATCTGAAATGTGCTATTGTGGTCGTATGGAAAAACTCTGAGGGCTTAAAGTGTTGACCGCTACCAGGTGTTTTTTGACGGAAAGTGTCTTTCTCTAGATGTTCATGGCGCTTAGCACTGTGATGCCAGGATTTCACTGAGGAGCCCTCAGGATGTGCAAGTTAGCTATCAAGGATACTGCATGCTCTGAAACACAAAGACAAAGCTTAGTATTGAGTGCTCATTTCCACTCATCCAGCTGCTAGAAAGGATACGCTCTCCATCTCAAGCCATCACTTTACACTGCAAATCAAAATTGTTGTTTTAAATTACATCACTGTGATTAAATCTGCTGGTGGTGCAAATCCTGAACAGCCATGCCAGGACTAAACACATAACTAAGTGCTGAAAAGAAGATGCCAAGGTGTGGATGGAAAGGAGTAGTTTACTTTACTAAGAGAGACTCCAGGTGGGTGCAATTGCCCACGCTGGGACCAGCCGCACAGTGCTTTTCATTGTCACAGATGGTAGGTGTTAGATGATGCAATGTGTACGGTGCCAGACAAATTACTTTTTTAGCTCATTCCTCTGGAAGCAGGAGAAGAATCTGAACTGGATTTCTGTGCAAACCTGGAGCAGGAGCTGCGAGCTGCAACCCCAGCTGAGACCCAAGCAGTCAACGGGCCCGGTCTTTCAAATCAAGGCAGAGACTTGCTCTGGGGATCGGGAATTACACAGAAATTGCCTGGACTTTGGAACAAGTCCACTTAGTTTTAAATTAAGCTGTGGATTGGGGAACAGTCTTATTCAATGGATGTAATGAACCTAAAAGTTGGAAAAGCCTGCTCCTAAATGAAAAGCCTTGACAGAACTCCAGCAACCACCACAACCAGAAGTGTTGAAATGCCATGACAAAAGTTGTTCTCGTGGCACTTTCAGCCCAAGCTGAAATTAAAACCTGCTTTGTTTTGTGGGGTTTTTTTCTTTTTTTTTGCTTTCCCCCTCCCCAGCAGTATTTCCAGTCCAACACCGCCGCGGTCCAAGTGGCAAGCTGGAAGTCAGCGAGGCTAAAATTTAAAGCTCCCCAAAATTCCGACAGCCAAAGGCTCTCCGAGCTGTGGATGTCTGTGTCCGCAAAGCTAGCTGAAGCCCCGCCGAGCCCCGGCGCGGTGCTCGGGACACTTGTAACGCCGGTCGTGGGTTGCGGGGGGGGGGCAGGAGGGGGGGCTCGGTGGAGAGGGGTGGCCGCGAAGTGAGTGGAGCGATCGCGGGTCACTTTGTCTCTCTCGTAAAACAGAAATGCTGGGCCCTTCCCGGAGAGGGTCCCCTTGGGCGGGCTGGAAGCTGCTTGAGACGGTAAAATAGGCTGAAGCGTGAGAGCGACCGGCTCCGGCGGCAGCTTGAGCCGCGCCTGAACAGCGGGGGCCCGCGCCCCGGTAGCCGAAGGGCTTCAGCCCCCGCTCCTCTGCGTGCCGGAGCCCTGCGCTCCCCTAAACGGCAGTTCTGTAGCATTTCGGGATGCTGTCTGTCGCGAAGATGTTTGGGTTGGTGGTTTCTGTAAGTATTTGAGGTGATGTACGAAGCTCCCAATTTTCCCTCCAGGCTGCTGTCAGAACGGCTTCGGCCGTCCGTATGCCGAACAGCGGGTTTTGGCTGTGCCTTTGTGCGGGTGGTCCCACGGCTGCTTTCTGTTACGGCTGCGGAGCCCAGAAGGCTAAGATATACATTGCCTGTACAGAGAAGAGCGTGGATGCGCGCCTTTATTTTCCTGACTGTGCTCCTGAGTCTAATGCTCCGGTCTGTTGGTTCGGCGTGGGGAGGATCTGGGCTGAAGGGCTGGGGCAGGGAGCAAGCGTGCGTGGGGCTGCAGGCTGCCGGGGCTTTCCCGCGTTCCGGCGGCCGCTCTGTTTTCTGGTAGCTCTCCTGCTTGAGAGAGACTGAAGCCGATAGCATCACGACCGACTTTAGCTTACTTTCGAGGCCAGAAAAAAAAGACCCTCTTACTTAATGTTAAGGAAGTCATCGTTGTCTTTCCTCTGCAAATAAATACCGTAAGGTGATGGGCGGCTTTTGCCGGGCTGGTGAGGGAGCGGGTGCGGGCAGCCCGTGTCCACCACTGCTGGTGGTCTCTCCTGAGCTGGCAGGGGCAGTGCAAGCGTTTGGGCTGGTATTTGCTGTGAACCTCGGCGTCCAGGCTGAGCCTGTTTTCTTTGGCTTTCAGCGATGCTGGCCATCATCTCGGACGGGGTGGAAGGTGTAGGCTGTGTTGCGGGACCTCTGGATTGTCCCAGCTGTAAGGAGGAAGCCTGCTCTCTTCTACGGGTGCTTCCACTCTCGGTTTCCCTTTCTCCCTGGAGAAGAGGGAGGTGGTACTTTCACTTGCATTTTGTCCTGTCCTTTATTCTGCGGTTTGTTCTGAATTGGGCTCCTTGCATTGTTTTCTCCTAAGGTAAAGGATAGGGAAGGAGTTTGTTTTATAAGCCAAGCCAGCAGCAGAGCTCCTGGGTGAGGAGCCTGCGCTGACTTGGTGTAAAGGGAAGGACTGCTTTTTTCTGATCCTCACAGGTGACCAGGGAGGTAAAGAGCCTGTCACCAGCAAAACCTCAGGTTAAGCCATGGCAGCATGGCTCCGTAGCATCCTTTATGGGCTGCCTACTCTCAGTGACACCTTGTCACAAGGTTTATTGCTCAGATTCCTGGAAGTCTTTTTATGACTCTCATTTTTGGTGAGTGGCATTCGGCTTGGCTGCGTGTGATACCTTTCTTCAGGAGGTGCGTGTGTTAAGACAGACACTCATTTAGTTTACCATGCTGTGCCCGTGAAAGATTGCCGGTATTTTACTTCTGTCAAGCTAATGCTGTAGATGGATTACAGGGGAATGGCAAAGTAGAGGAAGGTGGGTCTCTTAAGAACCACTTTCTTTAGAAAAGGCAGATAATAGGCAGCGAGTTTTGGAAGGATGTTTTATTTAGGGATTGTAAAGAGAGGATTAAAGCTCTTGACAGAGAACAGTTTATGTGGAATAAGTGATGGGACTTGATCATTCAGAAAAATAACTCTTAACACGTTCCTGTCGCCAAGAGAGCTTTCAGCTCTCCTTGTCCCGAATTATTCAATAAAAGCAACAGAACTTCTTTTGATTTGAGTTCTTTATTGATGGCTGCGTAAAGAGTTTTCAGACCTGGAAGTAAACTTGCATCTACTCAAAGAAAATGGCTTGTGGATACAAAAATCTTTGATATGCTGAAGGTACTGTAGAGTTATCCAAGATGTTAATTATAGGTATTAGAAATAGCTGTGTCTGTCTTGGAGAGAATTGCAGCTTTTCCTTCCTTGCCTCCATCCATTAAGTTACTGTCTTGCCTGGCACAGGGTTGTGTTCCTGTATTTGAAGAAGCACAAAGGCATTGCTTGCAGAATTACTGAAATGAAGAGGGTTTGTGGAGGGGAGAAGAAACAAGAATCAAATTTTGGGCCCAAGTTTTGGTTCCAAAACAAGTTGCTTGTTCTTTTCACAGCTTGAGGCTTGTGATGGAAAGGTTGAAAACACCCAACAAGAACAACATGCTGGGGGGGGAAAAAAAAAATCCAAAATACGCTGTACAGGGTGAAATTCAGTATAAACTGTCATCAGGGAGTGTTTATGAACCTACTGGAGAAAAGGGAGGGAGGAACCATTTGGATCAATAACAAGTTCTTTTCCATAACTGTAGGGCTTTAATTATACAGTTTAAAAAAAATAATCCTAAATGTGTGCTTTTTATACCTGTGTTGGTAGCTGAGGCTAAATCTGCAGAGTTCATGCTGATGTGGGTAATCTGAATAAAGCTGAATAGTAAAGAGGCTCTTAGGAGAATCTGAAACCCAGGAGGCATTTTTCAGACCTGAGTTATGTCACTTTTTTTTAGAGGTGCCTCAGGCAATTGCATTTTAAGAAGACAAAGCTTTTGTTTTCAAGCTGGCCTAGAAAAATGCCAAGGATGAATCCAAAGTAAAGGCTTTCAGAAGTTGTCATTTGTGATTAAGTTGATTTTGCTGTTGTACACAAGAACGCTGCTGCCTTCCTCGGCGTGGTGTGAACTGTGTCTATTTTTATTTTTGCCACCAGTCCTGGTGTACCTGTTTAATTCAAGCGAATAATATTACATGGTGGTTCTCACCTGAAAGTGTATATTTAATTAGAAGATCAGATGTCTGCTAGCTCCATCTCCGATACAAAATTAATTGTGTGTGCTTTACAAAAGGTAGAATTGAGGTGACACAAGGGCAGAGATTGACTCAGAACCGGTGTTCTGCAGAATTAACATCTGCTTGTGTCTAGTTTTGCATTTAAGGTGCTGGAACTATCAAAGCCAAGGCTTGTAACAATGAGCAAAGACTGTTTTCTTTTGCATGTCTTAGGAAATCTTCAAGCTTGCATGGAGACAAGTGTGCATGCAAATAGTGAATCTAAAGCTTTTATTGTGGCTCCTCATGTTTCCTGCGGCTTAAAACAATCAGAAATAGTATCCTGTTATTGCCAGGCTGTGGGCAAACAAGAGGAGGTACTTCTGTGGAGGCTGAGATGGGGGATAATGTGCGCGATAGCACAGGGGATGCCGAAGCATGGGTGTGGAAAAGTGTATCACCTGCAATCTATAGTTTTGTAAGCTCCCAGCGAGGTCCTTCTTGTTTAAGAAAGGTGAAATACTGGGAGTATTGCAATGACTTCCTTTTCTTAAAATGAGAGCAGTTTTTGTCTTGAAATCTAACCATCTTAAAGCAGCGTTGGCCTTACTGACAGCGTCTGAAGCTGTATCGCAGGGCGGGAGGTATCCCTGGCGTTAACCTCACCCTGAGAGACAACTGCTTTCGGTAGCTCTGCGTAGCTTTGTTCTGGATATCCAGGGAGAGGCTACAAGGGCGGCGTGAGTCATCTTTTTGGCTCTTGTGTAACAGTGTTAAACACAAACAATCCTGTTTGTTCTGCTTACTGAGGTCTCTCGTATCTTCCAACACGAAGAGACCTGGGAGTGGATGTACCCTCTCCGGGGGGGACCTGATGAGCTGCTGCGGCTGCATCGCAGGCGGGTGGATGCTGCATCTGTCACTCTGGCCGCTAATATTTTTGGGTTTTTTTTCCTAAAATCAAGCCTTGAGAATATGCTGAAACCAAAGACTGACAGAGCAAGATGTACCGAGGAGAAGCTCCCGAGGCAAGACTTGGCCCTGCCTTTGCAGGGTAGGTCCCCTGACTGATTTAAGGGCTTCTGAGCTTTTGCTTCTGCCCTGATGCTGGAGCTGAACGGCAGGATGCCAAACTTGGTTTCAGTCGCATTTCTGCACCTGCAGCAGAGTATTTCCTTTACTGAACATCCATTTGTAGACTTTGTCAGTGATGTTGCACAACTGTCCTTTTTTTGTTCCAAACAGTCTGGTTTTAAAATAGAAAACATAACGCCAGGGTTTTGATTTGTTTGGTTTGGTTTGGGTTGTTTTTTTCTGAAAACAAGAATGCAGTAAATAGCATGGGCACCTCTGGGCTACATCTGCGCGAATTCAGTGATTCCCAGGTGAGGTCTGCAGCATCATCTGAATGTGGTGTGTGATGGTACTGAACAATAGGTGCTGAGAAGTGCCATAGTTTTATCTGATGCTTTTGCAAGCTGCTTGTATTTTGACAAATACAGCCACAGTGGGAATGAATGTGAGCTCATCTTCTGATTGCTTCTACGAGCAGAATAAGAATGGACAGACTAAATGTATGAGGAAGAGCGGTAACTGAGACAGTGCAGCTCCATCGCCTGCTGTGTCAGGATTAAATGGCTCCTGCTGCATCCCGCCTTCCTTGGAGGGAGAACATCCTTCCACGTGGGGGGTCTGCCTGCTAGTGAGAGTACCTAAACATGGAAATAAGGGTGACAGATTCTGCCAGAGAAGATGTGGCAGAAATGATGGCAATGGACGCTTGTTCTGGAAGCTGGGAATAGATCAACACTATTATTCATTTTAACGTATGAATTCCTGAGTTCAGCCCTAGGCTGGCAAAGGACACAAAGTGGACGGAGGAGGTGGTTGCAGGTGTCCCCCACCTGGGCTCTTGATGTCTTTATTAGTCTAAATCTCATGCTTTCCTTCTGCCTTTAGCAAACTTATTTTGGAAAACTGTCTTGGGAGCATTTGTGAGAAAAATCCTTCCTTTGGAAGGACATGGGGAGCACTGGTTCTGTCAGCTCTCCTGCACAGGGAGAAAATACCTCTGTTTGGAGGTGGGAGGTCTGTCTGAACGTAACTGATGGACAAAGCCCGCTGTCTTGGAGAAATAAGGATGATCTGGTGCTCCAGTGAAGAGGTCTGGACCTTGACCACATGGGGCTGCCTGGGAGCAACTGCTTCTGTGGATATCGTATGACAGTCGACTGGTGTATGTTACCTTTTACCTGGCCTTCATGTCCTAGACTTGCCAGGACTTCAGGGTGACTTTTCTGGTCTGAAATCTGGCCCCTGTGTAGAGGATTGCAGGTGGTTGGCGCTCCAACATAATTGCGGTGTTCTCTTGGTTTGTTTTTTGGGTTTTTTTGTGGGTTTTTTTTTTTTTTTTTCCTAAATAGACCTGAGAAACTCTGTGATTGCTCTGGGATATAACACTGCAGGGCTGATGGTGCTGCGTGGTCTGGCTGAGCGTGTTCCTGCTGGAAGGGCAGCGTTGTGGTGGTTTGGTGGTTCAGCAGCTCCTCCTTTCTGTCCCTGGAGCTGTATCTGCTTGTAAAACAGTATTTGCTTGTGACTGTTGGTTCTGCAGCCATGTGCGATGCTTAGAGCTCTTACCAACACCTGAAACTGCAAAAATTCTCTTGAGCTCCTCTGTTAACTTAGGCTTAATTAATTTATTTATTTTTTTAATTTTTGATCTAGATTTTAGTGTGCAACTCTTATTCATGCTCACGCATTTCAACAGGCCAGTAAACCTTTGCCTTGCACACATACTGCCCACACCTGTGATGGGTTTGAGAGGTCCCATACATTCTCCCTGAGCCTGGTACCCCAGCGCAGGGACAGGCATCCCCGCACCGTTGCAGGCAGTGCATCTGGGCCGGCACAGGCGTGGGTCGCTGTAGATCGTGCCGCAAGGATGGGGACGTAGACTATGGAACTGGCTTTGAAATTTCAGTGTTTATAAAACTACTGAAGAATCCTTGGTACAGCTAATCTCATGCAGCCAGCGTCCTTTCTTTACCTTCATTAGTGTCTTGGCACCCACAGGGCACAGGTGATGGTGAAGAGAAACATCCGAAGGTAAATTCCACTGGAAGGATGCCCTGTGAAGCTGCTGCTGTTGAACAGCTTCACGAGCGCATGGGGAATGACTGCTGCCACTGATACGCATCAAAGGTGGGCCTTGTGTTTTTTCGCCTTAATTAGGAGTGGAGTGCTGTCCTGCAGATGTGCTCCCCAGCCATTTGACTGCGATATAAACAGCATTTTCAGGGAGGGCACGTTAATAAGCCAAAGTTTGCTAATACCTCCTGTGAGCAGAACCACACCTCGTGGCAGGAGAGGCAGGAAGGGCTTAGATGATTTTAATTAAAGTTGTTGTGAGGAAGAAATTAAATTTGGTCTCTTGCCCTGCTCGTATTACGAGGGGAGAGAGCTCAGCCTCTCTGAACTGAGCTATTAGCCACCTTCTGTTTGCTTGGGAAAAAAAACCAATTTCTTTGTCAGCTTTTACCCTGGCTCCTGGGCCCTGATTTCTTTGTTTATTTTCGGCAGCTCCCCAAATCACTTTGAAGGTGGGCTTAAACATTGATCATCTCTTACAGTCCTTCATTTTTGTTCTGCCAGCAGGTATTACAAAGTGTGTCTTGAATTATCTCTTTTCCCAAAATGAACGGGCTGTATATGTAGTCCGGGAGGGTGAAGCTCTTTCAGGCAAAATATAAATCAGCCGGTGTCTCTGCTCCCATGTTTGCTCCCAGTTCTCCTGGATTTGCCTTCCAACCCAGTCTGGAAAGCAGCAGGGATTCCAGGAAAGAAAAAAGCCGAAGTGCTATTTAATTTCAAGGCAAAAGCTACCAGTGGTCTGTTTGGTGAGCAGGATCCTGTTAAAAAACGACTTGCTCTCCCCTTATTGCAACAGTGGGATCTTTCTTTTTCTCGCTGCTCACAGAAGAAGGGATGGGAGGGCTCTCCTGGGTGATGCTGTGCAGCCGGTGGGATGCAGGAGTGAAACGATGCTCGGCACTGGTAGCTGCTGGCAGGGTAGTTTGGAGAAGAAACTTTGAATCGCTTCCTTTCTTTCCCATTTGAGTACTGAGACCTGCCAGGGCTGCGAAAAAATACCCCGCAACAGCAAAACATTTATTGTGTCTAAAACAGGCAGGAGGCAGTGGAGGTGCCCAATTCAGTGGAGGAAAGCCCAGAAGCTACAGTTGAACAAGAAGCAAGTTTTAATAAACCATTATGTAGCATGTTTCCGATGGCTGCTTTAGGTATGCAGCTACTTTTTCTTTCTTTTTTTTTTTTTTTTTTGTTTGTTAGCACTTAAATGGTAACCAGCTCATACCAACCTGTTTCCTGAGTTAACCTGGAAGGGAGCGCATCACTGACTTGTTATTTAGATGTGTGATCACCCTTGTTCCTCTAGCATGTTCCAAAAGATGGGTGAGGGGAGCTCCTGGAGGGCTCAGGGTGCGGAGGGGCTTGCCCATCTGAAGGGTGCTAAGCAAACGGGTGATGCAGCAGCCTGAGCAGCGGGGGAGGAGGCCGCGCGCGTACCTGGGATACAGGCTGTCCTCTGCATTCATTGCTCTTGCTGTCACTTCCTCCTGCAGTTCAGTTTGCAGGTGTGGTATCACCATCCAGTTTTGTGTGCTTCTAGCTGACGATGTACGCCTGTTGAAGCACTGATTTGCAAGAGGGAGGGAAACACAGTGCTTGTGACCTCAGAATTAATAGATTTTACCTTATATGTAGCATAAACATCTACATTTCATAGTTTGTTGTGAGGTATTGGTCCATGGCATTCTGGCTCAGCAAGTCATAGGCTTTTATCCATTAAGTCATGTGAGTGATTTGTAGCTTGCCCCAAGTCTTCACAGATGGGTTGCCAGTCTATAGCACATGGGGAGTAAATTTTTTTATGTTTACACAAAGCCTTGTCTCCAGAAGTCCCCCAAAAGAGGATGAACTCCATGCTTCAACAGGCTGCTCAGGCTGAAAAGTTGCCATGTCTTGGGGCAAAATGCAGTTGGACAAAGCAGCCCAGCAATATCTTATAAATAAATATAGATACACTTTTATTTCTTTCCTTGATTATAACAGAAGGGGAGCATGACCAAGCGTCTCCGCAGCCTGCAATGATGCGACAGTGGTGGGAGTGAGAAAGCTTTCTGCAGTGATGGAAAGCAGCCTTTAGATCCACTGGGTTACTGTTTGAGACAAGAAAATGCTTTTGGAAGTTCCTGCCCCCTCTGCCCGTGCTGGACTGCTGTCCTTGCCTGTAAGAAACAGGCTGATGCTGACGAGGTGCTTGTGCCTGAGGGTGAGGACTTCTGCTTCTAGTGGCTGGTTTTTAAATTTCCAGCTAAGAGCAGGCAGGAAGTTTGGATATTTTTTTTTTTTTACCCTGAAGTTTGTCAGCTTTTTACTTCACCTTCAGAGCCTCACAGTCATGAGCAAGGGGAATCTCTAGCAAGTAGACTAAAGACCAGCTGATAAAATAGAGCTAAACTGGTTCATTTGCTTTATTCTTGTTTATTCCTCGAATTTTGTTTGCTTGAAGCTTTTCTACTAAGAATAAAGGAGAGCAGGAAGTATTGATAAGGCTTCCCACCCTCTAGAGTCACCTTCCCTGGAAAAAAAATCCTTTTTTTTTTTTTTTTAACAACTATGAAAAAACTAGAGGACTTGCTAGCCAATCTCTGATGTCTTTCCTTACAGTACGATAGTATCTGAAGGTCTGTGCATACAGCTAGTGAGAAGTAGTTGTGGCTCTGGAGTTTATGCTCTAAATATATAAAAGGTAGGAGGGCATGTGACTTGGCCTGACCTTGGGTGGTAGCAGAGCTGGGAATAAAGCCAGGTCTGCTTGCTCCCAGTTCGCACTCTTCGATGTTAGTTACACTGCTCTGTTGTCTCTCCTTCCCCAAAACCTGCTTGCAAAAACCTGACTTGCAGCCAAAGTAGTCGACAGTGTCCTGCGTGCCTGAGCCCAGCCTTCCAAGCCCGCTGCCTCTCCCTGTGATTCCCATTCCTAAGGGCTTTACCCTGTCACAGAGGATTTTCCTGCAGAGAGGTCCGGACTCTGGGAAATGCATGGCATGTGATATTTAGCTTAGTGCAGGAGCATAGCAGCCATTTTTGCAAGGCTTAATGTTGGCTTGCAAGGAGGTATCCCTCTGCTAGGCACCGTACTTGCTAGGAACTCGGCAGATCTGGCTGGAGTGCTTTAATTTTGTTTCATATTGCTGCATCTACTTATTTTCCTACTTTTTTTGTCTTGAGATTAAACTCTGGGATTCACTTATGACAGCAGACACCTAATGCTTTTGATAGGTCGTCTGGATGCTGCAGAAGCATGCAGCTTATTTAAAATTGTTTGCACTAGTGCTGGAGGTGATGCAGTTCTTGCCTGATTCAGCAGATCCAGTGCTCTGTTCCTGCACTTGTGCCATTAGCCATCCTGCAAAACTGCAGAGGTCCCTCTGGGACAAATGTCAATCCTTCAGACTCCTGCCCAAAGTTACTGGTGCTTTCAGTCTTGGTAACAAAAGCTGTGTCTTAATTTTGAAAATGATCTGTTGAAAAGTGTATTTAAAAAAAAAAAAAACCACAACAACCAACCAAAAAAAAAAAAAACCCAAACCAAAAGGGGTGGATGTGATGATACTGAGTTCCAGTCTGAAGCCTGGTGCAGCACTGCTGTGTACAGCTGCCTTTTGTTCCTGCACATTTCCAGGCAAAGCAGGTGGTGTTTAATTTTTTTGCATTAAAAAAAAAATAAATCTATGGAGTGCTATGTAAGGCTACTCACATCTGTGCACTCTATGTAGGTCAGATGTGTGTTCACTTCTTTATGAAGACTGAACTTGACAGCGTTTCCTTTCTGCAACCAGGGAGGGACAATCACAAAATTCACATGCTGGCTCCATAAGGAATGTCCTTAAGGGCAGACCCCAGAGAAGCGGCATGTGCAGGTGAAGTACGCTAGCTTTACCACGTGCTTCAGGTTTGTGACAATGAGCTTTATTGATGAAAGATTTACCAAGCTGTGTATCCAGGGTTGATGGAGTGTCATATCAGATTAGTTTTACAGTTCAAAATACTAAATGCTTCTATGACATGCTTCCAGCAGATGCCTCTTGCTTCACTCTGACTAAAAAGCCTGTTTCCTAATCTCCGAAGCCTGTGTTTCTATTGCTGTATTTCTTAAAATGTAAATCACTCTCCCTCCTCCTTCCTCCCCCCTGCAGCCAATCCTGTTCTGGTATTCCTTGACCTGTTCTGACTCTGGCTGTGGTGGAGGATAAAATGAGCTGAAAATAGACAACCTGTCTTGCCCAGAAGCATGTTAGGAACCTGATCTAACACCCTTTAAAACAGTTGAGAGTCTCCCTTTTGCTTGGTGGACATGGCCTCAGATCCAGATGTGTTTGGTCTTGTGGAAGATGCTCTACTAGGGTGACACTAGTGGGGATCAAAGATAGGGTTCCTACTGATCTACCCACTTGAGTGTGATCCTCTGATCTCCTTAGTTTGACCCCAGTCCATGGAGTAGGGGACCTGAACCAATCTGGCTGGTTTCTACATGTTGGGGAGCTTGTCTTCAGTCCTGAAGTTACATGATGAGGTAAGAACTCTGTTTCTCCCAGAAGGAAGCTCCTAGCTTTGTGGAGGAAAAACTTGAAAATGTCACCCCGTGGGACCCTAAGTGTCCATTAAAAAACAGATAAATAAGAGGATCTAGGGTTTATTTTAAAGCTGAAGAGGGAACTGGCTCTACTACTCGAATTTTTTTCTCCGCTGAGGTGACCTTCCAGGTGACCACGATTGAAACAGCGGCAGAGGAGGATCAGACAGATGAAGATGGGTATATGAATGTCCTTATGCAAACCAATGCAGTGTGGAAGATATTTCTAGTATTAAAGCTGATCTGCCTGCTCTACAAGACTACGAAGAAACATTTGAAATGAAAGAGGGGCTGCAGCTGTCACCTCCTTCTTCAGCAAATGACTAGCATCTGCAACCAAACGAACATCATCTACAGCTCTTCCCTCAGCAAATGAATGATCATCTACAAGCCCTACCAGCCTTCTGAGACGTGAAGTTCTGTACTCTGAAGCAGCTGGATGAGTAGCCAGCACTTCAAGACCTCTCAGCAGTGAGCAGATCTTAGTGATGCGAACAGTAAATTGTAGTAGGTGGTCCGCCCGAAGCTGACGTGGCTGTGATTGATCTACGGATTTAGGAGCATTGGTCTTGGAAGCTGAGTATGGGTTGTGGCAGGCTTCCCGTGTGGAGAAGTGGACCCTGGACTTCACGGAGTTGCTCAGAATTGCTTGGAAAAGAGCAGTGCTGGAGCACTTGAAGGGAAATTGGAGTAAAACTTCTGTCTGTCCTGTTCTGTGAGAATTCTAGCTGGAATTCTGATTCTCAGTGTGTAAACATGTGAAGTGAGTGTGGGAGGACACCCCGGTACAGGTGTCTCTGCTGGAGAGAGCACCTTGCTAATTGCTCTGTTGCTGCGTTCAGCAGGAAATCAAGGGATGAGATGTTTCAATGGCTGCTCTTTCTTTCCCTTCTTCCTAAATAAGATGAACAGTGCATTGTTACGGAAGCTCCTGAGTGCAACCGATCTCTTAAGTCCCTGCTGACCAACTGAAACTAAGAGGAAACTAATGAAATCCCTATTGTTGCAACATTTTTTTTTTTTTTTTGACATTTAAAAGGGAAAATGTGCTGGTGAGTCAGGAGACGCACTGTGAAATCTGTTTGGCTTGGTTTTGAGCAGAAGGTGAGCTGAGATGCAGTGGTGGCGGTTGAAAATAAAGGCAGAGATCAGAGTGGTGCACAAATCTGACATGCTGCTGTCTCTGGTTTATGCATGAGCACAGAAGTGGAGTCCCCAGAGCTGTTGGGTGTCTCTCAGCTTCTCTGTTTGCTTCATAACCGGGATAGCTGAAGTGTTTTGCAGTTTTTTCCTGACCTGATTTTTAAAACCAGGGTGTAAACTCCTTATTTTTGGAGAACAGAAAAGGGAGGGAGGAAGAATGCTGTTCCCTGCCCTGCATTTACATGAGAAGTGAAATGACTGGTTTGGTCAAAACAAGTAGTCTTGAACATTTTCATGGCAATAAGTTCTTTTGAGAAAGATTTGGATGACGTTTGCGCTTCAAGGAGAGTGAGCCTGGCTGAGCCTTCTAGCAGCTCAACAAAGCCTTTATTCTACGTAAACTCAGAATTAGATGGAAGAGGATGGGATAAGGCTGAGTTCAGGTGCTGCTAATAGCCTCAAAGTTTGGAGAAGAAAAGGATTTTGGCAGGCTTGTGCATTCATTAGGGCCTCTAGCCATGGATAAGTGACCATTGCTTTACCTGGTTTGTGAAGAATTGACTTGCTTTTCAAATGTTTGGGCTGGTTTTCTCCTAGCAAAGACCTTTGGCTTGAAGGTCTCAGTTGCCAAATGTACTAAAGCTCAGGTGTTGGAAAACACGGCCTTCGGTGTACAGACACTTTCAAGACGTCTGCCCCTTCCTGTGGTCGTGGCTGCCTCTCTGGCACTGCTCTGGGTCCAGATGTGTGAGTGAAGCCTGGCTCTGTGCTGTTACCAGTCCGGTCGGTGGTGGTGGTGGTGGTGCACAGAAGCTGCAGTTGCCCTTCGGATGGTGGGCACCATCTTGCTCAGAGGAACCCAGTAACCAGAGGAGTCTCTCCCAGCCCAGAGACTGGGCATGGCTGGTCAAGGCGGCCAGTCCTGTGGTGCCAGGAAAGCGGTGTTTGTGTGACACACTTGGCAGGTAGTTCCGCATCAAGCGTACTTACAATTACTGGATGGGTTGGTCTCCAGGACCAGGCTGCTTCTGAAGCAGCCCATTTGTTCTCTCCCTCCTTATAACTAGAAGGAA
This sequence comes from Sagittarius serpentarius, assembly GCA_034782735.1. Lineage (NCBI taxonomy): Eukaryota > Metazoa > Chordata > Aves > Accipitriformes > Sagittariidae > Sagittarius > Sagittarius serpentarius. Next base: position 19,950,284 of record JAVKLA010000024.1, on the reverse strand, counting down.
ATCAGTTCTGTACTTGAGCTGTTGGAATAATTTCCCTGACAACCAAGCGTGACGTCTCAGGTAGAGCAACAAGGGCCGTAGAAGTCCTAAGGCTGTCAGAAGTCTACCAAACTCTGCCCTGATCCCACCAGTCATGCTATGTGCCTCCAGCCCTTCTCTATGGCAGGAATTCATTAACCTTCTGCAGTTATTTTTTCTGTCTAGCTTCTCCTTGTCCGAAGTAGTCGAGGCAGCGCAAGGCTGCATAGGAATTGGGGTGAAACTGCCCGTGCCCTTGAGGCTGTCTTTGGGACTGGGCTCTATACCCTGCCTAGCTGTGGAGCCTTTGCATACATAGCCTCTCCATTGGAGCTGAACGCATCCCTGTTGCTGACTCAGGAGCAAACCGTCATGGTCGGACTTCAGGAGGCACTTTTGCGGCTCCAGCACTTCATTGAGGTTGCCCCCATTAGCTTGTAGTATTAAAAGGAAGTAAAAGTTCAGCTGTGGTGCTGAGTTGGGGAGCCGTGTCTGCCAGCATTGTCCTACTGCCTGCCCTTCTGCTGATGCACCAAGGTCGGACCAGGCATATGCTTAGATTTGCCTCTGTGCACATGTGGAATATTTTGATCTTAATTCATATGGGACTGCCGCAAGAGCCGGGAATTCTGTGTCCCCTGCTTGCTCCAGTCTGTTAAAATAACACATTCATAAACAATAACTTTTCAAAGCAGCGTGCTCCAGAAGCCGCAGTGCTGTATCATGTATAAAACATGACCCTGCGAAAACCGGCCTGTTCCTCTGTGGGCAACTTGTAGTTCTGGTCATCCTTAAAATAATGTTCAAAACAAGGTGTCTCCTGTCCGTTTAGCAGAACCTGAGACTCCTTTAGGTAAGAATATGACACTGGATGTTGTCAATGAGATCTTACTTGTCCCTTGGAACAGGAACTATTTCCTTAGATGTCCGCAGTGCCTCCTATACTGTGGGATCTAGCTGGAGATCAGCATGAGTTGCTTGGTTAAAGGAAGGAAAAAAAAAAAAAAAAGCCAGGCCAAGCAATTTGACAAAACTTTTTTTTTGTCTGTGTTGCAGTGACAGTAAGGAGCTCCCCCAGCCTAGGCTGAAGCTTTCAGGTGCTGGTGGCTGTGTGCATGTCACCCTGTCCTCCTTAGAAAGGGACTGAGGAGACAGGAGAAGTAACTTTTTATGCTGTGTAAAAGGGGAGAAATGTAATGGTTTCATGACAACTGAATGATGTAAACTGGGGAGGGCTCAGAGAAGTCATGTATGAAACTTTAGCAAGAGCCCTGCACATCTGTATTGTCCCGTTGCAATTGCACATTTCCCTTGAGTGGAATTTCATACATTTCAAGGTAATAATCTGGCATAAGCAGCTAAAAAGTTGAATAAACGTTCTTCCTACTTGTGGTATTCCCCGTGTAAAATATCTTTTATTAACCTTTTGTTCTCCATAGACACCTCTTATATTTGATGTTTTTGCTGCCCTTTTCTGTTCCAAGATAAATTCCCCCCAAATAACAAGTGGCTTCATGATTTCAAACTCTGTATTGGTTTTTTGGGTGTTGCACTTTTTCTTTCCCCTCTGCCTTTTGCTGCCTGAACTTCTCCAGGGATCTTTTTTTCAAGATTTATTCTGCAAGATTTATTCGTGCAGCCATTTTAGCAAGATGGCTAGCAGCAGACTTGGGGGAAAAAAGCAACCCCTCAGAATTTCACATTGCTTGACCTCAGGAGCCCTAAGTGTCCAAAACACAATAATAAACACTGCCAAATCTCAGAAAGTGGTGGGAGCTAGTGACCCTGTGCTTTATGTTTGGAGAGACTTGCACTACAATTCCAGGTTCCTGCTGCAGAGGTGCCTGGTGGTCTTTTCAAAATGCTGTGCTGCATCTTTGCCTATGATCAAGGCAAGGGGGTTTAGGGTTTTTTTTTTGCCCTTTTTTTTTTTTTTTTTAAAAAAGGTATTATTCTATTTTAGGCCCCAAAGCCAATGAAATCCCTGAGGTTCCTTATGGCTCGTGTTCTGAATGCATTTTAATTTCTGTATACTCATTTGCTGTTACGCTAGCTGTAAAGCAGGTAACAGCAATGATCTTGGAAAGGCAGTATGGGAAAATGATCATGGTAGATATTAAAAAGCCTCGTAACCATAGTTTGGGGAGCTTTGCCGGAGTGCCAGGGTAGGATGCATCCTCAGCCTCACTGTAGGACCAATGTGTGTCTGTGCTTCGGTATGAATTGTCTTTTCACACTTTATGGGCACTCCTTATATCCCCGCTTTCCATTTGATTTGGCTACGTGCTGTCCGTGAGATAACTGATGACCTATGGTGGTGCTCTGATACGTTGTGCAGTCTGTTGGAGTCTAATGGCTGAATTTCCCAGCTGAGCTGGTGAACAATCCCCTCTGGATTTGGGGGTGAAGGTTGCTGTTAGCACTCCGGTGTGGTGTTCTGATTCAGGATGTTGCTGGTGTGGGTATAATAAATGACTTCAAGAGAGTGACTAAAATGCTGTAGGCCTGATGTCAAGCTTTTTCCAGTATCTTTGCACGGGGCTTCATGTGGCAGCGCTGCAGCAGCGTACATGAAAATGAGTGGAGGTTGGCGTTAGAAACAGTTCTGGTGTCGGGATGCTGTTTGAACAGAAGCTGCACAGAGCAGGGTGGGTAGCTGGAGAACACAACAGGCTTTGATCCTGCCTCAACCACCACTTGCTGTACCCTCTTTGGCAGCACAGTTCACCTCGTTCTCAGAAAGGCAGATGAGATGGCAAACGGCAGAGGTGACTCTGTGTGACGGTTTCATGGGTGTAACAATGTGCCCTTTCGGAAAACGTGTCAGTGAACACAGTGTGATGTTCGTCTTGGTCTGTACCTTAGCTGAAGGAGCTGGATGACTCTGAGGGCTTTTTGTACAGATGTGGCTTTTAGGATGCAGTGGTACCTGGACTGTCCTGACCCACACCGTAGGTCTGCGGGATTGGGAGGGATCCTGTCTGATGGGCACTAGCACAAAAATGGCAGAGGAAGGTGCTATTTGTTGAAGACACCTAGAGTTGTTGCCTTTATCTCTCTGACAGTCCGATTTGTCTTCAAAACTTGCCAAATTCTTGATCTTCATGGTGGCAGTCTCCTTTGCTCTGGAAGAGAGGTCTCTGGGCCAGATTTGTCATCTCTCCCTCTCACGTGCTGGAACAGATAGCTGGCTGAGCACGACCTGTTCGTATTCCAGCGAGGGTCTTCATCGCTTGCTGCCTGCATTGTGGGCAGGCCGTGACAATCTGCCCTGCTGCTCTCTTTGCCCCAGCTATGTGTGAGATGTTGGACAGACTGGGAGGCCCGGTGCTCATCCCTGAGGGGCTGTGACCTCCTGCTGCAGGCAGGGTGTCCAGGCAGGCCAAAATCCAGCTGGTATCAGGCTACCTGCAGAGGCAACGTGGACGTGGGAGCCAGGTACATTATACGTAAAGAGGTATTTCCTTTTATGGAGAAGATTTTATTCACTATATAGCGTTTTCGTGCCAAAACACTTTTACAGCTGATGAGCCAAACTTAGCTCGCTGGTACTCTGGTATGAATTAGGAGTAATTCTTCTGATTTCGCTACAGCTGCTTTGATATAATGTAATAGAAGTATGGAGCTTTATAATAAATAGGGCCTTAGTGGGGCAAGGAGAGCAGCAGACAGTAGACCTGGACCACACCGTTCAGAAGAGACCTTCTGACCTCATGAGGTAGCCTTAGTACTTTATAATTCTTGCAAAAAAAAATTCTTTCTCTTCTGGAGTCTTGTCCAAAGGTTTCCCTGCTCTTTGTTGTATGCGAGTTAGACCTCGTATTTGAGGGAGCGAGATAGCTACAGGCTTCTGAGGTGACCTGTGTGCCCCAAGTTTGTGGGGAAATCAACTTTTGTCCGCTCACTGAATTGTGGGAGGCCGATCCCAGCTCAGTAATAGTGTAAGTGAGCTCGAAGGGATGATCCACCAAGGTGGACAGCCCGGCCCTGAAGGCTGGGCTGCAGGTATGCTCTTCCACAGGATTCATCCAGCACAGCCCTAGCAGGATTTGTGAGCATGTGCCGTTGCAAGAGCTTTGTTTATTGCTGTAATGCTGCTGGGTCTCTCACTCAGATGGACTCATCCTGTGTGATGTTGTACCAGCAAAGGCAATGGCACTTCCCAAGCCTTTATTTTGCAGTATTACTTAATTCCTTGTTTTGAATGCGCTGGAAGCGTGTGAGTCTCTCTGATCCAGAGCTATTGAAGCCTTTGGAAAGTCTCTCGCTAGTTTACTCGTTCTTGGATGCGATGCTAGCTGTATATGGAAAATTTGAGGGTGGTCTGCCAAGCTGGTGCAGATTGGCCCAAAGTCCACAAGCAGGCATTCCCTGTTCCCTCTCGTAAGCCTCTCCCCCCAGCATCTGTGAGAGAGGCAGGACGAACCGAACTGATGGGGTTTGAAATGTGCTGTGTTCTCCAGGTGCTTCCTCTTCCCTTTGGCATGTTGGATGTTTTCCATAGTAAAGAGAGCCGACCCTTAGCGCCAGCAGCTTTCTGATGAGCAGAATCTCTGGAATGTGAAATTCAAGAATTAAATCCCTCCACATTCGCAGACACTCCTGCCGTCCATCCAAGCCAGCTCTGGTCACAGCTGTGTCGCTTCTGCTCTTGCTGATGTGTAATGCTGAAAATCCTGAGCTATTTCTGCAACTACAATTAATCAAGGAAGAACACTTGATTATTTTTTTTTAATATAATATTCACTCATCTTTAGGGAGGAGAGGTTTAGTGAAACCTCATTTCCCTGGGTGTCTTTTTGTCCTGTGGTTGATAATTATTTTTAAACTGCCCGTCATGTTGTGAGTTGGGTTGTTGTGGAGTTTTTTTGCAGTTGTCAAAATGTCAATTCTAATGAAAACCTCCACAGACATGCTGTACCTAAGTGATTTAAGCCTTTAGGCTAAGCAGGCTGCTGATAGCATTTTCAGATGAGTCAGAAAGGTTTATGTGTGTCTTTTTTTTTTTTTTTTAATATATTTTTGTCTAGTTGGAATGTCTTCATCAAAATTGGTTGTTGAGGGTTTTTGTTTTTTTTTTTTTCCTTTTTAAAGGCTAAGCTGCTGCCTGTCAGCTCTCCACAGAGCTGTTTGGAATTCAGCATCTTACACGGCAGTCACACTGGGGGAAAAGGAAGTGCCTGTGTAATAACAATAATTGAAAATTAATAGTAGATTAAATTAATACATAATTAGAAAACACTAATGCTCCCTGTGAACAAAGGCTGATTCCTATAGGAGCCTTATGAATTGAAGAGGAAAAGTATATGACGCTTTCCCTGGGCCCTGTCTATTCCAGCCTGCAGATCATTAAAGCAATTATAATTTCACAGAGGTTTGATCTGGAATTGATTTCTTTGTGATAATTCAATTTAGAGGCTTGCTTCCTCCAGGGTAGAAAATGACAGAAGATGAAGTGTGTAAATCCTTAGCACTGTCCTCAGGCACGCATGAAGGCTGGCACCCAGCCAGCGAGGGTTTGCTCTGAAGGATTGTCTTTGACCGCCTGGTTGGAGTGCTAGACCTCTTAGGGCTTAATTAGGAAATGATCAATATCGGCTTTGTGCCAGGCTGTGTTTTAATAGGGGCTGGGTGGGAGGTATATAGGGGATGTATACTGGGTTTGGGATCCCTTCATCCTTGCTAGGGAGTGTATCAGAAGAATCTTTGGCCATCTGTTCCACAGCCCATGGTGAAACCTTGGAAGATCATTCATGAGGGTGTTCTACCACACGAGTCAAACTTGGTGTTTCCCAGCCTGTCAGCTGCTTTGGGCTCATCCTGATCAGCAAAAGCCAATAAAACCTTGTCTATAGCTGGTAAAAGCAGGACCGTTGGCACTGATGATGCAGGGTTAGCTTTACCCACGTGCAAGGTAGGTCTTCAGCTCCTCCAGAACTAGGACCACTGATTCAGCCTGGCTTCCCCTTGTCCATCAAGGTGTTCCTTTGCTAGGTCTAGCAGGAGTTGCCTTCTGCTGGCTACCTTCAGTCAGCGGCCGGGCTGGGACAGGCGTGCTCTGCTGCCCTTCCCTGGGTGGCTGTACCACGCACCCTGCCGCCTTGCTGGAGGCTCGGTGCCCAAAGCCATTTTGGAGGGCTCTGCCGAGGGGCTGCTCGTCTCCTGCTTCCACATGGCTCCTTACAAGACCGCCAAGGCGGAGACGCCTGGTATTTTCAGATGGAGGAGGAGGAGGAGGGAGTCCTGTCCGTGGCGGTCTGCTCCAGGCCTGGCAGACTGTCCTGAGCAGCTCAGTGCCAGAGGAGATGTGCACAATGGTATGAGAGAAACCCTGCAGGGAATTAAACGCTGTGTTACACGGACCATGCTGGAGTGCCACGTGTGTATGCAGTGGTGGCTGTGGCATGGCAGCACACTCCTGCCATAGTGTGTGCCTGGCATATGCACTGATGCACGTATAGTCTGATCAGATAAATAGTGCGTGTATCTTATGGCTTAATCTTTGGATTGACTTTTACCTCTACCGTCTTCAGTTCATCTGCTCTTACTGTAAAACAAAGGTGTGTGTAGGATGCCTCTTTCCATGTGTGCAAAGTCAACTGCTCTGGCTTGGAGGGGGATGCGGCAGAGGAGAGGGGCTGCCTCGGTCTGCCATCCCCACGTGCTGTGGAGTAGCCACGCTGGGATGCAACAACACGCTGTCTTGCTGCTTTACTCAGGGCAGAGTGATGGACTTGCTGCTGCACAGTCACGATGGGGTAGTGAAGGCTTATTTTGGTAGTTAGACCTGGGTGTTGTGATCAAATGAGCAGAGAGAGAGATGAGGAAGAGGAAGGGAGGAAAGAAAATAAAGCAGAGGACAACAAAATACGCCAAGGCACAGTGAATCGAATGCAGCAGGGAAAATTGGGACCACATGAAAAATAATGATAAAGTTTGCTAAGCAACTGCTGTGCTACATGGCTCCCCTCCCAATTAGACTGCATTAGTGGCTTGTGGGAAGTAACGCAGCCAGCTGAAACTAGTACAGGCAGAAAGAAATATCCCCTTGTTAATTTGCTTTTTTTTCTTAGCCCAACACAACATTTAATTTTTATTTTGTAGCTTTGTGCACAAACACCCTCCATTTCCCTGATCTCTGAGGCTGTGTGTTTGGGAATCCTGGTGGAACAGCTATTTGGGCTGGGCTTTTGTTCCTGCGTATCAAATTGTGTTTGTTAAAGTTGTGACTTCAGTCACTGTTCCATTTCAGGGCTTTTTTCTTTCTTTCTTTTTTTTTTTTCTTTTTTTAAAAAAAGAAGTGTGTTCAGAAGAAGGGAAAGAAATGAAGAGACTTTTAGCTTTAATTGCATTCGTTAGGCTTGGTGGTGATAATAAGAGAATGTCAGGGAAAGATGAATAAAAAAAAATCCATGATTTCAATCAAAGGTAGGCAGGAAGGGCTCGTGGTTGGGTTGCGTAACACTTCTTCACAGTAGCGAGCACTTATTCAATGAGTGCGTTTATTTTGGTCTCTCTTACCTCTATATTTAGTGAGGGGGGGAAAAAGCCATCTCAGCCCTGCAAGAGTTGTGCATTCCAGCCTTCTCCTGTGACTACTGTGGGAGCACGGAGAGGTGACATCCCACTTAAGTCCCACGTGGTGGGTGCTGTTGATGTAGGGAGCTGGGGGGCTGCCCCGCTCTGCAGGAGGTTCCCCCAGTGCAGTTGCCAGGAGGGCACAAGATGCTTCCAGCCTTGGGGTGATGCGGGAGGCCCTGAGAGGGGATCTTGAGCACCCGAGACCTGTGATTAGGGGGAATTGCTGTTCCCAGGTGCCAGATGAACATGGAGAGATGATGTGATGGGGCCCCATCGCATGACACCTCCTTCTTATGATCCAGCGACGGCACTTGGGGCTGGTTTTTCATGAGTGCAGCATATTCCAGTCATTAAGAAACCAAACTGGCTGGAGCTGCAGCGAGGAATTTGGAGGCTGAATATCCTCTGATGTAGAGATGGACCTTTTTTCTCATCTCTTCTGGATCCCTTTGAAGGAGTCTCCCTCTGCTTCTCCCCACGGGCTATAGCTGCAGAGCAGCGCAGTGCCCTGCGCGGCTGCTGCTGAAAGGTCTGATGAGCAGCACCCCACCACTGTCGGCAGAAGGCTTCTGGAAATGGGAATCTGTCCGTAAGAGATCCTAATGCTTCAGTGCCTGACGTTTTGACAAGAACATCTGACATACTAGAAGTAGTAGTCACAGAATAAAAACAAATTTGGAGAATTTGGTGTTTTCCACTTCAGCGTTGGGTTTTGCAGTACCATTCTGGAACACGTTGCTGGGAATGTCAGTAAAAACACATAAAAATGGGGGTTATTCTGATGTTTTGAAATACTGGTTCAAAAAAAAATCAAACCTTTTTTGCTTTCACATTTTGCATTGGGGAAAAAAAGCATAATTACACATTTTCTTTCAGGAAAATGGAAACAGTTTTATTGAAGATTTTCTCATTTTTGTAAAACCCCTGGTTGTCGGGGGTTGCTGCACGCCTGGGTGGTGTGACTTGCTCTTTGATCTGCATTGTTCAGCTGCGGTTGTGACTTCTTGTTTGACAGAACCGGCATCGTCATTCCCTTTGCTCTGTCTGCTGCTCTTTCCCAGGAAATAGCTTTACTGTTCCTGCAGTTGCTTCCTCACCTGCTAATCTTTTTTTGTTTTACTTCTGGGATATGCTTAATCTTTTAAGAGCTTCCTCCTTTTAAAAAGAAGAGGTTAACGTGATACAGCTAACATCTGTGCTTTCCATGGCTAAACATTTTGACTGCTCCTGGTGACTCATATTAGAGCTGTTGGGATCTGAATGAGTGAGGTGACGTCTACTGGTCTTGCTGTAGATGCTGTCACCTTTTCTGAGCAGTTGCCCCTCAACCATGGAAAAACTATTTCAGTTTTATTGGTGGTATTGTACACTTTTTGCGGTAGCTTTCCCCATTTCTCCTTCCGACTATTCCTCCAGTGAAAATGAACAGAGCAGGACCATTTGTTTCTGCTGGTGAAATGTGTCCAGAAAAGGAATTTTGGTCAAATCCAAGTACATTGCTGGTTTTAGCATGCTGTAGTATCGGGGTAAGGGTAGCTCTGTGGCTGCCCCTGCTAGGGTCAGGGTCTCAGCGTGCAAAGGACGTTATTAAACTCAGGTTGTGTCCTGAGCAAGTTATACTTGGAGTAGGCAGGATAGAAAGAGGTGATGAGTGTCCATACATTTTTTTTTTCATCAACAAGCAGTGGCGACCCAGAGGTGGTTCCTGGCCGGAGGATCTCCTGAGTCCTGGGCTGTAAACACAGGGCTGGACGTTCCTCCTCAGCTGTTTGCAGCAGTGCACGTTGTCACCCACATAAAGGATGAAAATGCATCCCAAAAGGTCGTGGAGGAACACCTGCAAAAGCTGCTCTGAGTCAGATCATTTTTTTTAAGCTGGTGCCAAGACGAACTTGTATGATAACAAGCTCCGATATATTACAAAAATGTTGCTTAAGGCATCTGGGTCAAATTGAGCTAATTGGATCTAACCTCACTAATTCAGTATCCCAATTAATTCGCTGTGCTCCAAGACACCTGCGGGAGGGCTGTGCTTTGCTTATTCTCAGGTGTAGGGCGCAGCCCAGCATTTGATTGTGGAAAAGCAGCCAGATGTTTGGCAAGGACTTTGGGACCAAGATGAGTGATGGCCTTACACATATAGCTGCCTGGGGCTTTAAAGTAACTACATCAAACATGCTGTTTCATGAAAGGTAAAATGTTGGTGGTTATATTTTATATAAAATTTGGGGAGGCTTTTTGCTCAGAGGCTTGGATTTTGGCGCGCTCATCAGATGTTAACTCAGACTGGACCCTCCCCAATTTGGGAATGGGATAAGCACAGTACTGCCCCACATACTGTCTCGAGATATTCCAGGTTTTTCAGCCTAGAAAGCTGCCGTGAAAAGAAACCGTCATTGTGCAGAGGAATGGTTCTGACTCTGCAGAGGGATTCACGTTTGTGAGGACCAATGCTCGTAAGTGGGAGTCTCCAGACTGCTCGTGGAAATTCAGGCACTTGGGTGCAGTCCCTTGCTTTGAGGCACCACAGTGTGCCTTAAATACTGCAGCTGAATCTCAGCCAGGCGATGTGAACACAGATTCTTCCCAGTGCCTCCCCCCAGCCCTGCAAGCCACGTGCCTCCCAACCCTCTCCTCCCGTGGCTGCTCGTATGCAGCCTGCTATACAGAGCAGGGAGTAAACTGGTAGGAATACACCCTTTGCTGTTGTATTCACAAGGTTTGTTTCCTGCTCTGTGTGTGCATTTGGAGGGTGCATGTCTGTGTTGGATCAAAATGAGATGCTGTGCCGCTGGAGGCACGGTTTGAATTTGATTCCTTCACCATTTGCTAAAATTAGAGGGCGGTGTGTTTAACGAGAGATCCCTGGGTGGATGCCCCACACCCAGCATCTTGGGGGAATAGGTGTGATGTTCCTGGCTTTACTGATGTGCTTGCCTTGCTTTGACCCCTTGATAAGGCACAGTGTGGTTACATTTAGGTGATCTGAAGTGCTGAGCTCCTTTTTAAAACTGTTTAAAGACAAGGAGAATTAAAAGATTGTAGGTTTAGGGGCTGAATCCTGCCTCTGGCTGGTGCAAGGCAGCTGAGCTTACAGAGTTTGGGTGGATTAAGGGCGGCGGCTCGAGGACCTCACAGGGATGCTCAGGTCTCTGCTTGTCACAAGCGCTGAGTTGGGAGAGGAGGTAGAGCCTGTGGATTTGGGAGCTGGGATCTCAGCCTGCTGCCTGTGCTCTGATAAGGCAAAAGGAAAGTCTCGGTTGCTTCCCTTCTGCATGCAGATCCATCTTCTTGGGCCAGTCTGGATCACTCGGACAAAACCTCTTATCACAATTCACTGTGACCTTGTAAAGTAGATGCTTTGAGGGGTGTTTATAAAAGAAGCAGCCCTGTGGGATGCTGCACGTGCCCTGCCTCTGCAGGGCACGGAGCCGAGATGGCTGCGGCGAGTGAGCGCTGGCGTTTGCTCTGCCTCCCGCTGCCCTCTCTGCACGGTCTTCTCCGTTACCTTTCCCTGCCAGGCTCTTTCTGACCCCCAGAAATCTTCTGTTTCTTGAGTGCTCTCTTCTTGCTTTATGGTGGGCGTTCTTACATTTGCAGCCAGGGAGGTGGCTTTGCCGGTTACAGGGATCTCTGACTTAAAATGTGGGTACGAATTCATCTGTGGTTCAGCAAGCCATTGCCCTGTACCTGGCAATGATCAGTCTGAGCCCCACAGAAGCCTTTTTCTGCTGCCACAGAGGACTCAAAGGCTCCGGGTGTAAGGGAATTGCTCATCGGCACAACTTGATTTCTGGCATGGTGGAAAAATACACATTGGAGGCTGCTGAGCTAATAGACTGGAGTGACAACGATACAGATATGTCTGGCATCTCCGCAGCATTTCTGCATCACTGATGAGACAGCCAGAAGATCACAGGAAGGTTTGAACTAGACTGGCACAAAAATCCCCAGGAAGTACTCTGCTCTGCTGCAGATCTGAAGGAGACATTACAGTCACAGTTTGGGTAAAAAGAAAGTTTAATATTGGATGATGTTTAGGGTCTAGGGCAAATTTAGCAACATCTTCCCTATTGCAAAGGGGTAATGTGGAAAGCATCTTTCCTGTGAATGGGAAGAAATAAGGAAAATAATTTCCAGGTGTCAGGAAGCTGGTAAGGTCTCTGTGGACCTCTCTGGGCCGCAGAGGAGACGTGGTGCAGCAGCCAGAGAAAACACATCAAGTCTTTGATCTCTTCTCCTTCTGTGAGCCCTGGGCTCCGTGACTGGCCTTTGGGTGCTTGTCCACGCACAGCAGCGCCAATCAATTCATCAGCTTTGCTGTCTGACACTGCCTAATCTACGTAGCAGCCCAGCACAGAAGAATGTCTGATGTGTTGTCATTTTTGTCCAATTTTGAACTGGCACCATAGTTTATAAAGCTTCAGAGTTGTTTTGTGGTATCAGAGAGACAGATAAAAAGCTTGCACATACACATGCCAGGATGGGTACTGATGCTGAAGAACTACCACGTTTTGTATCATATGATGTCAGTGTGGCCAGTAACATGGCATTTAAACCAGAAAAGAGGGGAGCAGCTCTAGTGATTTTAAATATTTCCATTGTCCCGGTGCTTAATCTTTAAATGAAACTTACAGCCACATGCACTAGAATTTTATTTTGTTTGGGTTTTGTTAGAGTGGGAAATAGCTGTATGTCCATAATTGTTATTCCTCCTGCCCATACACCCCAGGAAGGCAGCCAGCCTTGAACTGCAGTGGTGGTTGTACGTAGAAGAGGCTTTGTGCCCAGTGAACAGATGGGTTGAGAAACTTGGCTGAGCATGATGTCTCACGGAAACTTTTTCTCACTGAAAGATGATGCTTTTTTCTCACGAGGAGGGGCAGCAGAGACAGTAGGCCACCAGGTGGGTGACAAGGATGCTGTCGTGGTGGCAGCTCTTCTGTGACTCTGGGGCAGGTCAGTGCTGAGCTGTTGGGGGGGGATGTTGAGTAACAGCCACTTTCTCAGTCCAGATACGCCTCTGCAGGTGAAGATAGGGCAGCATATGTCATGCTTGCAAAGTGTTTTGGGCTCCCTTGAAATGAGAGGCAGAATGTGAAGGTAAGATTGTATTTAATATACCATGTTTAATGGCAGGACTTTCAGTGGAGCCCAAGTACCTTACTGACTTGCATCTTAATGAATTCCAAGGGTATTTGATCACCTGCCTTCCTTAGGTGTTTTTGAAAAGCCAAGCCTAACAGCGGGAGGGAATGCAGAAGGATAAGCCATGTGTAATGCTAGCAATAAAGATAGGTGCTGAGCCCTATATATAGATATTTATCACATAAAGATAGGTGGCTCTCTCTCTGTAATGTATTCTGCAGTATGTTTCATACGATCTAGCTTTAGTACCGATAAAGTTTGTTTTAAATTGGGTTCTAGGAAAACAGGCAGAAAGGTAAACATAGGAAGAACCTGCCCTTTGCTGAATAGTGATGTCCTGTCCTGGCTGGGAGCAGGCGTGTTCACTCGTGGTTAAAACAGGCCGGTGGTCCTGCCTTCCGCTTGAAAGCGCAGGGGCACTAGAGAAAAGATTCCTCCCCCATACATGGATGTGGGAATCCCAAGTTGGTATTCCAGGCCTCAACAAGACCTTTACGTTTTCTAAATGGCATGGATCTGCTCAGCTGGACGGATCAGAAATACTCTTCCAATCTGTTTTCCTCTTCCCTTAAGCCGATGGGAATGGGAAATCAATTTAGGACAGATTGGGCTAAATCAAACCAGGGATGATGCTCTTTGAAATCGGGGAAATGCCTATTTAAACTAGGTGGATGAGGACTCTGGTAAAATTGCCAGGCCCAGAGTGTGCTGGGGTCAGGTCTGGGCGATGAGTGGTTTGGGGGCTCTACTTTGCAGGAGGATGCCGAGGAACAGCACACTGCCCGCTCTGCCAGCGCCTGCCTGCTCCCTTCCCTGGAGTACACCCGCTGCCTCCCTGGCCTGCAGGCAGGGCAGCAGAGAGACGTTAATCCTTTTGTAGGCATCTCTAGCAGTATCTCGGGGGGATCAGCTGTGTTTTTCTAGGTACAGCCACACTCCAAGCCAGACAGAAGCTAGTCCAGCTTGCAGAGCGCTGAGCTTCTGCTAACGAGCCCTTGGACAGTGTGTTAGCGTGAGGCCAGCATGTCCTTCCATGTCCCCTGCCTCTGCCCTGGCATCAGTCTGGGCAAGTGGAAATCCTTAGCGTATCTCGCCAGGCAGCTGCAACCCCACTGAGATTTTGTAATGGGGAAGCTGCTGTGGGTGAGTGGGGAGACAGTGATGCTGGAGGAGCCAGGGTCTCCTGCTGGTGACGTCCCTGTGCTGTGGCCCAAAGGGCTGGGGCTTCTGGTTCCCACATCTCCAGAGCAAACAAAAGCAGCATTGCTCCAAGCTGGGAAGACAAGAATTTGTCTTATGATGTAAACCACTGCCCCATATACTCTTGTTTTGCCCCGGTGGTTAGTTTGTCTGCTTCGTTCGCAGTAGGGGAGTCTTTAAGACCACTTCCAAGCATAACGGGATCATTTGGTGCAGGAAATTGTACCAGCAGTTTGGGGTGGGGAATCTCAGCCACATGTTTTGTCTTCCTCATCCTCTAAATGCTGGGTTTCTGCATCAGTGCACATACACCGCACTGCAGGATTTATGAGGTGGGGGAGCTACATCTGCAAAAATAGCACCCACCAAGTCGTAGCCAGGAAGACCTTGAAGTCTTAAGGCAAAGAATAACTGTATTCAGCAGGGGACCCTTGGCCTGACTCTGCACACCCTCATGCTATGCAGAGCAGTAGTTTTACTCTGACATGCCTTGTTTCTGCTTGCTGGTTTAGGCTGTGCCATGTATGAGTGCACTGGCGGATCCTTCACCTTAAGGTTTTCGCTGTGACCTCTCGCCAGGGTGGCTGCTCTGAAGCAGTGGTGGCATGTGAGGCGCAGGTCCCTTGTATCTCTTCCCCTGGCATCTTGGCCCAGAGCTGCTCACAAAGCCAGCAGGCTGGGGACTTGCAGCGTGGGTCAGTGTGTGCTGAGCCCTTTTTGGAGGATGCCACTGTATTGGGTTTGCATGGTAAGGTTTTGGTAGCAGGGGGGCGACAGGGGTGGCTTCTGTGAGAAGCTGCTAGAAGCTTCCCCCGTGTCCGACAGAGCCAATGCCAGCGGCTCCAAGACGGACCCGCCGCAGGCCAAGGCCAAGCCCATCAGCGACGGTGGCAGCGCCTCTGGGATAACAGATTTAAGAAGGGGAAAAATGTTGCTGGGGCTCAGAAACTGCAGCTGGAGAGAGGAGTGAGAACACGTGAGAGCAACAGCCCTGCAGCCCCCCAGGTCCGTGCAGACGGAGGGGCAGGAGGTGCTGCCGGTGCCGGAGCAGAGACCCCCCCGCAGCCCGTGGGGCAGACCCTGGGGAGGCAGGCTGTGCACCTGCAGCACGGGGAGGCCCACGCCGGAGCAGATCTCCACCCACAGCCCGGGGAGGACCCCACGCCGGAGCGGGTGGGTGCCCGAAGGAGGCTGTGACCCCGTGGGAAGCCCGCGCTGGA
>JAVKLA010000024.1:19922412-19935017 GCA_034782735.1 Sagittarius serpentarius | reverse complement strand
CGGCGGGCGCGCCCCCACCGCATCACATGAGGGGGCAGCGCGGCCGCTCGCTCTGCCCCGGCGCCCGCCTGCCTCCCTCCTCTCGCCGCCTCGCTGCAGCCCGGGCTCTGCTGAGTCAAAGCGCGGATCAGGTTCCCTGCCTCCCGTATAAAAATCTCGGCGAGAAGTCTCCGGCGGGAGAGAGAGAGACGGGGCGCGGGAGGAGCGGGGCGTGAGGCGGCGGCGGCCGGCGAGCCCGTCCGTGGGGAAGCGAAGGGACGCGCTGCGGCGGTAGCAGCAGCAGCCGCTGCTCAGCGGGGACGCCCGCGGCTCGCCCCTCTCAGCTGCAGGAGAAGAGCTTTTTGCCGCCCGAAGTAAGTCCGAGGGGGCGGCAGGGGCTTCTGGGGTCCGCCCGAGGGAAGGTGTCCCCCGGGCTCTCTCCCCCGGGGGAGGGTGGGAACCGCTTCCCCCGCTCCCTGCCCCGGCTCCAGGGGACTTGCCCCAGCGGGGCTCCGCAGCCCCGGCCGCCCCCTCGCCTCCTCTCGCCGCCCGGCGGGTGCCGGGGAGAGGGGCCGTGGGGTTGGCTGGGAGCCCGGCCCCTGCGGGGTGGTGGCGGGGGCACCTGCGGCCCGGCAGACACCTGCCCGAGGGGCAGGCCGGGGGGGGCGAGGTCTGGGGGTGCCCGGGAGCGGGGCGGCGGGGAGCGCTGCCGCGCCCGACGGCCGCCCCGCTCCGGGTGGCGGCGGTGGGTCGGTGAGCGGGAGCGTTCCACGGCCAAGGCAGAGCGAGGAGGAGAGAGGTGGCGGTGGGGGACGTGACCCAGCGGGGGAAGGGAGGCAGGAGTCCTCGGGCTGGTCCGTTTCGAGAGGACAAAAGGGCAGCGGAGTGACCCCCGAGCGGCAGAGCCCCTGCAGGGCCCAGTTGCCGTGTGCCAGGAACGTTCCGGCTGAGACCCGGGATGAGGAGGTTAAACTGTACCCTCAGACCCAGCGCTTTGCTATTTTTCTTGGGACTTTGCTGCCTTATCCCTAGTTTACTTCTCGTGGAACAACTGAATCTAGCAAGCGCCGATAGATCTATTTAAAACTGTCGTCGTTAGTTTGTGTCTTCCATCTCCTCGGGAGGGATAGGTTGGGAGAAAATCTGAGTTAACAACGGTGAAAACAGTTTCCTCCTTTTGAGCACACACGTTATTCTGCAAATGTGTTATGGTCTCCAGCACTGACGCTTCTAAATCCATACCCTCCTTCATCCTCTCCTTTTTTAAAAGTAGAGCTTTTTTGTAGGGGAAAGGTAGTCTTCATTCTTTGAGAGCTCATCTCCTCCTTTACATGTTCCAGTTGGCTGTTGCACACCTCTCTTGTCCACGCTGCGAGGGGTTTGCCTTGGCGGTGAGTGTCTACTGTGCGTTAGCTTAGTGTTACACTCTGGAGCTGGATTCTAGGATGTAAACTCTAGAGACTAGTTGGTCCTTGGGAGCATTGTGGAAATGTTTGTGATGTGCATTAAATCTTTCTCTGTGAGATAACCGCGCAGCTATGGATAGCAGTAGGTGTTTTAACTAGATCCAGCTTGATCTAAATGACTTGTATTCCAGTGGAAGAATGCTTTACCTGTGGCTCATCAGCTCTTGAACTCTCTGCCCTGTCCTTATTTTCCCTTTGGACCTTGATTTTTTTTTTTTTTTTTGAGCTTTTAGCAAAGTTCAACTTTTTGGACAAGAACTAGACTGCATGTGTAACTACTTTTATTAGGGAGAAGGAGAGAAGGGAAGAATATGGGAAAAGTTGTTATAAATAAATATTTGTCTTTTACATTTTCTGGACAGTGTGCTTGAGCTGATTTACACAGCAAAATCTATAGGTTTTTTTTTTTCCTGTGTATTTCTACTTCCTGCCTGCAAAGAAATAAGAATTTTTAAAAAATTAAAAAAAGTCTGAACTTTTGATCAAGGGAGATGGTGTGAAGGGAAAAAGAAACCTGAAAATTTGTGGCAAAATTTGTTAATTTACTGTAGTAATGAAAACTTGGAAGTGAATGGAGAGGGTACTTCATTGGAGAGGACGAACAAAAAAAAGCAGCAACAGAAATCCTGCCGCATAATTTAGCGGCTCTTCCTAAAGAGAAGGAAAGCAGGGGTTTAATGTACTCCTGTGTCCAGGCTAAGCTAAAAGTCTGTGGTGACTTACTACTTGAGAAGCTTTGAATGAAACTGAAGGACAGAAGCTTACTGACTTTAGCGTGCTCTAGAGCAAGCTCTTGAGTGGGAAAAAGAAAAGCCAGCAACAAATCATTCTTTTACAAATGGTAAGTCTTTGTTTATAGTGTAGAAGTGGCCTAAGAAAATAAGACTTTTTGCAGTTATCCACATGTCTGTCACCAGTTGTTTGAGATGCAGTCTGTGGCTGATACATCCTTGCCAGCAGAATGTTGGTCTTACTATAATATTACAAATGATCACGCTGCTATCCCAATACCGATTGCCTGTATTCCTCTACACTCATACTGACACTAAGGATGCTTTGGAGGCTTATCTTATTCCTGACACAGCTGTACAGATGGACGTTTTATGTAAATTCATCTTTCTGTCACTAATGTGAATATTAATACTTAGCTGACTTCCAGCAGTCGCAGCTCCAGCAAGGTGCTTCCCTGACACGTCCTGTGGTTCTTCTCGACCGTTCTGGGAACGGTTGTTCCTAAGTCCTCAGATAACAATTAAAAATAATCCTTTACAGGAGCTCTGAAAATAGACTCATTTAACTCATACTCTATTTTATTTTAGTGTGTTTTCGTGGCAGGGAAGGTATGATTTATCAGGTGTTATATAGTGTAACTAGTGTGTTAGTGTAACATTAGGGCATTAGGGATGGAGCTGGCATCGCTCGCGAAACCTCCTGCTCTCTTCAGGCCCCCTCATTACCTACGCTCCCAACCGTGGTGTTTTCTGTGGGAATGGGTCTTTAACAATGTATGCTTTGCTTCGATATTTACAACCTCTTGGTGCTCAGTGTATCAAAAGCATTTTCATTTAGAGGATTCATTTCAGGACTTTAATTGAGGAAATCTCTTTGTTTCAAGCCTCTATAATAAACCATTCAAAATGCTGTCTTTGAACGAACTAGGTCACTGTAACGCGCACAAACACAGAGTGATTCTCATCTGCTTAGGGTAGCCTGCATTCGGTTCAGCCATATCCCTGGTGAGCTTGTCCCTGATTTATCCTTCTTGGACTGGCTTGTTCACAGGGAGCTTATGCTGAAAATTCACTGCTGGAGGTCATTCTCCATTCTTGGCATCTCTGGCAGACTTAAGCTTAAATTGCAGCCTCATTTTCTATCCAATCAATACCACTCTTATGTCGCTGAGTTTCCATGGTGCCCCCAATCTTCTGTCTACATATTGATGTCTGACAGCAGGAATAGCATTCTGTGTTGCTATATATACTTACTAAACCTGTCAAAACTATTTAAGGTCTGTCGCACTAATTTATATCCATATCCTGATATTATTTGTATCTGTTGAGCTTTGACTGATGGAACTCACTGCACTAAGGAATCAGCCCCAACAATGCACTCCAGGGATGGCTCGAGGGATGGATGTTTTGAGAAAGGGAATAAGACTCTCTTCTAGAGTAGCTGGGGTAGTCTAGAATCCTTTGAGCACAATAGAGTCATTTTGAAAACATCCAAGTCTCAATGGCTCCAAGTTAATGCTTTGGAAATCATTCTCCATTGTGCTGCTCTGAATGCATAGAGGGTCCTCTCCGATGGAGCCGAAGAGAGGAAAATAGAAAAGTGGGCATTGTCAAGCGTTCAGTGTGCATTTGAGGAGT
Organism: Sagittarius serpentarius; assembly: GCA_034782735.1. Classification (NCBI taxonomy): domain Eukaryota; kingdom Metazoa; phylum Chordata; class Aves; order Accipitriformes; family Sagittariidae; genus Sagittarius; species Sagittarius serpentarius. The sequence goes on along the minus strand of JAVKLA010000024.1, from coordinate 19,931,203 downwards.
GCTGGGGGAAATTTGAGTCAGTTGGCTCACATCAGCTTTCTTCAGCAGGAGCACTGTGGAAAAATGAAATTAAAGGACTGAGCCATGTCTTCTGTAACGTGGATGTTTGTGTTCTACTACAATAACCCACAAAGCATTGTAGTTGCATAAGAAACAGTACGGCTGTGTCTCTGTGAATTGACACAGCAGCAACTAAACAAGATGAGAAAGGGCATATCTTCTGTGTGTTATTAACTTCCAAGGGACTGATACCTGTTATTTTTGCCGCCAACAGTAATATGCACTAAATAAAGTCCAGTAGATTTATTTTTTTCTATTTAACTATAAGTTGCAAACTGTTGATCTTGTATCAAACAGAGGTGGTCATCAGCTGGAGAAACTCTTTAATCCCACTGTGTTTAACATGAACTTGATCCAGCCCATGAAATAAGAGTTGGCAGTCAGTATGGAATTTGCTGCTTAAAATTTTGTTTGCTCTGAGTTGCCAGAACTGATTTTGTCATGCCAAGTTCATTAATACTTTTCAGACCCTCTTCAGGCTCCTACAGTCTTCTCACTTGTGAAAAGTAAAGACCTTTAAGACTTAAAAGGCCCTGTTGCAGGTGGTGTTTGACGTAGCGGTGTTAAAGTAGCTCAGTTTGTTGAGTTTTCAGCAATGGCTTACCTTATTGTGGTAGAAAGGGTCAGTGGGACTTTACCAAACTAGACACTCTCTTGGCCAATATGCCTCACTTTATTTTATTCCAAGGAATACAATCACTGAACCATTTAAAATATCTGGCTCTACCTCCTGCAGTGGCACCATGATCTTTTTTTTTTTTTTTTTTTTTTTTAACTTTTCTCATTTCCTTCCTTGCTTACATATGTGGGAGTGACTTTTTAAAAACTGTAGTCATCTTGCAGACTCGTTTTTAATGTCTTGCAGACCGAAGATTGAGAGAACACAGCTGTAGGCAGTTTCATGGGAGATGAGAAGGGGGAATGTGTATATAATAAAGAGCTAGATATATTACTGATGCAGCCAGGTGATTTCCGCCCCCTCCGTCCCTCCACTCCAAAAAGCCTCTGTCTTTCCTTGCCTTCCCGGAATAGCAGATTCTGGTTTCAATGTGGATAACCTCTGGAGGTGAGGAGTAGAGCTTACTATGTCTGAGGCAAAATCTGGTTTTGTTACATGAAGAAAACTGTATTAATATGTTAATTTGGGCCCTAGGAGCATGTTGCTTAGCAAGTGCCATTGATTGCATGGCAGCTGCAAACAGAGGGGTAAAGACTTAGGGCAGAAGAGCATTACAGGAGTTGAGGATTTTTCTGATAAAAGTAGTCTCTGAAAAGAAATAGCACTTGGGGCTCCAGTCCGCTGCCATTTAGTAAACTGCAAAGTTCAATTTTAAACTGGACCTTTCTCCTCTGAGGCCAGCCAGCACTATTTCAGAGCTCATTAGATGTTTCACAAGAGTGTTATAAAAGTCTTCCTTCCTCATTAGTTTCTACAGAGTTCCAGTGTAGCTTGGGCCTCGTAAACATCCCCTATTTAGTTGTAGATGATACCATCATCAAGTGCCTGTGGGGAGGGCAGAGAGGAGAGGACAAATTCTCTAATACCTCAGTACAAATGTGTGTTTTGACACTGGTCCACAGCTAGCTAACAGCTTAAATGAAATAGAATTTTTGCCATCTTCAAACAATATTTTTGGAGCAACTCACTGTCTGTACAAGTTCTCCTCCCAGGAGTGAGACCAGACAGAACGACTGGGAGGGAAGAGGAGGCTGAATGGACTGTCCTTTCCTTCAGCAATACTCTACGCACCTGGGCTGATGCTCTGTTGTCTTAGTGGGGCTGGTCCAGCTGGCAGTGGAGACGGGTACGGCACTAGGGATGCTGGCAACAAGGTGGAGGCAGCCTGTTTCTCAGGCTTGAGTGGAAAGTTGGTCTTATCTGCTGAGCTCGTTAAGGAAGACAGACAACCCCGCTGTTGTCTTCACCATCTGACTTTGCTACCTGCATCCACCTGTTGCCTTAGGCTGTCCCTAAGGATTAGAAATGTGAAACCCAGATAATTGTGCTCTATGGGTATATAAGAAAGAAAGAATTCCCTGTGTATTGACACAAGCAGTACATCTATAGGTATCTGTGGAAGTCAGTGTCCCTGTCTGATTCCAGGCAATGAAAATGACTGAACTGGCTCCTCAAATTCAGTTCCATTGGATGTTGGGCACAAAACCGGTTTTGTTCTTGGGTTTTGTTTCTCGGAGCCATGTGAACAATGGCGTTAGTCTCATAACCAACTAAAGATGATCTGACTATTGCATTTAAGGCTTCCTTGTTTCTACTAGATCACTAGTACAACAGATTTATTTATGTATTTATTTATTTTTTTAGCTATACTTCTCACACATCATGTATCCCAAAGTGCAAAAGAGCCTTAGCAGTGCAATGCAAATGTATGCGCCCATCTGTAGCCGGCAACAGAAGGCTCACAGTCTGGAGCATCTTTGCCTCCGTGACAGGAGCATCGAAAATGTGCTCAGTACTCTGTGTAGGTAGTTCTCATATCAAAACCTTTGTAGTTAAAAATAACTATTTTACAGGTATTTTGTCTTTTCTTTGCAGGTTTACAGCATGCAATCAAGAGTGGGAAGAGTGACATTGGCTCAAAATGTCCATTTTAACATTTTTGTGATGTTCTTCTAGGCACTTTGGTAGACAGCAATGGATGTATCTCTTAAGAAAGGTCTATTGTCTTTGAAAGAGATATAGGAAGGGACTTAGAAATAGCCTTGGTAGAAAGATGGCACCTCTAATATGGTGCTATCTCTGCAGTGTTACGGCACTACGAGGTCACAGTTTGCTTTTGGGCAACCAAGCTTCTTCCATTTCCATATCGAGATCTTTTTCAGCTCACTAAGAATCATATTCTTCTTGTCAAGCAGAGATTAATACTGAACCAGGCACACATCCTCTAACCATTATTCAGGCAAAGTTGATGCTTCAGCAAGAGCTTCATCAGAATAAGGACTATAGAATTCAGCCTAAGATTTAGAAAAGGTGCCCACCCCTTTGTTTTGGTGACAAATTCTTCAAAATAAGACATAAGTGAGTTATAATGCTGGTAAATGGTTGTGACTCTTCTTGCAGCAGAATCTCATTACTTTCATTGAAAGTGCCTTTGGAGTGAAGCACCTTTTAGTAAATTAAAGATAAATCAAGAGATTGTTCTGATACTCTGCCTTAATTCTGGTAGGAAAACGCTTTATTCCTTGAGTTTGAACAACAAGTATTATGTGTTCGAAAGTAGCCTTCCCACCCCCACCATATTAAACAGAAATAGTTTGAACTTCTTGTTCCACCTAGGGTGGTTCCTCCTGGAAACGCTGTCTTCTGTGGTAGTGGCTTAGCTTTCCTCCTGGTGCTGCCAAAAGGCCCCTGAGATGCAACGATTGCTTCCCGATAGCTTGTGCCACCTGACTGCCTGGTTGTTTGTTTGGACTGCTGCCTTCCCAGAGGTCACAAAGATGTTTTTGTTTGTGCAAGAGTCACTTGCTTTTATTAGAAGCCTGCCTGGGTGCAGCTGATACGCAGTAGTGACCGAGGGGTGGAAAAAAATCTAAGGCCAAGATTTTCAGCAATCTTCCAAAAATACTGCAAGCTTTGATTTGGGAACTTCATGTCATTTCACTTACTAAATCCTCACTTTCCTAAACTGTCCCTTCAGCCCATGTTTCTTGTCTGATTTGCACATTGTCAGATGCTTTTGCTAATCTCTGTAGTTGATGTTTTCTTAAGTGATTATTTGGCAGAAGTGTGTGAGCGGGTGTGTGTATGATTGCCGTTGGCATGGCAGTTAGTATGATATGGCATTAGCATACTTGCTCCGTGCTGCAGGCCTCCTCCTTTTCTAGGCATACTTATGCAGCAGGGAAAAAAAACAAAACCAACAGAAAGCCGTGGGGGAGCCAGTTACGGTATGGTGATCCTCTGGCCAATTTGGCCAAAGACCTACAGAGTTCAGAGGAGCCTAAAGGCTGCTCTTGTTTTCCTTCTATCACTAATCATAAATGGGTCATCTGCCAGCAGAGGATTTATAAAGAGCTTCAGGGATTGTGGACTGCCTAAATAGGTGTATCTACATTGAATCTACTTTTCAGGAATTTCCCTGTGCTTACAAAATAGTGTGGGAACCGTGTTTATGGGGTGATAAAGCAGAAAAGGCAGCTCCACTCCCTTCGTGTTTGTTAGCTCAAGAACCTGTCTTTAAATGGGACATGGAGTTTAGTTTGTGTTTTGGACTCACTGAGTGGCCATTGGAATTATAGGTGTATGTGTTTTAAGAGGTGTCAGTCTCTTTTCTCAATCGCTTGTAATTTAATCTATAGTCTTTGCACGTCTCGTGCATTGGGACGGCTTTATCGGCTATGAGTTACCTCACTGAGAACAGTGGGATTTACTTAGACCATGTAAATGTGAAAGTATATATGAAACCTTTGCTTGATCAGTGCCTTAATTTATAAGATTAAACACAGTTAGCGGAAATAAAAATCTCAGATGATACAATAGGCATTCAGGTGCATGCCCTTTATGAGTGGGTGGGGAGGAAATCTCTTAAGTTTTATAGCAATAGATTTACTGTGGGCCTCTGGCAGCTTCATTTGATATTTTTCTGGACATCAGTTTAAGCATGAGCTGCTCCTGTAATTTTTTGGTAAAGTTGCAACTATTGGGGAGCTGGTTTTCTCATCTGCTTTCTGACGTAAACTTCTGTCCATCTATGTTAATAACTGTACCTTTCCAAGGCATGGTGTGGGCTGGGCATAACCTCCTTGCCAAAACCTGTCCCTGTAGGACTGTCTGGTGCTGTGAAAGTTCTGACTTTATCCTTATGAGAGGTGGAGGCTGTCATCTTCCTGCTGGGATCGGCCCTCAGTTTTACCTCTGAAGCGAGAAAAGTTCTGGGCTTAACATCTGAAATGGTTTTGTAAAGCTGTCTGGAATCAGAAATGTAGGAAAGTGGGGGACGCTTTCCTTTCTTACCTGCAAAATTAGTCACATTTTCACAATGAAAAAATCTGAAGTTCAAAAAGGGATGGGAATGGGAGGAAAAGCAGGTGAACTCCTTGCTCTTAAGCATAACTTTGATCTAGAAAAGTTATTTTGAGGCTGCTTTCAAAAAACATTTGTAGATCCCTTTTAGTATTTTGCAACTGAGATAATATTTACAAACCCCTCTTCTTATTCGGTAGCGTAATGTGCTACACGGTCGTGGCCTTTCTTTGGCTATTTCTCTGTGCCCAAATACAGCATCTCTCTGCTAATTTTCACAAAGGGTACGAGCTCTTGAGAATGGCTGGAGGTTGAATACTGCCATATGAGGAAAGGACGAAAAAGCAAAGGTGGTGTATTACAGCACATACTTTGTTCATTTAATTGCTATGTACTATAGTTTAGTTTGAATTATTTATGACTATATCTACAAGGAAGTAGTCCTTTAAAAAAGAACCCCTTTCTTGTGATAACCGCAACTGTAGGTTGAGTGGCTATGAAGACTGTGTGTTTTTACAAGGAAAAACCCATGAGATGTGTAGACACATTGTCCCAACATTGTGCTTTACACACACACATCAAAAGTGAGTCTCTGTTTGGAGAAACTTACCGAACTGTAGGGGTGTGTAGCAAAAAATGTGTTACGTAACTTCAGACTTTCCAATTGCTCAACACGTACCATAAATGACAAGTTCACATCTTTCGGTATTGACACTTTCAGCATGTGCAATAAGGCTCTAATTCTAGTTGGGATTTTACCAACTGAGATTTCTCAAGTAATTGTAGGTGGGAATTCTTGTCTTATTTAAATAGGAAATTCTGAAACAAACAAAAAGACCTAAAGCTGGAGAAGTCTGTGGAGTGTAAATTATCTAAGTCAAGAAAAATTGAGGTTGAAATATTTCACATAAGGCTTACCGAACTGGAAAGTTTTGAGTTACTGAATCCAAGATTTCTATTCCAGGTCAGTGAAATTCTAGTGTGTATCTGAACACTTGCAGCACTTAATGGGTACTGAGGGAATGGAAACAAGAACCTGAGCCTACATATGAGACATATATTGGCTACAGTAAGCTCTTTGTGATGCCCTGTGATGTCCAGCTGATGCTGTTCATTATGGTGTTTTTATTATCATATCTCACAAAAGGAGTGGTACGGCAATGGGGAATGAGGAGCATTTTCTCAAATTTATCCTTTCCTGATCAGTTTAAATTTTTTTCCAAGTATGCCTTTGAAAATTAGAATATAATTTATATGTACAATTTTAATTGTACATATAATTGTAACAATTGTAAACATTTGTAAACAATTTTAATAATTGTAAATTATTACAAAATTATTTCTTTACAAAATATATTGTAAACAATTGTAATAATTTATAATTGTTATTTAGAATTATTACTACTATAATTATAGAATTGAATAAATATGGAAGCTTGATTCCATTTTTTCCCAAAGACTTGTCCATGTTCTTTTAAATTGCTCCACAAGACATGATGTTTGGGATTATTTTTTTTTCTCCCTATATAATCATAGCTTCTGTTGTGAAAGACATTCTAGCCTTTGTTCAGTGTTAAGTAGACCCTTAGCCTAGAATAAGTGTAATTTTCACTGCCAGATGCAGTGTATGATTTGTGTGAAATAAAAGGGATATTTTTTTAATCTCATTTATATCTGTCTCCTGTTCCCCCAGGTTTAAAAAAGTATTCTAGGCCTAAAAACTTTTTGGAGTGGCAGAACTTCCAAGCTACAGCAGCTGATCCCAGGTGAGCTGCCCACATTGCGCAGCCTCACCTATTTCTCTAGTTTCCTTGCTGGGATTCCTGTCCGATCCTACTTTTGCTGCCGTGCAAAGCTAAACTGTTGAAGGCTGCTACTGCTTCTATAGCAGAAGCTGTATCAGGCTGTGAAATAGGTCTGGATTTTCCCAAGACATGGATCGCGCCCCGTGAGTAGCAGTCCAGTTGTACAAGATATGAAAGTGGATGGAAGAGCACGGGTCAAGTTCTGTAAAAGCAGGGTTATGTGGACTGCTTAGAACTCTTTGCAAGTAGCATTTGTCTTCCTTAGCTTTAAATGTGCATAGATCTGAAATGGATTTTTCCCCAAACAGATAAACCACATCCAAGCTATTTTGGTTTTGAAGATATATTTCCATAACTCTGAGTAGCTGAGGTTTCCTTAATCTAATTCTGAATCCTTGTGTCTCTAATGTCCTTATTTTTATAACCCAAGCTTCTGTTTTCTTTAATCTCTCTTCTATTTAAATAGTGTAGTAGATCACCCTTCCTAAATATTACACGTTCTCTCATGTTTCTCCTTTTCAGTGGCCTTTTACAGCCCCACGCCTAGTTCTAAATAAGCAAAATGTTTCAGCTCGTTTATTTCTAAGTGTGCTCACAATTCATGCCCTTATTTTAGCAAGCACATTTAACTGAAATTTAATCTGGCATTCTGTAATTGCATTATAGTTTCCATGGTCAAACTTTTCTTCATATTACAGTTTAAAATTTTAGAAGCACTATTCTAAAGTTTTGTCTAGTCTGAAATGACTCTTTGCTAAGCACAGGGATATGACATCTTTTGTCTCCAGAGTTTTTTTATGTCTAGAAGTTAATTCAGTAATCACAGGTATATAGTGGTATGTAAGCAATGTGCCTGTGGTGAATTTTATCTGGTATTTGTGTTGTCCAGTTGCCTGGGTAGTTGCGAGGACAAGGACCTCTACACTGTTGACTAACACCATTTTATATGGGGAGCACAATTTGTTGCCTTGTTTTTCATTCTTACTTTCAGATGCTTCATAAACGCTCTCGACAACACTAATCCTAGGCTGAACTTTGGGTGCTACAACCCCCCCTTCCATACAAAAAACTGATTATTGTTCTTACCTGGGATTCTCACTTCCTTGACTAATATTTGAAGAGTGACAGGACCTTACCTCTTATCCCAAGATTACCAAGCCCTCCTAATAGTTTTTTTCAAAGTCTTTGAAAATTCAAAAAATTTACATCTAGTGAAAAATAGCCAGAATAAGTTTTAAAAGGCTTCTTGTAGATTAGCAAGGCATGATTTACCATTGTGAAAAATGTGGTTTTTTTTAGACTTTTCTAGTTCGTGGGGCTTCTGTTTCAGGCTAGCTGATTTACACTTGCCTTTAACAGATTTTTCTCAGCTCTGGAAATGCAGTTTAGTGCAACTGAGTTTCTAGACTTGTTTCTTTTTTTTTTAATTTATTTTATTTCCCCTAATCCTGTCTGGCAGTTCTGCCTCAAGTTCTTTACTTGTGTAACCTTAGGTTATGCATCTCTCTTCCCTACCTTGAAGTGAAAACTGAAGCAGAGGAGCCATTTAACTTCTGTGCAATCTTTTTTTCTGCCCTCATTGACTTCTTTGAATCAGGGTAGTCTGCAGTATAGTATGCAGGACCCACTGGCTCTTCTGGAGTTCCAGTTTGCCATGTGCTTAAGGAATGCCTTATTACTTGTCACTATGTATTTGCCTCCTTGTTCCTCACCCTTGCTCTTGGACCTATTAATCTCCATTTTGCATCTCACCTGCCAAAGTTGTTCTCTCCTATTAGTTTCACTTGGGCTGGATTTCCATTTTCTTTCTCTTAAGGATATTCTGTGAGTGAATAAATTCTTAAACTACATTTGAGAAGTTGTTTTTGTTTTTCCTTTCCTTTCCTTTCCTTTCCTTTCCTTTCCTTTCCTTTCCTTTCCTTTCCTTTCCTTTCCTTTCCTTTCC
>JAVKLA010000024.1:19898713-19922312 GCA_034782735.1 Sagittarius serpentarius | reverse complement strand
TCTTTTCTTTTCTTTTCTTTTCTTTTCTTTTCTTTTCTTTTCTTTTCTTTTCTTTTCTTTTCCTTTCTTTTCTTTTCCTTTCTTTTCTTTTCCTTTCTTTTCTTTTCCTTTCTTTTCTTTTCCTTTCTTTTCTTTTCTCTAAGTGGCCAGGAATATCATAGCGATTGCACTTTGGCACTCTCAGAATATCTGTGCTCGTTCCTTGCATGCTTTATTAAAGGAAGGCTCGCAGAAAGAAATGACTCCCAAATACTGTGCTTCTTGAAGCCTGGTTCTTTTAGGACTGGTAATGACCTCCCAATCATAGCATGTATCTGAACTGTGGCGATTCTCCCTTTGGAATTAGTCTAGAAGCATAGCCCTGTCTAATTCCTGAACCAATTCTTTTCCATTGTTTAGGGCTAACTCATTGTAGCTTTTCCTTTCGCAGGCTTCAAACCAGCTGCCACCATATGAATTGGTTACACTGAAAAGAAACGATTTATAAAAATTATCGCATTTTCAGATTTCTAGAAAATGGTAATACTGTCATTTGATCACTAAGTATTTTACATCAGTCACCTCTGGTCTGAATTGGAGGCTTGTATTCTATCATCCTCAAGACCGTAGCTCAGAATTTGTGGTTGGAAACACTCCTGTAATGTACCTCTCTGCCAGAAAATGCTCACTGAAGAGAGCCTGAAAAGCCAGATTTGTACTTCTGACTTCTTCCTCTTTCTTACTTGGTATATGTGCAAGTATAGCTCAGGATTGTACGTTTTCTCCTTTAGAAGAATCCCCTCTAAGCATTTAACTAAAGGCCTGATCTAAAGTCCACCAAAGTTACTAAATGTATATATAAAAATAAATGTGTGTAGGCTCATTGTGATTTAGATTGGCTGTATAATTTGTCATTAACACTTTTTGTGTTACTGCCTTTTTTTTTTTTTTAACACTTGAGCAAACTGTGCTCTAGGAAGCTGTGATATCAGAAATGCAAGCTGATTGCACTCATGTACATCTAATTTGATGCCCTGATGCTTTCCAGCTGTGGTAAATGGACAACTATTTGAAAACAAGTATGTTGGAATATCCTGTGAAAACTACCCATTTTCCCTTAAGTCTGGCTGTGTTCAATTAATCTGATGCTTAATCTCTCTGCATCTCAGAGAATGTTTTTAATATTAACTTCTCGTAGTAACACTTATAATTCTAAAATGTCTTTCATTTAACTCCTAGAATGATTCATATTCTGGGCAAAATTGATGCTCCCCTCCACCCCCGCTGTTTCTATTATGGAAAATCAAGACTTTGCAAGTTGAGGTTACTGCCTTTTAAGTAACGAATCCCAAAGCAAATCTTTGTTTTTTGAATGGAAGGAATCTTTTGTTGTGTCCTTCATTTCGGAGCTATCCCGCACGCTCAGTGGTGGTGGGTAGGACAGGCTTTGGGTATCCAGTTATGCGCTTGCTCCTTAGCAGAAGGTCAGGAGCAACCCCTTCCCCAGGTTGCATCTCTGTGCGCAGACGGAGTGAGGGAGACAGGGGACAGTAGTGTGTTATCACCGGCTGATGTCACAACAAAAAATCTCAAAGCCTCAAAGTGCATCTTTTTCCTCTGTTTTTGATGCATGCCAGCATTTCTTTAGCAGAAGCAAATCAGCTTACACAAAGATATGCCAAGAGCAGGAAGGGAAGGCTAATTGATCAGGGAGACTGAAATGGGCTTCTGTATTTAACAGGACTTTTTTTTTTTTTTTTGTGCTAGTGGAACAAGATTTATAATAATAGTTACTAATCACAAAGGGTCACTTAAGCCCTTTCTTAAATTTATATCTTTAGAGAAAAGCATCTGTAAAAGGAACATATGGAAAGAGGCAGTTCCGAACCTCAGCTAGGTGGTGCATACATGTTCTTCCTTAATTTTTAGCAAACTAGTGCGTACAAGTTAAGTGCATTGGCTCTTGTAAGACCTGTCTCTCAGCATTTCTGTATAAGCCTGTTAACTGGATTGGGCTGGACGTAAGAAAGAGCTCGTTCCTCTTCTTAATGAGCTCAAGTGGCTTTTGTGTAGGGTGCGTGAGTGGGCCCGGTGCTCCTTGTCATCATGTGAGTCGCTAAATGTGCTACAGCTTTTGCCATGACAGCATCAGGAGTAACAGAAGCCAACCGAGGTTGCAGTTAACCTCCTGCTTCTAACGACGGTGCTTTTAGATCACTTGCCTACGACACCTCTGAGTGTGGCAAATGAAGGGGTGACAACAAGAAGCCTTTTAGGCGCAACGAGAAGAAAAACGTGCCTGGTTTTAATGGTACTCCACTGTGAATAGGCTTTGGAAATGAAATAACTTGACCTTTCTTAATAGCACACCTGTGTTTCGCATCCAGCTGCTGTTGCCACTGGACTGAACCGCACAGTTAGGGGATTTGGTGGTGGAGGGAAGAGAATGACTTAGCGTGCTGATCAGTGGAAACGTCTTTGTCGTACAACAGGTAGAAACAAAGACCTCTGGCTTCCTGGGACTGGAGCGAGCCTTCAGCTTGGTACAGTGGGTCTATGGGATTTGATGGCTGTTAACGCAGCAGTGTCATATTAGCACAGTGATAACGCTAGTGTACTCTGCCCTGGTGTTCCCCCGCCCCAGCTCACACAGGATTCATGACATTGTCTTATGGTGTGCTTTTCCGTATGTATCATTTGCAGGCGGCTGGCAGCTCTGCGAGGTCCCGGCGTAGCCTGCTGTTGATCCCATTCTCCTGCTTCCCTCTTTCAATGGTGGAACAGAAAGCACACGTGTAGCACTTGCAAAGCACAGCAACAAGGGTCACGAGCGCAGTAAAAGTGAAAATGATCCTGACAAACTGGAGGGTTTCTCTGCAATTGAGAGAGTTTTTCCACAGAGAAATGAAACATGCTGTCCTTTGGGGTTAATAAAACGCGCACACATAAAATTTGAAAATATGGTTGTAGGACAGCAGGAGAAGGTCTGACAGCAGTTTCTGTATGCTGCCGAGGATGCTGGTGTTCATCGGTTAACCCAGTCACTCCAGGGCAGCTGAGCTCTAGCTGTAGTTTGTATGGGTCACTAGTAACTTTGCACAGGGACTAACCTAGCTACTGGATGCTTTCAGTCATGACATGTTTTGGCCTGAGAATTTGTATCCCCAAGTGAGAACAGAGTGTAGTGGCTGGAATGTGTTTGACTCCATTTGGTGCCATTTCAGCATCTGCCCCTTTGGAGTCTGGGTTTTTTAGGCGGAGAACTCTCACAGCATTTGGGTTCGGCACTTGTGATTCCTGCAACATCTGCTGTAACTATATCAAGGCAGATGAAGATGGTGTCCAGGTAAGGACTGGAGAGGATTACAAGGTGCTCTGAACCTGGGGACAGAGAACTTCTGTGATGTGCCATGACAAACCAAGGCAGGACATGCCAAGAAGCTCCCCTGCCTAATGTTCATTGTAAAACCAGCTGCCCTGTTGTGGTCTTACAGTCTTTTCCCAGGGCCAGGCCTGGGGTGGCAGGTGGGGTGGTGGGGCTGGGATAAAGGGCTCTCACACCGTGGGGAGCAGCTGATGCTGCAGGTAGCAAATAAGAAATGCTGGCAGTGTGGTGGTGGGGAGTACAGTGACACAAATGACTGGGCTGGCAATGCATCATTTTTTTTTCTCCTTGTGGCTAGACAGGACTGTGAGTACAGAGGAGACGCTGTAGGATAAGACACATGGTTTTATGGAAGTCCAGAGCAAGAGAAATTAAATGGCGCAGACACAGAGTGAAACGTATTTGCAGAGCTGTGTATGGGAAGGGTAATTTTCACTTGCCTGCAGCCAGCTTGGTGTAGCTAACAGTATTAAATGCTCTGTTGTTTGTTTGGGTTTTTCCCCCCCTTTTTAGCAATGTATTTACCTCACAAAGGAAAAAGAAATCTTATTCATTTATGTAGTACCTTCCTGGGAACTGGGAAGAGCACAGGGCAGTTTGCAGTTGACACGAACAGATTTGTTCCTGGCTGAATAAGCTGTTCCTGAGAGGCTGTGGGCCTGTTCCTAAGCAAGCGTGTGACTGGGCTTCCATGGAAATCTGGCTTTCTGTGTCATACTGTCAATTCAAAAGATTTCAGGAGCTTTTTAAAAGCTGTTCATGATCTAGGCCCGTTTCTGGTTGTTCTTCCCCCTTCCCGTGGCTATTCTAACTACTTCTTTTAATTTACAGTGCATGAGGCTTGAGGAGAAATCCCATCACAAATGTACCCGGAGTCTCTGGATTCTTTACTACATACAGAGTTCAGGCTTTGTCTTGCTCTCCATGGGGAAAAAGAAGAAGAAGAAAAAAAATCTATTGCTGACAGCAATTGGGTTAAAAAGGCAAGAGATGAAATAAATGTACCTTATGCTCCCTCAGATGTAAGGACAAGTGGGTGGAGTATCAGGCTGCAAGGGAGATACGAAGCAGAGCTCCTTCAAAGATGACTCTCCAGGCAGTTGAGGAGCTGGCTGGTCTGACGGCAGAAAGTTTGCAGGTTATCTGAGGAGGTTGGTGTTATGGTGCCTCTCAGAAGCCTGGGTGTTAAACAGTATCTCTTTCCCGTACATGGCTGCGTAAGATAAAAGCTTCATCGAGCTCCCAGACCTTGGACTGGTCTTGCAAAATCCAGCTAGCCATTGTGAGAGGGGTTAATTCACACCGTCACCACAGAAGACAAAATGCATCTTTGAAACAAATGTGGTGGTGGGGGTAAACCCATCAATCATGTGAATACTGCTTTACAGTAATTCACAACTGCAGCTTTTTTCTTAAGCAAGGGCTGGCCGAGTCCGATCAATCCCTTGGCTCTCAAATAGGTCTCAGCAGGCAGTAGCTTGCTTCTTGTGGGTTTGTATGTACATGAAAGCCCACTTTATATTAACTCTGTGAAATAGTATTTTTTTTTTCCCCTCTTTCTAAACCCCTTAGCGCTAATTCAGTGTAATTATACTCGTTGAATACAGTACTGACAGCCCCACTCCTCCCCCTTTCCTGTCAAGATATTGGCCTAAAAATCGCTAGATGAAGAAAATCGAAAACAACGATGGGTTTCTTTATTCTGACTTCTACATAGGTTTTTATTATTTTAATGTAACCCATTGGACACACTTTTAAGTATTTTCTTTAAAGCTGAAGACTGAAAATACATTTATTTTTTTCTTTTAAAAATTAATGAGGAATTAGACTTTGGTCTTTAAGGGAAAATGCTAACTATTGCAAAACTCATTACTAACTGAGCATTGGCATCATTATTAACAGCCTGAGGCTGCTGAGGACCTCTTTCTGCCTTTTTGGAAATGGGAAAAGGTGCCGGGGAAAGGTGCCAGGAAAAGGCAGGGAGCCTCTTTCCACCTGTTCCTTCCCGTGTCTATGTCTGTGTCCTAGGGATGGGTGACATTTTCCCTGTTGTGTTTTCAGAGCTGAAAATAAAGATGCAGGTGGCTTAGCACAGCATGTTTTAGTCCTTTCTAGCTCTGTATGTATGAATGAAACTCTATAGTAGGAAATATCTGGAAAGCAGTGACTAAAAAGGATTTTAGGGGGTCATAGGAGGTAGGCGTTGGCAGATGAGCTCTGAATGTAGTGCTGTGGAGAAAGGTCTAAAATCAATTCTTAGGCATATACATGAGAAGCCCAGACGAGGGTGGTGGTGGTAATGACAGAGATACCAGGATAAGGCATTCTGTGTTGGTATCAACATTTTCAAGAGATGCAAAAAAGAAAGGAAAGGAAAAACTCTCCAACAGACTAATGGCTGGAGAAAGTTTGCTCTGCGGCTTAAAGAGCTTAGTCTGCCTGACAGACCCAAGAAGAACAGATAACCACATTATAAATATCTTTTAGGGAAGAAAAATAACAAGTACTGAAGGCCTCTCTAACTTACTGGGGAAAACCATGATAAGAAAAATTCAATTACAAATTAATTTACTGTTTTACAGTGTTGATGGTGGGAGGCAGGATGATAATTTCACAAAAGCTTTCATAGCAGGCAGTGGATCCCTCATCTTACGAAGCGTAAACGGCAAATGTAGAGCTGTGAATTCCAGAAGATCGGTACAAGGAGCTTCTTGGGGCTTCTGCATAAGGACATCCATTTTGTCTTGACAGAAGCGTTTTTCTCGGCTGCTTAGAGTTGAAATGTGGGCAGGCTAGCAAAGCAGAAGTTTGTGTTTTAAAAGATAGCAAATGTGTCCTGCTTTAACAAGTAATGGAGTTCTTTTTTTAACTGTAACACACAAATACTGTAATTGACGTGCCAATTTACTTCCTACAAAGGCTGTAATGTGTTGCAAGTCACGCTTCTTGGCGTTGCCCTTTATCATATCAAATTGTAACTCAACTGCTGTAAACCTAGTAGAGCCAAACATCAGAAGTATTATAGAGTTGCTAACTCCTTCCTTTCTAAGGGTGGGGGTTTGGTTTGTTTGTTTGTGTTTTCTCCCCGCACCCCCACCCCCCCGCCCCCACTTACCTTGCCTTTGTGGAATGGTAGCTAAGTGTGTGCTTTCCTTTCCAATCAAGAATAATTTTCTTGATAGCAAACAGGCAGGCCACAGTCCTTATTCCTGAAACCCTAGTCCTTTAGCACAAAAGGTCTCCATCCAAGCATTGTCTTACTGTCTTTAGGTCTTGCCTGCATAAAGCCTCTTAGACAAGTGAATCTGAATGAAGAAAAGCATGCATTTGTGAGATAGGTTGTGTCAATTTTTAAATGTAAACAAATCTCTTTAGAGTGAAATAAACTAAATCAAACTAAGGTGTTGCCAGTTCAAAGAAGAGCATCCACACCATTGTGTGCTATTTCTTGCCTACTTTTAGTTGGGGAATGTGCAAGGTATGCAGGGATAAGAAGGTCGTCTGGATTTTGCAAGACTGAGGAAACAGAGGCATTAGAGAGGAGGAGGGTATCAGCTTTATTGGCTTCATTTGCTCATGGGCTTGAGGGACCTTTATTTGTGCTTTTCTAGTCATGTGGATAAGCCAGTTCTGTTTCCAGAATCAAGAGAAATGCTGATTTTCCTCTCACTGAGAAGAATGAAGGAGCTTAGCAGCTTTGAAATCTAGTTCGATTTGAGCACTGGCTATAGTTATAATAAATTGCTGGCTTTATTTAAGAAGATTCTGAAAGATCACATCCCAAATAGGATATTCCCAAATGGGAAAAACTGGTTTGTTCCTCTCCCTGAGAATATGGAACTCTTCCACAAAGTACATTTCCGTAAATTGATTTCTCATGTGTAATACAACTTGGGTGGGGAGGGTAGGGGGCAAAAAGCAGAAGTTGTAAGCCTGTGATGTGGGAAGTGGTTATAGCCTACATCAGTTCCTCAGACCTTAGAGTAGCCTCTGTTCTCTATGTCTTCTCCTTTGTTTTATGCAAAGGTCACGCTTCTCCAGTGACCATTAGGACACATTACCTTTTGTTTTATCTCTGTGATTAATGTTGCCTAATTTGATGATGGTGTTGACGTAGTGGAACCATCTGGTGATTGAACTTCAAAAGGCTGAAGCTCTAGGCTGAAAACTTTGGATAGAAGTGCCAGCATTGGGCCAACCTGGCTCCTGTGGAGCAGAGGGAAAGTAATTCTGGATTTCTGGAGCTGATGAGATATTTCTTCTCTAGCTTTATGCAGGGAGCTCTTCCTATTGCTACAAAAAGTGTTTTCAACAAGTTTTGTTGTTTTGGGTGAGGGCTTATTGATTTTGAACTTTCTTTTGTGAGTAGTTGCCTAGATAGCAAACTTTGTAGCACAAGAGAGAACTTTGTTTAAACAGCACAGACAATAAGTATTACCAGAGCCAGATAACTGCAGATAAGCAGGCATCTTGATGAGATTAGAAGGGCAGCAGTAGACACAGCAAACAGAGGCGTATACGTTATGAGCTATTCTGATTAGCTCCTAATCCTTAAACAGACTTTACTGAACTCTGCCTGGCTGAATTTTTCTCTCTTGGGACATTGTTTTTCGATTTGTATTGCTGACACTGAAGATCCATCCATGCTACCTTTGGGGTAATTGTGAGCTGCCAAGGCTGAGAGTTCAAACCATGGACTGGGGAACAGCAGCCTGGAGCTGGTGCTTTTGCTGAACAGATGGTGACCCAGAAAGCTGTATGCTCAGCATTAAGTACTTAATGACGTGCAGGTGTCCTTCATGGTTTGGAGCACTAAAGTTTTTCAGTTTACTGTAGGAAGTTGGTTACTTTGAAGACCGAATGAGGCTTTCCCACCTCTGTGGAGCCATTTGTGGCACAATTTGCTGCTACCAAAATCTACCTAACATAAACAGATGTGCAGCATAGGGCTGACCTGAACTTCCCTACAGTGGGAATTAAGCATGGATCAACCAGAGACATCTTCATTCAAGACAGTTCAGAGATTTAGCCTGGGGCCACCAGAGAGAAGAACCATTTAGAGGGTAATTCCTCACTAAGATATTACTGTTACCTGTTCTTAACACTAACACAAGTTATTTTAGACCAGAACTGTGTGGTTGCTCTGCTTGTGTGGAATAGCATCATCCTATTAACTTCTGCCATGCCTTGAATAAATAGTCATTTTTTTATAGCTAGCGAAACCTTTCCAAAGCAATCTCTTTTTTTCTGTTTGCAAGCCGGCTTTTGAAGAGGCAAAGCTACATGACCATGAGAGTGGGGAGAGAAAGATGTCTGCAGGCCAGAAGAGCGGGGAGGATGAGGCAAGGTGTGAGGAGCAGCACTGTAAGGTTTCTTAGGCTCTTTCCTCTCCCCCTCTGCCGTGTTGCAGTGTTCTCCCTTGTGTCCTCAGCCTGTGAGCCTGTAGCATTACTTCTGGTGCTTCTACATCTGCAGAGCTGCTCATGAAGAATGAGGTGTAGAGAGGTAGCAGTGAGTCTGTATCGTGCCTTCTGTACTGGCATCCTTCTGTAGCAAAACCTACTTCACTGGCTTTAACAGGTGATACCTGTGGTCTTAGCAAGTCTTTGGGTATTTGGACAAATGATTACCCAATAACGGAAAATGAGCAACAAGCTAAAAAGCCCACCTCAGTAGTAGGCATTCAGCAGGTGAGAAGGAGTGTTATCTGTGCCTGCTTCCATTTTTCGTAGACATGTTCTGATAGAGAGACTTGGGAGCAATGGAGAATGCCAGCTTTAGTTTCAGTTCATTTGTATACAAGTTGTCACATCTGTTTTTCTTTTTTCAAAAGGCTTTGCGAATATATTCAGTCTCTCTCACTGTGACTCACAGGCCTTATATGCTATATATACTGAAGTGAGCGTTTCTCCTTGTGTGCCTGGACTCCCCTACCTGGGGAACCCACAGGGTAGCTCAGGCTAGAGTGAGAGTATGAGCCACCACAGAGGGTAAAACAGATTATCAAAAAGCTGAAGCTTAAATATGAGCTCTGGATCTGAGCTCACTGGTCAGCAGAGGTGCTAATGCCACTCCCAGGACACTTGGCTTCTCATCTTGTTCACTGAATTAACAATGAATAAAGTTTAATGATTCCTGCCTCTCAGGTGGTACCTTTTCACTAGAACACTAAAAAAGGAATTAAATTATGGCAGAGGGACTGGGGGAATAAAAGAGAATCATGCCTGATTAGCTTTCAGAAGGAGAAACAAGAATCTCATGGTTCAGAATGGTAATCGCTCTGCAAGGGGTAACTATCTTCTGGAGTTATCACTTAATCTCTAGGTAGGCTTTCTTCTGAGTCGTACTTAACAGGGGAGCTTTGGACTGGCCTTCAGTGAAAAGAACTGCATTATCATTTCTCTGTCAGGATAAGGCAAGAAGGCAGTCTTAGGTAAGAATTTGCCTCTTTCTGAGATCTGCCCTTCGCAGCTTTTCTCCCTTAACCATCCCAAAGTGCCTTGCTGGCTTCTGCTTATTTTTTGGTATGCTTGAGATAAATCTTGACTGGTTATTCTAGGAAGCCATTAATGATACAAGTATGCTAGTATAATCTATGACACTTATCTAATACCTTTGCAAAAGATTCTGGATTTAGGGAATCACTTGCCATTGCTTCTTGCCTTCGTTCTGTCCTGCTTATCTCTTTTTCAAGTGGTGCAAGCAAATAAGCTCTTTGGAGCTGCTGCATCTCAGACTTTCCTTTCTCTCCCTCTCCCTTTCTTTCTGTCGCTGGCATCAGCAAGCTCCCTCAGCTCTGTAGGACAGCATGCAGCAGTGCATTTTTCTTCATCTGATGTTGGCATATATGGTGTCATTTAACCTTTTTTTTTTCTTTTACTGTGCATCTGTTTCAGATGCCCTGAAAGAAGGAGATCTTTGCCAATGTGGTTGTAGTGAGGTTGTGAGAAATGAGGAAATTAGAGGAACACACCAGAAAACGAGTGCTGTGTCTGAGTGAATAAGCTATTGCCTCTTAAGTGCATTTGCTCCCTAGTGCTAAAAATTGCCTTGGTATTTGATTGTTATCGCATATCAAGACAAATCAAGCTATGTCATGCAGAGGTGATGGGGAAGTAAAGCAGGTGTATGCATCGGGGGCAGAATACCTCTAAAGTAGGAGGTTTGATCAAAGGAATTTAAACATTACAAACACAGATTTGTTTCTAATTATATTTTTTCCTTGCAATGAGTTGCCCATCCTTTAGGCTTTCACTGCAATTTCTTTACAGGCATTTCTCCCTTCTCCCCTCAAATTTCCATCCTTTCCTGGTAATCTGACAAGAAATTCTATCTGGGGAAGGAGCTGAGGAAATAACCCCTCCTCCCCAAATAACAGCATCTTTCTTGGTGGAATCTGCAGTTTTTGCAAGTGAACTATATTCCCTCACACCTCCTGTGCTTTTCTTTTTCAAATCACGTAACTTCCTGCATGAGGTAACCTTTTCTATCTCGGTCTGTCTCTCTCCCTTGCTTACTCTCCCTCTGGCTTGCTTTTCAGTCAGCGTTGCTCTCTGGGTCCCTTGCTCAGTGATGAATGAGTTTCATTCATCTTTCTTTTGGGGGCTCTGTGAAAAGCTTTAGACTTTGCCTGCTCCCATTTTTTCGCTCGGCTATTCATTTCCATGGCAATGGAGAAAGGAGGGGGGTGGCAGAGTGGGTGGCAGCGGGGCCAGAGGTCAAGAGTGGCCACTTTCTGAATTAAAGCTTTGAATTCCATTAAAGGTGACACGTTGTAACCTGGAGTGACTCTCCAAGAACTTGGCTGTCAAAGTCATCAAAGCAAAGGGAGAGGGAGGCAGGAGAAAGAGAGAGATCAGAGGAGGAGGAACCCAAGAGCTTGGAGTTGTTGTCAGAATTACATCTGGTGACTTAATATAGGGGTAGTTCATTTGTGCTGCCATACACTGTGCTTCAGTGAGGCCATGCTCTGGAATCTGCGTGCGGATGGGGCATGCGAGGTAAAGAGGATTCCCCTCATCCTTTGATCAACAAATGTAATCATCTGATGATGTAAACAACTCTTCCTCTCCGAGAAATGGGAAGGGGGAATTGAGTATAGATAAGTATCCCGGCCACTTTGGGATTTCATTAGGTTCTCTTTTTTCATTTCTTTCACAGAGGTGCCAGGAGGACTCAGCCAACAAAGATGAGGGATGCTTTCTTAGCATCATACAAATAGTCACTGAGAGAAAGTCTGTGTCCCAGAAGACAGCGTGTGAAGTAGAGCAAAGTGTATCGAGCTGTTTCCAAATATCCAAAATTTAGATGTTTTAAAAACGTTAAATTTGGAAACTTGCCAATCCCTATATTAAAAAAAAACAAACCAAACCACAAAACCAAAAGAAAACCTGCTGAATTCTGTCATTTGCAGATGTTTCTTCTCTGAAGGTTGATTACAGGGGGAAGGAATCAGAAGGAGGTCACCAGGACCTCGTGTCCTCTGTGTATGATACATTCTGCATTCACATCCCCTCTTTGAATGGTCTCAACACGGTTGTAATGAGGGTCTGTGTTAAAACTCCCCTTTCTCACGTGTGTGACCTTATGAGCCGGTGGTTCAAAGCAGAATTTCCTGTTAGTTCCCAAGCGTGTGATCTTGCTTCTGGTACTGTTGAGTTTCAGAACATGTTATCCCTTCCGTCCCCAAGGCTACTCAGTTCTTCTTTTATGATGACCTGATCCTAATGTGTACTAGCAGGAAAGCATGCTGATTTTATAGTGTATAAAATTTTTCATCCTTTGTCTCATGTGTTTTCTGTATTAAAAGAAAATGCAAAAGTTTGGTGCTAAAACTCCTTGTGGAACTCGCTTTGAAACCTCCCCCCAGCAGTATATTTCTCAGCTTCCTAAATCTGTCTAGATCCCAAAGTGGACAATACTGTTCCTGCCTGTCCTGAGTGTGCTGCTATCAAAACCTGTGCTGTGTGCTCAGCAACAAAAAGTACCCTGAATCACACTTGCTATGAAGCCTTCAGCATCCAGGTTAAGTTGGGATGTCTGGAAAGACTCAATTCCTCCTCTCTCAGGGTGCTTGATGCTTCTTAGCATGGTCTTTCTCATCATTATGGTTCCTCTGCCTATTTTGCCATTCACTAGCATCCCTGAGCTTCCTTGTGGCGCTGTAACAAATGGCTTAACATCTTCAAGGTGGAGGAGTATTCAGGGTTTTTTCTTTGGCTAGAAAATTGCAGCTTTTATTGCTGGAGGCTGTTAGGGTTCTTTGCCGAAAGTAAACTGTGACAGACTCTTGCCTGTGTTTTGCTGTTGTGTTTTTTATTTTTCTTCATTCCTTCATATAAAAAATATTTCCAGAATCTTGTAAAATAGCAACCTTTAAGATTCTTTTTTATTTTCCAAGTCCATATTGTCATGGCATTTTTTCCCCCCACGTGGGGTATATAAGGCAGTAGTAGCCAGTGATTGGTCTAGTAAGATAATGTATTTTTCTTTTTCTCTTTCTCATTTCTTCATGTGTTTAAAAAGCAACAAGGAGAGACTTGAAGCAAAGCAGACTGGTTTGCACAAATCCTGCATCTTTGTGATGCAGTAAAAGAAAGAACTGGGGCTGTATATAGTGACCACAGGAGATAAAAATGAGGAATTAGGAGAGTTATTAGAAAAGTTTGACACTCATGTGCATGTTTGTTCGTTTATTTCAGTTTTTGAGGGTAGAGAAGATAGGGAAGGAATAGTTTGAGGTGCCAGAAATACCCAAAACTGAGAAGCAAAAGAGGACTAGATGCTTACATTACTGCATGAATGAGAGCTCTATCAGTCATATGTAACTCTAGAGATGTTGAAAGTCCTCTAATTAGGGAGACAATCAGCTACAATATGTATTATTCCATGCTAAAGGAGAGACTGCTGAGAGAAACAGCTGTAACTTTGAAGACATGCTGCAGCTAATAAGGGCAACTAAACCAGCCAGGGAAAGGATCAAAACTGTTAACAGCAACCACTGGTTCACAGGTATGCAAACTTGGGCCGAAGGGACCTCAGAAATAGGGCAGAGACAAAGTGAATGGAGAATAAAAGCATCATAGGTCTTTTTACATGAGAGGTAGAAGGAAGCAGTGCAGGAACTGAGGGGGAGAGTTTCTTTGTTAACAAGGAAGATATTGGCCTACTTTAGCAGACTCACTCGCAGTCTGCTGGCACATGAATAGGAGGGGAGCCGCTGTCATATTTGTAATTATGGCACTTGATTGGTGATCTCTCTGTATCTGCAGGATGGTGACATTCATTGCAGTATATTCTCAATGCAAGGGTGCTGTGAATTGCCCCGAGAGCAGCACTTGTACCAAGTATACTGGCCAGTGAGCTAGGGCCATTCTCTTTTCCCCCTTAAGAGATCTGGCTCCTGTTTTAATCTGCTTTTGCTGTCGAGATGCTTGTTTGAAACAAATCTGCTGCAGCAGGACTTTCATTTCTGTTAGTTCTCTATTCCTTTCTCCTGAAACAGGATAAACAAGAAATGAAGACCATGAGGAGGAAGCATAGAGATTTGATTTAATGTGGAGCCTTGATTTACTTGTTTTGCTGTGCTTGATCCTACTTTGCCACAAAGACTTCCCTTCATGAGACAGTCCTGTAGTTTCACTCTCAGGGGTGTTGCCTTGCTTACTCTTCCTACATTTCTTCGTATTTTCTTACCTGCTTGTAATATATTCTTCCCCTCTCTGTAGCAAACTCACCTGTTAATGTTGACTCTGCTTAAACAAACCAGTAGCAGGAGTAATCACAAAGCTGACCTCGTTGTTAATGTGCATTGTCTGAGGAGTGGGAGTACTCTGCCTTGCAGAGACTGTCATAGGATTGATTGGGTAAAGCACTAGCAGTTCCCCTTCTTCTGTCAAGCCATTGTGAGAATTAAAATGCAGAAATACAGCACTGCATAAGCTGTAACAACTATGCCTTCCATTTAAAGAAATACCTTGCTAAAGAACAGACATGACAAAACATTAAATCACAGGACTTTTGCCTCCCTAGCGGGTAGGGTCTTGACTGTAAAATTTACACACATTAGCATGGATACCACACGGGGATGTGGATGCTCAAGGGTGGGGAGAAGCAAAACCCCACACCACACCGAGAGAATTCCATCAGGTCTGTGAGTGTCCAGCCTTGTACAAGACCAAGCCCACTTGTGGTGTTAGGCGTAAGTGAGACTGTGGGTCTCTCCCTGACCAAGCGCTGGCACCGGTTGCCCGGAGAGGTTGTGGAGTCTCCCTCTTTAGAGACACTCAAAAGCCATCCCGACATGGTCCTGGGCAGCTGGCTGTAGGTGACCCTGCTTGAGCAGGGGGTTGGGCAAGGTGACCCCCAGAGGTCCCTTCCAACCTCAGCTGTTCTGTGCTTCCTATACTGGCTAATCCTGTGACCCCTGAGCAATTGTCTCATTTAGGCTTGTACCACATCTCTGTCCTTCTGTTGGTCAATTTGTACACTGCGGTGTAGCAGTGTATGCTAGTAGAGGTGAGGAGGAGGGCATGCACTGTGTGTTGTGTTAAAAGAGAAGGGGACAAATGATACTAAACTAGATTTTTCCTTGGAGGAACTACTAGTAGAAACATTGCCATTTCAGCTACTGTTCCAGCCATGTGCACAGACTGACATCCTGATAAAGAGTTGTGTCTGAAGGGACAATGTTCTTACTCCTTCAAAGAGACTTTATTGCAGTGTAAGACAGCCTGGAGCTGCAGGGAAATTCATCCTGTTGTGGTTTATGCCAATGCAGCACTTAAGACTGTAATGCTTTCTAGGCATCCTGCTTGTCTTCTTTGGCCGTGGAGCAGGGAAACTAAAGTAGCCAGGGGCTAGCTTTGGTGAGAAGCTGTCTAAATCAGAATTGTGTTTGCTTTGGAGGAAAGGCCAAACCTCCAATATATGCAGAGGCACGTTTGGATGTTTTGTGCAGTCTGGGTGGTGTGTAGAGGTCCTGGTCACATGGAGTGTTTAAATATGGCTTCCTGAAACCCATGAGGATAAATTGCTGCTAGAAAAACTGCTAGGAGCATCCTGGGAATGGGGTTCTGTAGGCTGGGTGCTGGAATGGCTTGAACTCCTTGGATGGTTTTGCTCTTTCCTGCCCCCAGTCTCCAGCCTTTGTCACTAAGAGCTCTGCTTTTTCTTTCTAAGGTTATTTCTGGGTCAGTGAAGAGGAAGATATAATCCTTGAGCCTTGTGAGGTAGTTACCTTAATCATCCAACCTTCTTTTGGCAGAAAGCTGCTTACAAGAAGCCTATCCTGTGACAGGGAGTGGGGTGGGGGGGGGAGGAAATGGGGTGGGGTAGCCTGGATCACAATCTGGATCTGGAAATAGGTGCTGGAAATCCCACTCTTCTGACGCAGAACTCCCATCGTTAAATCCCTTGGCAGCCTCTGATTTATGTAAATGTTTATATGAGAGAGAATCAAATTACTCTGATCTTCTAGCTGTTGGAAATTCGACATCTATCTACCTGTAACTGTTTTCAGTTAAATTCTGTAGGGTTTAGTAGTAATATCTATTAAATTCTGTATTTCCATCCTTTGAAATCTTACAGGGTGCTTTGCTTTAAAGTCTAGCCCTTAATAGGTTCCAGCATAATTAAGCTATCATCATCTTGGATTGAGAAGAGAATATTTGGAAGGATTTATTTTTCTCCATTTCCTTCGCTGAGTTTCTAAAAATGTCAGGACACAGAAACTAGTCACCTGCTCTCAGGGTGTTTGAGCAACTGCCTCAGCCCCTCTGCCTTCAGCACAGTTGGCTGGGCTGAGCTTCGTAGTCAGACACTTTCTCTATCAGCCTTCCTTGTCAGTGCGCGGCCCGCTCATCGCTGTGTCTCCTGGCCCGTTCCATTCCTGATAGTCCTTTTCTTCCAAGTCCTTTTTCATCCCATCTGTTTTAGGCCTTTGCCATCTGTGGCACAGTCCCCTATCCTGAAAGGTTTCAGAGTCTTTTCCTTGAGTGACAGAGTTAGGCCTGATTGTTTCTCTGTTCAGTGTATCTAGCATACAGCTTTCGTCCCATCCCTGTCAGATTTTGGAGGCTGTTTCTCACAACATGTCTACATAACATGTATATGCAACAACTGTAAAAGTAGAGACTTAATTAAGTTTATTTTTTTTTTTTTTCCTCTTTGGGAAGCTCTTAGCTGTAGTAGAGAGTCACTGTTCTGCGTTCTCTGCATGGCTTGGGCTGGCTTACTCCCTTGGGGTGGCTGTAGCGTAGACCCTGCGTGCCGCTGAAGCGAGGGCCCTGTTGCTCTTCCTCTGCTGCAAATATCTGCAGTAATGCAAATATGGGGCATAAGATGAAGAAAGGGACATGGCACTAGGCTGCATCTTGGAATTGTATCCCTGGGAGAGAAGGATGGGTCTGATGCCCGGCTGATGCCTTTCTTTGCGCCCAGGTGCAGTCAGTCAGCAAGGCAGCGTTCACTGGGAAATGGGCCCAGGTCTGGGGGCTCAAGGAGTGGGAGGAAGGTTGCAAAGCATCACAGCTGACCTGCGTGAGATCCAGCCCTGGCTCTGGGAGGGCTTTTGGAGGGAGTCAACTTTGAGTCTCATGCTTCGTGTATGACACTTGTGAGAGGTCTGTAAAAACAGCCTGCTGGGCCTGCTTGCGTGCTCACTTCTTTCAGGTCCCGGGTGTAGATGGTGTAGGTGTGAACTGTGCCGTGCTGTCTATATGCCTGCTTTTCTTTCAATTTACAACTTTTGAAGAGAAGTGCCTTTTTTGCAGGTGAGGTGTGTGTGCTGAGACTTCACCTTGTATCTTCAGGAATGAATAAGACCTCAAATGACAGGTCATGTAGAAACAGAGTACTGTAGTATATATATATTCTTAGGTTTTTTTTTATTTAAAAGGATTAGAGGACAAGGGGGACAGACAAATTTGAATCCAAGGCCCTGTCCATTTCTCAATGTGTTCATTGTGACCGGATCATGACTTTTCTCTTTTTCTGAAAAAACTGCAAGCCAGGCAAATGTTGACTCTGAGAAGATCAAGCAAATAATTTCTGCTCTTTGGTTTGTACTGTTGCAGCATGAGGGCAGAGCAGTGGAGTGAATCAGAAGTCGAATATCGGCCCTGACCCGTAAGGAAACATGGTCCTTGGGGTGGAGTGCGATGCTGATAGAAGACACACTGTCTTTATTCCCATCCGTTCCAAGGGCAGACTGCTGTGAAGGCGAGTCCTGGTACGGTAGTGAGGATGTATTGCAGGTCTCTGTGCATCAAAGCTTCACAGTAACCAGCAATGCTGCTCTAGGGATCTAGGAAGAGCATCAGACTAGCTGCTCTACCGAAGCTCTAATTTGCTCATCGCTTTTGGCTGATGTGATTAGCAGTCAAGGCTAATTACCTGCAGGAATGCTCCCTCTTGTCTCCCTGAATCCACACATGAGAAAGCTGGTGTTATGATCCTTGGCAATATAAGCTGTTCTTCCTTCTTTCCATCATAGAAGAAGATAGGAATATTAATGAAATGGAGACAGGGGAATGCTTCAGGATCAAGTATCCTCTTTCCTCAACTTTTCTTCTTTCTGTGTTCTGCTTTGAGTGGTTTTGTTTCTCCTATTGCTAGAATGAAGAATGACAGAAATATTCTCAGAAACAATCCCATACACATACAACCATTATGCGAACAGATACAGGTATGCTCTGTGCATTTTTACTGTTGGTGAAGAAAAGAGTGAAAGTAACTGGCAAACAGATATACAATGTGTTTATTGCCTTGTAAGTAAATGTGATGCAGTGACCTAAGGAGGGGGTGGTAGAGAAGGAAGTTAATTGAAATGGTCTGGAACTTCAAGCAAGTCTGAATTTAACCCTGCCTTCCTGCATACATGCGTTGCCAGCCGCTCTTCATTGGACAGTCTTACCCAAAAGCTGAACTTTCTGCTAAGAGAAGAAAATAGAAAAGAGCCAACAGGTTTCAGTATACCCTGTGTGTCACAAACTATCCAGAAGGAAAAAAACTAACATGACTAGGCTGGGTTTGGATCCCTTGTCTCCCTTACCGGCACACATCGCATAAGGTGCATTCAGCCTTGTTGAGCTAATTGTTTAGGAGTGCAATCAAGAATCATGAAGAGTGATGTACAGGGAGAATTAAGAGTGCATGACTGAAATCCAT
The DNA here is from genome assembly GCA_034782735.1 of Sagittarius serpentarius. Classification (NCBI taxonomy): domain Eukaryota; kingdom Metazoa; phylum Chordata; class Aves; order Accipitriformes; family Sagittariidae; genus Sagittarius; species Sagittarius serpentarius. Next base: position 19,903,780 of record JAVKLA010000024.1, on the reverse strand, counting down.
ACAGGCCTGCTGACTGAGTGGTAGCTTGGGTGCTGAAGATTGTGTGGCTGCAGTAATACAAAACGGTAATGAGGTAAGTTAGCTTATAAGGAACCCCATGAAACCAGTGATTTACAATATTCTAGGTATTCAGGATAAAGCTGAGCTATGTTTATATTTAGCTATATTTAAAGTGCATTGCCATTGGAGACTTTATCAGCGCTAGCTGGGCACTGAGCAGGGGTACAAAAGATCCACATTTTGTGAATCTGGTTATCTCACATGCCAGTAAGGTCCTAAGACCCTCAGGAGTTTATATCTGCACTTGCATGGTTAATCCTATTGGGACAACAGGTTACCAAAAAAAAATCATGGCGTTTGTGAGATCTCCACCCTCATTCATTAAAAGCAGCACTTAATGTGGGTTTTTACTTTCTACAGCATGCAGCCTTACAGAAATGAACACGTGAACCTGTAGCTGCGTATGGGAGAGAAGACCCGACACTGGGTCCATTGAGTGTTTTGTGTTTTTTTTTTTTTGTTTTGGGTTGAGTTTTTTGTGGTTTATTTTTATTTGTGCAGAAGTTGAGATGGGAAGTGAATATGTGTGCATGAAATTGTACAGTACTTTAGGCCTTGTTTGTAAACAAAGCACCTTTCAGCTATTGATTTCTCTTGACATCTAATGACCAATAGCAAATAGCATAATTTTCAGAAAGTTTTGACAGCGGAAGGTTGTTCCTTGCCCTTTTATCAGCATTGCTTTTCCATTTTTCAAATTTCCTGAAGAGTCATGGTGCCAAGAGATCTGAGTGGATGTAAGTCAGTCAAAGGGTTTTTCTGTTTGAGCTTGGACTGTACTACCTTACTCATGCCTTACTGCAGCTGAAACTTGAATTCAGTCCTCATAGGTATTTTCGGTGCTAGGGACTAAAAGATAGTCTCAGGAAAGCTTAAATACCGCTGTTTCTTTCAGGCAAGATATTTTGAAATCCACATTAGACTTTTTCTACCTGCTTGTTGGCAATAATTTCCAAATTCAGTTTATATGGTATATCTATAAAGAGAGCGCCCTGGGGGGCGGGCGGGGGGGGNNNCAATATTTAACTTAAAAGGAGGCTGCGTGTTGCCAGAGTCCTCCCACTCCAGTCCTGTCCTCCAGGGACACTGCAAACCGCTTTGGAATGTGCCGAGACCTTTGGGACACCCACACCCTGAGAGAGAAAAGAAGGATCAGCAGCAGTTTGGTAGCTTTCTTGCGTTGGCTTTCTGATGTTGCTATTAAGAAGTATCAGGGGTATATTGTTACTGTTGTATTTGTGGCCATCTGTGGCCTTGCAAAGTCTCTTTTTCTTCTTTTTTTTTTTTTCCCCCCTCTGGATATTTACCTGCAGATAGGTTCAAGACAGGACAGTGGTCACATGGAGATTTTTCACATTCTGATATATCATCATCACCAAGCATTTTCCAATTTAAAACACAAATATCTAGCTCTGTAGAAAATAGGCGCTATAATATAATCAGTGGTGATGTACAGTGTGTCCAGAGTTCAAGAACATAGTAAAGTTTGTCTTTCCAACTTACATTTTAAATAGCAATGTTTTTTTTGTTTGAATGGTTGTGCTTTAAAATGTAAAGTAGGGAATGCACTTGAGTGTGAAATGTTGAGAATTTTATATATTACCTTGCATCTCTGACTGCTTTGCTGAACCATTTGCGCTATGACTTATTCCCTCAGTCTTAAACTGGAGAGATCATCTGCATCACTGGCCATAGTGACTGCTGATAATTCCAAAACAATTGATAATTGATACTATTTTGGAATTGCTGCATGTTTCGGTTTCTGCCGTCATTACAAGATCCATTTTACAGCTTTGCATGTTGTTCAGTCACTGGTTCAAGGTGAGTATAAAATGTTAATGGATCATTTTGCCTGCTCATTTGCACAAGCATACATAATTAGATAAAGCAGAAGGCGGTGCAAAATTGGGCGGAAGCTGTAAATTGTGTTCTTTAATGCCTGTCTGGTCCATAAAACTCTTATTTTGGCATCTAGGTAAACTTTGTATTTAAGAACTGAGTTCTGGATAATATGAAGATTATCACCATTTTTTTTTTGCTACGTATATAATTCTTATCTTCTGTCAGCTGTTTAGTACATTCTTCACATTTTCATGTCTGAGTGCTTTCATATGTAGTGACACAGACCTTTTATTACAGTTAAGTTTCCTACTTGCCACAGTTTGTAAGCTGAAGTTGCTAGATTATCCTATCTTCTTGACTCCTGGTGCTAACTTCTTTCAAGAGATCAAACAATGTGGGGTTTGTTTTTTATTTTCATTGCATGTGGCTGGGGTTGATAATTTTCATATTTAAACCCGGCCGTTGCTCTTGGCTTGACAGTACAGGGAGAAAAAAGAAGCAGAAAAAGGGCAAAGGGCTGTCTGATACTTTGGAGACGCAGCATAATGACATGGTGAAATGTTATGGTGGCAAAATTTAATTAGCTGTAACATAAGAGGAAACAAATCATGACATTTATTTTTAGGAGGAAGCCTCCCACAGAGAGCTGCAGAATACCTTGCAGGGAGAAGTACAGTAGGGAGCGCTTTTTAGAGTACAGATGTTCTCATCAAGCAACAAAGCAAGAAAGTATCTTTAGAAACTGAGTTGTTTATTATTATTGTTGTTGTTATTAACACCACCACCCATGGAGAAGAGTGAGTTGCTCCCACAGCAACCAGTGCAGAACAGATACATAACAGAATTGGAATCCTAAGAAAACTGGGCATATAGGCAGCTGCTTTTGCAGACTGGCTATTCGGAAGAGAATATACAGCATGTATTTTGGTGGAAGAGGGGAAAATGAGTAAAATGTTAAAATGAGACTGGAATGGGAAAATAAGGTAGAGACTGAAAGAGAGAAAGAATGGAGAGAAAAGCAAAGTTAAAAGAAACCCAATAAAGGACCATTTAAGAAGTGCAAGGGTAGATAGACTATGGGTTGGAAATGAGTATAAATGGAAAAGAGCTTTCTTTTTGCACTTTCTTTTTTTTTTTTTTTTCCTGAAAGAGTATTTTGCTAACTCTCAGTTTCCCATATATTAGTCTGAATTAGCAGATGTCCTGATTCTCTGGATGTGGTCCCATTTTGCACAGCATCAAGCTACAGGATGCAAAATGCCCTGCTGTGTCTTTTACACGATCAGCAAGAATAATAGCTGAAGAAGTACAGAAATAGGATTTGTTGTCTTTATCTAGGTCATGTGGTTATAATTAACCCATCACAGGCAGCTGTGTTCAAATATGTGTTTACTCACATAGGTGTAGCTATATACCTGTATCTGTATGTGCATTTGGTTAGTTATACCAAATGTCAGTAAGCCAGGGGAGAGTCAGCAAGCGATAGATGCTGAACAGCAAGAACAGACAAAAAGATTTGCCTTACATTGTAGTGCTGCATCCAGTTTGCCCTTCCTTGTTCTTGTCATACTCATCATACATCAGTCCACACTGAGGTAGTCTCTGTATTCATACCTGTGAAAAGATTGTAAATGGCACTTGACTTTTCCTCAGGAGACGCCCAGAAAGGAGTTGGTGGCAGCAGGCTTTTGTCTAGCAGGAGTGCTGCGCACTGAGAAACACGCAGTTGGATGTGACAGTCACGTAAGATGGACCGGTCTCGTAGGTACCAGAGCCATGACATGGGTTTAGCCAGAGTTCACCTAAAATTCAGCCTCTGCCTATTTAAATGTTGTGGATCTGATTGTGCGCTAATTCTGTTCAGCATTTGGACTCTGGGGAACGCATAGTAGTCTGTGACTGTTGCTGGACCAGGCAAGGGCTGAATGAGTCAACACTGGCCCTGTCTGAAGCAGTGGTAGTCCTGTGAAAAAAGAAAGGCTTAGGAATAAGCATTAATTCATGGTTTCATTCCTTATTTGGTGGCAAGATATGCCCTAATTAGTACAGTGCTTGTTTAAAAATCATCCTTTCTAGCTCAGCCAGCGGCAGCTTTTGCATGAGCAGGCAGCTTAAAATCCAGCAGAGGGCAATGCTGTATTGCACCTATACGGATATCACAAATGAGTCTGCCTCGAGGACCTTTAAATTATCTTCCCTAATGGGAAATCATGCATTTAATTCATGATAGATTATACTAACCTTGTGGTTGGGGTTTTGCAATAAAGTCCTGGAGTGTTTCTGGGGAAATCACTCCCACTGGTGGTAGGTGTGTTGCCGACACAAGAAAGGACTGATTGCATTACATGCTTGAGCTGCACAGAAATAAAACAGTCATGACTTGTCATAACTTTCCACAAAACCATCAAGAGTTAACATCCCCCACCTTTCCTTCTTTTCTTCCCCCACCCCTGCCCAGTACTTGCCTATTAACTTGTTCAGCTGTTGCAGTTTTATTAAGGCTTTTTCTTCCCCCATCATTGTTTCTTGCAAATTCACAAAAATGAGAAATGACAAAATGCAGTAGTTAAAACTGACCATGTTCTTGGGAGACTTATTGAAATAGAGTTGCTACTTTACAGTAATTGTAACAATCATGCATGCCACGATACTTTTCTGTCCATTAAACATCTGGGAAGAAATTTGAAACAAAGGTGCGGGAAGTACCATTTAGAGTTACAAATATATTCAGCTGTCTACTTCCTCATGAAGAGTACAAAAAGTAGTGGAGATCTTACAGGGTCTGGTGCTCGAGTGTGATTTTTAGACAGCTGCAACCTCACAGGTTTATATGACTTTGATTTCGTTTGAGGTCATTCGCACTCTTATTGTCTCAGGACTCATCTGTGTGTAATTCTGGTGTAACTGAAGAGTCCAGAACCTTCACGAGCTCTTTGCTCTGACAAGGGCCCCTGGGCCCAGAGAGGAGCTCGGGAAACTGGTCTTTCAGCAACACACCAGCTCCCCTTTGTTACCGCTATGGCAGCTCACGGTACTAGTACGTACGGTCCCTGGAAAGCGGCTCTTCCATGCTGTTCTCCAAATTCGTCAACCAGCAATAGCAGAAAAGGGTTTCAGCTGGGTTTATGGGAACAAAGACAAAAGTGTTCCCAAGGGATTCTGTCT
>JAVKLA010000024.1:19868878-19890900 GCA_034782735.1 Sagittarius serpentarius | reverse complement strand
TTTGCACATTGCGGGGGGGGGGTGGTGAAGATGGAAACAAAAGAGAATAGAGAGACAGGATTTACCAGTAGTTGTGGCTGGGGAAACTCATGACCACAACACGTGGATTCTCCAGGAGAGACACATTGATGCAGATGATGCACAGGAGAGTTGAGTGAGCAGCTTGGCTTCGTTCTCACTGAAAGGAAAGTAATTGGAGAGAATGGAGGTGAGTCTCCTGTGGTCTTCTGGATGGGTTGTTGACTGGTCAAGTCCAGGACTGTTTAATCTCGCCCTCAGTCTGGGAGAAATGAAAGCGTAAAGACCCCAGTGTGACTTCGTAGATAGTGACACAGCAGCTTTGATCATTGTGGGAAGAGCAGGGAGGGAAAAAAATCACAGTAACAGAAGTGGCTTAAAATGTGTTTTTCAGCTAGCACCTGGAAATACAGCAGAACAAACTGAAATATTAGTCTTGGTTTGGGATTTTTGTTTTGTTTTCTTCAGCCTCTCAGCTGGAGCAGTGGGAGGGGAAGGTTAATAGAAGATGCAGTTGCAGAAGTCAGTATTAGTTATTGCGCGAGAGCCCTGACTTGCTCAGTCCCACCATGAGCAAAAGAGAGGAAGAGAATTTGTGCATTGTGGATGAGAGTGAAATACAAGCTTGGGGAAGAAGGAGAGAAAACTAATTTCAACGGTGAAGTTCATTTCAACAATGTAGTTTCTAAGAGAAATTTTGAAGGCTGGGGCTAAGAAAATGATATCTGTACACTGGATGGGGACCAACAGAGAAAATATCAACTGCCCCTTTACATTTAATAAATGTAATGCTTCTCTGGAAGGGTCAGCATGTTTTTTCACCCTTTTATTGACATGGTTAATTTCTTAACATCAGTTTATGATACTGAAAATGGGGGGGGGGTTATTGCAGTTACGACTTTCTAAAAAAAATTAGGTATGTTCCCTAGGCTTTCTGAAAATAAAATCACTTTTGTAAAATCTCCTGTTGGAAGTTTGGGAAGAGAGAAGCATAAAATTTTTAAACCCCTTTGGAGGATTTTGGCTTTCTCTATTAGGTTTTTAGTTCCCTGGCCTTTTCACCATCCGTACTGCCCGTTGTGTTTGTTCAGCACTGCATTTCCGTTTACTGTGCTGTTCTTCGCAGGAAGAAAGTATTTTTTACCTTTACATTTTTGTTCACAAGACTACTGTGTGAATGCTAAACTTTCACCCCCCAAAATGACACCTTTTATAATTGGTTCCTTCTTCTGTGATCAGATAAAGGCTTATAGTGTCCTGGGTTAGCAAAATTTTACTTTAAACTTGAAATGAAGGAATTGCACAGTTCTTGGTGCTCCCTGAGAGATAGAGCTGGCTAATAAGAAGTCCAAGTGGAGGTTCAGATTTCTAGTTCTGATGTGATGTTGCAGAAGTATCTGGAGATTCTGCCTGTGAGAAACAGTAGGATCCTTTGTATAGCTTGTGTTAAATTATATTTTTAATGGAAAGGAATTGAATGAAATACAGTTTAATATTAGTGAAAAATAATAAAAAGAAAATGATTCTAATTCATAAAAAATGCTTTCAAAAACTTGCCATCTTGTTGAAATTGATCTTCTCCCGTAAAACATTTTCATTTTGACAAAACATTTTGGAGAGACTGAAGAAATATTCTGCCTATATTTGCTTGGACCATCTCTTTTCTTGGGTCTCGAGTCAGTCTAAATTATGCTCAGCACCAAAAGGCAGAATTCATGTACTCAGGGTATCTGTTATCAACTTGAACTATTAATTTATGTCTGGGCAGCTAGAAATATAAATTATCTACAGCATGAGTGTTTGCCTTAGCCTGATGTGAGAGACAAACATGCAATCAACTATGCAAACATCAAAGGCTAGGGGAACTGTTATCCACAACTTAACTAATTACTTCAGCTTATTTACTTGAACAAAGCTAGATGGGGCATGTTAATTGATCATTGGTTTTGACTTTTTGTTGTTTACATTTTAATAATTTTCTTCAGTCATGCAACTCTTGGTTCCCTGTTTGTTTTTATGGCATTGGCATAACTTGCTCGCCTCTGCTCATTTTTCTGGCCCTTAATGATGTCCATGTTGAAAAGAGAACGTAAAGTTGATTACGTATTGAAAAATGTAGTCCCTGAGCTGCACACTGCAATTTTTGAAGTGAAGTCTTTGACTTGGGCTTATCAGAAGGGTTACGCTGTGATTTTTTTTTTTTTTCCTTTTTAGCTAACTGTTTGATTCTGGCTTGTTATTACGGGTACCCTGTGCTGTAACTGAGCATAAATGCTGGTTTAAAAAAAGAAGAAAGTTTGCCAAATATAATTTCAGCCTTCTAGAGTTTTCTCACTTCTGCCTGGCTGATCTGCAGCAACAAACAGATATTTATACTCAATTTTATTTTTTTTTTTAAATTTGCCACTGTACTGCTGAATAAATTGCTGCTGACCCAACTGCTTCCAGTACCGGCTCACCTTGGAACCAATTGCCTCTTCCCTGCCAGCTGCTGCTTGCCAGCTTCCCCTCTCCTGCGTGGAGGGCCGAGCATCGCTGGAGCTGCCTCCCCGTGGGGTGGCCCTTCCCTCTCCCTACACGTGGAAGCGAAGGAGGGAATAGAAAAAAGAAAAGCCGAGAAGCTCCTGTTAGTTGACACTCCCTCATTCTCTGTCATGCTGCTAGACAGAGCAACCTGCCAGCTGCACTGTTGTGCATGTTGGAATGGGGACCTGTAGGTTGGGCGCTGAGACGTCGGGCCCCGCTACCCAGCCGTCCTCCTGCAGTTGGCACGCAGGGAGCTCTTTTCAGTAGGGTTTGGGCTTTCCTACATTGCTTTGAACTAGGTTGTTAGCACACAGTCTCGGACCATTGGCATCCACTGTTTGGTGTTGCTGACGCAGCTCCCACAATTTTGTGACTGTATCACAAGAGAACACCGAACCCTCACAGGAAAGTCAAAGGAGTAAGGGAAATGAGTGCACGGATTTTCGGATTTTGCTTTGGGCAGGATTCCAGTAGCTGCAGGTCTCTGAATTAATACAGGGGTGGGTTTTGGTTTTTTTTTTTTTTGTACACTGGTCAACCCAGCCACCCCCTCCCACCCCCTCCCCTCTCCAAGAGTAAAATACCATTTCATTACTTAATTTGACCAAAGAAGACAAGTTGGTGTTTCATCATTATTCTAGTAGATTTTCTTTAATAAAAGCATTCTGAAACATAACCATTGTTAGAAATGAGATGAAGGCATGGTTTTTCGGCCAGAGGTAGTATCATTTGGTTGAGCAATCAGTTATTACAGTTAAAGGTTCTTTCTTTCCTTATACCTTGGCTCACTTTTAGGCTTAGACCACTAAGGCTATAGTGTAGTTCGTTTGAAATGAACACAGCATTTCTTTGGTCCATGAAGGTGCAACTAAATGATGAAGATCAGCAAGTTGGCTGAAGGCTTTGTGCTGTGAGGAGAGTTTGGGGATCTTTACCCATAAGGAAGCATACAGAGAAATGCGTGTGATGTCTATGTCTACTTTTAGTACTCAGGAAGGAAAAATAAGGTGACTAAAGATTTAGCATTAGATAAAGAAACAGCATTACAATGGCAGAAAGAAAATACATACAAAGAAATAAATTACTGCTGTTGAACACTGCAGTGGTCAGGGTGGAAAGCAGTTAATGAAAAGTTGGTACCTGGATGACATTTGGGTGAGATCAGAGAGAAGTATCAGGTGCAGGTGGCCTGAGCAATGAATTGGAGAAGCTGGAAAGACGTGTAGTACCGGCAAATGGATATTATTGGGTTAGCCTCCACTCACTCTGTAATGGTAATCATGACTGGTAGACAGGACTTGAAGGTCCAGAAAAGATAGAAACCACAGTAAAAGTCATATAGAATCATAGAATGGGTTGGGTTGGAAGGGACCTTAAAGATAATCTAGTTCCAACCCCCTCTACCATCTAGCTGTAATGGAAATTAATGATACACTGTAAATAAATAAGATCTACTGGTATGCATAAGATAGGATTCATATGACTCAAAACTACTTTGGAGGAGTATGGAAAAATAGCTACTCGTTTTGTGTCAACCCAAAGTTGGATGTGAATTTAGTTAGAAGTCCTTGTGCTATGCATGAGGAAAATATGAGATCTCTCATTATAGAAGGGTTTATCTTTCCAAATTTAGATTAGAAGGTAAATGGTTCTAATAATAAGAGGAGCTAATTATTTGTGGATGTGATTTCTTTGCTACCTACCATAGGACTATAAAAAGTTGATGCTATTTTAAAATTTAATTCAGTATTGACCTTACAGCTCATGCTTAAAGCTCATTCTTAAAAATAACCACTTGTATCAAGTGTTAACAGGCTGATTCAGTCTATATTACATAGGATCGTGAACATAAATCTAATTAAGGTTTTCAATTTTAAAAGTTGATTTTTATGAAATTAAGTAAACTGGTGATGTGTGTTGGACCACTGCAGGATTTTTAATAAATGATTGTTTCAAATCTCTTTGTATCAAAGTAAAAAGAAAATATATTTGAAATTTATTTCCTCAAGAAAAAAAGGGGGGAAAAAAGCCTGTAGAGAGGAATTCCAAATAGAACTGGTGATCAGCCGACTAAAGTTCTATCAGGAGTTTGCAGGAATTTGAGAAAATAGTATTGATCATCCAAGGAAGTACTGTCTTGGAAGTCCAGAAGTGGCAGATTGCTGAGACTCGCCAAAAACTAAGCTGACTTAAATCTTGCAAAGGAAATGAAAAGCAAATCTAGATTTCCCACCCTCCCACCGCCCAGTCCTACAAATAAAGACCACAAAGGAAATGTGTATGTGTGCGAGGGAAGAGGGAACATTTAACAGTTAGAAGATTACAGTTTGTAAAGATCTGGCTCCAAAAGTGCGTGAGCACTTGATTTTCAATACGGGAGATCAGGTAGGAGAGAGGAGCATGCACCAGATGGTGAATGAGAAAGAGACCTGGAGAAGCAGAAGTTTCTGCAGCTGTTACAGAGGTCAAACTCCTAAGAGCCGAGGGCTCTTAACTTCTCTTTTACAGAGAAAACTGTGTGTTTCCATCTCACAGTACTGTAAAAATGGCACTTGGTATTTCAGATTCATTAAGACTGTTAAAACATGCATCAAATACTTCCTGCTGTTGTACAACTGGAGCATAGCAAATATAATATTTATATTTAAGAAGGGGGAAAGAAACAGATCCTGGTAACTGCAGACATGTTCATCTGCCCTCGATGGACTGCAAAATAGAACACAGTTTGAATAGGAGAATAATTTAAGAAGTGGACGTGAATGTTAAGTTTCATCAAACACATGCTGTGTTTACTGAAAGGAGACTGATCTCCCAAACTAGCTCATTTAAAAACTGATTTTGTAGATGTGACTAATCTGGGACTAATCAAACTGTAATTTATTAAAGTATTTGTTGTGGGACTTGAGAAATTACTCATTCAAGCAGGAAAAAAGGAAGGATTAATGCAAAAGGTAGTTCTAACATGGCTAAGGAGCTTAAAGAGGACTCAAAATGAGCGGTGTGAAGAGAAATAGTGGGCTGTAGGAATTTCTTAAGTCTGCTTTTGGGATGCATTTTATTCATGATCATGGGATGAAAATGATAGTGTGCTAAAAGACAACGCTGGGAGTCACAGTTATGCTCAAAATAATGTTTATGGGCAAAGAGGAACCATACTTTTTATGTATATTTATATAAAATATAAAAAATTATTGTTAGTGTAATTGAAATCTTAACAGTCTAATCCAAGGATCATTATTAGTGTAGATGTAATTATTACAGAAGTACGTGTCTATGCAGATCTTCTAATAACAACAGTAATACCACCACCACGATTAAAATTGTTATACATACACTTAGATTCAACTGCTATTCCCTATGTTATGCTGACCCTTCCCCAGCTCCTCTTGGCCCTCAGGTTGGTGGTTTCATTATGGTGTTGGTGGTGGGGATGGTTACGGTGACTTGTCATCATCTGGGGTCCTTGGCCAGGAGGATGTTCATGTTGATGATTTCTTCTTCCTCACTTTAGGTTCAACTTGGGGTTGGTTTTTTATGCTTGCTAACATGCTTTTATGCCTTTCTCTTTCTTCATTGGTCTGCAGCTCCATGTTATATCCAAACTTACTATATATGGTGCCTTTTAGGTATGCTGGAAACTATTTCTGTGTTCTCATTCTTACTCCTGTGTCCAGTTTTGTCCAGCTCCAGGTATGCATTTCTTTATCTGACTATGGGCAAGTTGTTTATAGCTGGGGGAGTCTCCGTTGTCAAGCCTGTGGCCCATCTCGTATCTCCCATACCTGTACTCCTCTACACTGCGTCCTGTGTCTCCACTTCTCAGGGCCTTTGCTAAGATACCAGTCTTGTATTTCTCTATAGTACATTATTATAATAGAGTTGTAAAATCTGGGTGGCTCCATACAGTGGCAAAGTAAAGTAAACCAAATTAGCCATGGCTAGCTGATCAATTAGAAAAATTGCTGTTGCAGCTAAACCAAATGTGACAAAGCTGCAGACAGGCCAAGCAAAGCTCGGAGAGAGGAAGCCTCGACAAGCCTCAGTCCTGAGGCCTTGCAACCTCTTTACAAAGCCTGTGGCCTGTCATTAGTGATGGCAATACACACAGCATTGTAATAAATGCAGGGTAACAGCATTATCAACACAGCTGATGTTTGGCATATTATACTGGAAGAGCTGGAGGATATAGACAGGTTAAATCATGAGAAAACTTGATAGTTCAGAGTGGGAGAATATACTCATATGGACTAATAATAAAATACTTGCTTCTATAATCTGGGGCCTTGCCAGTTGCTTTGGAAAGAACAGATGAAGGGAAGGGCTTGTGAGCAATAGTTATTAACAGCAAAAAAGCCACCTGCAAAAGGCATATGTGATCCTAGGATGTGCTGCATATGCTAGCTTCAGTAAGGCTAGGAAAAATAAACACTTGCTCACCAATAGAGCTTCATTGGAAATGGTCTGGTTTGTTCTGGATGCTTGTGTTCAGGAAAGACTTGTTCAGATGTGAGCAGTGGAGAACCTGTGTATGAGTCAATTGCATGAGCGCAGACAGCGTTGCTCCAGCGGACTCGCACTAACTGAGGTCCAAAAGTCTAAGGAGCCCAGTGTGAAAACACCTCGGCTGCCTGGGGCTGCCAGCTTGGGTACGAAGGAAGCAAGCTGCGTTTGGAAGGTCTTGGGTTGGAAGGAGTAAACTTTCTCTTGGACTGTTTAGACAAAAACTTCATGAAAGTTTCTGTAATGTTTCTGGACCCATATGGAAGTGTCTGCATGCTACTGTGATACACTGTGTAGATACTGGTTTGGGTCCCTGGTAGAGCTGGGATTTGTGTGCTGCAGCAAATGAATGACTTAGTGAATCAGGTTCAGGATTGCTGAGTGTGATTGTAAAATCAGGTCAGGGGCAGTGCGGGATTTGGAGCGGGAAGCTCAAGATCCACTCAGAAGGTCCTTTAAACTGCAGCCGTAGTGTGACTTCTGCCTGACTCCTGAGTGCTCAACATGCAATTGAACCCATGGATGGATGGCTGATGAACTCATTAATTTTCTGGTTGCCTGCCATTTTTTAATCTTCCTTTCATTTTTTACTCCCAAGCAGAGACTGACTGTGAAATCAGTTGTAAGACTGAAGTAATTCCTGTGCCTCATTTTTGTTGGGAGAAGCCATTTGCTATGGTGTATTTCAGCTGGGCTTCACTTCTTACCTCATTACACACTCCCATGTTTTCCTGCCACTCACTGTTTCAGTGTTTAACTGTCATTAACTACTTCTCTCTTCTCTCATTCCTGTTGTGGTGGTCTTTCATGATTACTCACTGTCTTTTTCTGATCTTGTTCCTGCTTACCATGAAACTGTTCTACACTCTCTCTCTTTACCTTTTATCTCTTCTGAAGTTTCCTGGAGCTCCTCCTACCCCAAATGTCTCTTTTCTTTCCTTCACTTTTATTTTTGTCTCTTCCTGTTGGTTGTAAATGCCACTTCCATTTGTTTAAATGCTGCTGTCTTGCTCTGTTTAGGGGCTGTCATACAGGATTTTAATAATACTTTCCCTTTATGATACATGATTTACTTTTTACCATTGGTGTTGACAGAAGGCTCATTACAAAAATCAAAATGTGGAGGAGGAGTCCATTTTGCATATTGTGAAACCCTTGATTTTTTTATTGCTATTTATAGTTTTGGCAGTTCTTTAAATCAAAGGTTGAACTGAAAATGTTATCACAGAATCTAATGAAAAGGAAAAATTGTCACCTCTGAATTTTGAAAAACTAAACCAAAAAAGACAAAGTTATTTTCAGTGGAATATAGTTTTGAAAATAGAAGTGCAGTCTGACAAGTTTTTTTCTTCATCCATCTTTTTAATGGCTAGCTGAAATATTTGCAAAGAAAACTGAAGGTTGAACTCAAAAGATAACCGATAGTTGGGATTTTCTGGCCTTGTGAAAAAAAAATCTAATATTTAATGGGTACTATATATAGGTCATTTGTAATTCTGTGGGAGCACCTGCCCTTGCTCGTCTATCGTGTGCAAAACAATTACGTAATTTTCTGTAGTCATACTGATTACATCGAATTTGAGGTGTTGGTGTGGTGTGGGGCAAGGCCTCCGTCTATACAACATGGCTTTTCACTTGTGGGTAATTAATCGGAAAGGCACTTCAGGAAGCAGCCTGGCGCTCTCTGCCTGAGGGATCTCTCTCACGCTCTCTCTGCAGGTTCGGTGTTTGCCTTAGACGACTTGGCAAGTGTTTTGGCTGTAGGAAGACCTGGAGTCTTAGGAAAACATGCTATATTAAGGCTCCGTGGGTTTTGTTTATAGCACTTCTGGAACATTTCAGACTCCAAACCCCAACTCTTTTCCCTGCCTGTTTTGCTGAAAATAACGTCAATCAGATTTGGATTGGAGTCTCTGTCAACTTAATATAAGGCAGCTTCCCTACAGACAGGTATCCATGGCTCCCGGTGACGGCCAGCAGCCCGTGGGGTACGTGTGACCACATCCCAGGTCCCTGGGGTGGGCAGCAGGGATGTAGGTGGGAGCCCCAAGCCCACTGCGGGCATCTCTGGCGTGCGGTGACATCCTGTGCAGTAAACCCACTGGTGCTGCCTTGCTTCAGCTTCTGACACCCCCCGACAGCACGCTGGGACAGTGTCTTGAGATCATGGAAGTATTTGTCTCTCTTTCCATATGTGTTTCCACACAAGCTTGTAACTCCCTCCTTCGACAAGGGATTCTGGTGAGTCATTTGGAAGAGAGGAAGTGAGAAGATAAAATGTAGTGAAAATGGGATGTGAGGTGAGGTGCAGTGCTACTGGTGGTGAAGTCTCTCCAAGGAAAAGGGGCTGAGGGAGGAAGTTTGGTGTCTTAACAGTATTGTGACTGTGTTTGATTATGGAGAACCAGTTTGAAGCAAGCTGAATAAAGAGTCAGGTTGAATTTTTTTTTTAGTTGCTTATTTTATTTGTTTGTTTGTTTATTTTTCTGTAAAACATGAGAGGCTCTAAGTGGAAACATGTAGCCAAAGAAAGGAAGAAAGAAAACCCAGGCTCACGCAGGACTCGTGCACTCTGGCTCTGGGCTCTGTTTGAGTTCACTGGAAACACTGGTGGTCCTTTCTTCATGATGGGAAATGGTACTTTCTTTTGAAGTAAACCAAACTGGTGGTAATGACAGCTCTTTCAGACATTTGAATGCCAGGTCTCTTGCAGTCTTCACATGAACTTTATTTCAACAAAACTGTTAAGTTTTCTTATCTGGCTTCTAGCATGACATTAAAGCTGGATACTTAAAAGTCTCTGTGTTCGGGATTCCTCTCCTGTTTTCCATGTCAGTTACAATTATGCTGCTTTTGAGCAAGAGGTTGCCAGCAGGGAATACTGAGGAGTGCCAAATTAAATTTCAAATACATTTTGTTCTTTGTTCATGGTGAGAATTATTTCTCCCCTAAGGTTGCTGTGCTCAGCAAAATGAGATCAGGTTGCCTCTAAACTCTCTGTAACATCAATCTAGTTGAGTTTTTAAGGCCATCTGAGTGGCTAGCACTGTTGACGCCTCCTCAGAGGCTGGTGTAGCATGAATGTCATGGGTTCTGGTTGGAGGAGAAAAAAAAAAAAAAAAGCTGGAGAAACCTTCCATCCGAGCAATCTCTAGTCCACTGTCTTGGTACCCGGATGCCTACTAGAGAGGTGTCTCTGGGAAATTGGGAAGTTCCTTATTTTTAACGTATGTATTTGGTATGGCCCTGCTTTCCAATAAACAATGCCAAAATGAGACAATGCAAATTATAGCAAAGTGAAAGGGAAATATGTGTGTAAGCCATTGAAATCAGGCAGTTCTGAATGGCTTTTGGTGATTTGCTAATAACTGATGCTTCACCACCAAGCAAATGTTTTTAATTCCGTTTTAGATTTGAATATTTGCTTCCCAAATCCAGATATTGGGTTCATCAGCATGCTATGGATAGCCTCTAGCTGTGTGTGCAAGTCCTATCTCTGCCCATTTTGCGTTTCAGGCAATTAATTTAATTTATATTAGGAACAGACACTAATTGGAGGGGAAGGAAAAGGTAGGTTGCAACATGCCAATGACAATTAAGATAAGGAGTCTCATATTACCTATATAAGTTTTCATGAAAGAAGCTCTTTTCAGATGTCAGGTAAGCCTACTAAGAACTTGAACCCTTGCAAGGTGGACAGTGTAGTATTCCCTACTTCATATGAACAGGTAAGCTGAAACACAGAGTATACGTTACGTTTAGTTTTACACAGTAAATCGCAGCCAGAGGTCAGGAAAGAAGAGAGGAGTTCCAGGCCCATCAGGTGCCTTGATTGTCTGACAGGTTTCTAGAAGATGAACAATAATTACTGCACTTCCTATGGAAAAACATATCCATAACATTAGCAATGTTGATCAGGGATTTGGTACACAGGCTGGTGGAAAATAATTGTTAAAAATCTTTGTATCCTCTCTGGAATGAAGAGAATTGTCCATTCAGCCACCGGCTAATTATGTTTGACCTGCTTGTGTCTTGTGGCCCTGAAGCAGAGCTTCCCAAAAATGCTGTAGCTACACTTTAGATGGGGTCTCACTTTTTACAGTCTAACCAAACTTTTTTTCACTCTCTCTTGTTAATCCCCAGAATGCAACAACAGCAACGTCAAACGTTCACAGCTGCCCTCCTGGCACTTATTTTCATTCTGGCAGCTGTGAGTACCACCGAGGCTGGCAAAAAAGAGAAACCAGGTAAGGTCCAGTGTAATTCGGTTAATCCCCGAGATAGATTGCATGTGTGGGAGAATGTCAGATGCTCCTGGTTTTGTTATGAAGTTAAAGTCATTCGTTAACCTTTTGACATACATAGTAGGGATTTGTGGCTGTGACATGTTGTTCTGTGCTAAATAGGAAAACAGAAAGTAGTTTCCATGAAAGCTGGCAGCTTGGTTTATCACAGAGTGGGTATTGCAAGGCAGCTTAAAATTTGCTCTGGGAATAGGTTCATGCTTGACTTAAGGAGAACCAAACAGAAGCGACGAAAGAGGAGCAGTTACCGTGTCGCTCGTTCAGTGTTGTATATGATAGTGCTACGCCAATGCTGTGTGATGTGGAAATCCTCCGACAAAGAATTGAACAAACTCGCTGCTGCGGATAGACAGCCAGACATCCAGCAGTAATTGCTTTCTGGCAGTGATGATCTCAGACCTCATTATAGGAGAGACAGGCCTGGGGTAGAAAATTCGTATCTATCAAAGCCAGTTTTGACATTTTTTAAGGAACACATCTTTTCGTGTTTTTCTTAAGGTCTTATTATTTACAGGATACTTACACACCAGTTAATATGACCTGTGAGTCTATCAGAATTAGTGTTCCCATTAAAAAAAAAAAAAGTGTTTCTAACCATTGTGGCTGTATGGAAACATGATAAAATGTGAACATAAATATACAAGAGCTAGAAGGAAAATAATTTTATATAAGGTTATTTAAAGCTACTTGTGATGTTTTGGGGACCTAACTATTTTTGTGAACCCTTGGGTTTGATAACATTGCTGTCTTTTCTCATCAGACTTGGGTTTAAGGGTTTAAATGAAATCATGATTCTTACTTTTGTCCCTGAGCAGCGAACCCACCTGTATTTACAGCATTTCCAGTACACTTCTCCACATAGTTTTTTCTTTGCCTTTGGAATTTTGGTCATATTCTGACATAAAATGTGGTATGGTATACTAAGTGAGAAGTTTGTATCCCACAGCTGTTCCCTAGAGGTGCTCCAGTCTTCTGATACACAATGTCAACACGTACATTTCTAATCTGCATAGTGCTTCAGTTGGAACTGAAAATATTTGCATGCCATCAGCTACTGTAGGCAGAGGAGTGTCCTTTCTGAGTGAGCCCTCCTGCATGTGTTTTGGTCAGTGATCCCTGAGGATTTCTAGATGATTCCTTATTTTGAAGGTGAGAATCCACTTGAGAATATCTCAGTGGACTAGTAGACATGGTAGTGGGACTGAATTTGAATGGTACACCCTGCTTTGGAGTCAGAGAGGCTGTCCTGTCCCTGCAGAGCTGTGAAGAGGATGCCAGGCCTTTTGCTTTTGAAGCAATTGCTTTACAAATGTCTTCCTTATTCACCCTGCGACTGTTTTAGTGAAGTCTAGGGAACTCCTCCATAGGCTCTGGGTACTGACCACTTCTCTTGCTTGGGTTTGGTTCCTTGTCTTCATCCAGAGAAAAAGGCGAAGAAGTCTGACTGTGGGGAATGGCAGTGGAGCGTCTGTGTGCCCACCAGTGGTGACTGTGGCCTGGGGACGCGCGAGGGCACTCGCACTGGAGCTGAGTGCAAACAAACCACCAAGACTCAGAAGTGTAAGATTCCCTGCAACTGGAAGAAGCAATTTGGAGGTAAGCATCGCTCTCTCAAGGGGTTTGCTTTGGTTTTTACTTAAGTGTGGAGAAGGAAGCCTGTATTTTCTGCTTAGCTCCGCTGATGCCCTGGTGAAGGGGCTACTTCTGTATTTCAAGTTCATTGCAGCTAGAACATGTAAGGCATCAGAAGGCGGGTTCCTCAGAACAAAGCGGCTCCTCTGCAGAGAGTCCATGTAACCTGCTTATTGTAAACTCGGTGTTCCAGCAGTTTAAATCTTCTTTCCTGTGATGTACAGCCCTATTTAAGGCAGCAGCGTAAGTGCTGTGTGTTCTGTCACAGCTGTGAATCTCTGCGATGGTTACCACAGGCTTTGCGTGACCTTGCATAGGTGGCTACCAGTGTGTGCATTGAAGGGAGTGAATGAATACCAGTGTATTTCGTCTATATTATTCAATTCAGAAGGTTCATCTATAACATTTCAGAAAGATACGTCAGATCTGTCCTGGACAAGATGTCTGTCCAGGACTTGGATCCAATTACTCTAGCAAACTTGGCTTTTTTGTAGTAAACGTCTTGTATGGGTTTGACATCATTGTGACCTTACCAGGGCAATCAGTGCAGCAGTTTCAGACTTGACAAGTTCATAGTTGCACATACATTCTTGAAGCTATTCAGTCCTTATTTGGTAACCTTTGGCATCGCACAAATGGAGGAATGACCACACAGAATGTGAATGATGTTTCCCACTGCTCTTGTTTCTTTCTTTTTTAAATTTATTGTGTATCTTCATAGTTGAATGTATTTTCCTTTATATGATGATAATGCAATATCCATGCAAAAGCAGGAGGATTCCATTTTAAAGTATTTTTTTGGGGGGAGACTGCAATTATCGCTGCAAATCATCTTTAAATTTTTCTTGGGATTCCTTACTTCAGTTGCATGATCCTTTTGTCTACAAGCACTGGCTGTCCTTGATATCCTGTTAGACTCATAGCATTTTTTTTTTCACACTCAGTCATTCTGATTTAAATATTGCCATTTATTTACTCATTGCAGCGGAGTGCAAATACCAGTTCCAGGCCTGGGGAGAATGTGACTTGAATACTGCCTTGAAGACTCGAACCGGGAACCTAAAGAGAGCCCTTCATAATGCTGACTGCCAGAAGACTGTCACAATCTCAAAGCCCTGTGGGAAGCTTACCAAACCCAAACCGCAAGGTAAATTCCATTTGCTGAAAGCTGCGCACCGGTTCATTTAAATCACTGGATTTGTGATGTCCCGTGTGCTTCAGTGGGAACTCAGTGGTACAGGAGATTGTACTTTCATGACTTTTCCTCAGTTCTGCACTGCTTCTCTCTCTCAGCGGTCAGGCAGACAATATTCCTGAGTTGTATAATCAAGGCAGTCTCACACACAAGAGGTAAGCTGAAGATCAGAGCTCCAATTTTAACCTTAGACGACCTGTACTGCTACCAGTTTGCTGATGTGACTAGACTTCCAGAGTACAGATGCTTTTCATAACTCACTGTTGATGGGAACAGACCAATAATAGCAGGCAAAAATGTCTCTTGATAAAGACACCTTTCATGTAGGTTTTGTTTGGTATCGAATAATGACTAGTTGAAAAAAGGACCGCTTTCCTTCTGGACAGGTAGTATGGAAGGGATGTTCTGCTCACTGTAGGCTGAAATATGTGGATGTTCTGCACTCTTGGGGTTGTATATTCTCTATTCAAAGATAGCAGGAAGGAGAGTACAGAATCTATATGTCTTAAATGCAAGTGACAGTGTAATTCCTAGTACACAGAAAGGCATATGCCCTGCATTTGTGTTTCCAGGTGTCCCTTAGACAAACTTACTTTCTTTCTAATCATTAAAGCCTTTTAATGTACTCTTTTGTTGGAGTAGCAGGTGTTATTTGTGTAGGATGATTTATAGTGGGAGCTAAAACTGTGAGATCTTGTTTTAGATAAAGAAGTAATGTGTTTAAGTGGATTATACAAGCTATGCTACCCTGGCATCTGTTTGCTTAAAACGAGCTAGGTTTAACACATTCCAGGCTCTGAATACTTGGATAATTATAAAAATAAATGTGATTAGGAGTGACAGGTGCAAGGGGGACGAGGAATTTTCAATTTGTGGGTGGTGGTGCACCATTGATCTGAGTAGTACCTGCAGGTGGCCTGCTCTGCTTCTGCAACCGCAGAGACGTCTGATGAAGCTGTAGATGCCTTCTGTGCATGTGCACGCTTCCATCTGCTTTGTAGTCAGTACGGCTGTAGCTGGTCTTCCTTGCACACCATCCATGGAGTTATCAGATAGGTGCTGAGTCTAGAACCTGTGTAGATAATGACAAGCTGTGAAACAGAAAGGATACAACTAGATTTTCAGAGACCAGCTGACTTGGTTGAGTTGGCAGCAAGAAACATCTTCATTTGGGGCTGGAAGTGACTGGGTGGGAATGCAGGAAGGACTTTGAGCTGTGTGATTTTATTGTTTATTAGTTTGGGGGGAAGGACTTTTTTTGTTGGTTTTTTTGAGTAAGTTTCCATGCCTCACCAGCATTTGGGAGTTTACTGAACGAAGCTTCCTATTGTGCTGCTAGAAGGCCTCTGCCGCTCGAGCCCCCTGCCTTGTTCTGCTCCCGCCGAGTCAATATATTCTGTCAATGGCTGTCACAAGAGGGGAGAGGGAGACAAAGCAGAGCGTTGATGCAGCGTCGTTTTGTGAGAGCAATGCTGTTGGGTGGTACAGGGTTGTTTTCACGTTATGGTTTTAAAGGCAGAGCTTGTGAAATTGCTGGATTGGAGTTAACTTTAACTGATTCTAGATATGAGTGGGTTATAGCTGAGACTGAAACTCGGATTGGGACTGACTGCAGCAAACAGAGGTGTGTGGTTTGACTTAATTAGGAAACCTGCCTTCATTTGATTTGCAGGAATGTAAAAGGAGAAATAGGTACAAACTTAGGTTTGTGATCATAATAACTGGGCAGAAATTCTGCTCTCCTGACTTACGTTAGAACTCTCATGGCATCTTCCTGCGTGCCACCTGCTCGTTCATCTGCTGTTGGCATTAGTAGGAGCACGCATGGAAGTCACGCTCGCAGCCTGCCTGGGCTCTGAGCTAAAGATAAGAAATCCATATTGCAGATCTGTGGGTATAACTACATGGGAGCTGCACCGGACAGTGTGTTGGCAGTAGTAGGAGGAACTAGAGTAAGAAATTAGGTCAAGCAGATTAGTACTGTGTGAAATGTTGTGCCCTACTGAACTTTATTTCTGAATTAAAAATGAGAGTGCTGACGTGTTAGCTGGAATAAGAGTATTTGTTTTCTTCCTTAGACGAAGGAAGTTACAGGTTGGAGGTAAGTCCCTACCCACGTGTAGATAAAGGAAAAATTAAGCTGTATCCAATCTACAGTTAGAATAGGACCCAATTTAATTTCTTTGGAGGCCAGAAGTAAATCTAGATTATTGTCCGAGCACTTGGAATGGACTGCAGGCTACCTTTCCACGCATAGCTTTGCATCAGTAGCTCAAGACTACAAGAGAAAAGGCATATGATACATTATTTGGAAGCAGCAATTTTTTTCTGAGGCACAGTGTTGCATAAGCTCTGTATTGATATGCAGCTAGACCTGTAAATGCTGATCAAGTGCTGTCTGTTCCTACTGTGATTGCCTGGAGTAGGAGGGCAGTGGCTCTCTGGCATTTGGGAGGTCTGGCAGCAGAATAGTAAGTGAGGAGCTTATTGACTACAGGAGTCTGTTCTACTGCTAAACGGTTACTTTTCTGACTGGTGTGTGCTTCAAGAGCTGCATCACTGAATACATCCCTGACAGCAATAGGTTGGGAGTACCAAAAGCAGATGTGAACTGACTGAGAATATGGCACTGAGATATACCAGTATATTCAGAAAAAGGGCTGTTTTCGTTATTTTCCTGACTAAACCCCTTTCCTGTGCGCTGAAATTTTCCTCCTATTATGTTGTATTTGTAACCTCTCCATTATATCACTTTTCTTTTTGATTTCATATTGTAAATGGGGTGAGTAAAAGCTCCTATTTAGCTTCTTCAATCAGTTCTAGTTTTATATATCTTCTGCTGCGTTTTGTCACCTGCCGTCTTTTAAAGCTAAAACCTCTGACTTAAGTATTTCATTGTATAACAATTTATCCACGATAAGAATACTCTCTACTGGACTTACCTAAATTCCTTCTATTATTACAAAATCAGTGTCAAGATTAAAGAGACTGGACTGTACACAGTATTCCAAGCATGTCCTCTACAGATTTGTATTGAAAAAGAAAAGATCATTGTAATACTTCCTCTATTGTTCATTACAGCCCCTACATAACCTGAATATGTTTTTCTTTTGAACACTGCTTGCATGTGGAGTAGACATCTTTATCTGAGACCTTCACAATTCTCCCTAACTCTTATATTTTTCTAAAAAGTTAATTATTGCAGTTAGTTAAGAACCCAAGAAGGTGTGTGGGTAAGGCAGATTATTTCATCTAGGCTTGCCCAATTAAGTATTGTGTATCAGATTTCACCTGACACATTTCCTTAGTGTGACTTGGTGTCTGAAGTTCCTCCTCACCTTCTCTGTCCTTTGAGAAAAATGCAAATAAATTGATGCTATCTGTAACTGCTGCTCTCCTGTTGCTTATCCACCTTTCCAGCTCATGAACATGCAGCAACTTTGCTGGTAGGATGAATCCTATGTCTCTTTCCTCTCACCTAACTATTTTGAAGATGACTGCTGTTTCATAGGAGTTTGATCTGTGCTTAACAGAGAGGAAAATTATACCTGCAGAAAAATCCCAAGGGTTATCATTTTGCAGATTTGCTGATAAAAGTATATTTTGGTTTTCCAGGAACTTCTATGAGCTGTGGCAAAACTTCTGCTAAAATTAAACCAGGAGATACTCATTAACCTTGGGAATCAATGGCTGCCTCAAAAACTGGTGATCTAAGTGTTCTTATGGATTGGTTTTATCATTAGTCAGCATTCATGGAAAAGCCTTAAAATCTTTCTGAAGCACTCTCATTATTTTGGAAACTGAAAAAAAAAAAAAAATTGCTTTTTTTCCTTACTAGCAACTGCTCTGTCTCAGTATTTTTTTCTTCTGAGCAGCTGACTCTAAGTATGGATTGTAGTCTGTGATGGTCATTTTGGAGCTTGCTGCTTTCAAGAGGAGAATTATTAGAGAAACTCTGCTCTATAACAAATTTAAGGGGGAGAGCAGATGATGAATCAAGAATTTGAATTTTATCTGCATTTCTGATGAGCTCTTTTCTCCATAGCTTTGCTGAGGTGTTCTCAGACTGGCAGACAATAGCTTGGTCCTCTGCTGCTGTGCTAAAGTGTAGTTAACACAGGACAAAAACTGTCGTTCGTTCTTGAATATTGTGCATTTGGACTGAGAGATTGTCAGCAATGTGACAGTGATATCCCAGACACCATGGTTTGTGTGTTTAGTACACAAATGAGGTCATGAGAAAGCCTGTCACAGAGGCTGGAAAGGATGAAAGGATAATTTTTATCACAAAATCCCAGCGGAGGCAGCCACCTCTCCTCTAGCACACACAATTGTATATTCTAATCAGTGTCTGCAAGGCTGGGGTATGTTCAAGGTCTCCCTAAACTATCTTGACAGATGTGAAAGACTCAGGCACTTCTGTCGAGTGGCTGCTCTAATGGCCAACTTGTACTGAAGAGTAGAAAACGCTTCCGACATACTCCATCTGGCCTACTTCACGGCCACCCAAACTTGATTGATGGTTGTTCGGGTTCCAGCCAGCCAGAAAGTAAAAGAATGGGGTATTGTCAGGATTCAGGAAACATTTTGCTTTAACCGCTGAGAGGAGGAATTTATTTTTATTGAGCTGGGTTGCCTGATAGGCTTTATTTCTTTTTTCACTCTTTCCATCACTCATTCTTCCTCTCTCTCTCCCCATAACTCTTGTACTTTTAGCTATTTATTCTTCTGATTAAGATAAAATTAAATAGAATAAGCAGTCTGCCTGCTCTTTCTGCGATGTACCCTTCATTTTTTGAATTATGCTCCTTTCTGGTAACTTTTTCACCTGGCAGTATTTAGATCTTTTTAATAAATCTCTCTTCCCAACTTTTTATCAGTTTACAGTATATCTAATCTATGAGTTACTTTATTCCGGCTCAGCTCAGTCCTTGCCACATAGGAAAACAATTCCAACTAAGGTTGGCAAACATTAACACTGCTTACACCACTGTTGTCTTTAATAATTGAGGTGGCGTCCACAGATCACATCCTCCAACAGGCAGTTTTTGGAAAGGTTTCTCACATGAAGGCAAGACCTACCCGAGTTGTTAATGGTTGTAACCTCTTTCCTGTAATGCCGATCAGGTGTAGCATTTGAAAGTCTAGCAAGGTGTCAGTGCAGTTCCCTGTGTTTGGCATGGTACGCATGCTACTGCAGTGGAGGAAAGACTATGTTCTGTGTGTTTTTAATAATGTTGTATCATTTGAAGAGCTTTCTTTAAAAGTTCAATGAAATATAAATAATCTGCAGTACATTGTTTCTTTTATCTAGCTATCTTTACAGGTGGCAGTTAGCTAATCCCACTATTACTCCTTGGAGCTGAGGAAGTACAATTTAAAGAAAAGTAATAATTGAAAGTCGGAAAGGCTAAATGATTTTCCAGGTTGACACAGTATCGGTGGCAGGTCCAGGCACTCGGCTAAGTGCTCTTGACTCTTGGCTTCATGCTCTGACTAGTAGCTGCTGCTCCCTTTTATGCTAGTCTGCACTTACAGTTGTCAGAATGTGACGATTTACTTCAAGGTGAGTGTCTGAACTGCAGTCTTTAATTAGGGTCTTTGGTTTTGATGTTAGTAATCTCAGTGGACTTAAGACAGTGTTTGACACTGACTTACCTTCTGTCTTCTTAGGGACCTTGGTGTCAAAACACAGAGCTGGACTTTTGTTAATGAGCAGGTATATCCCTGTCCTTACTTTGGTGCCAGGAGCAGAAAGCAACATCTGTTTTTTTGAACACTACAGTGGCAGCCTTGATTTCTACGTGCAGAGAAGACTTCTTACAGTGCAGTGGCAAGACAGACTGACTGCACTTCAGCAGGATAGCTTGGCTGCTGGCTGTTGCAAGGAGCTGACAGTGATGTTGTCTGAATGAATTGCTTCCCTGATACGCAGCTCTTCGTTGCTCAAACTAGGTGCTGCACTGGCGAAAAGGACCACCTGCAGCCCACTCGATTTTGTATGTTGGACAGTCTGCTTTTTCTGCGGTGCCCTCCCTCAACTTTGCCTTTGTGCAGCAACAAAATGTCTGCTTCTAAAGCATAGCTGGAGGGGACACAGGAGGAGAAGAAATTACTTGTTAGGACTGTGATTTTCTTTTGTTTGAAAGATGCTGGTGTCTCCTGTTTTGGCATCACACTCGTGCTGTATCTCCCTCTTCAGGTTTCAGAATTCCCCATCTTTAATGTAACTCATTAGTCGTGCAGGCATGCAGCTAGCGTAATAATTAGTATTACAGGAGGCAGAATAATAGGATCTGCTCAAACTAATTAGATATAAAAATGAAGGATTTTCTCATATTAGGAAACAGCTGTGATAGTTAAACACAAACCTGAAAGGCAAAATTGGGAGGTTTTTCTCTTGCTCTGAAGGATGAGGCAGGTTTATTGAAGAATGGCCTCTGGCACTGACCAGGAGCCTGCAGTAAAATACAGTGATCTGAGCTCTGTGGGGCAGACACTGGCAGCGGATGCCCGGTGGGAACAGCATAGCTGGCTGTTATTATTGTTGCTATCGTCATGATTATTTGTATTGCATGAGTGCCCAGAGGCCCCCAGCTGAAAAAGAGTGCCATTGTACTAAGCACTGCATAAACATTGTGAGAGACAGTTTTGACATGAATAATTTATGCCTTATGGAGCTGAGAAATGTGAAAACCAAGAGAAGAAGCAGTGGTCCAGAGGGGTGAGACTGGGTACTAAAGCTTGGTTGTGTTTCCCTGTGCCCCTTGCTAGTCTGTGGACAAGGCTTTGTTATTTCAAGATGAAGTAAAACTCACTGGAAACTTTAGGCTCTGAGACATATCTCTGTGATTCGGCTCCTGCTGCCAAAACATGAGGAAATAAGATTTTTCTCAATTTAAGCGGGGACAAGAGTAAGCCATATAAGAAAAATAAACACAATGGTGGTTAGTGTGGACAAGCCTCAAGCTGCTAGTAAGCTGTCAGTGCAGCCCATAACTAACAAAGTTTGGATGTCTTTAGTCTTTTTTTTCTGCTTCCATTTCCTTATGTTTCTTGGAGGTTTTGCACTGTCGTCTCCCTTGAGACTGCTTTTGTACCTCTGAAAAATTATACTGTTTGGATAAATAATTTGAATGCATCATCAGATCATAACATAATATCAATCTGATTGACACAGCACTGATTCCAGGGAGCAGGAAGTGCTTGCAGGAGAGGGAGAAAGAGAATTTTTTTTTTTTTTAAAAGAAGTATTTTTCAATTTGTAGTTGTCCTGCAGCTTTTACAGGTGTTTTTGCAAAGAAGAGGTTGGGAATTTTCATGGGAAAACTAGACCTCCATTTTTTCTCACCCCTTGGTTTGTATTTCAGATTTTTTTTTTTTCTGTGCTGGCCCAGAAGATGAAAAACTGGATGTGACAAATGTTCTCGTTTAACCCTCTGGTGCCTATAGTAGTTTCTTTTAGGGTTTATTACAGACCTTTGTGGGTGAAAGTTTAAATAGCCTTGCGTGTGCCAATTCTGTTACATGCTCATTGTCTCACTTTCCTGGCTTGCAAGAGCAGTCCAGCCTCCTTGGCATTACTCAGTGCCCTTGAGCCATGAAAATGCCTGAAGCTGTGGGACTTGCTGTGATAAAAGATACACCATCAGCAAACATTTACACTCATTACTGTTCCCAGCAATGAAACAGAGAGAAAGCTCTGTCCTTTCCTTTCCTTTTTCCTTTCCCTTCCTTTTTCCATTCCTTTCCTTTCCTTTTTCCTTTCCCTTCCTTTTTCCTTTCCCTTCCTTTTTCCTTTCCCTTCCTTTTTCCTTTCCCTTCCTTTTTCCTTTCCCTTCCTTTTT
>JAVKLA010000024.1:19795184-19868778 GCA_034782735.1 Sagittarius serpentarius | reverse complement strand
TTTCCCCTTTCCTTTCCCCTTTCCTTTCCCCTTTCCTTTCCCCTTTCCTTTCCCCTTTCCTTTCCCCTTTCCTTTCCTTCTTACCCCCCCCCCCCTTCTTTATCCCTCCATCTTGTTTTCCACGTCACCATCTCTCTATCTTTTCTTCGATCTATGCTTACTGTGAAAGTTTCGAAGGCGGCTTTTCGGCGTGTGGAAGTACTGATCAGAGCCAAGCCCCTGTCCTGTGCCCCGAAGGTAGATCACATCTGGGGCAGATGCAGAAAGCGCAACTGAGAAATGCGTGTGCCTCGTTTTCAAAAACTAACTCAAATAACAGGGTCTCCAGTCACAGTTTATCACAAGTAACTTTCTGCTAAATAACTATTTATATATAATATATATATATTTTTATATAATATAGGTCTCAGTTTGACACAGACTGCCTCAATGTGTGATCTTTTTGCTGTATAGATATATGCCAAACTCCAAATGGATCATTAATACGTTTTGTTTTCAGCAGCCTCCTGCAGACATGCGAATGCAGGGAGTAAACTCTGAATGTATCAGCCTGTGCCTGCACCTGTCTCGCGGGCATTGAGAGGGATCTTGTGTACAGCATAGACAGAGGGCTGAAGAGCCAGCTGGGACTGTGTCCCTCTTGTGCTGAGCGCAGAACATGACAAAGAACAGTAAGGAAGTCCATGCCCTACAGAAGCAGCAGTACAAATGTACCAGAGGGAGATGAGAAGAAGCAAACAGAAGAGCAAAGTGAGCTACGTCTGGAAATCACTTTCCCGTTACCCAGACTCCTTCAGCAATCTCCAGTTGCAAAACAGGCTTTGCTTGTAAAGTTTATCCAGTGCAATCTTCTGAATACTTACTCTTAAGACTAACATCTTGGATACGTGTGATCCAGATGTAAAGAAAATGAGATGAAACTTTCCTGATCTTTGTCTTTGGGCAATTAGGCCATCTAGCAAAATCAGAAAATGCGTGATAAATTAAACTTTTCTGACGAAAATCCTTGTTTTCAAAAAATTACCTCTTAAAAAAAAAGTTCCCTGTAATTCCTGACGAGTTTAAGTAAAGATGTTAAAGGGAACATTTTTAACGTCTTACATCTGTATGTCAGGTTTAAGCAATGGCTTCTGATTGTCTAAGATTGTTTCAGAGCTTTGCAGCTAGTTTTAGAATAAATAGGATTAATTTTTCCCTGCATTTATTTCTTCTTGCAATTCTAATGAGAAAGAAAATGAGTGCAGCTTTTTCCATGTGTGGCTCTTCGGTCCGTTCCTTTGTCAGATACATTAGTGTTTGTTATCGGCATAAATCTAGCCTTTCCCCATTCATAACACACGTTGCAGCGTGCCTTCCGGGCTTATATGATGCAGCTCCACCCTTTAGGTTTGAATTGGGTCCATCTTGTTTTCAACTGGGAACAAATCCAAGTCTATCCAAAATGGAAATTTAGCGAAGTGTGAAGCACAACAAAACCTGCTGGAGAGGAGTAACTGGAAGAATGGCGAAACTGAGAAACACTAACAGACAACTAGAGAAAGTCATTAAACAGCACAGAGCTAAAGTATAGGGGATATAATCAATTGTAATATATTAATGAAGTAAAAGTCACATCAAGGTCATTGATTCATTGGAGACTTGCCTTCTACTGCTGTTTAGTTAGTGGAGTATTGCTTTTTTTTCCCATTCGGTAGCACAGAGTTGCGCAAAGAGGCTTTTCAGAAGAATTACTTTTGGAACAAAATTGCTATCATAATACAGTTTTTCCTTCTTAAACCATTTGGAATACATAAATGGTGTATATGGTGAAGGAAAATAGGAGGAAAAGGAATTAGATGGCCTTGAAAGGTTCTCTTTCTGTAGAAGCAGAAGAAATACCATATTTAAAGGGTATTTCAGAAATCGAGGGATTTGTTTCTACAGTCATGGGAATTGCAAGATAGTACAGTTTCTGTTCCTAGAGAGCAGGGTGAACCTCTTTAGGGTGAGGTTTTTTTTCACCAAGGGATAAAATCCTTGGCTTCGTCGAAGTCAAGACTGCTTCCTTCCACTTGGGTTGGCATTTCATCCCCAAAATTCAGAATTTCCCTGCACCCAGTGGCACCATTGCCCTTGCACCACCATAGCAATCAAGTGCTCTGGAAAATTTGCCCCCGTGAGAGGCAGAGAGCCCTTTAGAAAACCTGCCTTTCTCTGTGCTCAGTGGAACTGAGTGCTGGTTCCTGGGAAAACTGTCCCCTGAACACCTGGTGTTGAAATTCTTGCCTCTAACCTTCCATCAGCACAGCTTTTGCTATTTCGAATGATTTATATTGCTTTTGGGGACACTGCTTGACTTTTATATGCAGGAGTTCAGCAGTGCCGTGAGCGAATTGTTACTTTCTTTTCAACAAATGAAAATAAATGCTTGCAAATCTCGGCTTCCCAAGCTTGGCTTCCATTAAAATGTAATTACCTCCCTTTTGTGCCTTATACATTAAGAGTGGCTTCAAATGGTGTGTGGCTCCTGTTCGACATAATTACTTTCCCTTGCTGCTTGCATAGTAAGAATGAGGCTCCAGTATAAAGATGACTGTTTAAAGAGGGCTGCTGCCATTCCAAATTGCATAGAGAAAGTTCTGCTTATCAAATTGATTTGTTTACTCGGTAAGATTCTCACTGGAAGTTTTGTTACCAGTCATCACGGACCCATAGAAGTGGGTCCAGTGCTAATCCATGACCCCTACACCTTTTAATCCTGCAAATAATTCTTAGGCATACAACTATTCATAGGGTTATTTAGGTGATGAATGATTAGGTAATCCATTGTGTGCGCATTGACACAGTTTGCTCTTGCAGGGGTATTTGTGCAACGCTACGTGGGTGTTGCTGAAAGTGCTCTGGGTTCCAGGGGGGAGCAGGATGGCTGTGCAGTGCTTGGTTGCTGTGCTCTGCAGGGACTGCCAGGTATTCTGAATTTGCTCTTTGCGTGTGCCCTGGTCCAGGGTCCCGGCCTCCATCTGAGCAAGAGCACTGCTAGGCAGTCTCTCACTGTGGGATAAGAGGGAAGGAGGAAAGCATATGCTGTAAAACAGACACAAAAATTAAGGACTGTTTTGTCATCCTTATTAATATTCTGGAGTATACATAGGTCACTCTTCCAGTGCTTTTGTTTTGCTGCAAGGATGCATAGGGATGGTTATGATAAGTATTTCCTTGACGTGAAGAAAGCCGGAGAGAAGACATAACTCCTGCTCCTACTTTCCTTAGTGTGGCTGTGTGCTGAGCCACACCAGAGGTGGAAAGACAGTTTGGCTGGGGCACTAACACACAGTGCAGCAGGCAAACAGCTACCCTTGTCCGTTCCCTCCACTGCACGGTTTGCTTGCCCCAAGTGCCGAGAGACAGTGAGAGATAGTACCTGCTCCCTCTTCAGTGCTGACCCTGGTATTGGTATCTGTAGGAGAAATACCTTTGGTAAGGCGTTTAATGTATTTAAATTAATGTGTTTAAACATCAAATGTATTTACATACCTTTCATAAAGTTTTATATTGAGATGTTCCACTTCGTGGCCCACTAACCAGATATGGCCTGTAGGATAATTCTTTCGCAGTTAGGCACTTAGTCTGGCTGAGCAGGTCTCTAAATCGGCCGAAGTCTGCTTTTCTGAAATCTAGGGTTATCATCCTGCTTTTTGCTTTGCTGCTTTCTCTCCGGATCCTGAACTTGACTATAGGTAGCTCATAAAGGTATCTCCGACTGGTGTCTGGCTTAACACTGAAAAGACTGGACCACCTAGCTTTAAAGCAAATGGCGTGGTGAGTAGATTCAGATTAAAACTCTGCATGGGCTGGTGTGAACCTGAATTTCATCTGGTGAAGTCATTTTGTCATAGTGGCTCTCAGTATTATTGGTAGCACTTGTCTGCAGCAAGCACATTCCCTGTAGCCAACACAACAGATCTGTGGCTCTGTCTTTGCAAATATTGCATTAATCGGGTAGGTGAGGTGAAGGAGGCTGCTGTTGACACAAAGTACTTGCGAATGGCATCGTTCTGCTCAGGGCAGTCCCTGTTCATTGTGCAGCTTTTCTAACTTCCTTCTGGCTCAACGGTGAGCGTTGCCGAGATCAAGCTGCTTTGCAGTGGAGAGCAGCATAGTGGCTTCCCCGTCGTAAGGGCTGTTTCAGTGGGCACTGCTTGATGGGTTACTATAATTTATGATGGCAGGCTGGGACCACGTTAAGAGGCGTGGTAGGAAATGGCTGAACCGAAGAATTTACATCCAACCTGTGCTAAGCTGAATTGAGTTTCGATAATTTTCATGTGTGGAATAGGAATCTGAATGGGATTATTGGAGATAGTGTATCTGGGGGATCTTTCCCTCACTTAACTGGTAGATGGCTACAGATGGTGCTGGGGTATGGGGCTGTTGAGCTTTCAGGTAGCTGGCGTTGTACTCTCAACTGATCGGGGCTTTCGAGCATGGTGTCAGTGCTGGCACTGCTGGCATGCTGACCCTTTCAGTCAAGCCTGGTTGCTCTGGGAAGGAAAGCGTTGGCAGACCAAGTCATCAAGGTGACAGGGATCCCAGTGTGGCTGTGTGAGCTGACGTGGTAGTATGTCATAAAAGTTGAAATAGTAGAATAGCGTGAACAGAGATGAGGACAATAAAAGCCTGAATGACACAGATGCAGGGAGTAGGTCTGAGCAATAAGAAAACATGAACAAAGTACATCTTAAAGTTCCTTTATACTTTGTTAGCCATGGACATACTGTAGTCTGTAGCCTGACTGTAGCCAGTATAGGTGGAGGATAGCTGTGAACAGACATGTGCATGAAAGTATGAACAGCAAATATGGGAAATATTTGAGCAGTTTTCTTTTTTTCTTTTCTTCTATTGCTACAACTCTGGAGGTGCATGCGATTTCATGGAGCAAATGTGCTTTGCATCAATACAGCTTACCTGTCTGAAAGATTAAGCTGTGGTGGTGTGAGCACCTTTAATATGAGAGGAATTACGTCCCACACATGAAGGTTTTACTCTGGTGAGGCACGAAGCAGAATCATTTGTCTTTGTAGGTAGATGGGTCTGGCAGTTTGGGTGATATGCAGATTACCGCAAGGTAGACAACAGGGAGGAATTGAGCTTTTGCTAAGAGGAGCAGATATAGACTCACAGGGACCAAGTGTAAATGAATAAACAGTGGGTTGTCTGGTACCTCAAGTCAAGTGAGGATGGGGACCTGATGCGATCCCACGACTCTAGACCAAAACCTTCTCGTGGCCGCAGCTTCACCCTTACCGTGAACTGCACATACTCTCCAGCAGAGTCCTTTTAGTAGTCTGCCCGCATTCATACGTCTCCTTTGCTTTTAGTAAATTTAGTTGAAGTCTGCAGAGTGCCTTTCTGCTTGTGCTGGGTCTAAATAGATTTTACAGATTCAAGTGGTGGTCTGATTGATAAAGCGCTGTTGTTTCTTTCAGAGAAAGTGGTATTAGAGGGGAAGAGAGCGTGTGAGAGAAAGCGCAATCAATACAGAATCCAGGAGGGTCAGTGATACAGAGGGAAAATTAGAGGAAGTGGAGGACGTGGGTAAAAGATGGTGGGAGGGGAGACAGAAAATTTGTAGGGGGGGAAAAAGCTTTAGCTGAAAGCAAATTAGATATTAACAATAAAAAATGACAGTTTGGAATGACAGGCTGTAAAATAATGCCAGATTCTGTGAATGGCTCCAGACTGCGGGCATGCGCGCGCGCGCGCACACACACACACACACAAACACAGACGTGCATACAAAGGCGGGGGGGGGGGGAATAATAGTTCATTTTCACATTTTCAAATGAGAACAAATTATTTCTTGTTTTAAATTATTATCCCTTTTAATGTTAAGCAAAGTTTTTAAGGGAAAGAGATTTTAGAACAGATTACATGACTAAACATGAAATAGGTATTTTATCTTGCTTTGCCTAAGAGATTATTGGAAATAATTTTTGTCTTGTTGGAAACGATTAAGAAAAAAAAAGTTGTTTTGAAACACTAACAAACAGGAGAAACAACCATCAAAGAAATGTGATAACCTAAGTCTGCCTTCTGTTGAAGGTACCCTGGCCCTATCCATAGCTGAAAGGTGTCAGTGTAGTTCCCTTGGCTTTAAGGCAAGTAAGGTGGTTTTATCAGAGGTGATGATCGCTTGACTGTCTGTGTTACGCAAACTGGTCAGGGAGAAAAGAATACCACCTTAAGGGCCAAGTGCTTGTCTTCTCATTCACAGTGATATTTATTCTTTAACCTGAGATGATTTTTGTTGGTTTGTTTGGGTTTGGGGGTTTTTGTTTGTTTTTTGGGGGGAGGGGCGCGGTGTGTGTGTGTGTTTTGAGAAGTAAGAAACAAAGGCAGGATTCAAAGGAAGAAAGTGAAATCTGGGTTAAGGCAAACATGGGTCTGCTTGCTTGCTGTTTTGCTTCCAGGAAAGATGCTTCACAGAAACTCAGTTTCCGTCTCTCTGATACTGTGTTTTGTGGTGGTCTCCACAAGGGTTTATTCATGTTCCCAGGGAGAGCTGTTATTTCCCCCATTACAAGGTGATACGTGATAAAAGAGTACCTAATCCTCTTAATTCGTATTCATTTTTTAGGCCCCTCTGAATTTCCTCTACCTGTAGAACACCACTGCCCTACAGCACAGTGAAAGTTACCGCAGATGGTAATATAACGTATAAACTTCCACTTGTACCTTCACATCATTCCCTTATTTACCCCAAATTAATCAGAGAAGCAGGTGCCCCCTAGTCCCTTCCCTGTCCTGTCAGTACCAGCTGGCCGGACAGACCGTGCTCTAATGACTCCAGGCCAGGCTTCAGTTGCCTGGCAAGTGTACATAGGTGTCTGTCCCAGGCAAAGGGGGAAGGGCTGGCAATGGAGAAGCTGCAGAAACGAGTGAGCTTTCTCACCACGCTCTGGAGTTGCTCTCACATTCAGAGAAAGCCAAAGACTAACCGCAATGAAACAGAAAGGAAGCAAGGGAGGGGTATGTGTGTGGGTAGTGTGTGCAAAGCTTTCTTCCAGCTCTCCACTGAGCCATGACCCGGTTTCTCCAGGAGCTGCCTGCTGTTTTCTTATTTTCAAAGCAAGTTCCTGAGACAATGCTTTGCATGCCAAGCAGGGTCAGCTGCTCAGACAGGAAGGGTTCTGAACTGGACATGCCCCCCCTTCCATCTTCTCTAGCACCTTGACCGCTCCTTTTTTTTTTTTTTTTTCCCTCTCTCCTTTTCCTTCTGTTTTCCCTTTCCTTGTTCAGAACGAGGAATCAAAATTAGTTGTTGCGGGCACAGAGAAAACAAGGGGAACTTTCAGGTGTATTGGATGAAGTTTATTGTAATGACTGCTAGATGCTAATTTTTTATGGTTATTGTTATCTTGACAGAATCCAAGAAGAAGAAAAAGGAAGGCAAGAAACAAGAGAAGATGCTGGATTAACGGAGCCAACTTGGGCAGTGTGAGAAAGGGACATCAGCAAACACGATCATTTAACAGTTTCATTTATACCTAGGCATTTTATCCTAAAATTATTTATAGTTTAATGGTACCATAGAAGGAAACAAACACACACAGAAAAAAAATCCTTTTTTTATTACTTTAGTATTTTTAATGTGTAACCCTAACAACAATTTTTAGAGGCCTGTAATAAAGGACTCCGAACTCATTTAGAAAATTATGTCCATTGTATATTGAACAATGTAGAGGTTTTAAATTTTTTTTTTTCTCAAGTCTTGCCATAGGTCTCAGTCTGGTAATTACTCCATGCAAGCAGAACCTGAACCTGTGTGGAGTTCTGCTCAAGCCAGTGGTGCCCTATGTGAACGTAGGAGTCTGGCTGGATGCAATTATATTTAAGATTGGGACCTTATATCTGAAAAAAACACAGACTTGTTTCTGAAGTTCTTATTACATCTGGATAACTGTATGAAATTACTTGTTTAAGGAAAGGATGGGGGCATTTTGTTGAGTATTTACAGGCATAGAATTTTTTTGGATGTGTGGTGAATGTTCATTCCAAAATGCCACCATCTCCAGGTAAAAACCAGTAGCACTCCTATCCTTGGCCATATTTTAGATGTTGGCAGTAAAAATTCTGAAATCTTTCAACCGCTGGACATAGAGGAGTCCTAATTTTTCATAATTTTCTAGCAATGATTTTTCCAAGTGGAATGATAGCAAAACTTTCAATTTTTTAATAATATCAATGCTGGTGGACATTAGTGTCCTCTGTTTTACCTATAAAAGCTGAAAAATGCTTCCTTTTATTTGTTTATTTTGCCAGAAGGGAGAATATCCTTTTCACAAAAATGTAGTTGAAATTGTTGTGATTCTGCCTGACACAACTCCCTTTTGTATCAGTGGGAATCTTCCTGTTGGTTTTAATTATAGCTAATTGAAAAACAGTATGTCTGCTGGGAAGTAACAGAAGAAATCTGTTTGGAAGCTGCCTGAGATAGTTCATATTTTTGACCAAAAAAGGGGCAATTTGTGGGACTTGAAACCAATAGGAATGAAATTAATTTTTGTTTATCTGTTAATAAAGCAGAAGGGAAATATAAAACCAGTACCTTTTGCTTTCTTCCATTTTTGTGTAAGCAAAAAGACCTTGGAAAAGCTGTCAAAATAAAAATAGTTCTGTAATTTTTTTTTTTAAATGGTCTGCAGGAAAAAAAAAATTATAACCAGCTAGTTTTCAGTTTGTTCAATTTTACCTATTTTATGTGATAGTAAGTCCTGAGAAAAGTCACAAAGTAGAAAAAAGATGTGACGAAGGGCTGGTCTGTCCCCAGGTAAAGGGTTGTTTAACAAACTAAACAACCAGCAGACCAGGCTTTTTAGAGGAAACATAAGGGATTTCAGTGCCCAAATTAATTTCAAAATCATTGCTTTTAAATTCTAAATCTTAAAATTCAACACCAAGAAAGGAGCTGTTCCATTTGTGTAGGCTGCCGGCTTGCCTGCTGGTCAAGAGGAACAGTCTCCCTGTGCTGCTGCGGGTACCCACTGACTTCAGTGAAGCTGCAGCAGGGTGTTTTCATCTGAGTAAATCACATTGCACTCTTGGGATTAGCTTGTAGACAAGCAGAGAGTCTTTTTCCAGACTAACATCACATCATTTTTTTGTATAGAAAAGGGGTAACAATTGCAGAGCTTGCCCTCTTTTTTCTCACATGGAGGGTATGGCTGATCTGAGCTCACAGTGAGGCAAGTCCTTCTGTAGACGTTCCCAAACCCTTTTCAAGCCAGCTAGCCAAGGCTGCACATAGCTCAAGGTAGACTGGCCACAGAATTATTTCCCAGACTCCTTGAGTGTGTTTTGCAGTCTGTGTTGATGTCCTTGTTATTTTGACTACGCTGTTAGACATACCTGAGCCAGTGGTATAGTTAAAAATGTCCCCAGCATGTGGTGGATGTGCAATGACCAAATCCAAAATCATAAAGGCTCATATTTGGGTGGTTCTGGGTGCTATTTGGTTTGTTCATGGTCTAATCAGGTCTACCTGTGCTTGTGCCTCAGACTAAACTAATGGATCGGTAGGTCTGATTGAAAGCAAAGGGAGAAAGAAGAAGCTTTTTCACTCACCAAAGGTTTGTCTGTCTAAATGCTGCATCAGTTCACTTAAAGTGGTTTAGCTTTGAGTGCAAACACTGTTGCACCATTGTCTTACACTGGTTAATCTAGTCCATGTTTAGTAGGGAGCTGGCAGGAGTTGGGAATGACGCTGAGACCAACAGTTTGGCTATTTAGCAAACCTTAGATGTGACTTCTGATTTCCACCTCTGTGAGTAAGAAGAAAATAAATTCCCCTGTGTTTCCTCTGACACCTTACGGCCCTTATGATTAACTTCCCATCTGGCTTGTTAAAGGAACATTCCTAATAGTTTTTGAAGGAGGCCAGTCAAGTTCCTGTGGTGGTGTAGGGCCTCCATGGAGAGAGTTTACAGAAAAAAAACAAACAAAAAAATACCATGTTAGGACCAGAAGAAAGCTCAGCAGTCCTGGTAGCAAAGGGCGTGAAATAAGAGAACACTTCATCTGTACTGCTCAGCCACATATGTTTGGATCTATAGTGGCGTCTTATTGTTGACAGTAATTGGAGTTGTATCTGTCATAGTTTATAAACAATGAAGAAAATTTCCAAGAAACCAGCAGAAAACATTCTGTGGAAATTCTCTGGCTGTGAAGGAGATGATAAAGTAATTCATGGCAGAACAGCGGAAGACTGAATAGAATCGGTCAGTCAAGTCAGCTCTGAAAAGAGGTACCTGGTACCTAATAGGAGCACTTGCTTCACTAGTGACATTACCATGAAAGCAAGAGGCAGGTATCTGAACAGAGCCTCTTCCCACCCTATCTTGCTCAGTTTCCACTTGAGTTGTTCTGAATTTTTTCCTTACTTGCTTTCTAATCTTCTGCCCTCCCTCCTTTGGGAGGGCAAGCTTGTCTGACAGTGCTGTGGGGGCGGCTACTTCAGATGAAATATGTGTTTTGCCCTCTTGGTGCTATCCTGTTACAGTGGAAAATGACTTAGCATAGATGTGTTGCTTAGCTAGTTTAACCGACTGAAGCTTGTTTCATGAATAGTCCCTCTAGAGAAGTGGCTTCAATCTTCATTTGCTACAGCTATGATATGGTATGGGGAGATGACAGAAATCCCCCAAGTGACAGCCTTTTTCTGAGCACTCAGATCTCTTAGAAAAGAGAGGCGTTGCTGAACATCAGCTAAGGATGAATCTGCATCCAGACTCTGGATTCTAGCAAGTTTAAACTTAGGGGAATTTGGGTATAGCTCCCTTCCCTTCCTCTAAGTAGGCTGAGCCATGCTTCTAAGCAGTTAGGCCTGTCTATATCTTGATTCAAAACAATATCTGAGGTTTGGGGCATTTTCTGACTTTCTCATGTCTCCTGACAGAATGCCCATATTGAAAGAGAATCACTCCTTGTCAGCCTGGCATATTTAACAGACTATTAAGTGAAGCAAAACTATAGGGCAAGGCTCCAGGAAGGAAAAACATTTGTTGTACACGCAGGTAGATACTGATTGTAACTTACTGATTCTCATCTTCTAATTCCATAATGATATTCTGGACTGTACTGTTTTTTTCAAAGGAGAAAGATTAGAAGAAATGAAAGAATAATAATTATAAAACATGTTAACAGACAGTGTTGGAGACTTTGTCAAAAAGAGACAGGTATGAAGCCAGGAGCATTTTATACAAACTTCTTTTGCATGCTACTTGAGTAGGGAAGGCAGGATTACTGGCTGGCACATTTGTTCTTATGCTTTGCTCGATTTGTGCCTTAATGAAAACTGATCTAATGTGGAATGTTACAGAGAAGTAAAGTCCCACTCCGACCTCAGAAGAGCGTGCCCAACAGGAGGCAATGTCAAAAGGAGACAATAGTATGTCTGTCTTTTCTGGTTTAGGAGTGCAAGTTATGATGATGTTGATAGCGGAAAACATAGCGTGTTTCTTTAACTTTGGTGTATATCCTTCACCAGTTGGCATGTGGCAATGGACAATTCAAATGAAACAACAGAGCATTAGGATGAACTAAGGGGAAGTGAGTACTTATGGAGACTGTTTACGGAAACAGGCCTAAAAAAACCCTGAAACTAACCATGCTGCTAGCAGGGAGCATCTGAAGATAATCATTGTGTAGCATTCCCATTTGTTTAATGAAATCCCTTAACATATGATGAACTTTATCTGAGTTTCCTTAGTCTAATGGCAATGATGAGGGTGAGACAAAAGCCAGCTTGACTTTCCCTCAGTCTAGGAACTGCAACAACATTAACAGTGTAAACCTGCCACTTTTCTAAAGCAAAAATATTGGTGAGGCACACCATTTTGACATGACACAGTAGTCTTTCACATCTCCCAAATTCTTATAGGAAGGGGAAGCAGTACGTCAGTGGGGGTAAACTTCAACATTGTTTAGTTTTGGTCCAAAAGCACACAAAGTTTTCTGCTGCTATGAATGAGACTACCTAGACCTGTTGCCATTCTGCTACTTTTAAAAAATGGCAGCCTGCCTTGAGGCCTCATCACTCCGACCTGAGCAGAAATGAGATATTTCAAGGAAAAACATGGGAATTCAACTGTATTCAACTATCGTTATCTCACTGGTGGGGCTGTGCAATCCTTTTGCCCTTTCTGCAGTTTCCCATTTAAATGTGGAGTCTCTTGTGGTCCCAGATGGCTAAAAACCCGGTAGGTATCTCCTAGTCTTTAAATCTCTCAGCTTTGAGTGAGTTGCCTGTGAAAAAACTGTACCTACAGTACTTATTCTTTTCTTACAAAACCCACAGTAACAAACAAAACCCACAACAAAACTGAAAGCATGTGTCCAATGTATGAATTTACTGATGAGATAAAACAGAGGCTCCCAAGTGTTCCACTTTCAGAAGGTCATTCAAAATTGAAGACTGTACAAAAGCTTTAGCCCCAAATTCTGTGATGCCATGCTAGGAGAATGGATAGCCTTTGCAAGGCTGTCTTACCTATAGCAAATTTCTTTCAATTAATTACACTGTTTGAATTCCCTTACCCTAATCTACCTGGCATCAAGACATTATTTAACTTTTCTCATTAGGTCATTCTTTACACTTCCCATATTATCATTATGTAGTTCATCTAGATTTTTACAGTTGAAGTAAATGGCTCTGATAAGCCAGAGTGTGTTGTGGTTCCTGAGGGGACCTGAAGCAGAGGCAGGCTAGTACTGCTGCAGCTTGGAGCTAGAAACCACCTAATGAGGATGTCAGCATCAGACACAGCAGCTCTCTAAATATACGTGCATACATACTGCATCTATATATCCAAGCAAAACTCTATAAAAAAAGTGCATCCATAACTCAAAATGTGTCTCGTAACTAGTGCTGCCATGTTTTTGAAGGAGGCCAAGCTAAAGTAGAAGTGAAAGAGCTTTTTGTCCTGTGTTGTTATTTATACGAGGATACAAAAGCGGTATATAGGATGAAGAGCTAGGTTTCTTCCCACTTGCCAGCATATCAGCTTAAGGATAGCTGTGTCCAAGGAAAATGCAAAACACATGCCGATGAAATGGCCAGTAGGACTTAGCACCAGAGTGGTGTTCTCTTCTGTCACACCAAGTACATGGAAGGGCTTTGTTCAAAGCTTCAAAGTGGATGAACTGCTTCAGTTAGGTGTGAACATAGAAACCCAGGCAGAAAAAGGCTTTTTCTTTGCCAGTAAAAAGTGAAGAAAATGGGAAAAAAGGATTGGAAAAAAATGAAGTAAAACAAAAATCATCTTAATACTTGTAGTTTGGGTGTTAAACAGAAAGAAGGAATGAAAGTCAAAATAACAAATTAAAGCCTGAATATCGTATTCAGTGGATTTCTAATTCTGTATATATCTATTAAACCAGTGCTATATGATATCTTCTCATGGGTTACTCTCTTTTTCCTGTTCCTTTACCTTTTTTTTTCAGTTTGTATATTGATTTTGTAAGCTAGCAGTGTGTTACTTTTTCAATTTTTTTAAACTTGTATGAAAGCCATATATCCGTATTGTAGAATTAAAATATTAATCCTGTAACATCCCTTAATGTTTCCCTTAGCTCTGTGGGATTGTGGGAGGCTCTAGCGAATGTATATGTTTACCAATTGTATCATCATAATTTACTTGCTCTTAGTGACGATACAGAATTAAATAAACTAATACACAGAAGTGTGGTGTTCTCATTTGGTTGTGGAAACAGTAGGGGACTTCTGAAGTTTCTTAAATTAATTCCAGGTATTCTTAGTGGTCTTTCTTTATTGTACTAATTTCCCATCAGCTATAGGTGTTGCTCATTACAGAAACACTTTTCTTTGTAAATTCAGAAGAAGTTTTAGTCTGTAGAAAGAAATCTGCCAGAAAATTATTCTAGTGGAAAACAGCTCTTTGGTTTGTGCATACTGAAGTCTGTCTGCCCCAAATTCCTGACACTTAACCAGTTCTGTAAAGCAGCTTGTTTCAATATACAGTTATTTCAACCTATATAATATTGACACAGTGATGGGTTACAGATGAGGAATTTGGTTGGTTTGTTTTTTTTTTAAATTACTCTATCAGCTAAGCAGTGGGAAAACCTTATTCCCAGCCCTGTCATGTTCAGCTTTTTTCCTTTAACAGTGACTTTAATAAGTGTGTGTTCAGCAAGAGATGATTAAGCCTCAGGAGTAGAGCAAAGAAGTTAAGTTTCGTTAATGGACTCACAGAATTATGCAGAAATTCAGATAGTACTCATTGTATGTTAATTTCTTCTCTTTTCTTTTAGTTCTTTCATTATCTTTTTTTTTCCTAAATCTACTTTCTTTTCCAAATACTTTTCCTGGTTTTGTTTCTGTGTCCAACTATTAGTTCAAATGTTAAAATAATTAATTACTCCACACAAGACATTCCATCGCTTACTACTAAAAAAGGGAGATGCTTCACACTGTTTACAAGACCAGGAGATTTATACAGGCTTCTGAAATTGTTTGGAGAAAGCAAAGTATTATAAGGTCAGAAAACTGACAGTGCATTCTTCAAAACACTAATGGACTCTGCAATCTAAATCCTATCCTTGGAAGGGACACCAAGTACTCACGATTGTTTAATTACAAAAGAAAAAATTTAATTCCTTTTTAATATGCTACTTAGTTACATTTTTAGGTTACTGAGTAATGAGAGAGTTTTAAGATGCTTTTATTCTTCCATGGGAGATACCTGATCTCGTCAGTAAGCCTGAGCTGCTTGAGAATTGTCTCAAGTCATGCTTAGCTTCCCAAAGCTCCCTCATGCATCACAGGTCTCTGATTTCTCCTGTCCTTCTCACCTCTGTTGCCAGCTGCTGACTAAGCTATAAACAGGCCTGGTGAAGAGCTTTTAGATCAGCTCTTTTCTGGTGGGTTGCCTTCATGGAATAGGGTCTTACAAGGCCATTTCTGTCTTTACGTAGCCTCTTTTTGTCATATATGGAGTATATGAATGGAGAGAACTTTGTGCAGAAGAGACCCAAGTTCTGCTACCGCTCTGCTCCAAACTTCGGGGAGTGGTGGTTCATTAAGTGGGTCTATGGATGCAAGGAGGACCGCCAGTGGTGAGTGGGATGAGGTGTCTACGCAAAAGTAACCACTAGCAGTGCAGAGGCCACTTGGAGAACTGTAAGACCCCAGAGCTCAACCTATGCATTGCTACAGTTGAACTTAAATACCAGTTTGTGCTTCATCATCCCTTTGGCCTTGCACAGGGTAGAATTGTAATTAATACTCAAATGCGTGATATTCATACATGTATACACAGAGAGGCACACTTCATCCCTTGCCTTGTAGATGACAGAGCAACACCTGATTTTCACTGAGAACAGAGAATCTGCGCAATCCACTGTTCATGTTCAAGATGCAGCATTCCCACAAAAGAATAATACAACTCTGTCCATTGTGATCTTTTACGGTGATGTGGGAAGTCGCCTACGCAGAGATCCTCTCTTGGTTTATCTTACCTAGCCTGTACTAATGGTCTCTAGAGAAACCCAAAAGGAAGAAAAAACCTGTAATCTTACAGTAAAATACAAGTCTGTTGTAAGAACTTCACTGTTTATTGAAAGCATTTGTTAAAAAACCATTACACTTCACTTGCGGTCAAATGAGATTTGACATTAAATAGACACATACACACACAAACACACGCACACAGAGTGTCATTAAATATAAATACACACACACACACACACACAGAGTGTCTTTTACAGAAAAATACCTCCATCCCTTCCAGGTGCCCTCAGTTATAGAAAGCTTCATTGCTACACAATAACCGTTGCAACTATTGTCTGCATTGGCAAAGAATATTTTTTATTTGTATTTATTCTGTCTCTGCTTTCTTAGTTACACTGTAGTCCTTTTAATTTGCTGCTTCCCTCCATTTCTACCACAAGAGCAAAAGATGAGAGCTTGGATCTGAAAAGGTCAGTAACTGGTTTTTGT
This sequence comes from Sagittarius serpentarius, assembly GCA_034782735.1. Taxonomy (NCBI): domain Eukaryota; kingdom Metazoa; phylum Chordata; class Aves; order Accipitriformes; family Sagittariidae; genus Sagittarius; species Sagittarius serpentarius. The sequence goes on along the minus strand of JAVKLA010000024.1, from coordinate 19,852,781 downwards.
CCTGTTCAGTAGATAAAGCCTCTCAAGACCAGAACACAAAGAATCCTTCTTTAAAAAAAAATATATATATATGTATGTAAAATGATAAATGTTTTCAGTTAATTGATAGCTATTTAGCAGTTGCTAAGTGTTTGTTATTGGAGGTTCTGGAGGCAGAGTAAAGGAAAAATGTAGTATGCTGGGGGTGCAGGAAAAGAACAGAGCTTTCCATAACAACGATAATGAAGTTGCATACTATTGCATTTTGAAATACGGGCTGTTACTTTGTTTTGTTTTGTTTTTTGCCCTGATATACAACTTCAAAAACCTACTGTTCATAATAAGAGAGTTCTACACCCAAGTAATGATAATTTTTTTTAACTGAAAAACTTTCACTTTTTTATTACATTAATGCTTGTATTTCTGTTATTCATTACATAGCACTACAGATGCTCGCGGGACCTAGATACTCAGCCTTTGTCAAGTGCTGTTGGTATTGCTCCAGGGTGCACAGTAGGCCTTAGTCTGATGAAGTGGCTGCCTGGGGATGTACTTGATGCAAAGGCAATCTCCGGCTGCAAGAATGGACCTACTTCCACTTTCTCCTCAAAGCATTTACGGTGGAGGTAGTGGCCAAAGAGATGTAACACAGGGCAATATTATCCCTAATGGCCTTTCTCCCTCTCTTTCTTTTTTTATTTCCTTGCTTGCCTGCTTACTTCCTTTCTTCCACTCTCTGCTTGGGCTTAGGCCCCATATTGCTGACCCAGAACTTGGGGAGTAAGTGATTACCTGGGAAGGGAACGTGTCCGTGATGTCTGCAATTGCATGGGGTCACTGTTGTAAATAGTCTTCAAACTTCTGTGGGGCTGGGAGTTTTGGGAAGAAATGTTGAGAAGGAGAGGTGATTTTGGAAGGTGGGAATAGAATCCCTGATGTAATGATCAACAAAACAAAAAACTAACTACACGTGTCAGAGAAAGTCACAAAAAAGGGCCCAGACTGAGGTGCTGAAGAGTCCCGTCCCAAAAATAGGATTACCTGGGCAGTTGATGGAACTGTCTGCAAGGAAAGCCAGAGATTTCTCCTCTTGTCTTCTGACAAGATATACTAAAAAAGATTTCTGTTGAATTCAGGACCTGATTTTGGATATATTCTGAATGTGAAGTGGTCCATTTTCAACCTGGAGAAATGTCTTGAGACTCACGATATAAAGTAAAAGATCCTAAAATATATAATATCTCAGTCCTGTAACAATTTACACGAGTGCAGTGCTTTATGTGCTGCAGGCAGTCCTACTGATTTAACAGGACACTTCCCAGTGCAAAAACCCAAGGAGTGGCAGGACCAGGTCTCCATTTATCCTTAGCTGGGAGTGAAGTACAACATTTGTTCTCTCTGCTCTTGTCCTCCTTTGGTGATGGGGACCCATCGAGCCTCCTGCACAACTGGGTGTTGCAAAGACAAAACATACACTCCCTGTGATAAAGACTGTTTTGTAAGTAGTTGAATTTGAACTGGGCCTGTGTATCATCACTGCTGCTTGCTGTCTTATCAGGAAAGCTAAATAAGCCACTGCCCTATCTACCAGCATGGGAAGAAAAAGACCAGTAAATTTCTTTCAGTGCAGTGTGTACCCAAAAGAGTAAGTGCTCTGCAACCTTAACATAAGGGTCACAGTAAAGTGGTACAGTAAGGCAGAACAACAGGCTCTTAGAGGTGGAAAAAACAATGGAAAAGGCAGCCACCTTCCTACTTTGCAGCATTTATGCTACAGGTCCCTGGAGCAGGGAGGTGAAAACCACTCTAATCTTAAACCCAGAAATATACTTTATTTGCTGTTGTTATTAGTAGTAATGACAACAACAATTTAACAGCCACTGTTGTGCTTTGTACTGTAGTGGAGTAATACACTCTCAGATAACACCTTTGATTCAAAAACTTTTATGCAGTTGGTCAATGCTAAGGACCCACCATCCCTGTGTGTGAGGTGGAAGGTTAATCTCAGAGGTTGTCCTTAGGCTCCCTCTGTAATCAATGGAGCATGACAAGTCTATTCAGGAGGTGATTCAGAGTAGAGGGCTAATTTAGCAGATCTGAAAGATGTCATGAAGGGCCTCTCTCCTCACTAGCTGTGGAGGGAGCTTAGGGAAATGAAGTGTATTAGGCTGACCTGAGTTTCGCCTGGTAGTTGGCCCTCCCATTAAGATAGCAAGCTGCAACACTGAAGGCCAGCACTTCAAAGATATTTAGGAATTTTAAAAGTAAGCGGTCTTAACAGCTTTGATGACAGGGGCCAAGAAAAGTAAAAGGCAAATACTCTAAGGCCATGGCAGTGAGTGCTCGAATCTGAAGTCCCAGCACAATCTTTCTCGTCAGAGGGGAGGGAGGACTGCCCACGGAGCGCGGCCCTGAGCGGGACGAGAGCGCGGGAGAGAGGTGAAGGAGGAAAGCTCGCTGCGTCCTCCTTGGCCCTGACATCGGTACTGAGGCAGAGAGGAGAGAAAGTCCCTGCTTTTGTTCGCTTGTTTGTCTCAGCCGAGGGAGGCCGGGCGAGGGGCCGTGCCCCCCGCCGGGCTCCGGGTCCTTTGTGCCACACAGCAGGTGTGAGGGGAAGCTCCTCGCCCCGGATGAATGCGCATGTGGCTGCGGATGCCTCCGCTTCTTTCATGGCCGCGCTGGGAACCAGAGCGAAGCCGCATTTCTCAACAGCAGGCCAGTAATTCCTGGAAACAAGCGGGCGCAGGAAGGGGCCATGGAGTGAGAATGGGGATGGTTTGGGAATAGCTCTGCAGGACCACTCCTTATCTAGCAGTGCCTGTTGACAGATTTAGGGCTTCATCTCACAAGGCGTTCAGCATCTCCCGAGAGACCTAAAACTGGTATCTTAACTACTTTTCTCTGGGAAAAGCTGGTCTGGCCAAAAAAAATCTCCCTAAATTCTTCAGTTGAAAGGGGCTACATAAACTTAATAAAACCTATCATAGTACCCACAGGCCCCTCTTACTCACACCCGAGTTCCTCGCTTGCTCCCTGTTTGCCACAGGCGAGCTCTCGCCAGCCCGACGCTTTTCCCCCTGCATCCGTTTCAGTGGCTGCAAAGACAAGGGATCTAAGCCAAATGCCTGGCATGCGGGAGCCTCTGCCAGGACAAAACCACACATTTAGATCCGTGCTTTCAGTGCCAGGTGGGAGGTGTGAACGTCAAAGAAAGGGGGCCTGAGGCTGTGGCTGGCAGGCTGCGCTGTTGATCCAGGAGGCCAGCCACTGCCAGGGAGCTTCAGAAAAACAGAATTAAGCACACGAGTTAGAGCTGATCGGTTGGGGTGCTGAATCTGCCACATACTTCCTGACATGGTGCCGCTTTTGCCTTAAAGCCAAATCATGTCATCTTTGAAAAGAAAGGCTGAACTTGCTTTTCAGCTTAAGGTTTTGAGTATGGTTTTAGCAATCTAGGTAAAAAAAAAAACCCAAACTTCTGTTCTTTTCTGTTGCAGATACAGTAGGCTGGGCTGTGAAAATTACTGCCCCCAGAGACTGAACCTCCAGCTGTTGGAGCTAAAGCATGTGCTGAATTAAGGGACCCAGCCCCCAGGTGTGTGAAGCGCTCAGGACTATGACCAGATAGCCTTAACTCTCCTTGTGTCCCCGAGAACAGTATTGCCTGCTAGCTGGGCTCTTCTGGAGGTGTAGAACAAACCGACAGGAAATACGCAGTCTGGGACCTTAACAAGGAACTAGTCCAGGTGAGTTGGACCCTTAATACAAAGTCCTGAGCAGCCAGCAGCTTCAGAATGGGAAGGGGCTCAGCTAAACTTCTGGGCTTACTGTTCCCTAGATCTAACTTCTGCTGCTGATGATGTAAGGATTGTAGTTGCTGTATTTATTTTTTTCTGAATCACCTGCTGAAACATTGCAAGACTTAAATAGATGCCTAAAAATACCTTTGAGGATCTAAGCCAAACCCTGGAAATCAGAAGAGACTTGTGGTTTTTATGGATCAGATGCAACTGAAGATATCAAACTCCCCCTTGCATCAAACTTCTCCAACCTTTTGCTTTGCAGATATCCGAGAACTGAGCTAGAGAGAGCAGCATTTTGGCTGCCAGGATCATTGTCAACTAGTGCCAAAAGTGCTTGAAACTTCTGACGTGTGGTGGTCAAGAAGCTGAACAGAGACAATCTTTCTGATAGTACGAATTTAAAGCTCTGTAGTCAGTTGATTGAGCATGATATGGTATTTGATGTGGAGATCAGGGCTGACTGCAACAAGAGCAGGCTGCCTCAAGCAGTAGTTTCCAAAGGATGTGACCTGTTCGGAGAAGTGGGGAGGTCTGTGCATTTGGCAAACCTTCTGGTAGCATGTCCTTCATTTTTCTTCCCTTGTGACTTTAAAGGCAGATCACTTTGGAATGGGCTTTGGTAAAAAAGGTTTCAGTTCTCTGGTATGAATTACTTGTCCTGCTATCACTAATTCTCATGCACTCCTATAATCTCTGGCTGGTGCAGCTTTTGTGTTTCTGATACAGCACTTTCACCTGTGGAGGGATTTTCCGAGTGGAATCAGATGAGACCTCCCAGAAACTGTGAACCTGAGATTCTGCAAGCAAATGTCTCATTGAAATATAGAACATGAGAGGTGAGGTGGAGAGTTTAAGCCAAAAGGAAATGGGATATCATAAAGCAAACATATCTTCCATCACAGTAATGTATTTTGGAAAAAAGGACACAATTTTCAGTACATAGAAGTTGGTCTCAATCAGTGATGGAAGAAGTTTGTTAGTGAGCATAGCTGAAGGCTTCAAACTGTGGTGGAAGAGAACCGAGGAAAACAAGAGGAACATGCTGCATCCTTAAAAGCAGTAGCAGGAGTGGTATGCATAGAGATTACTTGGTGCACATGGGAGCAGGAAAGTGAAAACCAAATTACATACACAAATTTATTCAAGCAATTTTGTCATCGCAATCTGAAGTGTAGAGAATGCACTTGGAGCACTATCGTAACACGGTCACTGGCTTTCAGAGCTGCTTTCCGCAGAGATTACATGCCTGGTGACTAGCACACTAAATAAAGGGCCCCCTGTAAGGTAACTGTTCCCTCAGTGAGGGACTTCCACCCGGAAAGCAACAACAAATCAAGGCTGTTAATAAGCTTCCTATATTTTATACACTATATAACATTCCTGCAATCTCTTGTATTCCTGCCACACTAGTCTTGGTGTTAGTATTTTTGCACACAGCGCAAGGAAAATGTCATCCATTTTGGCTTTGGCTTACATTCCTGACTGATATCTGAATTTGAGCCGCCGCCTTCTCAGCTGTGCAAAACTGGCCTCGTCTCTGACCTGTGAAATCAACAGGTCCTGCGGATCTCTTGACAGGACTAAACAGTCCACATTTTCAGGGAGATGGAAAAAAGGATAGGAAAAAGACAACACGCACAAATTCCCACCAAAAACAGAGACAGCAGAAGATAAAGCTGCCTTTAGACCTTAAGGTATACTTTATACATATCTATGGAAAAAAAACAATTGTGTAAGAATCTGAATTTTTATATTGCCAAACAGCATGTAATTTTGGAAGTATTAAACTGACATTCCTAGAAGTCATAGCTTTCTATTTGCAAAAAAAAGGCATTGAACCTCAGCCATGTTGTGGTAACAGGGTTGGGCAATTTATAGATGTGGTTTGTTGGTTATGGACATTCAGCCCTAGTGACAGAAGGGATAACTTATCTATACCAGAAAGTCAGCTTGAATTGTGTGAGGAAAGGACAAAATGAAAAATTCTGAGTAAAACTGGATGAGAAAAGTGACAGATTCGCAGGGAAGTGCACAATGAACATGAACAAAAAGAAAACTAAACTTGCAAGCTTGGTCTGCAGTTTCACGGAGATTTCACCTGGCAAGTTGTAGAGATGACAGGATATGTTTTCTTCCTATGTTTGTCTAGTGCTTGCGGTGCACACCCTGGCCTCCTGCCAGAGAACGCATCTTTTCCTGAGAAGTTCGTTTTCATAGTCTGCCAGGTCGGCTTGCAAAACAGCACTCATAAAATGAGACAGACTACTGCTCAAAACAATTAACAGATCTGCATCAAGAGATTTTAATGGGGAAGAGAATGGATTACAGTTACTTTTTGGCTTGGAACTAAAAGCCGAAATAAACTCTGTTTCCTTAGCATCATTTGTCCCTGCAAGCATCCAGCAAGACTTGAGCATGCCAAGCTCATACCATACCAAGAGCATAGGGAGTTTAACTCACTGTTCTTTGGCGAAAGACCTCTGCTCAGCTACTCTGCTCTTTGTCAGAGCACATTATGCATCTTCAAGCTGCTTGCTTTCTAGTCTTCACATCAGCAGAAGAGGCTGCTCCATGAAACATATTCAACAGTCATGGGACGGAGCTAAAGGCTTGTCTCTACTCGTTGGCTTTCTCTGTGTGACTTCTTTAAATGAAAACCTTCCATACTCCATTTTGAGTGCTTGCACGTTGACAGTTTTAGAAGGAAATCTCTTTTTTTTCCCATGCAACTGAAAGAAAACTTAGCTCCTGAATGAAGAGCTAACACTAGATGCTTTTCAAAAAAGCTGGTCTGGAAGAGCCCTGAGCCCTGCTTCAGATAGCTTCCTCCATAATGGCCCTTGGCCCCCTGGGGAATGCCTGGGTTTGACCTAATCCCGGATATTCCTTTACCCAACTGCAGCATCCCAGAGGCAGGACATTCTGCAAAAGGCATCGTGTTTACAAGCACCATTTGGCACAGCTTTTCTCCCCATTTCTCTCCAAGAGTGGGCTGTAAAGAAATGAAGTGGCATTGTGAAGAGAAATACAGCTGATGTTTTCAGCCTGCTTTATTTCTTTATAAACTGTTTATGTTAATGATGTCCTGCAGAGTCTGTTTGCTATCTGGCACAGGTGGAGAATGCACTGGAGATGACTGTTTTACGTAATGTTTATGCAGTCCATATTTTTTTCATAATGTACGAAATGTAGAATGTTGCTATTAGTTTCCAAAAATGCCCAGCACTTGCACCTGCCACCTAGACCGAGGGGCTGGCTGGCAGCATACCCCAGTAGCTCCAGCCAGGGAAGCTGTCGGGTACATGTAGGGCAAAAACCTAAAACACAGTAGAGGAGTGGAACACGAGTCATCAGCGCTGCTTGCATGTACATAGAAGCAGGAGACAAAAGTCTAGGCGAGATGGGGAAGAGCAAGAAGTGGGTTACCTAGGACAGAGGTTAATGTCTGAATAGTAAGGGAGCCATAGGACAGCTGGGTCTTCTGTCCTACAATCTGGCCAACATGCTGAGGCTTACACTGTATGAGACATACTGAAATGATCTAAGACCAACTCGGTTATGTATGTATATATATAAACATGTAAATATGTATATATAGAAGGCATATATACATATATAGATTTTGATACATAGCCTATATCTAAATATATTTTTACATAGCCTATATGCGCATTTTGTGGGTTCTCTTTTGAAAACTTAGTGTGTGCTTAAGTTGTGGAACTGTTTCTGGTGGGTGGTTATGATAGCTAAAAATTTAAACAGGTTCAAAGAATGATAGGACAAATTTGTTGGAAAAAACCAAATCCATTCAGGACTGCTAAATGCAAAGTTATGACCTGTAAGTTAGGAAGTCTCCAAGATGCAGCTGTTGAGTTGGCAGTAGACATGAATTACGAGTTGAGAGATTGTCTTACTTGCCCTGACCTTATTCTTTCCCCTGGTGCCACTGGTCACTGTCTGTATTGACAACTCTTGGGCCTGGGCTGATGCTTGACCTCTAAAACTACTTCACAGTACCATCCCCACTAGGCAAAAAAAGTAAAAAACCAGCAGATAAACCAAAGATGTTAAAGGGCAATAAACAAGAAAGAGAAAGGGAAGAGAGCACAAAACATTTTGGCCATGTGGAGGCAGGACACAGAGCTCGCTGGACTTCAGCTCTTACCTGGTTGTCTGTCTTCATGTTTTCTGTGATGTTTCCGAAGTTTAACTGTAAGCTATTGAGTCCCTTACTGCAACCTTTATTAAACAAGCTTTCCTTCTCTTTCTCCGCAACAGCAATCTGGTGTCAGCGAGCACAGCGAAACAGAGCTCAAGGAGAGCAAAGAGAGCAGACAGCCCGGAGGCACCAGTGCCCAAAGACGTGCCCGGGGAGCTCGGCAGTGTGTCCTGCTGCTGCAGAGCACGAAGGTGAGGGCTGATGCCACCCTTTCCCATCTTCTGCCCTCCTTTCCTCTGGGCATGAGGGAGAGACTTGCCACAGGCTGGGTAAAGCTTGAGATGTCATGTATGAGCCATATTTTAGTGTTTTTAAGCTGTCATACTTATCGCACATTCACTAATATTTTTTTAAATGAGCAAATAATTCTTATTTTTTTCTTTTGGTTCCACTCTTCTATACCTCTGTTGTTCCTGAACAGCTCCTACATGCTGTTCTACATGGGAGGGATTCATTACTGGAAGTTAATTGCAAGCATTTTCCTGCAGGGATTTGCTATGTGAATTCTTGTGCTGCTTTGGTTGTTTTTTAGCTGGACACACACAATATGGGATGGGCTGTGTCTCTCTCCCTAAGTGAGTCTGTGAAACTATTAGAATTGCCTCACTGACAGGAATTATAACATTTTCAGATTCAAAATTTGACATAAATGAGCTATTTATTCTCACATTTTTTGCCAGCAAGCCACACTGCTGGATTCTTTCCAGAAAGCAAACAGAAAAAGTGCATCTGTGCATTCAGAGTGAACCCGTTTATAATCTGAATTGGTTATTAGTGGAAGACATTTTACACTTGATTTACTGAGAGTTTTTGGTTTTATCTGGGGCTCCCTGACTTTTTTGCTTTTGGCTAAATTTCCACTGAGCTACACGGGAGCCTGACAATCTGAAGAACTGAACCATCATGCCCTCGTTTTCATCAATTATGAAGTGCTTTATTTGAGTTCTGGTAAGCTGGGAAGTTTCAGTAACAGGTGAACATGCCTGTATAGTTAATTATTTTGCCTACTTTAAAATATAAACTGGAAGGTTGTCTTTCTGCCTAGGGAATGTGCTTATCTATTTTTTTTTTCCTGTAGTGTAGTTACAATTTGAACTTGTGCTGATTTTATAAAGTGGTGGTGTATACGCTGAATGCAAAGCAGCCGCCGCTGACAGGGGCTGGCATGTACTGTGACCCCATGAGCAAACAACAAAATTTTACTACTGTGTCCATATATTGCTGAAGAGAACATGAGCTGTCTGGGAAAGTGGAAAAATCCAGGTGATTCAGTGGGACTAGTAGTAACTTGAAGCGTCTCTCTTCAGTCATTACTAAAAAAAATATAGCTTGCCGATCATGCAAATGAATTTGATCAAAAGACACGTTGTTAGCTTATAGTGAAAGTATTTGGTCTCCACCTACTTCTGCCTTGAATACATCATTACTGATTTTTTTTTCATTACTCCCATTCTTTACATTGTCATGTAATTTTCAAGACAGAGTGCACTCCATGAATTTATCCCCTCTCATTATCATAGCTGTGAAAACACATTTTCAGCATTTAGCCATCTCTGCGATTTGGGATGGCCTCCTCCTGCAAATGCACTGACACCAAGTCAGCCTGCTGTGATTTCCCAGGCTTCCAGCAGGAAGCTCAAAGGCTGACGGGCTCTCCCAGCAAAACCATCATCTCCTCCCCACAAGGAACAGACAAGAAAAACATCATTTGCTAGGTGGACTAGAGAAGATGTTTTGGTGCCAGCCAGGCTGTGCCTGTTGTGCAGGCACAAAAACTTTATTTTTATTTTCCGAAGGGGCTCTGGCACACTGCTCAGGGCAGTCTCTGGCCGGGACGCCTTCATGCTTGCTTTTGTCCCTTCTGGGCTTTCCTGATCTGGCAGTACTTGTGGCCGAGCTTGTGGCCAGCTGCAGGAATTCCCCCTTGCACTTGCTGTCAGGTAATGCGGTCCCTCCCATCCATTTTTGCATCTGGCAGAGTATTATCCCTTGCCATCTTTACCGGAAAATCAAGTAAGGATTGAGACACTGTTGGGGGAAAAACATGACTGCAAGTCATTGTATTGTGCTTATAGAACCTTAGGTAAGTGAGGGCAAATCTACCTTATGGTCTAAGTAAAAAAAGCACGCTACCATCCTCAGCATTTTGTTTTATTCAACGTCCTATTCCCATCCCAATGTCATTTGATTTTGACATTTATACCAGGGGAATAACCAAAAAGCTTTCTCCACAAGCTAACATCCTCTATGGGCAGTTAGGCAGGAGACCAGACAGATTGCCCTAGAACACTAATTAATGCAGAGCATTTACTGACATTACATGACATTAAAACCAATTACAGTTCCATTACACTCGTCTACTTTACCCCTTCCTGCGTATGTGCCTGTTGAATCCAGTCCATATTTAATTTGGGAGTGGATTAGCTAATGAGGTGGTAGAATCAGTTACTAGCCTGGCAGCAAGGCAATGAAAGCCATCCAGCAAAGACTTTCTGATTTGGAAGTTTTCTCTGAAGGGTAGCAAAGGAAAAATAAACTGGAGCTTCTCTTCATTAATCCAACTTCCCTTAGGAATGGTCTGACCACAGTTCCCTTGTGCTGTGAATTTTCTTCTCTTTCTTCTGTCTCATGGTAGTGTGGGATGATTGAAAGAATAGCTGTTGAGCAAAAAGCATTTGTGCAATAACTATTCCAGAATAGGGGAGAGGTTTACATCTGCACAAACCAACCCCAGAAAAATCCGCTTTGGTCAAGCAGTAAATATTCTGGGATCAAAGCAATGCTCCAGAAATACTTTATCAGTGGAATTATTCTGGAATAATTCTAAGGCTGTATCTCTGTTTTCAGCTCTGTTCATGTAATTTTTACATGGGAGCAGAAACAGAGGTTGCAGCATTCATAGCCAAGCAATCACGAGTGGCATCAAGCACGTCTGTGTCCCACTTGCTGGAAAAGAGCACACGGCAGCGATTAAAAGTGAAGCTCAGAGGTCCCAGCAGGGAGAGGAATTGGGAATCTGTCAGGGAGGAAAGGGTACTCGGTGCTATCGGGGGAGCACAGGAACGAGCCTGGGTCCAGCCGGGACAGACACAGCAGAAGGGGTGGTGGCTCCTATCACAGCAGATGAGCTCGGATGGCTGCGGGTACGTGAATGATCTTGGTTTGAAGAGGAGCTCCTCGTGCAGGACCAGCAGAGCGTTCAGCTCCAACGCGGCCAGAGCTCGCTTGCTGAGCCGTGTCAAGGGCGGGAAGGATAGCCGAGCTGTGGAAAGCTGCAGCGTGGGCCAGTTCTGTGGTGGTTTATGCTGGCATCACTTCATGAGAGTCAACAGAACCGAGCAGGCTTGCAGGAGCTGAGCGTTATTTGGGTCAGCAAGTACTGTAGGACTTTTCTATTATAAAGCTGTGTGTCATTAAGAAGTGAATTTTGAAAATACTTTAAAAGTAACAAAACTAGGAAGTTTGTGTTTTGACAGTGCTATGAATTCCATGGACTGAGAGGAGGGAAGAAAGAGGGTGGTGTGAGTGCTGTTACTTCAGCAGTATTTTATTTGCTGCTTAGTGTTACTCTTATACACTTCTTTTGCCAGGCTGATGTTGGTGCCTGGCTTTTTGAACAGTGACAACTGTTAGGTACAGCTGTATCTAAAATGCACAGTCAAGAGATTAGTTGATACTCTGCTTTTTTAAAACTGGCAGCTGATGTTAATAGCTTGTAGCTTTCAATCATGAAGGGAAGAGTAAACAAAACCTTTTCTGCTAATAATGTTTACAGAAGTCCTAAGGCAGGCTATTTTATCCTTTCCTACAGTCAAGATAAAATAAACCAAACCAGACTGTCCAAAGAAGGGAAGAATGAAAGAGTTTTTTTATCTGGGCTCTTCCCTCCTGTTCTCCACCCCCTACTCTCTACAACAAAAAATTGATTGAAACGTGAAAGATGGGAAATCCAGCATCACAGATTACAAGAAGATGCAGCTCGTCCGCTTGCTTTATCAGAAGACAGAACTGCCTTCTAGTCACAGCTCCAGCTAGGCCTTTCAGAGCCCTGTTAACAGCAGCCTGGCTGAGCATGGCAGTTTGACAGGGCTAGGCTGATTCTTATTGTTTGGCTATTGCTCTTCATTCGAGCTGCCGTCATTCTGCTGTTTGGCTCCTTTGAATGGCAGTGTGCCAGGGCCGCGTTTTCAACTTGAGGACCTTTTCATGGTGAAGTTGCATGCAACTTCACAGATGAGGATTTAAATGAGTGGAAGTCACAAAATCAAGAGACTGAAATTACAGTCCCCACACCAGTGTGAAGTCAGCCACAAAATCAAAACATGGCAGGAAATGGTGCAAAGAGGAAAATGAGAATCACTTCAGCACAGAGCCCCATATATTTTTCATGACACTTTGCTTTATAGACGAACAAAACTTGCTGAGGGATGAGTATCTTCTGCTTCTGATTTAATGCATTTAGCTCTTTAACATCACACTGAATTTTTGTTGTATTTCAAAGTAACGTGCATAGGAAGGAGTGTGTGTGTGTGTGTGTGTGTGCGTGTAGTGCTCCTCAGTAAATTATGGCTATATTCCCTTCGCACTTTGCAAATATCATACGGGTATCTGAGGCAATTTTAATCATGGTGTCTCATGGACTGGCCACAGAATCATGAAGTTCTTCAGCTACACTACTACATGGATTAATTCACTGTGTATCTCAGTTTATAATAGCTAGACTGCTGCCAGTACTTGGGCTAGGTGGTTTAGAGGTCATCTGAGCTATGTTATAGTCCATACCAGTGTAGGCATGCACTAAATGGTAGATGGCTACATCACAGTGCGGTATCAGCCAACAAAAGCAGTAATAAAGGGATTTGGCAGTAGGAATAGAAAGGACAATGTGAGTTTTGGATACTGCAAAGATTTCTAAGATGATGGAGAAAGAGGAGCCACAGCTATGAGCAGCAATCTAAATACAAGACTGTAGGAGTGAGAAAAGAGAAGAAAGCACAGAATCTGCTATTATTAATCATCGTAGAGACGGAGCAGGGAAGACAGGGAATTCGGGATCTGGCTTGTTAGATTTGAGTGCATGGAGGAAGTTGGAGCTGTGACAGTCTGGGAGGGCACCCTGCCACAGTATGCCTTACACTTTGCCCTTCCAAGGTCATATTTAAAAATCTAGTGGATGCATGCACTCGCTGGGAAGCCAGTGAGATCTAAGGCAGTCTAAAAACATTCAAGCTGCCCTCAGCCCTGCCTCAGAATGGCCAGTGTGCCCAGCACATCACCAAGAAACTCAGCAGGGGTGGGTTGTACATAGGGCTTTTTAATGCAGGACATTTTAGAGCAGTCCAAAGACTGTGTCATGACACATGTCTCTCAGCTACCACATCATTAATCCCCCTCTCATTCATTCTCTCTAATTATTACTTCTTTTTTTTCCAATCATTGTGTCCTCATCTTTTCCCATATAAAACCATCAACTTGTCAAAAAAGAGAGAGGCTGGAAAAAATTCCTCTCCTTTTCACCTTGTCTGGCTTCTTTCAAACTGAGCTATGCAAAGCTCTAGTGCAGCCTGACAAGTCGTAACTGCTGAGATTTCACAGGCGCTGGGGGAATAGTGGTGGGAGGGAACAGGGGAATTGCTCCTCTTAAAGGCTCTGCTGCAAGGTACTGCACTCTGCAGGGGCTCTCACAGACACCTTGCGATCGAAGGAGGGCAGGCAGCTAAAATGGAGCAGAGGCAGTCACATTCAACAGGAAAGCAATGGGTGCAGGAACAGAAAAATATCATCTTCTGTTTCAATCTAAGAAAAGCTGCTGATTTAAACAACCAGGAAAAGTGGAATCTTATTTCTGTAATGAGACTTGCCCCTGGAAAGGAAGCAGAAGATCCTGAGTCACTATTTGGTATGTTTTATTTTGAGGCAGAGGACTTATTTTACAGGCTGAAACTGGATTGAAGGATTACTGTTCTACAAGCAGGCCATCTGTCCATAACTGTATTAGACATGATAATGTTCTTTTCTTCGCAGCTATTAATACCATGGCTCCAGTTGGCCTGCTCCTCTGCTTCGTCTACTTGGATCTGCCTGGTAAACAGGCGGTGGAAGAGACTGCTATAGTCCTAAGACAAAGATATTGTTTTGAGTCTAAAAACTCATACTGCAGAGTTAGTGAAGTGAAGGGAGCTTCTCTCTTCTGCCATGCAGTATGCAAAACTCTGGTAGCTGGAAAGTTTGGTAGGTCAGTGTTCAGCTGCAGATCTGGACCTCTTTACACCGGTGGTGTCATTCTGACTTTCACTGTATGATGATGGCACTAGACCAGGACAGTGCCTTCTTCTTACTCTATCCTTTCATATCATTTAGACAGCTCTTGGTGGAGAGATTTGGAGAGGCATTCTTGATTTGTTACTTTCTTGTGCAGGGCTCTAGTTCCCTGCCAGGTGCTATTACAACTGTTGGCATATGCAGGAAGAAAGATAATATTTTATGGGTTACATGAGCAGGGTGGGGAGCAGAGACATGATGAAAAGTGAGATCTGCAGAAAGCAATCTGCTTTTGTAACACTGAAGTTTCAGCTTATTTACCTCCTTGATTATGACACCTTTTCTTTTTGCAAAGTACGCAAGTTGTAAGTAGCATTTAATCATCAGAATACAGAGGGATGCAAACACTCTGTGATTATATTGTGACTTTCTTCTGCCACCATCTGGAACAGGAATTGAGTTTGCAGCTGGAAAAATATCTCTCTCCTTGTCTTTTTTCTTAGCTGTTACCTTTCCAGATGGCAGATAGGAGCCAAGTTTCTCTTCAGGAGTCGTCAAGACCTATTTCTTAATCAGAAGCTGCTGTAGGAGATCCTCTTTCTCCTAAGTTATAGCAGATTCTCTGTCTTTCAGGAGGCAGGAATTCACTCAGGAACCGTCTTGGTCCAGAGGTCTTTTGCAGTTCTCTGACAAACATGTACCCAAGATTTATGTCACTGTATGAGCAGCCATCAGGGGCATTGGTTACGACTCTTCATCAGCTACAGTTTCTTGTCCTCCAGGTTTGGCTTTCCAGGTGGACACCCCCCTCCCTTTCCTTTACATTCAGTATGCTTGTCCCGAGGTCCTGAGCTCTGGTTTTCACCTACCAGAAGCTCAGAGCTTCTGGAGCTGCTGGTGGCGGGGCAGGACTTGTGGAAGAAACACTTCTTCCATCAGCTTCCCAGAGCAAGGGACATTTCTCCTGGCAGCCATCCAGATCCTGCAAGCTGAATATGCCAGAAAGGTCACAGTTTCAGGCTCTTCATTTGGACTATTCACCTTTGATTAACAGAGCTCTGAGCTGAAAGAACAGCTTGTCATATAGTGATCTGCAGCAGCATCACCCTGGGCCCCCTTTGCAGACTGTGAGGAGCAGTGGGAGGCTTTGAGTACGCTGTACCTCACCCAAAAGGAGGCACTGAAAAGGTTCAGAGGAATGCTACTCTGGAAGGGCCTATGCTTTCTCTATCGGCTGCAGAGTGAGCCTGACATACCTAGCTCATCTCCAGATGTCCATGTTGTAGACAGCTGCAATTAGGTGAGAACATCAGTCTCTCTTCTAGTCTACATACTGGTTTGTCTTTCAAGGGACTGAATATATTATCTCTATAGTATATTCTTCAGTGCTAGCCCTGCATTTCATACAGTCCTCATTAATCTTTATTCAAGATCACAATCATAACCCCCGTGTTAACCTCATGGGTCTGGAGAAGCGTAGCCTATATTCAGGGAAGATTGCCCTAACTGCTGCCTCAAGCTGAGCTGCGGCAAAGGGGCTCCCTGCTCCTGGTACCTGCCTGGGGGAGCACTGAGTGGGGGCAGAGGGACCTGAGTCTGGCTGACCAGGGCTGTTGCTCTTCAGGGAAGGGGCCAGGGCTCAGGGGGAGCAGTGGCTAAAAGGAGCCTCCCAGGAGCAACTGCAGGGGCAGGGAGAGCAGCTGGTGCTTTGAGAAGGCATGTGGGGCCAGGCATACAGTGCCATGAGGATGGGAACACTATGGAAGAGCACAATAGAGCAAGTAGCTCTAGGCAGTTTATGTCTTTTTGCTCCCTTCTGCCTGGCCATTGTCTTCGATAGAGACACTCTCATCACTTTAGTTCTTAAACTGTGAGACGTCCCACAGTGCAGGTTGTCTCAATCCAGAGGAAGTGCAGTTACACAATTACAGTGGGTGCAGTGTCATTATAAAAAATTTGAAAGAACATTCCTTGGGCATAATGGCATCATTTTGCCAATATTCTGTAACTCAATAAACAAGCAGTACAGCACTGATTCATAGCTACTGGAAAAAAGAATCACAATTCTCACTAATAACATTTCTCATTTCTGATTTGACAATAGCTGATGGCAGCTTTTATAGACCAACCTCTGCTGAGCACACACCTGCAAGGAAATGAACCTGTGAGTTAACGTATTGTACAGACTTAGCTCAGGAATAATTTGTACAAATTGATGATAAAAGCCAACTCAAACGAATGAAGCCTGCTATGACAGCCGCTAGTGAGGGACCCGCCTAGAGGAGGTAGGTGACTTCCCCATGCACTTCAGTCCACAAAGCGCCCTGCTCTTCCAGCTGAGCCTAGATCCAAAACAAATGTAAGCCAACCCTTTGCAACAGCTGCTTCTGGTAGTGAGTTCTCCCTTGCATGTGTGATTTCCTTCTGAGTAAATGTTCTTTGCTGCGAGGAAGGACTGAAGAGTTTAGGACCAGATTGAGGGAGGAGATGAAGAAAAATGAGGGAAGATACCATACGTGGGGAAAGCAAGTGGCAGTGTGTTCCTGGGGCCAAAGGAGAGTTTCTCAGATTCTCCTTGACTCAGCTTTTCATGGCAAAACATCGTCTTAAGGAGAGCTACTTCTTGCTGGGGTTACTGTTTGTGGTAAAAGCTTTTGCAGTTCTGTTTCTGATGGAGGATGTGTCAGGCTCTAGGCTAGTCAATGCTTTGTATTGAAGGCCAAATTTTACCATAAAAGACTAAGTTACTGTCATGCCTCAGTCTGTATTAAGCTTCAAATGAAAAGCAATCTTGGTCACTTCATGCTTCTTGTCTCTCCAGGTACTCACTGGGCCTTTTAGCATAGTCTGAGTGGAGATGCTTCACAAAATGTGTCTCAGGTTTGTCTCTGGTCATCAGCAAAAAACAGTTCTAAGGGAAAAAAGTGCTTTTCCCTGCAAATCGTTGCCAAGTGATTTGTAACACTGGTATGTGTGAGCCTAAATCAGCTTGATTGAGAGCAGAGTTTGAACTGTTTTTCTGCATGCATCAGATCATTTGAATAGAGAGACAGTCTCAAGAAAAGGCTGTAGCTGTTGCACTTTTGTGGACTGTTTATCAGTACAAGGAGGGCTGACTATGCCACTGCTTTGAGCATGCAAATGCAGTGTGGATGTTGATCGCTCCATGCCGACAGCAAAACATGGGAAAACGTGCAGTGTCGTGTCACCAGAGGAACAGACAGTCCTTCCTTAGCTGTCCTTCAGAGTTACAGGCTAACATGTAGTGTGAAGCAAACTGATTTTCAAGTCGTAGGGGTTGTTAAGGGATGCATGGGAGCCTCTTGGTGGTAAAACCATGTAAGTGTATCCTCTGACGGAGTTACTGTGGTACAGAACAGGCTTGCTGTGTCTAAATGGAGTCAGGATCAACCTGTTCCCTGAAAAAACTGGTCGCTTACCTACGTATCATTCAGGCTTGAGTTTTTCTTCCCTCTTTCAGGAGAAAAAATGCATGAGTTTGTTTTTGGAGGCATGTAAGTTCTCAATTCCATCAAGAGAAACTGCCCTCCCATGGGTCTCAAGTGTTCCTTTCCCTTGCCGTGACCAATCTGGAACAAAGACATGATGCGATACTGAATGCTAAATCTTTCTTGTCGTGAGGAAAGATGGTATGTGAAAGGTAGGGTCAAGCAAACTGGAGATCTCTTCTAATTGAATGAAATGCAATGCCTTGTGCTAAGTGAAAATAGCCTGCTTGATACCTTTTCTGGAGAACTAGAGTGAATCAGGAAAGCTGCTCTAAGAAAATATTAGTCAGTGCGCATCACAAGAGGTGCTTTGCTTTCCTTTTCTTCCGTGTGCAGTTTAAGCCTGGCTCCTAGAAAACCACACTTTCTCCCATATGATATCATCATCTGTCATTCACCTGGGGAAATATTCTCCTGGTAGAGAAAAACTGATTCCTTACATGTATGGAGGAACCTATGGCTAAAACAGTGGAGACTGCAAAGTTTTGTTTTCAGTTTCTACTTCTGAGGTACCTCAAAGGTATGTTGTTCATTGGGGAGGATAAATTCACAATGAAGAACTCAGCTAGGATGCAAATGCTCCAGACAAAATAAAAATGGCAAATACTGTCCACCCTGCCAGTACTTATCCACATTTTATTAGCCAGTTTATCTGTTCTGCTCTCATTAATTCTTTTTGAGCATGTCTTTTTCTCGCTTCATTTTGCACTCATCCTGAATGCGCTGTGCTGCAACAAGCAAGAAGTATTCAGCAGATGTTTCTGCTTTGCGGACTCTGGCATTCCATACTTGGTTGTTTCTTGACAACTAGAAACCCTGACTGGGGTGTTTCATTTTTCTCACATGAGCTTTGGGAGCACCACAGAATAACATCTAATCAGTACTAATTCCTGTAGCTTGTATTAACATTAATTACTCAACTTTGGGGACAGAACGTACCCTTAGCAAATTTGCAGATGATGCTAAATTGAGGGGATGCTTAACATGCTGAACCGCAGAGTTACGATCCAAAGAAACTTGAATACTGGGCCAACAGGAACTTAGTGAAGTGCAGGAAGGGGAGCGCAAAGCTCTGCACCTGGGGAGGAATAACACCAAGCATCAGCACAGGCTGGGAACAGACTGGCTGGAAAGGGCCTGGGAGTTAAGAGTGGATGCGAAGCTGTGAGTTAGCAATGTACTCTCACTGCAAACAACACAAACTGCATAGCAGGCAATGTCGGGGGCAGTGTGGTCAGCAGTCCAAGGGGACGTGGTAATTTGACACTGCTAAAGCTGTATTTCAAATAGTTTCAAGTTCACGGACTCTGCAGCCCAAGAGGGAAGGGGAGAAACTAGAGAGGGTCCAGTAGAGGACTAATAGGATGATCAGGGTCCTGGAGCACAGACCTGTAAGGAGATGTTGGGGACCTGGGCTAGGCTAGCCTCGTGAAGAGACTATTGGTCAAACTAACAGCAGCGTACAGCTACTTGGTCCGGAACTACAGAGACGCCCGGGATGAACTCTTCTCAACAGTGGCAGATGGTATTACAAGGCGTAACATTCACATGTTGCAGCTTCGGAGGTTTGGCTTAGACATTAGGGAAAACTTCTTCACTGGGAGGGTGGTGCAGCTCTGGAGCAGGTTACTCAGAGAGGTCAGGGACTCTCTGTCCTTGGAAGTTTTCAGGACTCAGCTAGGCAAAGCAACAGCTGATCTGACATAGTGTTGGCAACAGCCCTGCTTCTTATGGGAGGCAGGACCAGAGGCACCCAGAGATCCCTTCCAGCCAGCACTCCAATGATTGTATGAATTTGAGGGATACAGTAAGCCAATCTAAAAGAATCCTGCTGCAATCAAACTTTAATTGAACAGCCTATAGTTATGAAGTGTTACTGAGAAGTGAACTGTACCTTCATGTACAATGGGGAAAATATTCTCCCAAACCGTGCTTCACGTGTTACAAAGCTGCAACAGAATACATCACTCCCAGATGAGTTTAACATGGGGCAACTTTTCTTGCTGGCTCGTGCCCCAGTTCTGGAAGACTTGTAGTACATGCCAACATTTAAGTATGGACTTTGTTTTAAGCCTTTGCCTCTATCTGTCTTTTGGTTAAAGTCCAAAACTATGTGCATAATTCTTTGATGAATCAAGGAATTTGCAAGTCCTTAGCTGGCTCCTGTTGGTTGTTCTGTTCCTGAGGTACCTCAGCTGTGGCTAACTGAAAACTTAAGTCAGAGAAACTGAACGTACATCTTACATTGTGCACATCTGTGTCCCATGTTCAGGTTACCAGTTCACTAAAATAGCATATTTGTCTTCCAAGTGAAACTTCCATGAAAACACAAGTTGCTCCCATGGCCTCATGAGTGCAGTCCTTCCCAGAAAGAAACCCCGTCAGCATCTGCAGAAGCAGTATTTCAGCAAGAGTGCTTGCTGTCCCTTGCAAAATCCATCCAAAACTGCTGAGGGGCATTTTTAAAAGTAAAGTAGAACTTGCAAGAAGTCCATGACATTCTTCAGTGCTTCATCAGATTCTTGCCTTGTTGCACTAAAGACAAGAATGTTATCACCCTGGATGACTCATTATTCATAGAACTGATTAATTTGCTGTCACACAGCCAAAGATAGTTTTTCACAGTATCTCATGTCAGTATGAGTGAAAACTGTAGAGCCTGAATTCAAAGTGTGTTTCAGGCCTGTGGAAACCTTTGCTAAGACTCTGTTTTGAGTAACCCTATACAAAGCTCAGGGGGAGGGCATTATATGTTGAGACATTCTCATACGACTGCAGCATTTGGATGATACGCATATCTGTAAAAGTATATGGCTATGTGAGTTTAAACCTCTTAAAACTCGGATGCCCACTGGCAAGTTCAATGTACCTTTTCAGAATTGTTTTGTGTTTATCTTCTTGTTTTCATAATTTTTTTCATGTACTCTTCTGGTACTCTTATTCTATGGATATAGTGGTTATATCTAGTGTAGAACAACCCTTTGCTACATTCAAGTACCATTATGTGACCAGTGCTTTGTGACAGGCTTGAAAGGGTTGCAAGATGTCACTTGCAGTTAAGAACAGGTAAATTAGTGAATCTCCCATTTGATAAAGGCTTCTTATCAATAGAGATAAGAACTATAATAAACATTACACGCATGTAGCATGGAGGGAAGTTACGGGGTCCTGCTGAGAGCTCTTGTCTTTTGTCTCGCTTCAAAAATACAGTACTTTGAGGTTAAAAAGCTTCCTGATTTGAACTATGGCTTCAGAAATATGTAAAGAAGTTATATGTTTTATTAACGCAAAAATCTCCTGCAAATCCTTCAGCCAGCATCTTGTTGTCCAGTATTGTGTCTTTGGTTTCAGAAATTGATATTTGCTTAGTGTAACTGAGTTTGTGTTACCGTAATACAAATTACTTCATCCAGGAAAGGAAGAATAACAAAGTTCAAGTACTGTGACTTTTTGTTTGATCTTCACTCATGCTTTAATTTCCATATCAATTATGTATTATAGGAAGCCAGAGACAGAATTAGTGTCAAGAAAAAACAGAAAGAAAAAATTGCTCGAACATGCAAGATTCTCCAGAGTCAGCTCATTCAGCCATTATACTAAATACATTTGTACAAGGTTCTTTTTGTCTCATCATTTTATCCTGAAGCTGTGATTTAGTCAAACGAAAGAATGGAAAAGTACCACAAGCTATAATGAATGTGCGTACAAAACACTCATTCCCGAAGCTGTTACATTGTCCTGTTTTCAGCCCACTGGACAATGTATGGGGCTCAGAGACGGTTTTGTACCTCTGCCAGCTGCCCTCTGTGCACTGATAATGCTCGTTCCCGCCTCCTCTGCTGTTATAACGCAAATGGCCCATCTGCAACAGAAGTAGTATGAAAAGAAGTAACATCTGCAATAGTTGTGTGCCTCAGTAGCTACCCCTCAGAAGGACTCATGGCTGGGCCCTTCAGAAAGGTTTAGATCAACATTTAAAGTAGATGTAGTAACCCAGGTCTTTAAAAGAGACACAACATGTGTTTTGAAAAGGAGTAATTCGTGAAACCGCAAGTAAGTATTTTCAAAAAATTGTTTGGGCCTAGGCTTCCTTTGAGTGTTGCTGCTCATCTCTGTGGAGCTGCTGGTCTTTTTAAAAGGGAATAATTGAATTAATATAAACCCATATGCATATATAATTAGGAGACTGCTATGTGAAATACAGCTTTTTTTTATCAATCACTTATTATTGACATGAATGCTTGATACTAGAGATACCGTTTGGTGTGTGGCTAAGCATAAAGACCCATAAGCAAGCATCCATGTTTTAGAAAGAGAGGCTGGAAGTGAGGATGAAATTCAGCTCCAGACTCTAGACACCTACATTAGGAATCTGAAAGCACTATCTCCATGCAAGCTGGGTGCATAAATACCCATTCAACTCAAAGGAGAATCAGTGTTTAATTTAGCTGTCTGTATGTAAATACCTAACCAAAAGAAGTTTCTTTAAGGTACCTGAAGTGTCATCTCTGCACTGGCAGATATGATGCAGGACACAAGAGAAACTTGTACTTTTCTGCACACAAATGAAAGTTGGGAAAGATACCACAGGATAATTCCTGAATTGTTGGACTTGTTGTAGGTGAGGCTTTAATTAATAGCTATAGTGATCCAAAATCTGAGCTCACCATCTGGGCTAAGAGTTATGCAAGTGTAGCCCTTTTGGGCAATGGCAGAGTTCAGAGGGTCCATTTGTGAAAGACCTTAGCTTTTGTTCAATGACTCCTTAATGCACCTCTCATTTTTAGTGACTTGCTAGGCTGTTTTGGCTTGTATAAGCCTAAGTACTTACAAGGTTTCTTTGGTCTGGGTAAATTACAGTGTTCTTTTCTTTGATGTCTCTTGTAAATGACCTGGGTGTAGACTCACTTCAGAGAAGCAAGCTCCTGAGATGCAATTACATCCTGCACAGATGTGGACACATGAGGTTCACCAGTTGCTTGTTGTTTCCCAGAGCAAAATACCTGTAGGCAGCCTGTTGAAAAGTTGGTTTTCCCAGAAACTCTGAGCATGAGAAGATTCTTACATACTGCCAAAGTTTTCACTTCCAACTCTGTGAGAGACTCATGGACCTAGACAAAACAATACAACATCTGAGTTTCTACCCTTGCACCATGTTGTTTGGACTTAGGCCAGGTGCATCAGGATCTCTATAATTCTTTCCATGCACGTCTTCTATACAGCCCATTTTTCTCCTCCCTGTATAAAACCAAATTCCTTGTTAGCTGAAACTGGTGAATTTACTTCTGTGAGATTTTGTTCACATAGCCCTAGCATTTTTAAAGTGGCCTCTGGAAAGACTTCTTATTTGTTGGATCCCAAAGTAAATCAGTCTGCAATCAGGGGCAGTTGCCCTAATCATATTCCTACGCAGTTTTTCAGAGGTTTAAAACTCTTTGTCACTACCTCCTGAACTGTTCACTCCCTTTTTCACTTGGTGTGACCGTGATGTTCTGGTATTTGCATTACTTGTTCAAATGTCAGTTGTTCTCGAAGAGTTAATGACACACTGAGAAAGCACACATGAGGCACCTGGTACAATTCAGCCTGTCCCTTGTTCCTAATCTATGTCTGCCCCTTGAAGAATACTGTGTTAAATCTCCAGTTTAGAGGAGCTTCCAATATTATACTGATTTCATCAAAGAAATTGTGATTTACACTAGCTGAGGGCCTGGTTATGTTTGGATTTTTAAAAATAACCCAGCAGACAAGTGTAGTGAATGTAAAGGATTATCAAATAAGCCCTATTTGTGGTTCATTCTATTACGTATTTCACTGGTGTGCAAAATGCTTGTGTGGTTCTCTTTGAGGGAATAACTCTCCCTTTTCAATTTTGGTTTCTTCATCCTACCTGCTGTGTTATGATTTTTTTCCAGAAAATTACCTTGCAGCAGAAGACCATAGTATCTTGGGTGAAACAGTCAATGGACAGAAACTGCAATCTGGACATTTTCAAGGGGAGATCAAATTACGCAGTTTGCTGTAGAAAGCGCAAACAAATTTTAGTCTGGTCGGTGCTTATCTATTTTTGCAAGTACATCACTTTGGAAAGAGACTTGCTCAGCTAATCTATAGCTGTCATGGAAATGTAATTTTTCCTTCCTCCAAACCAGTAACGGGCACCTGGCAAGCTTACTTGTGCACCCATGCATTCAAGTCTAGCAGTTTCCATGGAAACCCATCAAACTGTCGCACCAGTTTTCTAACATGCTGCCACTTCACAAACACAGGACAAGCTGTTTTGCACAAAATTCCTGTATAATGCTATTTAGTTTTCTCTCTGAAGACAATTTAGTAAGACTAAATGTTTGCAGACTGCAAGAATTGCTTCTTACTCTGACTAAAACAGCTCATCTATATGAGAACATGCAGGCTGAGGCTTTCACAAACTCACTGAAAACTACATTTTAAACTATTGAATTCCCCGTCTTTAGATGAGAAAAATTAAATGTTCCTTTTAAAATAGAAGTATATTTAGACTGTGATTTCATTAATACCCTACCTACGTCTTTGGTTCCCTTCTGGGAAGATATGTCGATTCTGAACTCAAGTGCCAGACATAGCTGCCTCTTTTGAGAGACTCCCATGCTTTTAAGTTAGTTTGATAAATTTGTTCAAGTTTAAGAACATGATCTCTGTGAGAACAGGAGATGGGACTCAGAGATCCAAGAGGGCTTCTCCACTCTATGGCTTATGGCCCATGTGGTGACTAAAAAACCCAAGGCTTCTTTAATTATGAATAACTCAGACTTCAAGCTGTATCCTAACATACCATACAAACAACGTTTCAGAGGAGCTTCAGAATCTCAGAGGTACAGAGTAGTCTGGTAATCTCTAATCAAGACTATCTGAATATGTAAGGTTTCAGATATGGTCCAACAAATACAGTCCTCTTAGGTTTTCCGTTTGAGTAAAACTCATGGCATGTACCCTCCCCTCTGTGCAACTCAGCATCTATTCATCATTCAGACAGCAGCAAGGTTTTCCAGTGAACAAATATCTTGATATGACCAGTTTTTGATTCATGCGGCGCTCATTTTTAAAAATAATTCCTGAATCTTAGAAGCTGCTAGCTTCTATAATTAAGTATGTTATAAGAGTTGTTGTCTTTTTAACAATATCAAGCCTTTTTCTGCGTTTGTTTCTCCGTTATGCAGTACTGTTTTATTGATATCAGCAGTTGGACCTCATTTAAACTGGAGAAGCATCAAACACTATGAATTCATACGGTGGAACAGCAAAAGATAGTTAACGGTATGTGTGAGATGAAGCTCTAAGAAAAGGTTCAAAGAAAAGGACAATTAGTTGGCAGGAGCTGTACCATTAATGCACAGCAAAATTTATAATGATGTCTTATCCAGTGAATATTTATAATGGAGATCAGATGGCGCTGGTAGCTAAAGGGGCATAAATGGCATATATGCCCATTTATCAAAAAGCATCTTTCAGCTGAGAAAACCTGAGACTGAATAGTGCATACTGTAAAAAATTGAATGCACTTGATATTGGCTTCCTTAATGGAAAAGTTTGTCTATGCTATTTAGCATTAATTTTATGTTAATGTGCCCATTTAATAACAATTGTTATTAAACAGTTTCCTATTTAATGTTAATTGAAGGTCACTGGTCTCCAGTTCCAGATAGTATTTAATGTCACTGACTTCAGCTAGTGACAAAAAAATGCATTTTTATTTTCACCTGAAAGCTTTGCAGGAAACCTAAAATACAAGAAGCACAGATCAGTCACTAGAACTAAAAAATTTAATTGTATTGTATTATTGTTGAAAAAAATGACCATCATAGCCGTAGAAACATAATTAAACACCACAAACCACAAAGGATACACTGAGATGATACTGCAGTGGCTGTAAACTGTGTCATACGGTTATTTAAAATTTTTTTTCTTTCTGGTTGAGCATGGGCAGAAAGTGGTTGTAGTAAGGAAAGGGACTCTGGTTTGACCACCACCTTTTCCAGATTAAAGCCTGTACTCACCTTCTGACTTTCCAGGGCAGATGCCACTGGCCTGCCAACAAAAACTGATGGCATAACCCCTTAATTTGCATTCTCCATTTAGCTAGCTCTATGAATATATGCTCAGAATATGCCTTGTGGGTCCAAACTGTCTGTGAAATCTATAAAGATCCTCAGCACCTGACAGCCTCTCCCTATAGGTATCTATAATGCTCAGTGCTCGGTGCTCTAGGACCTAAGCTTCTTTTTAGATCCAGCATCTAACTGGAAATTATATTCTGTCTCTGTCACTGGAGGTGTCTTGCTTGTATCACATGGACTGTGTGTGCAGCCTGTTCATAAATGGCCCTTCCCTCATGCATGTACATACACAGAGTAAAAAGAATATGTAACACCTGAGGGTAGGTTCATAAAGTGAAATATTTTCATATACCATGTTAAGTACCACTATTTACAAGTGGTCTGCCAGTCTAGCTATCTAATCTGCTACTGATGTCAGGGTCTTCTTACTGCCCTCAGTCTTGCTATATGTCTTTGCTACCATTTTGTTCCGTAGGATTTGTGACTCAGTTTGACACAAGGTATCATGGTTATGTTTTCTGTGCATTGTCTGACTGGTTTATTTCAAAGAGTACAACAAGTCAATTATAATATTGCCTGTTTTCTAAGTGCTGGAGAGAAGCTCCAATTGCTTTCTGTCAGTTGACTCAGGCATAGCTATTTCCTAAGTCATTTCTCTTCACCAGCAGTATTGTCTCCCACTGAGAATACTCCTTCCTTATTGTGGAAACTTGTATTTTGGTGGGTCATAATTAATACCAGTGATGTTATTAATCTTCTCTGCGTTTTCTAACCTTTAAAGCAAAGAAAAGCATATTTTATAGTGTTAAGGAATAAAATTATGGCCCACTCCTTCCCTGAGGGGGAATAGGTTTCCTGCACAATTCGCAGTTCTTTCCCACAGTGAATATAGCCTGTAGCAAGCTTTTAAAAGGAAAGCTAATTGTAGAGGAGTGGGAGGCAATATGGATGGTGTTTACTGTTTGCCTCATTGCTCTTGCACATAGAAAGTGAAGAATGAATTCAGGGATATGCTAACGGCAATGGGTCCATTTTGGATGGGAGTTAGGTGCGTCCATTGTGAGCACCACTGACGGATCATCCTGTTTCTGATTCTGCTGACACACAAATGTCTGTATATCTGAATCAATCTGAGGCACTGCACACATCAAACTGTTGCTCTCCCAGTGCTTGCATTGATAATTCATCTTCTGCACTAAAATTTGACAAGCATAAAATTTTGAAAAGGCCAAGTTTGGGGTCTCTTGAAATTATTGTTGACCGCAGCTTTGACAGCAAATGACGGAAATCACTATCTGTATGCATTTTGCAAGTCCACTGAGCAACTGAGGCCTGGCATGTTGCTGTTATTAGTAGGATTAGTGACAGCAACCTTTCCATAGCCAATGGAAGCCATAGTTGACATTAGAGGCTTGGCAAACAGAAAGGCTTGCATCACTGCTGGGGCAGAATAAATACATGCAGCGATCCATTGAGGTACTGTGTGGACAAATAGGGGGTTTCCAAACTGGAAATCCTATTGTTTTGAAACTATGAGGCCATATCCTGGTGGGGTCCTTGATCCCTGAGGTATCAGCATTTCAGAAGGAGACACTAAGGCTTTAATGAGGGTTGTTGTATGTTCTTCTTCATGGTGACTTGAAATCTCTGAAATCTGAATTGCTGGTCTGATGACTGTGGTGTCTTATCCAGCCGGAACAGGAAGGTACACCTGAACATGACTTTGCAGGGTCAGACTGGAAGGTTCAAGGAAATATTCCAGACCAACTTTTGCCTGAAGAGTGCCATTTCTGAAGACAACAATAGGGAAGGAGATACTCCTCCAGAGGGGAAATCTGTGGGCTCACCCTCCTTGTGTCTCTCTGCTGTTTGCAGAAGTGCTGCAATGGCACATCTTTCTTAAGCCAACATTTGCCTGCACAAAATGCTCTCTCCCCTCTTTCCAGTCTGGTCTCTCTGTCACTCCACCTTCATTCAAAAAAATACTTATCCAAAGATCTATATTTCTACCAGCAATAAATTACACCTGTGGTGCTCTTACTCACACTAACGGGTAACATCTGAGAGAAGCCAGTGTCAGTGATGGAGTTACTTATGCAGTAAAGATGTCAGAATCTATTTTTAAATGTGCACCAGAATAAGAAAGTCCAAAAAACTGAAGCTTAGGAAAAAAAATAAGAACCATATGTTAGGAAATGATCGTGCCTGGGAGAGTAACCACTCAGAAGTTAACAGTATAGATATGGATTGGAGTCCTCTTTCCCAATTTTACCTTTTTAATGTTAGCCTTTATGTGATAATTACAGAAAGAAAAAGAGGAATGACTCTAGCAGGAATACTGTGAACTTGGTACTACTGATGAAGGAGCTCTGTGCTCTCCCCTTCTTCTGAGGGCAGGAGAGAAGAAGGCAGCAAAGACCACAAAACCAAGAGAGACTGCATTTTAACAGATGGAGATATTCTAGTTTAGCACAGGGGAAAGTGAAAGCTAACTGAGATGCTGAAGAAGCATATATATTGCAAAGTAGCATTGAAATAGATTGCTTTGTTGTTTCATATTTGTTAACATTTCCATTTTATGACAGCCATGCTTTAAGAGAAATATCTTCTTGTCGTTCAAGTGATAAAACAGACTCTGAGTGATTTGATTTGTCACTGGACATTTCATTCCTAGAGGTGTGGCAACCCTGAAAAACCCTCTGGCATACTAGAATACTCTAGGAAGTCCTTGGCTCTCCAACACTGGTCAAATAATACCTGTATGCCCTTCTGCCTGGCTTCCATGGGCTGATTAGAGCATCAGTGCTTGTCCCTTTCATCTATAGATAACAGATGCTTTATGCTTATACTCCCGAAGAGTAAACACATCAGAACTGACTGGCAAGCTCGCCAAACCCAGGTCAACAGAAAATTTATGAAGCTGCTTTTGACGACTTATAGCTACTAATGTAGACTTTGGCTAAATCAATATAAATATTATTTATTAATACAGCCTTACAGAATTTTGTGTAGTGACTTCGTTTGGTTTTATAACTCTTGTTGGTTTTACTAAGTCTTACTTTTAGAGAACATAGTAGGGTTTACTATCTTTAAGATAATTTCTCTCTTTCAGGGTTTGTTTAATCTATTTAGAAGGGAGGCTAAATCCTTTGCAATGAAAAAGAATATGACATGGGAAAACCAGAGCTGTAGCCAGAGCTGGTGCAGGCCCATAGGCTGGTCCGCTTTTTTTTGCCAGAGAGTCGGAGATCTTCCATTCCCATGCTGCTAAAAGAGCTGTCTGTGTGCCCCAGCTCTGCCCATTCACCTCATCGGTCAGCAGTGCTGACTCCTCCTGCCTGCATAGCTGGCTCTGGCACAGCACTCCCAATGCAGGGAAATACCTCATCTGCCTCTTGGCACATGCTCTTCAGCACAGTTTTTGCATGGCTGTCTAGCAGCAACGCATTTCCATGCTGTTGCAAGACTAGGGAAAAGTAAGAAGGGAAGACAAGCAACTTCAGTCAAGGAGAACTGATTTCCCTTCCAAAAGGAAAAAAAGTCAATTGGTGTCTGAAAGAAGTAAGCTCAAGGCAATTCAGAAAGTTGCTGGAATTGCAGGCAATGTGGTCTTATTTTGTTCCCTACTTAACTTCTGGTTTGGCTGTACAGCATGTCAGTTTATTTTTTATTTATAATTGTTTTTAAACTCACAGCCAGCTGAGCTAAATGGGTTCATCCTTAGAAACAGGCTATAATTTATTATGAATTGTCTTGCATGCTGGGTAAACTGTCGCAGTCTTAGGCATTTGTGCCCTTTTAGCATTTTATGGTGCACAGAGGATAGTGATAAACCTTTCATACCTTCCAAGTCATACCCTTGTTCTGTATTTTCCTGAAATCCTCTAGACTTAATCAACACTGAAGGTGGTTTATGATTTGAAGAAATGAAGGAAGGAAGGCAAGAAAGAAGGACAGGTATTAACTTTCACATTAGCAAGAGACATCATGCAAAGAAAATACCTGATTTAGGGAAGAAAAAGAGCCAATTATATTTACTGAGAAAAAAAACAATGAAAGACGCAGTCTCTTAGGAGGTGAAATAAGACTTTAGCCGGGTCCTGGGTTCTACTGTGACTATTTTATCCTTTAGAGGATTCCTTTATGTAAGGGCAATCTTCTGATGACATTCAGCTGTAAAAGGAGCTTTGAAAGTTTACCTAAAGACTATGGAAGAGTGTAAGCGGACGGTTCAGAAAATGAGGCATGATTTGGGCAACACTGGGCTTCAGCACAGTTAACATCTTTTAAGATGTTAATTAGGTCTATTTGGAAACTATCTTGAGAGTATGCTGTATTTTCTCTGAGAATCATGCCTTTAACATGATCCCTGGTGAAGCCTTCTAGTGCATACCTTTTGGTCTGATCTAAAGCTATTTGTAGTCTTCTGTAGTCACCACTCTACCATTTGCTGACATTTTACACTCCCTTTACATAAAAGCTGACGGTGGGCAAATACACCTGTGAGCTTTCTGTCTGACTTGTGGGCATGTGGAGAATTGTCCTCTGCTGTGCCATAAAGGGTGATGTAAATGATGTCAGTGATGTAAAAATGTTGTAAGTGCACGGTGTAGCATTTTAGCTCTGAGGGTTTAAAGCAATGCAGCATCTGTGATGGATAATTTCATTGTCATTAATAACATCTGTCAATGATGGTGGGAGGTGGCAGAGGAAAAGCATCAGTTTAATTTACACTAAATTCACTCTACTTGCAAAAAATTCCTATCTCCCATCTGAAGGGTTTCCAAGAATTGCTAGTACTGTTCATTGGAGAGAACCATTTTTCCCATTCTGTAACGAAGAGCACAGTGACTGCAACTTGTCTGCGGGCCTCGTGCTGACAGGAGCAAAGTTTTAGAGAAGCATCAGTTGTCATTTTACTCAAAGGAAGTGAATTGCTCTGGATCCCACATGACACTGACCTCCTGCCCTCCCCAGGCAAAAATCTCAGCACTCACTTACACTTGAGTTGGAGACACTTTCTCACAGGATCCTCTGCTGAACCAGAGCTCAGCAACAACCAGTTAGTTCTTTTACCTCTTAAATGTTATATAAGAGGTTGTATAAGTTATATGACGTCAGTACCCTGGGGTTTGGATCACTGGTATAGGTCAATTTTTTAGTATTAGAAGGTGCTGGTAAAGATAAGTCTATTTAGTACAATTGTCTTGCAGAAGCTAAAGCCATTTAGCATTGCCACAGCTGAAGCTTTCTTTTTTATTTAAAATATTTACAAAAACTTTATTTTCCACATTTTTTTCATGTTGAAAAAAAAGATTTTTTGTAGTTGGTGAAGAAACATGCCCAAACTTCCCATTAAAGGGGCCTTTGAAGACATTAGCCTTAAACTGGGAGAAAAATAACTTGCAGTGGAAAAAATGTGGGATTTTTTCCTTAGTTTGGGAAGTAAAATATGAAAATAGTAATTGCTTCTTTTTCTTTGATTTTTATCTGAAATACATAAGAAGTGTAGTAGTTGTTGATTCACATTTTTCAGTGAATAGAAAATTCAACAGAAGTATTGTCGATTAAATTTAGTATACTTGTTACAGAGTATGGGAATGTAAGATATGTAAATATGCTAGTTCCTTCTAAAATGGATAGGGCCGGTGTTCTGTTGTTACATTAACTTATCACATACATAAGAAGTGCAAAAGTGTATGTCTGTGCCAGACAGTAGGATCAAGGGCCGCACTAGAAATTGAAATCTTAGGACATAAACCAATTTATCTCTCACTAATGTTACAGATATTTGCAATTAAATTGGATCTTGCCTCCTCTGAACCCATCTCCTCCTTTGACTGCCTTTGAGCTTCTAGTGAGGGAAAATTATGCTGAGCTTGTGGCACCCTTAGCAACATATTATCTTGACATCAAATGCAGGGTCAAACAAGGGTAGGTGCCTTATTGCAAGAAGAATAAGCTTTTACAGGAAGCCTGTCCAGTGAGGTAAACATTTACATCACTCCAGGATCCTTCAGGGGAGTGTTAGCCAGTGTACATATGTCGTTATCAGTTCCAAGTGGTACAAAGACTAAAGCAAAAGCAAAGGCCCTATATGCTTCTAGAACACACCTCAAACAGATAGAGTGAAAGTCAGGCAGCTGTGCCAGTTTGACAGTTATATTTTTCAAACATTTAAAAACCAAAATAATAATAAAAAAGTATTCTAGGAAAGCAATATGTTTTGTCTTGCAGAAAACTTATTTGGATTTTTTTTGAACTTGAAGCCATTGAGTAACCTGAACATTTCAAATGACATTCCTGAGAGACAATTCCTTAAAATGTGAAGCACATTTTAAACCATGGGTGTAGTTAAGCCTAGAAGAATTTCTACTGAATTGTGAAGGATTCTCCATTCTTGAAAACTCTGACAATAAAAATGGTCATTCTCCTGTAGAGGACACACTTATCCAAACAGAAATAATTCACTCCTGAAAGTAGCATGACCTGTGTTGTGCTGTTGGCCAGACTAGACCTTCACAGTGGTACCCTGGAATTATTTATGAGTGCATCTGTGAGGCACTGCTTACTGAAGAATCAATCACTTATTTTTGTTCAAGAATTTTTCATTGATTACTGGCTTTGTTTTAATTCAAACTTTTTTCCTCAGTAGCTGTGCACTAAAAAGAAATTATAGTTACCAATTTTTGGGGAAAAAGTGGGAAAACATTTGTCTTCATTTCTTCATGCAGCTGTTTAGCTGCAAGCCAGAAGAGTGGATGAGGGAGCCAGAGAGCTGTATGCAAGGGCTATCCCAGCCTGTTAAGTATATTGGGTGATGGATGACTCTTGACGCTCGTCGTACTGGAAGCCTTGACAGCTCCCATCTGAGCACATCATAGGCACAGACAACAGCAGCACACACATCTTATTTAAAGGATGAGGCAATACTTTTGCTGCTGTTTCAGCTTTGGGGAAGTGCTTCATTCCTCTCTTCTCCAGATAAAGCAACTGTTGAGGGAAGCGAGGGCTAGGCTCCAAGCAGACCAAGGGCTAAGAAGGAAAGTGCAGTGTTAAGTAGCTTCAAATTCTCTTCCTGACACCAGCAACAAACTGAAATGGTGCAAAATCCATAGTGTTGGTCCTGCTCCCTCACCTGCTGCAGTTTGAGGAGAAAAGCCATTACCATGCAACCAGGTTTTCCCTGCTCTGGCTGGGAGCAAAGAGGCACGCAGCCCTTTTGCTGATGTATGAGTGCTTATGTAGACTGTAGAGAAGTTTCTTGCTTTTAAATTACTGCAAAGTGCATCCAAGATGGTCTAAAATTTGGCTTTTCATGTTTGAGAGCTCAGATGGATCCGTGAAATCCTTCTGTTCTTTCCTATACCCCAAAGTTTTGCCTGGGCCAGTTCTCTTGAATACTTGGAGTATTTTTGTTTGAGGAATGATCGCAATGAGAGCATAACTTCTTTGTTAATGTTAATTTATAGGCTCTTATGACCAGAGCAATTAAACTGTTGCTGTTAAAAGTGAATATATATATGGCAGGAATTTATTTATGCATATTCAGAAAGAGCTTGAGGATGACCCAGTGGAAAAATAAATACTGGCAAGTTCTGAAATCTCAAAGTGAAAAATGCTATGAGTAAACCAATAATGGTGCTGTTTTATGTAAAGTCTCCTTTAGTCAAAAGAAAGCAGGACACATATTCACATTACATTATTTTTGCCTCCCCAGATGGCCTTTCTCAGGGAGCTGGAAAATTTGCTTTTGCTAGAAATTATTGCTGGGTTTGTGTTTTGTTTGTTTTTAAAATTTTCAATATTGTGGAGAAAAGCAAAAATTCACTGTAAATATTTCCATCTCTGATGCACGGCATCAGTAAATTAGTGGCCACATATATTCATTCTTTTTTCTCACACACCTACAATTTTTTCCTCCCCACAAAAGGTGAAGAATTTGAATTACCAAGAAATTTAAGAGACTATTTTGAGGTTTCTGTTGAACAAACTTCTTTTTCAGTGATTTGAACTGGACTTTAACTAAGGCACGGAAGGAGAAAGGAAGAGCGAGAAACTGTAAGAAAGAGAGTGAAAACTAGCTCTCCATCATCTATATCAGTCTAGCTCTTTTTAGAACTCTTCTAATTTAAATTAAACTAGGCATTGACTCAAAATTTCTGATTTCATAAATTCTCTTAATTAGTCTTGGCACAATTGTTGTACTTACCGATTGTGATTTTTTACAAGGCATTGTGGCATATCATTACACCAAAAGTGCACTTAACAGAGTTACTGAGTGATGTGTCACAAAAAGACATCTGTCCGTCTCTGTCTTTGGAAATCTACTTCCTGAAACAGCTGTACTGCAACACGGGATTGTGAAAGATCATAACAAGTCAAAGATGCTTCTCAAATGTCATCCTCATTGTATCCTGATTCAGTGGTACCTGCTGATCTCTAGTTTCCGCATCGAGAAAATTCTTCTCTAAATTGACAGGGAACTGGCATGATTCAGAGGTGATGCAAGGAGACCGTGAACGTGGATTTTGGGCACATTGTAGTTTTTACCTGATAATAGTCAAATAATTCCACCTTATTATTTCCTGCGTCTCTCAAGGAAGCTGAAGTTCCCTGCAGGTCTAGCAGTAGGCAGGAATGAATACAGTTCATTTGTCAACATGTCACTGACCTATTTCAGAATAACCTGTAGAGTAGCTACAAGTTCCAGATTTATTTCTCTGGTGAGGCAGTGAAAGCAGTTTTATTGCAGATAAACTGACACTGGAAACAAGCTCTGCCTTTCCCTTGCAGCATTCCTATGGGCAGCAAATGTTTGCCTGCAAAAAAAACCCCAGGCAGGGCCATGGGAGCCTTTGAAGGACTGTGTATGACTGAAAGTTTTAGTGCAGAATGAATAAACATACATAAACTGTCAAATGCTACCAGATATTCTGCTGGAAAAGTAAGCCACAAAAAGAGATGCACACTCACACACTTACACAGGCATCAGCCTGTGTCCATTTATATGCATATGTACACAATATATATTGACACACGTGCACATACCCCCAAGTGCATGTTAGATGAAGTAAAGGTTTTTCTGTTCCACTGTAACCATAAATGTACAAAAGCTTATTGCTTTCTCACCTTCAGAACTTAATATCCACACAGGGAAGAACAATTAGCCAAGCGTTAGCCTCATACATTTATCATGTCAGTATTAGGGGCTTATTAACCTTGACAGAGGATTAAAAAGGGGGTTATTGCATTATATGGACTTGGCAATTCTCTCAAGAGAGAGGGAAAGTGAAGAAGGGCTTAGAAAGTCCATTCCCAGTAGGTTCCTGTAATTTATGATCTCCAGGAATGTAGAAGAGAGGTGGGAATGAGCCGGAACTTTTGGATCTCTTTCTTTACCCCTGTGGCACAAGCCATCCCCAAGACAAGTGCAGCTGTAACTCTCTCACTTGCTTGAGGACCAGGGTTGTTTATTAGGAAAAATCTGCCTCCCATCCTTCCTGCATTTGGTGGCAATAAAATACTCCTACTAGCTTTTTGACATGTAGCGCACTCAATTTAAGAGATCTTTCATTTTCTTTTCAAGTGCCTTCTCTGTTAGCCCCATACTTTTGAGGCTATCCACAGGGTAACAGCATGGTGATTGTTCTTTAAAATCCTTTTGAAGCTTCATGAGATTTTGCTGGATCCTGTAATAAGCTATGACCAATTCTTTGAAACCCGTGGGTGTAAGTGCATTTATTTTGCTAAACTTTATTTTGCTCTTTTCTGTTGCCTAGGGCTAATATTTGTTTTGTATGACACCTTGTAAAAGTATTAGAAGACTGTGGGCATACGTAGAGGGAAGTGACTGCATTTAATTAGTCACTCTGCATGTAAAGAACAATATTCAATTTCTCCCTGATATCACCCATAAAGGAAAAAAGAAGGGTAGGGAGGAGGTGCTGGTGGTGGTTTCAATCTTCCTCGCTAAATCCTGCAAAGGAATTACCAATTACATCAGCCTCAGTGTGTTGACAGAGTAGATGAGTTGAAGCGTAAGCAGCCAGCCCAGCCTCTCCAGAAGTCTCCGGCTTGTACTGAAAATGGAGAGGGCTGAGATGAAGGAACTGTGGAGGGTAGTTTAAGCAGCTCACACCTGCGTGGTGCTTGGCTTCAGAAAGCCATCTGCTCACAATGCTTTCCTAAGACATGCGTGCGTTTCTAATGGAAAATAGTTTATATTTATAGTCTCAGTTTCTCAGTCTCCCTCTCACAGGTGTACAGGGAAAATGCACGGCAAGACAGAATCAGGCACCATGCCTGGGATCCAGAACATAAAACTGAACCTTTGAATCCAAGTTTCTATTCCTCTATGTTCCAGTTAAGTTAGTAGGCTTGAAAAGATATGGAGAGAGTTAATTTTCTTCATAGTAGCTTGTACCATACTAAGTTTTGTATTTGTGATGAAAACAGTGTTGAGAACAATAGGGACAGCGTCAAGGCCTGTTCTGCTTCTCATGCTGCCCTGCCAGGAGTGGGGGTCCACAAGGAGTTGGGAGAGGACACAGCTGGGACAGCTGACCCCCACTGACCCAAGGGATTTCCATACTGTATGATGTTCTGCTCAGCAATAAAAGCTGGGAGAAGAAGAAGGAAGAGGGACATTTGGAGTTATGGTGTTTATCTTCCCAAATAACTGGTACGCGTGATGGAGCCCTGCTTTCCTGGAAATGACTAAACATCTGCCTGCTGATGGGAAGTAGTGAATAAATTCCTTATTTTGCTCTGCTTGCACGTGCAACTTTTGCTTTATCTGTTAAACTGTCTTTATCTCAATCCATGAGTTTTCTCACTTTTACTCTTCTGATTTTCTCCTCCATCCCACCGTGGGGCAGTGAGTAAGCAGCTGTGTGGGGCTGAGCTGCCCACTGGGGTTAACACACAACAATCCTTTTTGGTGCCCAACGTGGAGCACAGC
The DNA here is from genome assembly GCA_034782735.1 of Sagittarius serpentarius. Classification (NCBI taxonomy): domain Eukaryota; kingdom Metazoa; phylum Chordata; class Aves; order Accipitriformes; family Sagittariidae; genus Sagittarius; species Sagittarius serpentarius. The sequence goes on along the minus strand of JAVKLA010000024.1, from coordinate 19,815,954 downwards.
CCACGACCCTGGGGTTAATAGTCCCATGCTCCCACCCCAGTAAAATCTGTCTCTTTGGGCTTAATGTTTTTGTCTTGAAGCATCATTTGTTTACAGCCATTCAAAAGAGGTGCAAAAAGGACCCTGTTTAGACATGGCAGTAATTACATCTACCTAATACAGACTTAGGTGCAAGCTGAGCATAAAACAGAGGCAAGCAACTCCTTTTTTTCAGGGAAATGAGTCCTTATTCTGTGTGCTGGAAGAAACTGGAAGTAGGACCCTTCTCTGGCCTTGTACTGAATTAGCTGGGGATCTAGCCCATGATGAAGTAAGGGCATATTCTCTTCAGAGGGTTAACATATGTACCTTGGCGATACACTATCGTATACACTATCATTAACCAATAAAGAGCTGACTTCTTATGCAAAACTGAGCTAAAATTTTCATGATGGCTTAATGGAAGGGACTTAAGAAAAGCCTACCAATGCCTGTTGGCTATTTGAGGTTTGAATACGCATAAATTTCCATTCACAATTAATGCAGCAGTGCACTCTGCATGAAAAGCAAAATCACAGGTTGTCCCTGAAATGATTTATAGATTATTTGGGGGCACCTGGTTTCGTTCTTTGGTTGTGTACTTAGGACAATAAAAGCCCCGAGGGATCCTAGAGGGGACATGTCTTGGCTCTTTTGTGCTAACTAATTCAAAGTGAAATGTCCTAGCTGCTGGATTAGAAGCATCCATTAAGTTAGTAATTTATTTTTAAAAGTCTGTGCTATTTCTTTCTGTGTTTTTCTTTTATTTAAAAATTCAAAGCCTCATTAGAGCAGAATAGAGAATGTTATTTCAATCATTTGCAAATTTCCAGGAATAAATGTTATTCAGGATATTCATTCCATAACAGATATAACATGGGTGTTTTTTTGTGGGATACTGCAGATTTGCCAAGATGGCACATCAGACTAAATGGACTTCTGGTCAAAGTGTACATGTGCATTAGCAGAGCTATCATTAAATACCAAGTCTCTTAGTAGGTCTAAGTGTAAGATTTTGCATAAGACAGTGTAGGAAATAGTATATGGAAACCATTAGGGATGGAACAAGATAAAAATAAGGATAGCAATTTTGCGTAAATGAGTAACAATAGAGGCAGCTCATGCCAGTTTAAGTTAATATATTAGGAAGTTAGATAACTGGGAAACTTCAGAGACACAGGTCAGAAGAGCTTGGTCTGATGACAAAGCAGCTGATAAACTTATTTTATAACTTACTTAGATTAAGATAAAGCAGTATTGTAATATCTGACCACTTTATAATGAGATAATGCTATGCCAATACTTAAAATGAAAGAAAGACCATAATGGAGAAGGTGGTCTCCTTTTATTAAACCTGTGCTCATGTAGAGGTTCTCAACTGTTGATACTTTAAAAATATCTGTGAGTTTAGCTAATGAATTTAGGTAACCTGGGTAAGATTTCCTGCCTTACTAAGTTAATTTCTTTTGAAATAATCTTTACATTTGATTTGTATAGTCCTTCATATCACATGCACTTTTCATTTTCCTTTACAATTGTAATTGTTGGCTGCATACCCTTTACATCTCTGTGTGACAGGATTTGTATGAAATACTGTTTACTTATTTAGTCATAGCATTGCAGTTTCAAACAGAAAATTCTTTTTATCCCTACTGTTGCTTGGGCTGGGTTGCTTGAACTCTCTTGATTCTCAGCTAATGTCAACAAGTGAGCGCAAAAGAACCTGTCTGGCTCATGTTCTCTTTTACTCAAAACTTATTTGTTGCATGTGCAAGGAATGTGCAGCATTGCCAAATGGATAACCCCATGGAGACTGACATTATAGCTTGCTGTGGGGGGCTTGTGCTTGGGACGAAGCAAATTCCAGAGCAGCAGGGATCAGGACTCCATCCTGCACTGATCTTTGAGCACAATCTGTCTGATTTTACCAAATATCTCAAAGAGGTCTGGCCTTTAATCCAGTGCAGAAGGAAAACAAATGGTAAAACTTCAGGTATTTTCTCAAAATGCAGTTCCTGTTTGATGTTAATCTAGTCCCGCATGTTCTAGTGATCGAAAGAGCATTGCTGGAGTAAATGAACTACCGCCAGGCTGGATTCCACCCCCCTCCTTAGCTCAGTGTGCCCAATAATTTATATAATGCTTAAAAATAGCAGCCAAGATTTGCTTTTAATGGAGGGAGACCTGTACTCATATTCCTACTAAAAACCCGTCACATTTCTCCCTAAGCCACAACTTGTTTTCTGTGAAAGCTTGAAACAAGCTGTCTGATAGAAACAGGAGTTCTTTGGTTCATCTCAGTTGGAGACGAAGCAAATGCTGTTCCACTGCCGTTCTTCACAGCCATCATAGAAGCTGCAGACTGGCAAGCTAGTAGTTCTATGTGACTGTTTCCACTGTTCTGTTGCCATCTCACCTTTCACAGGGTTGCCAGTATTTTACCCACATTTTTTATTCACCCGAACTCACGTTCCTTTTCTGCAGCATCATCAATACTAGTTTTGGGGTTTGTTTATAAAGTCGTGCCCAATGGAGTCCAAAATCAGAACCTCAGTAAAAAAAGAAAAAAAAATCTCAGTTTATATTCTTATCTGGTTTAGAAGCTGAACATCGAGGAAGAAAGGGATGTTAAACTTGAGAGAGACACACACTTTGCTTTCACCCAGAAGAGTCTTCATGCTACCCTTTGAAGATTTACTTCGTTTGGGTATTGTCTCTCCCCCTTTCTCAAGAGCATGGATCAGAGCTGTTTGCCCTTGAAGGCTGCTTCTGGTTAACTGGAGTTATCCTCCCACAGTCTTGATAACTGCTCCTGGTGAGGATGAGTGAATTAAAAAACAAAAAGCACTGGAAATGTCAGAAATACGCTTTTCCTTGTGATATTTTAATGAGGTTGCAGCTTATGGTAATCAAGAAATTCCCCACCCTGGAAAAGAAAAGGGGTTTATGTTAATCTGCTGTGACACTGATTGTTTTCCTAGTGTGAAATGATGTTGTGCCTGTGTAGCTGTGCGACAGCAGCCGCAGCCCGTGCCACCTCGCTGCTGGGCCTGGAGGCTCAGATGCAGGTTTGGGAAATGAATGATAGAGAGCTACTCTTGTTGGACGTGAGTTGTGAAGGCGTACTTTCACAGGCATTGTATTAAAGGCCCTCCCTTTGACCACCACCTCAGGAGAGCTACAGCTCTTGTTTTCTTTTTGCGCACACAGTGATTTGTGAGACCAAGAACATATTACGATTTTTAAAACACGCAGCTACAGTTAATGAGAATCTTCCTGTTGAAATATAATTTTATGGGTATGTTAGCTCTCTCCCTTAAACATTGCTTTCATAAAAGCTGTTTGTTTTCCCTGGGGATTTTATTGGTTTGTGTTAAGAAACTTTAAAAACCAACAGATTGGGCTTTCATTATAGTTAAAGGGTGAGAGTGTTGGGCAGTTTTGGATAGAAATTTTTTACTTGTGGGATTTAAAAAAATTTTCCCAAAGATCATGACTTTGAAATTTGGACTGTATAACTAACCAGGAACGTATTTCAATGAGAAGTGGAACTGCTTTACCAGTAAAGACTGGGAGAGCCTGGATTAACCTGTAGTCACAACACTTGTATATATTGAACACATTGCCTTGTTTACTCACACTATACTTTTCCATGCAGGGGTATACCCTGCTCCTTCAGGCTGTGCTCTGTGGGCTCTGGAAGTCCATTGGCTTTGGGGAGATGAATGAAAGGTAGAGGAGAAAAGAAAGCTTATTGCTAGTTGGCAAAAATGAGCTTTGTAAGAGGCTGCATTTCCAAGAAAAACTTTTTGGGTGTCTACAAATCTCAAAAAGACAGAAAGTTATTGTCATCTGAAATGGAGGTGTAATTCGGGAGCCTCAAGGGCACACTAAAGGCTTCAGGGATTGCTCTTTTGAGATGATGGAGTTAGTTTCTTGGAAAAAAAGCTGGGGTGAATAAATCCCTTGTATTCATCCAGAGATAAAGAGGAAAAACAGGCACTGATGAGAGGAGTCCATTCAAGCTGATGAATTACAAATAATCTACTATATGTGAGTATATTGAAAAGACAAATGCCACAGACAAACTCGCATGTATAAGGCGTAGTCCTACAAAAGTGCTCGTGCACATCTTTGGAAAGCTACACTTGATATATAGGGAGTTGGGAACAGAATTTCATGAAGTACCGGCCAAACAGAAAAGGCTGCTTTGTACACCCATGTTCCCTGGGACAGGGACAGTCACTTCACTAGTTCCTACCATTCTTCTGGGAAAGTTGCTCTGTATTACGGGGCTAGAACAAGTACTAAAATACCTAGCACAAGATGGATAGTCATTAACACCCCCCCCCACCCCCCCCCCAAACATTAAAAGCCACGCTGTCCTTCAGAAAAATAAGAGTCTGGCTCCCATGTGTTCTTGAGCGTGCAACAACTCAGCTGAACGGTACCTTTACCTGGAAGAGTTGTGCAGGACCTCGTTAAGTTCTGTGCCTTTAGGCACACATTCTTTCTCTGTCTCTCTTTCTCTTTGCCTGAGGCCCAATAATTATACCTGTATTTTGGGAAAACACAGACAGACCCGCATACAGACATATAAAATCTCCTATCTGGACTGCTTTTTATTTCTTGTCCCAGAGAGAGGGAGAAAGGCAAGAATAGTTTTCAAAACTGATTGCCTGTATGAGGGACTGAAGCAGCAGGACGGATGAATGGTATTAACGCCAATTTGCAGACTGAAAGAGGACTCTAGAAGGTGCAGGATGCTCCACATTTCCCAGAGGCCTGTTTTTCCTGGATGGGAAAGATAGCTGGTAGGTGATTAAGAACTAGAAATCTTTTCACTGCAATTTTCGGAGTTGCCTTTCTATATGCAAGTAAGTGCAAATATCCCCAGCTTTCCTGTTTTCATCCTCTTTGTCCTGATCCCTTTCCCTTTGCTCGGCTCCCTCAGTCACATCTGCTGTGGAAATCTTGTCTCCAGCTGGAAGGATGAGATGTATGGAAGCTTTCCAGAGCTGTATGTTGATGACAGCACAGGGGGCTCAGCTGAACAACAAACATCTTTTTTTAATACAGCTAAATGCAAGGTTATTCATCTAGGAATAAAAATTGCAGGCCATATTTATATAAGATGAAGGGTGTAGTTTAAAAAGCGTGATTGAGATAAAGGACTGAAGGATCAGAGTGGATAATCATTGCAACATGAGCTCTACAGATAATGCACTAGCAAGACTAGAGTCTATGCAGTCTTTGATTGTGCATGCAAAGATAAATCAGAAGCAGAGATGCTGTTACCACCATATGTAGCGAGACTGTATACAGGTTTGGTATTTAAACCATTATCCGAAAAGCACCCTGTTTTGCAGGGTGCTTCAAGGTGTAGTCATAGTTTTTAGCCCTGCAAACTGAAAATTGTTTGCTTTTTGTTGCCTGAAAGCTACAGAACACGAAGGAAGTCAAGCTAGCCTGTGACAAGTAGTGATACTGCTCCCCTGGGCCATTGTGAACTTAAATTCAAGTGGCTGGATTGAGTGCCCCTTGGGGTGCCTTGGAGCCTGGGTACATCTCGGCACCTCGTGCATTTGCGCCTCCTTGATGGTCCCAAGCCGCAGCCGCCTCCTTTCCCTGCCACTGCAGAGCTCCCAACCCGCGGCAGTGCCGCAGCAGGGCCTGGCCCGTTTGCCCTTTTGGACAGTCCCTCAGAAGGACGCCCAGGATGGTGGTACTTCCTACCAGGTCACGGCTTAAGCTTTGCGGGTGTCTGCTTTGCTGGGTTTGGATCAGGGATTTGAACCCAAGATTTCCATGCCAGGAGTGGTGCCAGGAGAGGTCTTTCACAACACATTATGAACTACTGTTTTCTCAGTTTGGGTCCGCTGAGCTTCAGTGAGTTACAAAAACTGCAATAACTCCACCTGGAGACAATCAACATAGAGCACTGCTGTTTTAGAGATTAGGTCAATCCCTCAGATTACGGGAGTTAAAGATTCAAGATCCCTGCTTTGAAATGGGATGACTTGAACATGTGTCAGCCACATCCCTGGAAAATATTTTCATTGTTGGTCTAATTCTGAGGCAGTTCAGAAATCTCCTGTAAATCAGCATGTTTCCATGGAAAGCTTTGGCTTTCATTGAGAAAAGGTATTTCAAACAAAACAGTATTCGCAGTCAGCTCTAGTTCGTATTTTAAAAAGCATATTGGTAAACCGAAATGTCTAGAAAAGAGATACAAGAAATGCTGGAGTCCTGGAAAATCTTCTTTACTACAAAACTTCATGACATTCAGTCTTTTTAGTTTATCTTTAAAGGTAAATGGTGTCTGTTCACAGTAGATAAGTGCCTATAAGAGGAGCAGATTTACTAGGAGACAACATTTTAACCTTCTGAAAGCATAAAAAACTGCAAAAAGGCTTTCATGGCTGGGAGCTGAAGCTACACAAATTCAGAACAAAAATCAATGGCAAATGTTTAAGATAAGGATAATCAATCACTGAAGCACCTTTTAGAGAAATGGATTATATCTGCCAGCAACTGCTGTCATTAAATCAGGATTATTTTAAAACTGTCTCAAGATTCAGCAGGAAGATTTTCCTATAAAATAAGTTTTAATTCAAGTGGAATTTCTGAACTTGCTGTAGGAATCACGTGATGGTATCCCATGGTCTGTCTTATGCAGAAAGTCAGACTAGGTGATCATATTGATCTTTTCTAGATAAAATTTTTCAGTAACTTTTTCGGTCTCATAAGTTACTGTCAATGATAATAAAAAATATTGTCTGACCTGACAAAATTATTTCTCACTAGACATCCTGTCAAAATCTATTTAAATGAAACAAAGCTTGTTTTTCCATTCCTTTCCTTAAGTTTTCCACTTCAATATAACTTAGGTGATTTTTCAAAAATATTGCTTTCTTTTGACATTTTCATGAAAATATTTCAATTATTCCTTCTAAAACTTTGGCTTTCTTCTTTCTCAGGTATAATTTTTAAGAAACTTTAGACAAATATGCTTTGCTTGACTAAGATATGTATTTTTCATTCCAGCACTGAAAGAGTCTGTACCTTGTTATCTGAGCTCAAATGACAGGATTTTGAGAAAAGAATCTGAACTCACTCTCTGGCACTTTACCCTGTACTGAAGGGCCCGCAGGCCCTGGGCTTACATGCCAGCTTTCTCCCTTGAAGATTTGCTAAGTAGCAGTCTTAGTTCCAGAGAGATGATAGAAAAAAACTGTAGAACCTTGTTTATATGGGTGTTCACTAGTTATGCTTAACAAAGAGTAGCAAATTGCCATGATAAAGGCAGATAGATGGCTGACAGGCAAATTAGGATCAGACCACCTCACTGCTGAGTAGGGTTATAGGTGGCTACAACAGAACACTAATGCTGAATCTCATCAGTATCAGAGATGATTTTGGCACAGGAAATAGATTATTCTGCACAATTTCACTCTCTTTTCACTGAGATGTTATAGGACTGTTCCAAAGGGTATGCAAAGGTATAACCATGCAACTTTTCCCAGAGATGAAAGAGAAAGGTTATGAGGAGATTTTAACCATAAATGTATGACAATTTGGTTTCAAAACATCCTCTTCTTCATTTTCTACAAAGCGTGCCATAGATGAGGAAAGCTCCCAGGAATATGGAGAGGTGGTGTACCTAAAAACACAGAGATGGTGTTCTGGAATGGGATCCCTCATGCTTTCTTACTGTTTGGTGAATCTAACACTGTTAAAAACACATTTCTTTTGAACTTTCCTTTATTTAGTATAAAATGAGAAGCTTGCAAATGGATTAAGTTTCAAAGAAGGTTCAGTACATGCTTTGGATTATCTGAGTCTCTGCCTGAACTGTTGTTTTATTTCTAAAATAAACAGTGCCATCTAAAAAACATCTCAGCTAGAAGATTGTGGTAATCACCTAATCTCATTATTTTCAAAAATTTTCGCTGTGACTTCAGAAGAGAAAAAGGGTTCAGAATCCACCTCCATTTGTTTTGGTACCCCATTTCAGATAGTTTTAAAGATAAGGAGGAGTCTTGCAACACCTGAAACTTTGTTTTCGAGGAAGACTGCTGCCTACAAGGAAGTGAGTTCAAGTTCAAATGCAGCCTCTTGCACACTGAGAGCATCACCACTGGCATCTCCATGACTCCAGAAGCCTGTGGCCCTCAGCACAAGGCGAAGGGTTGCCACCCGGTCTTTCCCTGAGGTGAATGCTGAGGGATGGGAGGAGAGGAAAGAGGAAGGGTGGCAGGGCTGGGGAGGATTAGGTGAGATCAAGAGCTTAAATTTAATTCAAAAACCAGTGCTGAGCAATGAAACCTGTGTTGATTTGTCATCTCAGCTACCAGGCCTGTTTCTGTGTGTAATTCTTATTAGCCCTCTTTGCGTTTGTGGTCAGCTGGCAAATGAGGTTGCAGAGCTGCATAGAAAACATCCCTCTTCTAGGCCTGGAGAGAAGAAATCCCTTTGGATCCTGATTTGAAAAGCCTGAAGCACTGGGCAGGTGGCGGAGCATCCTGGGTGGCAGCCTGGGATCCCCAGCTGGGAGAGCCTCCTGTGGAACTCCTCCACAGGAATGATTTATCATTGCAATGCATTTCCCACTGATTAAACAGCAGGCAACAGTCATCTTCAGCTGCAGACACATTTGTAATGATGAATGTGTCATGAGGAATGTACTGCCTTCTTGGAGCACTGAAAGAAAGCGTAACTTTTTTCTAGGCTACTGCTAGGCTACTATTGCTCCCGATATCTCATGGATAGGAATGGAGCTTCTGGGATGTGGTCAGATGCAGACCTTCAAAACATTCATCTACCTCATTAATAAACTCTGAGTCACATAAGGAGCTGGGCACTGCAATGCCAGACCTTTTGGTACACTTCCCTTCAATGACGGGCTCTGAAATCTTCCTTTGTAAGGAGCTGGGTGCCTTGGAGAGGAAGGTTTGAGAGCCGGCTTGCTGGAAAGGAGCTGCTTTTTTCGGTTAACTGGAGACAGAGAGGAAAAAAAGAGGGCTTAATAAAAATTGAACACTTTCTTCTACTTTGTGTTCCTAGACGCAATTTTGCCCCAGCTTGCTGCCTGTTTCTCAGACTCGAAGCAATACTTCAGTGGCCCAGGAACGCTTGCCTCACTCTAGAAAACCTTGGTTCACATCCCTGTCTGTCATGTCCAAGAAGATTCAAGCATCCATCTTACATTTGAATCTGTAAGAGCAACTGATCCAGCGAAAACTTTTCTGCTTGTTGGGCTAAACAGAGTGACCACCTAACCTTGTGGTTGGAGCACTGACAAAAAAGGAGAAAAGTCAGTGCAAAGGGTAGTTGGCCCAGCTAATATCTAGCCATCCACAGGTATCTGCTGCCCCAGCTGCGTATCCTAACACCAGGTATCCAGTGGGTAAAGAGTCATTCTTTTGCTCCAGACTAATTTAAGTAGTTCTTGAAAAGCAGGAAGAGTTCAGCCAGGAGATATGAGGAGACACTGCCAACAGCCCTGCCTCAACTGTCAGCGTGGAGCGTGGCTGGGAGACACCGTCCTGCATCGCTCCAGGGGCACGGGAGCCCAGGCTGGCATGCTCTGCCCAAGCGCTGTGGCCACGGGGGAGGACTGCTAAAGGCGGGTTGTGCCGCCCCGTTAGCAGTGTGTACGGCAGAGCCCAGCTGGCAGGTTTGCTCTGAGAACGCGTATTGTCTCAGGCCAGACAGGCAGAGGAATACTTCTTTATGAGTTTTTGAATCCCAGCAGAGCTGGGGATGAACCGAGAGCCTGCCTGGTCAGCAGTCAGCAGGCAGAGGCAGCTCTAGCAATGCAGCTGCAAGTATTTAGACACTAGGGACCTTTTACCAGTCCTCTACTTAGTGCTATCTACCTGTGGTCTTATTACGGCACAGGGAGCCTGTGCTCAGTATTTATATACTCGAAGTCCTTGCTCAGCTACCATGTAAGTTCTTCTTAGCTCCTTTAAGTAGAATATTTTTCTCTGTCATTTTGTATGGCTCCTTCTCTGTCCTTATGGCAAAAAGTACGAGTATGTCGGGTATTTATTATAATTCTTGCTGACACTTCTGGACTATTGGTTTCTTACATCAGAAGTGTGGGCACAGAGGAAATGAGACCTGTTCGGTATTGCTGACTTCTGCTGAAGATGCTTGCTCACTTTTTCCACTTGCTGTGGACTGGTGACCTGAAGTCAATCAGTTTTCCTTTCTGCTTTGCCCATCACAGTCTCAGTATGAGAAATGTGATAAAGCCAGGATGGAAGTTGCTTTACACTACAGAATACAGCTGGGACAACTTAAAATAATTTGTTTATTACTAAGAAAACCAACCAGGAAAAGAAACCTTGTCTTGCTTTTTCCTGAACATAAATGTTATATCTATCTAGCTCTTTTTTGCACTGGCCTTAAAATCAGGTACATTTGCTCTGTGTTTCGGTACCCTTGCCTTTTTCACATATACCAACAGTAAGCTGTTAAATGAAACAGTGAAAATGGGATACCGCATGTTTCCTCATGCCTCCCTTGGAAGGCACACAACGTTTTGGGACTTTCTGGCCAGCAAACTGGGTTCACTCCTTACTAGAAGCCAGTTGTAGATAATTTTTTTCTGTGCTTTGTTCTCCATACTCCTTTCAGGCTGTTCTAGTTTTCTCTCTTGCTCTTGAAGACCACACGGTAGTCAACCCAGGCTGCTAAACAAGGAGGGACCTGGGGAGCCGGTGGCTCTGGGCAGGACTGCCGCTCCGCACCAGACAGTGCCCACGAGGGGCACTGACCCTGCTGAAAATTCCCGATTAAGACACAGCAGCATCTGACATCTAATGGATTTGTGTGGGAGTTTTCAGTGAAACATCCTGGGAGTGTAATAACTTTTGCAATTGATGGCACTTCTTAGAGCCCTTCTTGTTATTTAATTGATTCCAGGCTGGTGCTTACTAAGAAAAATGCTGTTTGTGGGTGCCTGAGCTGTTTATTATCCATTAATCACGACGTGGGTGGACGGCTGTATTGTGCTGATCAATACACAGAGCTGAGCTCCTGAAACAGGGGTGTGGGGAATTTGGCACCCAGGCTGTGCACAGAGGGGAGAGCTCCCTTTGCGCCTTACAAGGGTCCTCCTTGCCCTTGCTCAGCTGGCATAAACCCTTACAGGGGTCCATCGCACCCAGGTGTCTGGAGAGGCAGGTTTGCACCAGGCATGAAGGACAGGCTATGTGTTGGTGCTGAGCCACCTCCTCCCAGCTGAGGAACAGAATAAAAATGGGACAGCAAACATCCTTGCCCTAGACTGGGAAAAAGTACTGCTTTTCAGTGTTTTCCTGAGGTTTAAAATAGCAGATTTCTTTTTTTGGTCTGCTCAAACCATACTCACTGCAAAATTACATTGAATACAAATTTTAATATAAATCTTGAAATAAATATTTGTACTAAAGAGACGATAGTTATTAATACTTCAGCTTCTGAGCCTGCTTTTTTATAATGTCCGGCATGTGAACATCTTGGTCTTCAGCTTTTTCAATGAGACTGAAAAATATTTACAGTTGTACATATGTCTTTGTATATGTATATAAAGAAGACATGTAAGTATTAAAGACATTGAAATATAGTTTTCCGATTCATGGAAAACTAGGAAATTTTTTTTTTTTTCATTTTGTTGAGGCTGGGAACAAAAACTTGTTTCTACAACTTCCTATGAAATGAGAAATCCTGAAAAAATTGTTTTCAAAATTGTATGTTATATGGTGCATGACTCCCACTGATTTGTCATAACACCATATAGAAATATATACAAAAAGCAATGAATAAATGATGGAACTGTGTTAAATGAAATGTTCATTTTTACTGAACTTTTAATTTCTGCTTTTGATTCTCTTTTCTGATACTTATGTCACTACAGGTATGATACTGAAAAAAACCAAAAAACAGTTTCACCCTAGTATAATTTCCTGACAAATGTATGGGTGAGTTGTACTCACAAACTGTTACTGGGCTCATATTTGCTCTGAGTTGAAGGTTAGTTTTGAATGTGTTTCAGATGAGCTGCTGACCTGATGAAGAACAGCAGAAATGAAAGATAAAAATCATAGCCCTCCCTACCTAAGTTCTACATTTTCATCTAGTGTCTTCCCTTAAGTGCTTTGCTTTGGGGCAGCAGCAGCCACCACCATTAACATATTTTGTCTTCCACAGATTGTGATCACTTTTAGCCACTGAAGATCTAGGGATGATTTCAAGGCGGTGACCTAGAGATGAGAGGTACTTTAGCTCATTAGAAGATAACCAGCACTATCTGAGCCCCTAAGGAATTACTGATTCATGAATAGGCCCATAACCTAATGGAAAATAAACCCCTTGAATGAGGTAACTTTGAACAGTCGGCAAAAGGTAATACAGCAGTAGATAGGCTGTGCAACTGAAATTAATTTAAACCAGAGTCTCAGGGCTTCTCCTGGCAAATGAACAACCAAGGGTGGATTTTTTTTTAGTCAGTATATTTATTGCTTATCCATCACAGTCACAACCTAAGTGTCTGGCATAACAGGAAGAGCAGCGGCTTGTACGGAATTGAATCCAAATCTGTTATTTTTCATCCCTTCTGCACAAAATACAAAGTAGGAGAGGGAGAGGAGGATGGAAATGGAAAAAGTGCATGGAAACTACTGCCTGTCCCTTCCTTGCCCTTTGAGGCTTTGTCACATTAGGCCTTTGCAATCAGATTAGTAGTTTACCTTTGTAAGGCTCCTCTCATTTCAGTATTCGTATGTGGTAATGTTAGTGCAAAGTGACTTTCCTAGCACCTTCGGTAAGATGCATGCTAACAGGGAGTGATGGAGAGAAGCTAACGTGATGGGGATGTCAGACAGTGTTGGCAGAGCGGTGCTGCTCCGCTCTTTCCAGCTTGCGCTGCACCGAGCCGGAGTTCTTTGCCATATTTCTTTGTTCACTTCACATGAAGAGCCTTTGTGGGGGTTGAGGAGGGCAGCTGCATGCCAGCTGTGACCACTGCAATCAGAGCAGGGAAAGAAGACTGTTCATTTACGCCCTTGGGAAACATCGCAAAGGTGGCTCGGCTGCTTTCAAGGACATGCAAAACTGGATATCACAGCATTAGCGGTAGCTGTTATAAGAACCGAATGTTATCCCAGAGGGATGTAGACTAAAGACACTCCTGGACGCAGAGCAAAGGCATAAGAACCAATTAATTTTGTTTTCTTCATCCATGCAGTTTGTATATTTGCATAATGGACTTCTTTCCTCCCATCCCTAATTTTCTCTCATCCCTTGCACAACCCATGTCAGAAGGACTACATCTGAGATTGTGACTCTCTGAGCAGAAGCAGCTAATTAATGATTAAGCAGTATTTTTTTTCTCAGCATAATACCAGTTACTACAATTATTGTTACAGCTGCATCTACAAAATCTAACAAAGACCGAAACCCTGGGGCTGTGCACACCTGGGCGGGGAAGAATCTCATTTAACTGTAGTTGTTCAAAAGAAAGTCTTCTGAGCTAGTCCCCCTGGCCCCCCCTGTCATCGGTATAGGTAGAAACAATTGTATCCAAAGCAGATTTCAACCCATTTAAATAAGGATCCTGTTCTAGAGAAAATTATGTTTCTACATTGCCCCAGGAGGGTGCCCTACTTTTGACAGATGAAGCATAACATGCCTCATCTTCATTTCTTGCTGTGGCTTCATAGTTTTTGCAAACACCATTGACTTTCACTTTTCAACCCTTTCCACTCTGAACTGTGTCTGCCCAGGGATTAACACATATTTTAGCATTTATCTGTTAAAATATATATTTCTCCCTTTTATAGATAGTTCCCATTTGCAGGGTCCAAAGTATTAGAATAGTATTTATATAAAAGCATTCATAAAAACATAATTATGCTGATTGATCGTCTGCTTTGGAGTATGACACAAGCATGCCCATAAAAAAAAACAGGATCATGTCTGTTCCCTGTGAAGTGCTATGGAAATCTGCTTATGCTTGTTTTAGTATGACATCCTCTCCTCAAGTCTGTGCCTAAGTCACACAGCCTCTCCGTGCCCTGTGCAAATCTACAATGAGATGTTTGAGTAGCGGTATGCAGTTGGCTTTGTCACCAATATCTGTTTGTAGCTCTGTTATGTGCCATTTCTCCAGGGGTTGCCTAAGCAGGACCGATTTCAGTGCACTGCCCTGACGTGTAGCCCTCCCCGACGCCTTGTGCTTGGCCACCCAAAACATCCCCTCAGACAAGCTAGCAATGTGGGAGAACAAGGTTTGGAGAGGACTTTAGATCAATGTGGAGACAGACCTGTTGCAAACACATGCCTGAGAGGTATTTTCGCTACTAAATGGCTCCCAGACTGCTGTGTACAGGCACTGTTGTAAGCCCAGTGATGGCAGATCAGGGCTTTTGTGTCCACTGCACTAATGAAACTGGTAATGGGAGAGAATCTGGTAATGAAAAACTGGTAATGACAGAGAATTTTTCCTGTTCCCCTCCAAAATCTTGGTGGACAGTCAATCTCTGAAGGGTTGTATGCCCTCTTTCCTTCCACCCAGGTAAGACTGGATAAACCAATATATATATTTTTACAAAGCTTTTTCATTTTTCATATTGATTTTTTTGGTATTTAAGCTTTCTGAATGAAAGGTATTTGAACCAAAAAATGAACTTTTTAAAAAAGAAGCTACAATAGTCTCTTAAGACAAGTTGGATTTTTTCCTAGAACATTTCAAAACCAGGCAAGCCATTGAAATTGACCCCTTCCCACCAAAAAAAAGAAGAATTTAAAAAATCAGGATTTTATAGTGGAAAAAAGTTTCACTGGAAAGTTCCCAGCTAGCTCCATTATTTTGTAATTGCCTAGCTCATGTCTTCTCAGCGTGGTGAGAAAGCCACCAAATAGAAGACATTCCCCCTCCCTTGTATAAAATTACAGGTTTTTTTTTTTCATACATGTAATGGAAAATATACCAATTAAAAACCACTGAAAACTCTTGGTTTCTTTATTTTTCATTTTAGGAAGACAGCATAACAAAACTGGGATTTGATGTGCATATTTGAAATGTCTTATTTATATTTTCTGTAGAACATCCACTATTTTTTTAACTAAGCCTGTATACATTGAATTCTGCTCTCATCCTTATATGTTGGCTACTGGTAGGAAAGTTGAAGCCTAACCCTCCTGTTGTAACACATGCAATCATTGACAGTAGCTTAGCCCTTGTTACCCCAAAGGACAGCCTGGCCAGATGACCCAGGAGTATCTTAATTTGTGCCAAAGAATGTGACTTTCACAGAGCGACGTTCTTGCTCCTTTGGACTACTGGCACTTCTTAGTCTTCCCATCTGTAAGGGGAGCTGAGCCGTATCTTCTGTGCTAAAGGGATTTAACTGCTCTGGCCTTGCTCCTTTTTCTTTTTTAGGCTGGAGTTTTAGCATGAAGAATTTTATGATGCCACAGGTCCATTGTGCCCATACTCCAAGAAAATTACTTGGTGCAGCTGCCACCAGTGACGCTTCCATTTGGGAATATTGCTCCTGTGCCATATGGATCCAATCACCCCTGCTCAGGCCTGCTCCTGAGCATTTTTCAACTGAAGGCAAAATCATAGCAGCTATTAAGGTGGGAGTCAAGGAAAGCCTTTGGTCTCTAAACATAAATGAATTAACTCAAGAGCTTTTTGAGGCATTCCTCCTTGCCTCCTTCCCTCCTACGTTGCTTCACATTTTTAAGCCAAAGGCTTTGCTTTCATAGTGATTTATTCAGCACCTTTAGCAAGCTGTTAATGAAAGAGTGAAACCTGGAGAGCTAGCTGAGACACTTCAGAGATAGGAAAGGAAGAACTGATGGGGAGAGGGAGGAAGGAGCAAGGTGGGGGGGAAGGTGGAGTAATGACTGAGGGCAGAAGGAAAGGCGTATTTTGTCTCTCCATTTCTCTGAGATCATTCTTGCTGGTTTTATTATTCTCCCTGCTTCTGTGTGTTGGTAGAAATGAAGTTGGCAAGCTCCATTGAGAAGAAGGCAGCAAAGTGAGTTTCCTAGCACTGCCAAGTAGGTTCCCATGTCTAGACTGTGCATACAATCGCTGGCAAAAAGCCAGAAACAGTTAATGGATTTACAAAATAGCAGCATTTCTCTGTATTGATTTTCTCAGGGTGTTTCCAGAACTCGGGGAGAAGTAGGTAGTTACACTTTACAATTTTTTCTGCTAATAAAAGCCCTCAGAGGGAAGCACTTAATAAAGACACTTCTGGTCTGGGGGCCATTGTCTAAAGATGTCTCTCCAGAGGGGAGAGGATGAATATTATTAGATATTTCATTAACTGTAAATATTACTGGCTGTAAGTGAAGGTTGAGGTGGCAATTTTTACTGTGCTTGAGTGTGATTCTACTCTTTTGCAGAAAAAGGTTATCTTGTTCACAGCCCAGTGGTGAAACTATGAGTCCAAGTGAACGGTTTAGGCAGGGAGAAGAATAGTTTGGCACCAGCCATGTCCCTTTTCCCCAGTATGCCATCAACTCTGGTGACAAAGTTTTCAAAATATGTGTGTGGTCAGTGAAATGTGCCTAAACCTCCTCTGGGAAGACAAACAAAAGTTTAGCTTCAGTGCTCTGAATTTACAGGTATCCTTAGTTGTAAGCTTTCTGTAATGTTAAGTGAACTTAAATACACATACAAATGAAAAAAATGTGCATGCTGAGAAAAGAGGTTTTTTTCACTCTGCTTTCCAAAGCATATAGAACAAGGGATTAAGTCTTGGTCTGCTGTCCTGTGTTTCAAATCGGATTGGCAAGTACACCCGTTTGGAAGTTAACCCTCGTATTTGCAGAAACCTCTTTCATCTGTTAAAGCTCTCATCACCGGCATCTTCAGCCCCCCCCGAAGCCATATGTTGGCAATTATAGGATGGTATACTATGTATGAGAGAATTATTTGGACTGTAGTGATATACCAACCATCGGAGTTACGTATATGGTCTATGGTGTGATGGTTAGCATAACAGGGTCTGAAAGCGGTAATCTGTTCTTTGAAGGGAAGAGATAAATCAGAAACAGACTGTGGCTTGGGAAAACAGAGTTCAGGTACTTATTTGTGTCTCTACTGTGATCTTGACAAGTGACCATCAGGATCTACCTGTAAAAGAGACATGATAGTATTTTCCCAACCTACAGCCTATCAGTAGAGTATATGCTTTGCGAGTGCAAGGGATTAAATACAGGGCAAACAAAGGAATCTATTCAAACACATAAATTTATCTGATCGTTTTGAGAAAAAGGCTGATGAAAAAGTGACTTTTCTGGCTTTCATAGTGGAAAGCTTGTGGGCAGAATGTGGTGAAATGGCTGAAGGTGAGCTTGGACTAAAGAAACAACAGAGCAAATGGCAGTGGTGGGAAGTCTTAGACAGAGAGGATAAAGACAGGTGTGAAGTCCTGAAAAGGTGGAAACAGTGAAAATCCTCAAATAATAACAAAGGAAAAATTTTGAAAGAAGAAGCCAATATAGACCACCTTATTAAAATTACATCTTTCCATTCTGGAAGGGCTGGGCTGAAGTATCCTGATCCTGACAGAGCTGATGCACCCACTATGCCCAGGAGACCCACTCTTCAAACACTTGTCAAATTGCTAGACTGACTGTGCACCAAAAGCCAGATTTACCTGGGCAGGGATAGTCCTCAGTCACTACTACTGGTTTCTTCTGCTACATCTGAGCCCTGTCTGCTCCTGAAGTGGGGGTGAGACAGTATCATGAGACCAGGAGGAACTGAAGATATGCAACCTATGTTCTTTATTCCTACTCTCAAATGCTTTCTCGGTATCCCATGCAGCTAGGTTTGCATTCATAAGGCAAAGGGAGCTCAAAATACATTTGCTTGTTAGTGGTGCCATCTCCCCCAATAACTAACTAAAAATTTCTTTTACTTTGATATAACAGGATGACTACAAAAGAGTCTTATGGTGCTGGTTTTGGCTGGGACAGCTTAGTAGCTAGTACTGGGCTGTGTTTTGGATTTGTGCTGGCAACAGTGTTGATAACCCAGGGATGTTCTGGTCACTGCTGAGCAGTGCTCACACAGAGCCGAGGCCGTTTCTGCGCCTCACCCCACCCCACCAGCGAGGAGGCTGGGGGGACACAGGGAGTTGGGAGGGGACACAGCCGGGACAGCTGACCCCCACTGACCCACGGGATATTCCATACCATATGACCTCATGCTCAGCATATAAAGCTGGGGAAAGAAGAAGGAAGGGGGGGACGTTTGGAGTGATGGCATTTGCCTTCCCAAGCGATTGTTAAGTGTGACCAAGCCCGCCTGTCCTGGAGATGGCTGAACACCGGCCTGCCCATGGGCAGTGCTGAATGAATTCCTTGGTTTGCTGTGCTTGTGTGTGCGGCTTTTCCTTTACCTATTAATCTGTCTTTATCTCAACCCATGAATTTTCTCACTGTTACTCCTCTGATTCTCTCCCCCATCCCACTGTGGGAGAGGGAGCGAGTGGCTGCGTGGGGCTGAGTTGCCGCCTGGGGTTAAACCACACCACTTACCTATTCCCTTTTAACACTTGCATGACAGAAATATATGGAGGATTGTCTTACTGGAGGCCCTTGTCAGATTGCTAAAGGGACCTTGCAATTAAAGGCAAAATCTTCTGAAGCAGAGTCACTGGAGGGAGGAAGAGAGACCTGGATGAGACAAGGACAAGTAAAGTGGTACTCCAGACCTCTCTTGAACTTCACACTTGCCAAGAAGGCCGGGGAAAAGAAAGTTAGAATTTTTCTCTTAATTACTGTCTCACAGCCCCATGACTACTGTAGGGAAACTATTTTTCTCCACTCATTATCCCAGTTTCACATTTCACAGGGTAGTTCACTCAGTAAAAATTAAAAATAAACAGAGATACCACATACAAAAACATTTTTATTATTGTTATAATTTGCTGTTTAATGCAATGCTTTAACTAGGAATACAACTCAGCAGAAGTACATACACATATATTGCATGTAATTTTAGTTGTGTCATCAAGATATTTCAAACCCTCATCATCTCAGTCCTTCGTGACTTGTTTTGATGAAACACCTTCTTCCTTCATACTGCATAACATGTTTGAATGTTGCTGAATAGCACAGAAGTTTTTCTTCCAAATGGAGCACAATATTGCATCCAAATTCCCAGTTAATATGACTTTCACTTGCTTTCACTGTATGAATGTTGTGTATAATATGTATATATCTATACAGCATATATAAATATATATCTATAATGTATATATAATCAAGTGGGTCAGCTTTACACAGCTAACCATAAACTTGTGCTTATCTTATTTATATGAGATCAAATGTACGGCATCAAGAATTTGACCAGTCCTCAACTTGTAAGATCCTCAGTTCCCAGTTTTACCATGTGATTTTGGGTATCGCGTACATGTAATGCATTCCCTTCTTTCTTGCAGTAGTATTTGCTTTTGAAGAAAAGAATGCAGTTGGCTTTTTATATAAATGATTAACAGGTTTTCCATACCCTTAAGTTAAAAAAAGTTTCAAGAAGAGATGAGGTTTTTCCTCGTACATAGAGCTTGAAGAGTAATTGGACATTCATTGTAGACATATTTACATTATAATCTTATCTGGATAATATTACACATAATGTTTTATTTTTTTACACAATCAAGGTATGGTGTTGGTCATGTTAAAACACGCTATCTAAAGGTATTTACAAACTGCTAGTCTCCAACTTACCAATGGCCTCTGCAAAGTGGCACCAGAATTAAGGGATAAGATGTAAGAAAGTCTGTTTATTGGCACCCATGGCACGCTCACCAGCGTTTTTATTGTTATTACTACCACTACTACCATGATGTGCTTCAGAGAAGGGATGTCTTTGGGGTAGAGGAGTAGAGACAGAGCCTCCAGTGGGGGCAGAAATCCTCCCCTCTCCCCACAGTCTACCTGAGCTGAGGGGAGCAGAAAAGCAATCCAACTGTGACCTGTCTGTCCCTTTGCAAGTTAGGGCACACCAAGCTTGTGCCCCTGTGCTTTCTTTAGTGCTTTCAGATGAGTCAGTCCAAACGTTTAAACACCCAGTGAAACCCTTCCTTCCAAAGGCCACTAGGATCATACTGCCTCACGTACCACCCACAGCCGCTTCTCCCAGAGAGTCAGAATGCTTTGGGGCATCTCAAAGAAAACAGTTTTCGTGTGCTTTTTAGCAAGTATGGTTAAAAAAAAAAGAAAAAAGTAGAAACTTGTTATAAAAAGATGAAAAAGAGTAGTTACCTAATGGCACTTTTCAGGTTATGCAGAGCTTTGGAAAGTGAAAAGACATCAGAATTTCTTTCCTTTATTTGGTTAATACAGGAATGAACTGTGTATAACAAGTCTACCCAGTGTCCTGAAATACGAGGCCTGGGAGGACTGGTATGCTCGTGTAACCCACTAGTTCTACAATGTAGCAAAAGAGGCCATAGCAAAAGGAAAGAAGTAAAACATAAGAGGAAATAATTGTATTGGTTGTGGTAAATGGTTCATGTCCAACTGAGCCTTGCTATAATTACGTTCTTAGGCTTGGTTTCTCAGTGAATACACTGCTAATAAGCACAGGAATAAAAGGGGATCCAAGGGAAGGGAGGGCTGCCTTACCGTTGCACAGGGCTGTCCTGGTTTTGGCTGGGATAGAGTTAATTGTCTTCCTAGCAGCTGGTACAGCGCTGTGTTTTGGGTTTAGGATGAGAAGAATGTTGAT
>JAVKLA010000024.1:19740725-19792962 GCA_034782735.1 Sagittarius serpentarius | reverse complement strand
GAAAGAAAGAAAGAAAGAAAGAAAGAAAGAGAGAAAGAGAGAAAGAGAGAAAGAGAGAAAGAGAGAAAGAGAGAAAGGAAAGAAGAAAAAGCAAACTGGCCTATATAGATGTGTTTGCTGTCTTTGGACTATTTTTCGTCAGGCAATGTTCAAACACTTTGCTATCTCTGAATGGCTCCTCATGATTCCTAGTAAATCAAATGAAAATCCCAAATAGAAAGAAGGTTGACAGAAATTTTTCTTAGGTTTTGTCCTCACTGGAAAACAGATTTCTCAACATTACTTCAGTTTTTTTTTTTCTTTCATTCTTTCTTTCTTTCTTTCTTTCTTTTTTTTCCTTTTTTTTTTCCCTTTTTTTTTAAACCACTGTAATACTCCGAAAAGGTGCCAGTTGGATTGACATATCTTCAGGCTGTTGTTCTCTCCCTGGAGAGTGAAGGTAGGGCCGGCCTGTGACAGAACAAGTCACTCCACATGGGCTGCCGACGTGACAGATCCTGCTGCAGCAGGGTTACTGTCACGGGTTGGTTGGACCTTTTCAGTTTTAGGCTGTTTCCGGAAATAATTGAAGAAGAAAAGGAGAGGGCGAGAAGTACTAGCTGCAGTTTGTTGTTGTTGGTTTTTTGTTTTTGTTTTTTTCTTTTTTCTCATGAGTCACCTGCACAGTTTGCTCAATTTCTATGTGAAATGAAAGCGGCCAGCGCAGCACATGGTGTGGACATGCCACTGGGATCCTCTGGGCAAGCCCAAGGTGAAGATGTGGCAGCACCGGCAACAGGGCCACCTCAGGCCTTGAGGGCGACGGGGCGCAGGTGACAGCCAGGGAAGCTGGAGGAGGTACCCAGGGAGCGTGGCTCTTCAAGACCAACATCTGCATCTTGCAGAACTATCACTCAGAAGGGAAGTGAAACCTGGTGAACGTGGTTTAGGACACAAAGGAAAGACATGAGAGCTCAAAAGATATTCAAAGAACAAATTATTTTGCGGCTCTGAAAAATTATCCCACTTTTTGTCTTACTGAGCCACAACCAGCTGAAGTCCCAAGAGGTTCCCAGTATCTTGGGGCAGGCTCTGCCTCCTTTCTGCCTTCAGGAGGGGGTAGACAGTGTCGTCAATAAGTGTTGCCTCTGCACCTCCCGCCAGCTGCCAAGGAGCGCAACACAGACACAATTCCATGCATTATCTTGAAAATTAGATGATTATTTTCCATGTACATAAACCGTGTTGGGGCGTGTGTTTGCATGCCTGTGTCTGTACATGCATAGGTGCATTATGTCATCTATTTTTACATTATTTAATTGACTGCAAATGTGGATGTACTACGGAAATATTTTTTCATTGAACTGGTACAAGGTAGAAACACACAGGATTGTGTGTCCTGCAAGCTTTTTAAAATACTGTAACACAAACCAAAGCATCTTGTCCTTTAGGATCAGAAGTGGGGATGGTGCTAGGGAAAAGTGCCAGAAAGCTTCAAACTGAAGCTTTTTCTTTTGTGTTTTTTTGTTTTTTTCATGAATGCTGGTGCCAAAATATTTTTTTCTGCATGGCATTCTGAGTGTCATCACATCAGATGATGGAGAAGTACAATTGTAATCTATATCTTGCACTTCTTAACCTGTAGAAGTATCCTTAGTTGTTAGAGGAATTCATAATTTATGAACAAGTGACAGCTCCAAAGATCAGAATAAGGATTTGCACACTTGCTGGAAAACTGGAGTTAAAAGATCAAACAAGAATGTACAAACCATTATTTCCCAGTTTGAGTTCCTGTACTATTGATACCCACAGCACTTGCTGAAAGAAAGAAGCAGGTGTGTTTCTTTTATGAAACTTTTCTAAAGAAGTAAGATTTAGAAAATGAACAGATTTCATTTTATCTTTGGTTTTTATCTGGATTTTTTAACACTGTAAGAGAATGAATGACCTGGAACTGATCATGTAAGTCTTTCCCTTGACCTGTCAAGATAAGCCTAGTGAACGTAGTTTTGAAAGACAAGCAGCACTCAGTTTTTCAAGACTTATCATTGAGTAATTCTTCCTTACAAGCAGGAAGATGAAAATAGTGATAGTAAATATGACTGAAGGCGAGTGAGGCTTGCAAAATTAGATCCTTGGCTGCATGGGGACACTTCGATATATTAGGATGAAATCACTAGCAGAATAAAATCAATGAATGCATATTAAGACACATTAATCCTGAGTTTAATGTGGCCTTAATTTACTGCAGTTTAATCCTCCTTATTTTCACTTTCTGCTAGGAACTTGTACTTCGAAACATGAAAATTGTCATATTGCCAAAGTGCTTTGACACGGTGTTCTAATGAGCTTGTCAAATGTAAAACTTAAGTCTGCAAGATTAATTTCCCTGTAATCTTGAAGGCTGCTATTTTGTAGTGCATTTTGGAAGACTCTAATATGGTAGCATGAAATAGCAGAATGATTTGGTGTCCTATTTGGTAGGTGGCTTTCACTCCAGAAGACAGTCTCTCA
This sequence comes from Sagittarius serpentarius, assembly GCA_034782735.1. Classification (NCBI taxonomy): domain Eukaryota; kingdom Metazoa; phylum Chordata; class Aves; order Accipitriformes; family Sagittariidae; genus Sagittarius; species Sagittarius serpentarius. The sequence continues at coordinate 19,790,469 of JAVKLA010000024.1, read as the reverse complement.
GGACACTGTCTATGCAGCAAACTATTTTTTTGGGTAACAAAATACGTACATGTACCTTCACTAGTACCTGGAAGTTAGAGTTCCTAAGAAGGAGGTAACTAGACTATGCATAACTCACAGACAGTTGCTGTTTTCAGAAATCTGATACACTTCATCCTATGCACACAATGCTCAGTTGTGCTACAATAAATATCAAATATTGAAATAGTAAATTCTTTGCCAGGCAGAAAGAATCTGAATTTGAACTGGTGTGGAGTAGCAGATAATACCTGAACTTTATCCCTGCCAGCCCCCATCCAGACTATTTCAGTATCTGGTTTTGTGTAATCACTCTTTTCTTCTCTGCCTTTTTATTAGCATTATCCCTTGGCTTACTGTGAAAATATTGCTCCCAGATGGTACAAAAGGCAATGTAGCCAATATCTTTTCCACAAAGTAAACATCTTGTCCAGAATACACCCAGGAAGGAACTTGGTTTCACACTAAGGACTTAGGCAGAGCTTGGTCCACGTGGGCACGTCAGTCCCTCTTATTCTTTTCCTCAATAAATGAGCGTGAATCATCTTTTGACTGGACAAGAGCATAGTCATCTAATATTAACTATTCATTCTCTGGAGTCTGAGCATACCTCTTCAACTGTACATCCACCTTTAAAGGGTTGTAACCTCCATTTTCCTAATAATAACAACCTTATTTCTATTCTTCAGCTGAGGCCCTTTGGCCACCCTGGTGGCTGACTGGATGAGACCTTTGAATTTACAACTTCTTTTGATATTCTGTCTTCATGCCCTGGACAAATAAGGTACAAAAAGGAAGAAAAGGCCGATGGAGGTAAAAGACAAATCCACAGGTGGATGTTGTATGACAAATAAAGTGAACAAAATTGTCTCAAAAGCTTTGATTTACATGGATGCTGAAATAGTCTTGGGATGTAGCAATCAGGAAAAGACCACCTTTTTTCACTTTTATCTTGACATGATGAAAGAATCACAGAAAAAAAGCCCCTAGATAGGGGCAAGTGGCAGACTTTGAATGACACACAGGTTAGGCAATGGTTACGTGTTGAGCATAAGTACACTTTCAGAACTGATGCAGTTTTGGAAATGGTAGTGTCATAAACAACATAAAATAACTTTCATCATGATTTACCTAACAAACATTAAGGTTCTTACATGACAGTGACAAAAAAACTTTAGACAACTTTGAGCTTTAGAAACCTGCTACCATGATTCATTTGGATTATGTACAGATCTTCCAAACTCCTATGCCTCTTCCACAGAGTTGCTGTCAAAATTTCCTTTTTTTTTCCCTAGACGAAGACATACTAAACAGACACAGGAAAAAAAAAAGAAAAAAAAAGAACAAGTATTTTACACAAAATGACAAAAACTTGTAGACTCTAAAGCCCTTCTGCAGGATACTCTCAGAAAGCAAGGAACTGTGCCTCCAGTCCACATACTTGAGTAATTCCTCAAATATACCCATGTCCTCAGGATTTTTAAGTGTAGTTCTTAGGGGTGGAGCTGATGCCTCATGTCAGTATTTCCACTAACATCCTGGATTGCACATTCCATAGAAGAGCATAAAGTGCTATGGCATTGGGGTTTGGTGGTTTTTTTTTAAATTTAGAACTTCTTCATCTTTTCCATTATTATTTTTATTATTATTATTACTTTTACCTTGTAGCTCCTATATTCTTGTAATGACACATAAGAAGGTGCTTAAAGGTCTTCTTGAAAGTGGCGTTGCAGAGCGCATAACAAGCAGGGTTGATGGTGCTGTTGATATAACAGAGCCAATAACCTATGGTCCATACAGTGCCAGGGATGCAGGATGTGCAGAAGCTGTTGATGAGCACCATCACGTTGTATGGGGTCCAGGTGATGATGAAGGCCAGGAGGATGGCCAGAATAGTCCTTGTCACTTTTTTCTCTCTAGAAGGAGGTGGTTTCTTTTTGGCTGGCTGCTTTGTCATCTTGACAATTTTCCGGGCTACACTATTCTGCTTCTCCTCCCCGTTGGTGCCTACAATCTCCACAGTAGTGTTGGTGGGGGCACAGCAATCACCCTTTTGGGACTTGGTGACTATCCTGATGCAAGTCAGCTTGGAGTTCTCCACTTTGAGATGTTCTTGGGAGGCAGAAGCCTGGCTGGCATCTTTGGCAGCTTCGTCCTCTTTCATGTTGGAAGCGACCACGCTGACAGAGGTGGAGTCGTTGGAGCTCTCCTTCTCCCCTTGAACACAGTTCTCCATCACAGCCTCTCCACTTGTTTTTCCATTCTGAATTTTGCTGTGCTCCAACCCATCCCCACTGGTTGGGATGTTGTTATTGTTTGGTTTCACTATTTTACCTTGGACAAGGCTGGGGGAAACTGTATCTTGGTTTTGGGCAGCTTCCTTTTTCCCTTTCTTTATCCGACTCTTACTGGCTCGAGAGATTTGCCAGTAAAGGACAGTCATGATGATAACAGGCAAATAGAAGGCTGCAATGGCAGTGCCAAAAGTGACAGCAGCGTTGGAAAAAAACTGGATGTAGCAATCCCCATCTGGGACAGTCCTTCCTCCCACAATGAACTGCCAGAAGAGAATTGCAGGGGCCCACAGGATGAAGGACAGCACCCATGCAGCTGCGATCATCATGCCTGCCATCTTAGTGGTCCGCTTTACAGGATACGTCAGAGGCTTGGTGACACAAAAGTATCTGTCAAAGCTGATAATGAGGAGGTTCATTACGGAGGCGTTGCTGACCACATAGTCAAGAGCCAGCCAAAGGTCGCACACCACAGGCCCTAAGGGCCAGTAGCCTATCACAGTGTAGAGGGTGTAAAGGTTCATTGAGAAGATGCCAATGATCAAGTCAGCGCAGGCCAAGCTGAACAGGAAATAGTTGTTGACAGTCTGTAGGTGCCTGTTGACTTTGATTGACACCATGACCAGGATGTTCCCAATTATGGTGACTAGACTGAGAGACCCTGCTACCAGGACGATGAAGACCACCTCAACAGTTTTATAAGGGCTCTCCAAAGCCATCACATTTTCGGTGGAGGAGTTTATGTATGTTGAGTTATTCATTTCTGTTCTGCTAACAAGACACCCAATTATCACTTAAGCCTGCAGAGGAAAGAAGACAAAATGGATACCATCATTAAATTAGTCCCTTTGTCTTTAGGAAATGGATCCCAGAAAAACTACTTGGAAAGAGTTTAAAGGCAGAAAATGTGTGCAGAAGGACCAGTCAGCTTTGGCTAATGTAAACACTTTACAACATATGATATCCCCTTAGGAATAACATACCGATAGGATACCTCTAAATATGTGACAAAAACACAACATTTGAATCCAGATCTAGATTTTCAAATTTTCATATGCATTTTTCTCTTTGTCCTGTTACAAAACTAATATTCACTTGAAAATTTTGGAACCAGATCTGCATATTGATTTCTTTCCTACCAACAACATAGTTCACTTTGCTCATTTCAAACCCTATTCCAAATAAAGAAGTCCAGCCCTGAGGGTATGCCATTCTTATAAGCTGAGGTGAAGATGTGATTTGCCAGGAGCCAGATCACACAAAGGTGACTTATCTTTCCATCTTTCCTTCATGTTCCACCTGGGTATGCTTCTGTGAGGTTTATGGAACAAGTTTGTGTCATGTCTCCCTCTCATTTTCTTACACTGCAATTACATTTTTTGTCAACACTTGCAAAGATTTTGGCACTGCATTAAACTAAAGTTATTAGTCTACCAATAAACATAAAAAGGGTAGGTCTGTTGAACTCAACAGAATTAGTAAACTCACCTTAGTTGAGCATCTGGCCATCTAGTTAGATGTGCCCAATGATTATTTTTATTTTTTCCATTTCAGTGAGATTAAAGTTACTTTTTACATCTTTTTATCTATTTGTACCTGGAAAAACGGTTGTTGTTTGGGTGATTTTTTTAACATGAAGAGGTTATCTCTTGATGCTTGCTTGCTTGTATTTTCCTCATTTTTTTCAAATCACAGTATTTTTAATCTGTGTCACATAAGCTACGACAAAAGGTCTGAAATGGACAGCAGCATAATGATAAAGAAAGAAACAGATAAAAATCAGTTCTGTTTATACACAGCAATTCCTTTTGTGCCCTGCATAGCCTACCGACAGTACTCAATAAATAGTAATTAAACTACTAGCAATATACATTTGATAGAAGACCAAGAAAACAGCACATGCTTTGCCTTCAGGCTATGTCCTATCCTTTTGTGCATCCCCTGGAAGTCAATAGAATGCTCTGCAATAGCACAACCAGTCTCCGAGCGCTCATTATTTATGAACTGTGCTCAGGGGATTATTAAGGCACGGAGGCCAGATGTGACAGAGAAGTTATGATGTTTCTAATTGGAATACTCTCCTTTTATCCCCACCCATAAGGCATCACTTCTTTAAGACAGTGCTTCTAAAAGTGGTGGTACAACCAAAGGAAGACAAAAAATTCAGTTATGTTTGGCTCCTCTATACATCAGGGATTAAGAAATCCTCCTCTATCTCCTGTGACCAACCTGCTGATGCAGAGACATATACAATCCATGTCACTGAAATGGAGCAATGCTTTTTCCCTGTCATTTCAACACTGCATATTTTCTTTCAGATGCAAAAGGAAGAAGATGATGCAAAATGTCAGCACAACAGCAAAATCTCTTCTGACCTCTAAGAAAAATAATCAAGCCCGTCTCTGTGGAAAAGTCAAAATGCTATACTAGGGTAAAGGTTTTTTGTCTGAGGCAACTTTGTAATCTTGTAATTTATACTTAAAGAAATACAACTGGCAGAAGGTGGGGCTCATGCATTTGCCTTTGCTTTTAAAAACAGCTAAGATTTGTTTGCCAATTCCATGTTGAAGTGAACACATGAATAAACAGAGGAACGTAAGGCTAGACAAACATTTTTTTCCTACTATCTATTCACAGGTACCTCCCTAAAATCCTTGGGATCAGGTTCAAGGAAACAAAACTGTGAGGAGGAATACTTTAGTTCAATAAGTGCTTTGTACAGTAAGAATAGGCTGAGTGGAATATAACAGAATTTATAGTCTGTGCAAAAAATAGACAGGAGAATAGCCCAGACATCTTTAACATATAGGGCTGTCATTTCAGCAACGGACTGTGTGCTTTTCACCCAAAGCCTCACAGCTGAGCAGCTGGCTATCCCGCTAGATGTGTAAGATACCAATTTTTTTGGGACAAGCTAAGAACTCCCAAGCTGAGCTGCTTATGAACATTCTTAACAGAACGCATTTTTGACCAAAAGACCGAATAACTCACAGAGATGTATAGATTTAAAAAAAAAATTCAGCTGAAAAGAGTTTGTGATCCAGGGCTCTGCAGCTACCTCTGGTGACAGAGTGAGAGGGGGAGCAAGAAGGGAAGAAAGAGGATCAGAGCTGAAAGAAAATTGTGTTTTATGATAAGAAAACAAGTGTTTCTCTACAATTTCATTTTAACAAAATGTTCAGAGGTTTTGATTTCATTCCACTGAAGACCTAAAATTAATTTTGAAACTTTGAAACTTGTTGTGAAACCAAGTTACTGTCTCCCAGCTGACTTTATTCCTGAGTCTTTTCAGCTGATTTTTTTTACCCACTTTCAGTGGAAATATTGGTAATACAGTATAAATGCCCCTGACTTTATTATCTGGGATGCAAGAAGCTGGATGAAAGCTAAAAACTAATTTTACTTGTTAGGAAGAGGATTTCACTGTGTTCTTTTGAATGGAAGTGAAGCAGAGAAGTCCCTTTCCCAGTGATCTGTCTCTCTGCACGAAACTTTCCTGCCGTGAGAAGGGTGGTAGTTCCAGACTGCAAATTACACTGACAGTTACAGCTTGCTTAGGTATGGAGAAACATACCTGCTACCACTTACTCCAGGAAAATCTTCCTTTGCTTGCATCAATATGATTGTAAAGTGAACCATGTTTTGCTGAGTGTGTTGATGACAAGGTATAGGGCTGGAGAAACATTTGATTCCAACCAGCTTATCGCTGCTGACAGTACTACCATTACATGAGCAGAGACAGGGGTATGCATGCTTCCTAACTCAACCCCCCCGGGAATCTTCTGGACTCTTCCCTGTTGGCTCCAGTGGGGTTTGAATCAGGCTGGTAGTGAGGTTTCTGTTTCTTGTTGTGGCCGCTTGCTCCCTTGGTGCAGGACGGCCTGTGGACTCCTTCGGTTTTTGTCATGCCACAGAGCCCATCTCTCCTGCTGGAGAGGCACTCGTTATGGGAACAGATGTTATTCATCAGGCAGACCTACGGGGCAGAGGCATTTTAAGGTAATATGATGTCCTGTTATGAGAAGTACCAGATCTTATTCTTGAACAAACAGAGCTCTCCTCTGTTAGCCCATGGGTGTGAGTTGCACAATATGCCACTGACTCCTGTGAGGTACCGTAATTTATCCTTCTATATTAAGTGCATTCTTGCTAAACAGAGAATACCCAGAAAAGGCAAGAAATTTCTCTTGTGACCTGAAAACCAATCAAGTTCATTTTCTGAAACATATTTTAAAATATATATGACTTTGTGGAATGCAAACCTCATAATCACTGCATGGAAAATGTCCAAAGCCAAGAAATCTACATATAAAATAATTCATTGTTTGATATTTTATCTGTAGTTGGGAAACATTTCCAGTGCTGTAGTTTCTCCTCTCTAAAGAACTCATAGTGCTGAAAATCATTCCCTTCCCTTCTTTGACTAGACAAGGGTTTGGGGCAGAATGGGCTACATGGTACGTGGACTTTTCAGTTGGTGTGATACCAGGTCTTTTTGCAGTGAGTAGTAGTCAGACAGAAGCAGGGCACAGGTGAGCTGACCTGGACCCCCATTACTACTCGCAATGAGAAACATAGTCCAGGCTGGGACAGGCTGGAGTAAATCTTCACAGGGAATGCTGGCAGCCATGGTCTGCTTCGCTTTCCTTCATTTACCTCCCTAGCAAGCTCTTGGAACAGCGAAACAGAGGTCTGATGGGCGACGTCTGTAAGCTGGTTCATTGTAAAAGGGAACCGCAGTGAGTGTGAGGAAGCAAAATGATGCCACTGAAGGTATTAATCCTATTCCATTGCAGACCCTGAGGAGGAGGCCTGCAGAAACAGGAGGGCAAGGAGAAGGGACGAGGACTGAATGTCTCCCTTAGGATCATGATCCTCAAAGGGGACGTACTTAGCTATTACATCCTGCTGACGGAGCTTTGCGCTTGCCCTGACAGGATCACATCCCGTTGGTGCAGATGAATCTTGTAGCAGTCATTGTAATTTTAAATTTAGAATGTATCTCCAACATGTCACAAAACAGACTATAGAAATGTTGTGTCTGTTGAAAAAAAAAGACTGATATGCCATGCCTGTCAAAGTCTGTTAGACAAATCCTTCCTCTGTATTGTGCATATTGCCAAGTTAAATATGGTAAGGATTTAACGGCTTCTTTGAATCCTCTGAAACCATATAAAGGTCAAGACATGAAAGAAGAAACAAACAATCTGTACCTGAAAGTTTTATTTGTGATTTAATTGGGATTACCATTACCAAAGCATTGCTACTCTGAGCACTTTTCAGCATTTAAGTCTAAAACAAAAGTAAAATTTACTTTTTTAACTTCTCGTCTTTGATCCAGTTCCTCTCCAGTCCAAACCTATGTAAAATGGATTTGATTTTTGCTGTAGCAATAACGGATTTTTTTTTTTTTCTGAGCTGATTTTGATCCTGAACTGCACTGGTTTTGATTCTAAATTCCTTCATGGCACCATTTAAAGCCACAGTGTGGAAAAAAAAAAAGAGAGAAACAAACCTCCTAAGCCCATGGCAAATATACTAGGCACGTTAGTCAGAATTTATTACAGACTTTAAGAGAGATTATAGATCTAGTCTGGGCTTTTGGTAAACAATACATTTCAGAAAATTCCTAAATACTAGAAGACTAAAATATTCACCACACGGGTTACCTTCTGCAATCCATCTGAAACTAGAAATACCTTTGCAAAGAGTTACTGCCTCAGTGTGGTCCATTCTTCTTACTTTCATGCACATTCATTTTCCTCAATCAACACATGTTCTACAAAAAAAGATATTCTGTGGGCCTGTCTGGTTCTACTTTTCCTCATCTCATCATGAAGAGTATCTAAGGGCAAAATAAACAATTTCTGCACATTTCTTGAAAAAACAAGTAGATCAGAGTTGTAGAGCATTAACAGAAGCAAACTAACAGTGTGCCACTAACAACAACTGAAATAAAGCAAAACCAAAAATACTCCCCCCAAACCAGCAGGGGACTGTACGTGAGTAGGTGGCAGTGCTGGCATCAACACTGCTGCCTCACTGCTGTTGTTAGGGCCTGAGAATTTGTACAGCTATTAACTACTTCTTGTTCAGTGCTGCTGTTATAGTCTACTGGTAAATATAATGCCATGAGCCCAGCTGGTTTGTATTCAAAATCACACAAGAAAAAGTATAGGCAGTATAGAAAAGAAACCCCAAACCCTAAACAATAGTCTCATTTCAGGAAAAACAAAAAAGAAGCAGTTTTTTCCTCAAAGGTCTGGATAGTTATATATTTCTACTATATTGGTACTGTTGTGGTTGCTATTACTATTGTTATGCTGATAGTCACCCACTGGTACTAGGGCACTTAATCTATTATCTTTCTGTAAGTATAGTTTTGGCTGCAGATATGTCTTTGTTTTTCAGGACCTGTGTAATCAAGAGAGAATTTGCATTCTCTCTTTGGACAGCTGACATTACTACAAGCTAAATTCTGCATCTTAATGCATTGGGCAAACCTGAAAAATATGCTAATAGACTTGTTTTTTTCTAAGTGGTTCATCCACAAAAAGGGATTTTTACCTCCTGGACTAGAGGAGATACTTTCAGTCATGTATCTCCTTATTCTTGCTAGGATTGTATGTAAAGAATCCTTGGTTCCAAACCAGCAAGCAAACAGCCATGTCTCTTGGTGAAGTTACGGCAGGGCTTTCCTCTGCACTGTCACGGAACCGCACGATATGGTTGCCCATATGGTAAAAGTGACTGAATACAATGGTCCATGTCATTCCTTCTGAGTCCCACCTGCAACACTGCGCACCTCAGCTTGTCAGAGGTGCTTACACGCTGGAGGAAATTTGTAGAATGCCGACTGAAAAGTCAGAAGGTTTCACCACTACATTTCAGGCAAAGTAAATACCTCAGGACACTTTTGCTGTGGAAAGCTAGAACAGAACAACATTTTTTTTTCCTTTTTTTCAGGTAAGCTGTGAAGTGAAGGGGTGTCTGGAAATCTAGTTGCTAAGATAAAAATAATTTTATAGCCCAGAAATCAGAGGAAAAAGTAATTTTTGTTCTATGAAGTATGAAAACCAAAATCTAGTTCTTATTGTAGTATCCCACAGTTCTCTGTAGAGCGTTGAGTTAAATGGATAGGATCTCCATCTAGAGGCACAGAAAGGTAGGTACCACATAAAGCAGTCATTTCCAGTAGTAGAATGGCTTCAATATGTACTGAAAATTTAGATACTTACTTCTGTCTCAGGTGGAGGAGCCCCACATTTTATTATAATTTACATTTTATTATAATTTAGGAGCAGAGATACAATTAGATGAGATCCTGAAACCATTACGGTTAGATATTCTTGTAGCAAACACTCTGAATACTGAGGTATAATCCTGAGGTTCCCTCAGCAGAAGAGTTACTTAAGCTTCCGTTAAGAATGAATTGAAGATCATTAGATTCCAGGATATATTCTCTGAAGGAACAGTGCCGTGATAGGTAAGCACTCCCTCTGCAGCCCAGCACGAATTGGAGGCACAGTACTTCATTATCCTCGTACCAGCTATCGTGCCTGTGCTATTAAATAGAAAAACCTTATGAGAGCTACTCAAAGTCCCTGGGTGACAAGTGGCAAAGCCGGTGAAAGAGGAGAGGGTTCAGAAGGCTGACTGAAACCAGCTCATAATTCGTTCTGAATACCTGCAGCTAATACATAACAGAAATGCATCTCTTACTTAAAACATGTATAGGTAGATCTAAAAAAAAAAAACAACCAACAAAACAAAACCCCAAAACAATAAAAAAAAACCCCAAACCCACACTTTTTCTTTTTTTTCCTAGTTTAAAAGATTTTTTTCTGCCAAAGCCTAAAGGCATATTGGTGATAAAATAATAACAGAGAACTACAATATAGTACAGAGGGTGTCTCAAAGAACAGCTGATTAACCCCCTCGACCTGCCAATGAGTCCAGCAAAGATGTCGTGGTATTTCAGGGAACCTCTGCAAATCCCTCCGACTCGTGGAGGTCCTTTTGGGACCCTGAATAGACCCTGTGGAGACTCTCACTCTTCCTCAGAGATTGTGCAGCCTTCAGTAGTGTCTCTGACAGGAACATTAACATACTGAGGGCCCAAAGAGACTCTTACAGAAGTTAAAGAAAATCTTTCTTTTTCCCTTGAAATGGTGTTAGTACATTGCTTTTATCAGTGATTTCCTTATTCACTCACTTACAATCTAGCAGACTCACTTGTGATACCTCTAGATGAGCCTCGAACCTGCTTTGGAAAACACCCAGTTTCTTTACTCAGCAGATGCTTTTAAAATTCTTAAGTCCATCATAGTCATCCCTACATGAAGTTCTCAAGAGCTTGAAAATCTAGTCCATTCTGCTTCTGTGTCCGTTAATCATGGGGATTTTTACACATCTTCCATCTTACTAAGTTTACCTCAGATGTAGATTAGAAGCACAGAGACGAAAGTTGACTCAGATATGAAAGGAGTTGGCTCAAATTCTTTGCAAGAATTTAAGCTTATATTGAACTCAAGTTCAAACTTGTTTCTGAGAGGGCAGCTAAAATCTTTTTTTATGCCTGTATGTCTGCAGACCGCATTTAAGGCAGTGATAGTGAAATAGTGAAAGAACCTAATTAGTTCTTTACCTTACCAGAAAGGAGTGGTACCTGAATTCCCAAATTAGAATCCATATTTCCAAGCCCATTCTGCAGTCTGAGAGAAGTTTGTGAAAGGCAGAAAGATGCTAACAATGCTTAACAAAATGTTTGAAAATCTCAAATGAAGTGCTCACTATAGCTAGTTACAAACATGCTGATCACAACCATGAATGTTTACTGTAAGCCTGCATGGTCATTTCCCCTTCTGTGGACGGAGAACCTCAAAGATTACATATTCTTTGCCAAAGGAAGGAAATATTCATTTAGCAGTTTTTCTGCAGCATTTATGTTCACAGTTACTACATTATTATAGGCTCTCTCAGTCTCTGACTACGTTAGGTTTCACTAAATGACTGCTACCTACTTTAATTACATAGACTCCAGTTGCAGATTACTTGCATTTTTACTCCACTACAGGTTTAAGAAATCCGTGTCTAATTCTGGCTCTGATGCATGGCTCCAGATATCGGTCTCAACACGCTGCAGTTAACAAGGTAAAATACCTTAGCGTTGCATATGAATAATTCACCATGGCATTAAGAGAAGTCCCTATCCTATGTTAAACAATAATGTAATGTTTAACAAGGTTAACTTAACAGGAAACTGGGGGACTTGTCTCTGACCATGTACCTTCTGTTAAAAATATATTCAGCATCGCTGGGCCAGGAAGACTAAAATGCATAAGCAAATATTCTCAAGCTCTCTGCTCATTTTGGTTTTTAAAGAGACATGGCAAAGGTTGTTCACATCAAACTTTGACCTCTCTTGCATGTTTGCAAAAAGAAAATAATGGGAACATTTGAAATGCAAGGTTTCAGAAGTGCTAAATGGGATTATTTGAAACCCAAACTATTAAAAGCCTGAGAGGCATTACTAACACAGGATAAAGAAGAGCAAGCAATTATTGTATGCATAGATCTGCACTGTGAGGCATGAAAAGGCTACACAGAATATTGTCCCTAGGTGCGAAGGCTTCATCTCAGCTTCTCCCTCATGGGAGACAGTTTACTATTATTACCAAACACAGACCTTACGCCCCTGTTGCAAGAATCGCTTGGACACAAGCATGTAGAGAAAATACTGTTATCCCACGGGGGGGTTTGCAAACTGATCTTGTCACTTTAGCAATGAAGTCTATGAGATACAACGCTTCCACAGGGTGATGGTGATGAATACACTTGATGTCCCTTGCACATTTCATTCTAATTCAAAGACAAGTGGGAAAAAAAAAAAGAAAAAGTTTTGAGACAAATACGTTGATTTTGAAATTCAGGCTTCTAGAGACTGTGTTTTTATATTTTACTGCATGGGAACCTCTTTCATGTCATGGCAGAAGCACCACGTCAACTTCACCAAGACTGTTGCTAGAATTACTTGACTTGCATGAAGTCAGTTGCTCTCCCATTTCTGGTATTTATGATCTCAAACTGTTTTTATTAATACCCTGAAATTCCATAATCATGCTGTTGATTACTCTCTCCCTTCCTTTGGCAGGCTTATCTGTTATTGTCTGCAAGTTTGCCTTTTCTGCTTCCTCATCTCAGACCACCTTTCCACAACAAACATGTCCAAGGAGAAAAAGACTACTAACAAGTGTATTTTGTTTCCTGACATTTTACTTTACCCTAATCTTCTGCAGTGTCACCTACATGGTCCAGTTCTCTCGATCTAATTCTATCTTTACTTAACAACTATTTAAATTGGGACTTGATGGTAAAGCAAACTTATGGAAAGTGAAATACGATCTAGATAGGAATACTATCTAGTAATGTACCTAGGGAACAATCTCCTCCATCAAACTGCTGAGTCCCTGGGGTGTCATGCCTGAGATTAAATCGCTCCCTCTGTGCCATGCAACAGCAGCAGAATCACTCAGCAGCGACTGCTGCATTGCAACGTGCCTCCACACAGAGCAAACCTATATGACGGGCACCAGTATGTGCCTAAAGAAAGACATATCAGGAGGTGTGGGGCAAAAGAAAAGAGAAAATAATAAATGGGGTGAAAGCAAGGGGGAGGAAATGGCGAAAAGACTGAGGTGTGAATGAAAAAGAAAAGAAGTTAATGAAGAGAAAGCAAGAAAGCGTGACTGCAAGAGAAACAAAGAGTTCTGCAAGAGCATTCACCTGGGCTCCTTGAATTGTCATCCCTTATTGCCTGTTTTCAGTAGAAATTCCTCACTGACCCTAGTTTCAGTACCTGCCTGTATTATCCCATGTCAGCCCACAGAGAAATCAGCTAGCATTCCTTCACATCTTGTGCATTGAGCAGTATTGTCAAAGCACTGAAGTGACTTAAAGATCTGAAATCTCACCCCCAATAGTCATTCAAACATTTAATTTCTTAAGTCCGGCTGCCATTCACTGAGGCTTGGCCTCCATAACCTCTCCGGAGAAGAGAATAGAAACTATTTTTTCAAAAAGTTATCCTTTTTTCCCTAATTAGGAATTCCATTGTATTCAGTTTTCCTACAGAGAAGAATTTTTTCCCCTGTAGGTTGCTTTTGTTGTTTCCTGTGCTATTATCTATATTGTGGACATAAACTTATTTCCCCTGTGCCCTATCATTCTTCTCTTGCTCAGTTCTGCAGCAAAGCCACGACTTTGGGTCTGGGACTATAAGCAATCAATTCCATGATGGGTCTGCCTCCAATAAGTATGAGATTCAGATAATCAAGTGGGATTCAGATGCTTATCTCCAGGTAAAGCTGGCATTTCTCATAGGGTTTCTATATTTCTGCCTGTGATCCCTGAGGAAGGTAAAATGTTCACAAATACAATAGAAAGACATTACATGAAGTGAGCAATGAAGGGAAACTGTGACCAAACCCTGCGGATCCCTGGAGCCTGGTGTCCAGCACGCCACGTCCCTGCTGTCTCTGCTGAACTGGCAGAGGCACAGCTCAGCACCGCGGAACAGCCACGGCTCCCTCTGAAGTCATGTCTCGGGGACTGGAGTTGTCTTGGTATCTTTTTTTCCCCCACTCCCGTTTGTATTACTAAGTGCTGCCCCCGCATCTCCTCTCCTTGAGAGCGATGCTCCTCCCTCAGATCTTTGCAGTGGCTCTGCTCCAGGGAGAAGCAGGATCTGATCTGTAACCTGTGGGACAGACCCACATCACTCTTCTTGTTCATTCCCTTTGCATTTTTCCTTGCTGCCTGCCTAGTGCAGCACCTGGTTACCCTTCAGCCTCTCTGGTCTTTCTCACCTTGCTCTCCACCTCTCTGCTGCTCAGATCAGCCTTTTGGCTATCATTTTCCTTAGGTTGCATCGTATTGTTTTTCTCGTCTTCTGGTCTAACAGTTACTCCCTTTGCTGGCAGTGCTCCGCTCTCATTTCTCTGAGCACTTTAAACTGCAGAAAGGCAAAACAGATTCACGCAGTCTCATACAAACCTCCCAGCAGGTCTAGCAGGAAGCGATGCTGTACTGACACGCTACGGTCCTGCCCTCCCGCTGGAGGTGAATGTTGGGTGAGGCTGATCAGTGGCTCTACCAGACCACTTACAGAAATAGCCTTAACTTTCATCAGCTTTTATCTGAAGTTTGCAAGAAACTGATATGTCAGTACTGACTGTTCCAAAACCTTGAAAGCCAGTTTTGCTCCCTGTTTGAGAATGATCAGTGGGGCAGAGTATCCTTTATATAATATCCTTTTTGTAAGAGAAGTAAGGAAAATTGTTTTGGGTGAGGAAATGCAGAAGAACCGCGAGCGGAGAATCAGGAGAAGTAACCAGTCAGGACTGAGGTGTCTGCTGATCTGTGTGTTTCATTATGAAGTGAATGAGATCCAGCTGAGCAGGAACGGTTTTTAGGAGGTATGAAGAGTGGTGTATCGTGAGGCTGGTTTGAAGGGGTGACCTTACAATAGCAGAGAAGTGGCAGTATATTTTTGACAATGCAAAAGTGTCCAATAGTAGCACAGCAATAACAGCGCTGAGTGGAACAGAAGGTGGTAAATATACCTAATTTATGCATATATAATAATCATATTATATGTAGAATGTATGTGTATGTTCAATTATTTCTTCTTAAACAAATTACACCAACACAGTCACTGCATATGGTAGCAGCGAGACCCCCTCCCCAGGTGGGAAGGTAGAATCAGGATGGGAGAGAAGATTTTCCTTTGCTGAAGTTTTTGGTTCTCTGCAGCTCCCAGAGTTTGAGGCTGAACAAAGCCTCAATAACACCACGCTGATTTGCAGATGTCGTGTACCCCAGTCATACATGCCTTGTGATACTCTTTGAGAAGTCTATGGCTCAAAGGCGCATTTCACAGCTCCTTGCTCTCAGTCACTCACACTATAAGCCTGTGACTTCAAAGGGATATCTGAAAGGAAATGTTTGGAGGAAAAAAAAAGAAAAGAAAAAAGAGAGAAAGATTGTCTGCTTGTCCCTTTTTTTTCTGCTCATGATATAACAGGCTTAAGATACTTTGGTATAAGTGCTTCTCAGTGGGTTATTTTTTCCTTCTTACTTTACAAAGACCACAAAAAAAATTGACAGTGAGGAAGAAAACAGCTGTATGATCCCAGGCCAGATGCTGTCATCTTAGAGCGGGCTTGTCAAAAAGCAGGCAAGCAACTTCCCATCTCTAAGCAGGCTCTTTGGGTCGAGCTGGAATGTTGTCCATGATAGCGAGTCTCAGACTTTTTCATATCAGGACTTTCAGTAGTAGTATACACAAAAGCATGTAGTACTCCCTGCTGCATATCCAGTCATAAAGGAAATAACAAAAATCTCTGAGGGTTGGTGGTGCCCTTTCGGGCTGAAGCAACATCACTAAGATGACATTTTCTCTTGTTTCTCAGTGTAAATGAGGTTCAGTTCTAAATTCAGTCCATTTCAAGGCTTTAAACATGTTATCCATAACATCAATGTCCTCCACATAAATGAAGTTCTGATTGGCTTTCATGAAGTTTCTGAAGCGTATCTTTTTTGGGAAGGGTATAAAACTATATGTAAAGTAGGATTAGATTTTTTTTTTTACATTTTTATTTAATTAATTTGGATCTGTTTGTTTTAGTCTGTAATATGCAATGCAATCCCATTGAATATTTGATGTCCTGAAAGACACTGAACAGTTAAAATGCAGACACTCTTGTTTGTAGAAAGACATAATGGAGGGATTTACAGTCAGGTTAATGTTTAACCTCTTAATCTTTCTAACATTATGGTTGGAAAATGCCCTTTAAATTTAATTATCTGCTTCTTTACATTTACTGCTTTGCAAATGAGCATTTAAAAATGTCAGTCATCTCCCTTTACAGAGATCTGTAATAATTTTGTATCCACTCATAATGATGTTGGTCATCCTAAGCAAATGCCACCCAACCCACTATGCCACTGACAGCATCATTTATTCTCTTCTTAATTGTCTGAGGTTTGCATATCTCAGACCATGTAACTCAAGACAGTGTGCTTTCTCCTTTACCCCACCATATATTACAAGCATTTGAAATCTTAATAGATTATGGTTTTGCATCTAAATGAAGAGCCTTTTAGTAACCCAGGTAGTTAAAATCTCAGTAACTAATTGGGTTGGCTGGCATTGTCCTGAGAAGTAACTTATTCCAGAAAAACATCTAAATTATTAATGTTTTGACAAATAGAAAATAAATCTCAGGAAATAATTTAGTACAGATCCAACATAAGATACAAACTAAGTCAGTACATTATCTGTACTTTCATATCAATTTCTCAAATGTTTGGAAGAGCAGATAACAATTTATAGTTTTCTTTTCACAGGAGATAATGTGGGGGTCTGCTGGTTTTGAAAACAGTTGCCATTGTGAATGTCAGGTGCAACAGAAAGTTGAAAACAGTATTGGTTTAACTATGTGATAAGGATGGATCCTGTAGGAATAGATGGCAAGCAAATATTTATCAGCACAGGGTCCAATGATATCCAACGCTCTGCCTCGTAGTATCAGCTAACAGGATCCAGGCTGACTGCCATCATCAACTAGGTGGTCAATGGGGAATGACAGCACAATTACGTCAAAAAATAACTGGATATATTCCCACTTCTCATACTCCTGCATACAGGATTAAGAAGCTCCATGGGGGCCTGGGAACTCTCTGCTGAGACAGAAAAGAAAGTGAAGAGTGCTACCATCACTGCTTCATTTCCATCAACAGTCTTGCTTATGCTTCTAAGACCTGACACAAGGCATGCCTCAGTTATCCATACAGGCTGGGAACTGGCGAGGGACAAAAAAGTTTAATGGATGTGGAAAATTAGGGGACAATTCCTTACTTACACCTTGCACAGAAGTGTATTAATTCTTTCTTTCATTATCTCCAAGGCAGGTGTTGCAAATGCATAATCCATTTAGATTAAAGATAGCGCATTTGAATTGCATCACCTATGCAAAGAAGATCAAGCATCCAAAGATGGCATTCCCAAATAACACAATTATAACTGGTAATAAGACAAATGTCTTTTCTAGCTAATCCTGCGGGGTCTCGTCATTTGCTTAATTCACACCCTGTATTTCTGCACAATCCGTTTATAACCGAACACAGTAACACAGTTCATAGTTATTTTCAACTACAGATTTGGCAGAGAAATTAAGAGAACTGCTCTCTTACACTTTTTCCGGGAGAATCTCTTCTTGCTGCTTTGTAGTCTTCACAGGTGAAGCGGGTTTGTTGCTTTACATCAATGGACTGCTTTAGTGCGCCAGATAGTGAGAAACTGATGCAATTTACCTTGAACTAAGCAGAGCCAACATGCCTTAAACTGCCATGTGTAAATACACATGGACTTCAAACACAAATAGAAATTTGAGTTTCAGGCATTCTAGCAAATTTGTCGTGGACCTGCTGCACATACCTTGCAATACCTTCTGTTCTTTCAATAATGGGAAACAGGGTGGTGTTTGAGAACAAGTAAATAGTAATCCAGTTTATTCTGATGCAAAGAGTGTAGTGGTATTTGGCTGAGAATAAAGACAATGCAGTATAAATAGGAAAAGCTCATAGGTTTCGTAGTTTCTCTTTTGCAATCTTGTGATGCACACTGTGTTTCTGTGATCAGAAAGTGGTTCAGCCTACCTGTGTTTGTTACAGTCAGTATAAGAATAAAGCCATGGAGTAAATTTGGATGAGTGAGCCAAAAGTTTTGCTTTTGCAAGGCTCTATACAGGAATTGACAAAAGGTGTTTCTGAAAGAGTTATAAGCACACGGACGAAGAGAGTAGGATTAAGAATGGGCAAAGCCAAGAAGTTTAGTGCTTCACTTTAGATAAAGAACTGATTGTGAGGGTGCTCATATATGAATTCAAGACTGCTCGTAAGAATGTGGCATTTCTTGTTCACGGACAGCCAAGACACACATTTTGGGGCTTCTTCTCTTTCATCGCCTTGGAGGCCAGGAAAGGGACCATGGAAAATCTCCTAGGAGAAATGCTAAATGAAAGCTTTCTCCAGCCTCAAAAGAACATAATGAATAAGAGCTTGCCATTAATAAGGTATGTTTGTGTCTCCCTACCCAGGCAGGTTAAAACCAGTGTTGAAGTTTAAGAAATGTTTTGAATTCTTATGAGGTTTTTTTCTAAATGCTTTTGTCAGCTATGAAGGAATGATTTTGCCACGTGATTTTGCCTCACCAGCCTGAGTGGTTAACACTGTTTTGACTCTGATGCAACTGCTCCCTTTAGAATGAGAAACTGGTGACACAAGGCAACTACTTGCTAGTGAAATTTCCGTATTTACAGAAGTCCTTTCTATTTCTCTTGCCAGGGCTGAGCACTAACATGATCTGTCCCCGGTAGGCACCCTGCAAGGGCCTCTGTGCCCCAGAAGCTCTGTCCTTGATTTCCATAAAAATTATGTTGAAGGGACATCCATCTCCCCCACCTCCAGCCCAGGCGCAGCCTCCCATCACCAGCTCAGCCCTTGAGGCTGCCACTAGGGAAGTGCCTCACATCGTACATTTTCCCCCGTATACTTGGCAACCGGGAGACTTGGGGAAGGATCTCCCTAACCAAATAGGCTGCTGTGCCCCATCCCTTGAGCTTAAAAGATTGTGTCTCATCCCTCTTGGCATTAACATGGTTGTTATCTTTGGGGACAATGGGCATCTGCTGGCTACTGGCTGCCTTTAGGAACTGTTAGCTCTTGATACCTTAGTTTGAACTAAGCATAGTGTGGTGAGCCACTGTACAGTTTCACTGAATTTATGAGGGAGTTTTAGCTGGGATGGTTCCTGGAGCAGCTGGGCAGTGCCCAGCACAGCAGGGTCCTTACCCTGTCTGAAGCCTTGTGCCATAACCAAGGTATCGATTAGGGAATAATTGTGTTCGTAACAGGCAAATCATAAAATCATAGCAAAGCTGTATGGAGCGAACGGGTCTCCAAAAGAGCTGCAAATGTACTTCTCTTAAAATAAGCTTAATTACAGTTCTTAAAAGCATCCATTACTTGTCTGTTGAGTACTTTTGGCAGATTAGACTTTGTTATTTGTACAGTTTCACTTAGATTATTACCAATATTGGGCAACAGTTACTCTCCAAGAGTTCCCTAAGTTCCTGTTTTCACTGTGGCAAGATATCAGCTGGACAGAAGAGGGAACTTTAAACGAGTACCTGTGAGGACTTTCAGTATAACCCAAGCAGCACAGCTAGCTAAGCAGCACAGCCCATCTCCTGCTACTTTGACAATATTCAGAAGATACCTGCATGCCTTTTTCTCTTGCAGGACACATATAAGAAGTCTGTGAACAAAAACCAAATGCATCTATGTCAGGTATCTTTGGCATCTGCTTTTTCACACAGCAGGAAGGTCCTTTTGTGCATTGTATATCTGATCCTAATATCTATCCTAATTCGGTATTGTTTCCTTCCTTTTAAGGGAGTTGAGTGTTTTCTTTCCTTCCTTCCTCTTACAGCCTGGACCCTGATGCTTTATTCCCATTGTGTTGTCTTGGTTATCTCCTTTTGTCCTCCTATTTTTATTCAAGGAGCTGTTATATCGCCAACAGTGACAGAAGCTACTCCAGAAAATACAAAAGGTGGTTAGGGCTAACTCTCTTCAAGCAATTATTTTTTCCTGCTTCCTTAAAAGGAATCTGTTCTGCAACAGATAGAAAATCAAAATCCCGTAATACCTGCAAAGCATCATCTCTCTTTCTCCTTGTGTGTATGTATGGAAAGTATAGTTATGTTCTATTGTAGTTTTGTTATTTCCTATCCTTTTTGTTCTTTACTGCTATATTTCTTGAAATAGTTGATCTGTATGGCATTTTTTCCTGTTTATCTGTCTTCTTGTCATGGTGTACACAAGGGTTTTGGACAGAACTGTGAATATTAGACAAAGGACAGTAAATCTAATATAATCCAAATTATATGGGCTAATCAACAATAACCAGTGTTTCTGTCAGAAAGTGCACACCCACTGAATGTGCAGTGTCTCCGATGTCTCTTCCTCTATATTGTTTGGTTTTGAGATTCATAGAATTAATCTGAGCTCCCTCTGTAACTGAGCTATCTGTTCATGACAAAAAATGCACAGATAATATTTGCTTGTGTTAGATTTACTTAATCTGCTCTGCAAACATGCTACTTTTGCATAAGCGTATATTCTTAAGAATGAATTAAATATCAAGCTGCTCATGAAAACAGCAACCACTTAGAGGATATTACAGAATCTTTATGAAGTGAGTTGTGAATTTCCGCACATCAGCATTGGCAGTGGAAGCCTGACTTAGAGCACTGAGAGCAGGGGTCTACTGTATAGGCTACATCACTTATCCAAACTCCAATTTCAGAGTCTGAAATCCCATGGTAGAGTCCTCTGAAAAAAAATTAATAGGTCAAAAGCCCTGTGTATGCCAATGGCAAAACTTCCGTTGCTTTTGGTAGCTTCAGGACTTTTCTGCAAAAAAAGGAAAAAACCAGGATTGGTGTCTGGGGACTAGTCACAGTTCATTGTTTTATTGGATCCAGAATTATATTATTCCGTTCCCTGCTGTAAACTGTCCTGGGATCGTGCTTGCTATTCATCACTTAGGAGAAAAGTCTGTCTCTGGTACTCCTTTGTAACATTCAGAGTGCCCAGCCAAGCGTTTCCTTCTTCTGAAGGACAACATTTTCCTTTTCTCCCCTTAGCACAGGGTCATGCAAAACTACCTGGGGCTGTGACTGTTGTCAGGCAGTTGGCACACATAATTTATTGCAAAACAAATCTGCAAAGTATAACATTGGCTTCACAGTTGGAGCCTAATGGGCTTCCGAGTATCCCAGAGTTGTAGGTGCAGTCTGCTTTGCAGGCTTTTGTCCAGGTGTTTTTACTGGACAGTGCTTCCCTAGCTTCCCTACTTTTAAGCACCTTCTGCAGTTTGCCCAACACAGTCTGTTTATGGCTAGATTGATGTCTATGGTTATAACCATTTTAAATTCATAAAGTAACATGGAATCTTTAAGTGACAAAAGCACTTTGTAAATGACGCAGGCTAGCAAAAGCATCGTAACAAAGAGTGTAGTAATAGTATTATGAATGGGCACGATAAGCAGCAGAACAACTAAGGAATAAAATCCCATCTTTGCTGTTCACCTATTCTGTGGAGGAGATGTGGGTAACAGACATTCATTCCTTTATAAATTACAAATTAAAACTGTGGAAATAGCTGCAGAGAGAAGAGCTACTCAGATGGGATGGGATGGGATGGGATGGGATGGGATGGGATGGGATGGGATGGGGGAGGTCCTGGCAAAGATGCGGTCATCATACTGCAAACCGAAAGAGGGGAAAGAAATGATGTGACTGCCATGGGCAGGTGTTTCTCTGAATAAAACAAACTAGATCTAAATCCTTACCATTTTTACTCAGGTCTTGTCATTGAGTGAATAAGACAAAAGAGTAAGTAAATATCAGCAAAACGAATTGAGCTCCCCCACATTCACCCTTCCACCTCCTCAAAAAGAAAACTATGTTCCCTGTAGTAGGAACGTTAGTACTAGATTCAGACTTTTCTTTAGCTCCTTTATGCCACTCCTGTGGTGTGGGGTAATGGAAAAGCTTTCAGGCAACTGAATATTTCCCCCCTGCTGGAAAATCTCTGGGTAGCTCTAGACCCAGCATTTAAAAACACTTAAAGATGTGAATAACTTCAAGATACCACAGGTGGCTACGTCTAACGGTTTAACACAAAGGGCACTAATTAAAGTCCTCCATGTGTAAAAGGAAAGGCAAAAGGCAATGCTATATGTATGTTTCCCTCTCCAAAAAAATCAATGGGGACTACAGGAGATTTCTAAGAGAACTGTCAGATGGAAGATTGGTTCTTTCAGTTCAGTTACTGAACCCATACAGAGTGGCAGAAGCGATGCAGTATTCCAAGGGGTAACTGGGCTCTGCCTGCAAGACTGGGGATAAGAATCACCATTGGGAGAAATGTGGTGTTTCCTCCTTCAACTTGCATTGCTTTCTGCCCTGGTTCTCCTAAGTGTTAGGAGAACACTTAGGTGGCAGTGGCTGTCACCCCATGGGCAGTGGCTTTGGCTATCTCCTCATTTCATATCAGCCATGAGATGGAAGGTATGCCCAGGGAGGCCTGTGTCCAGCAGATCAGAAATATCTGTAATGTAGCAGAGATTTCTAATGAAAAAAGAAAGCTTTTGTGTGATGACTGATATATCTTGGAAAGTAGTTTGAGAGCAAACCATATGTCCAAAATAAATGACAGAGGATATACTATCTGATAACCTGAAGTATGTGGCCTGTGAGGGAAGGTTGAGGGAAATGGGCTGCTTTAGCCTGAAGGAGAGATGGCTTTGGAGTTACCTGATAGCAGCCTGCCAATACCTACAGGAAAGCTACTGAGAAGATGGAGCCAATCTTTTTATAGTGACGGGTGGCTGGAGGATGAGAGAAAACAGACATAACCTTTCAATGGGATTTAAGGATAAATTCTTTCATCATCCAGCAAAGCAGTGGACCAGGTTTCCCAGAGATCATGTACAGGCTCCGACCTTGGAGTTTTTCAAGACACAACGGAGCAACCTGGTCTGAGCTCAACACTGACCCTGCTTTGAGCAGGAAGTTGGAGTAGAGACCTCCTGAAGCTCCTTCCACCTGAACTATTCTGTGCTTCTGTGGTTTTGCAATTCTAGCACATGCCATGAAGTTCGCAGGTACTATGGACCAGGGAAGCAGGAACACATGTCCTTTTGTTTAATATGGAGTCAGATATTAGGAAAGAAACCCACATGATTGTGCAGAAAGCAATCTGGGAGTCTGGCAAAAGCCCACTAGAGCAAAAAAGGATGAGAGAAATGCAGATCT
Organism: Sagittarius serpentarius; assembly: GCA_034782735.1. NCBI lineage: Eukaryota > Metazoa > Chordata > Aves > Accipitriformes > Sagittariidae > Sagittarius > Sagittarius serpentarius. The sequence goes on along the minus strand of JAVKLA010000024.1, from coordinate 19,767,208 downwards.
TTGGCTTCTTACTCGGAGGTGACACATACAAGACAAGGCTTCCGCAACATCTGGCCTGCACTAGAATTAACTGCCCCAGGGCTTGTCCAGGAGGAGTCACCAGCCTGTAGCCTGCAGTGCGGGATGTCTGCTGCTTCCCAGCAGCTGAAGCTAAGAGATTGCCCCAGAGAATCAGAAAGAGATCCCACCTGCCCTGATTTCCACAGCGCTGACCTGTTATTGACCACCAGTTACTGAAAGCAGGGGACACCCAAGGGTGGATGGAAGGACTCATAAAGAGCATCTTAAAGAGCACAGATCAGACTTTTCCTGTTCTGCCCCACTTCCAGAGTTTTCCTGGTGCAAGGCACAATGTGAGCAGGACATCTATGATGGGAGCAAAGCTGTACGCTGATGAAACTCAACCACAGGAGTAACTGCTCAGGTACATACCTCAGCTCATATCGAAGTAAAAAGGCCTTTAAGCACAGGTGAAGCAGGCCCCATGTTTGTCCTTAACCCTTATTTCTTTACTTGCCCTACCACAAGTTCACATACCTGTTGTAAGGAAGCAAATGAGAAGATCCCAAACCCTGTACTGTCTTCCAAACAAGTGCTAGCTTATGCATAAGCTACAGAAATGACTGTTTTAGCAGGCCCTAGCAGACCCACAGAATACTAGTGAACAGGATCACACAGAGGTAAGCCTTTCCATCTCTATTATGTGACCTGTATCTCTTCCCTCCCCTACAAATTGCTTTTACCAGCAACAATGACAGCTGTCCATCTCTGGTCCCAAGCACGCAGGCCTTGAAAGACCAGCTGTTTCCTCTCCGAGTATAATAACCTCAACATGAATGCAGTCTGCAATGATGATTCGGCTTAGATTCATTTTCCAGTGTAAAGGCTCAGCACAGAAGCATCTCAACCACAAAGGCTTGCAGGAAAGTAGCCAGGCTCATAGTATTGTCATTTTAGCCATTAACATGGTGGTCCTGATCTTCATCTATCATAGAAGAGGATGAGGGTCTACAGATTCACTCCATTTGAGGAATAGTCCAAAAATGATACTGATATTCAGTGAATAGTTACCTCCATATTTAGTCCAGCTCCAATTACAACCTGACCAGATCAGCATTATAATTTTTTTTGGCTGTCCTGATAGTATCAGAAGTATACTTTGCAAAATACTTTTAGCATGAAAGAACTAGGAGGCTGTGTCAGGGCAGAACCATTACACTAGAAGTGATGATATTACACAGAGTGACACTCAGCTTTGAATGAACAAGGGTTTTGCAGTAAAAACAATTACTTAGACTGAACTTGTCTTCAATCAGTGTCTGTCCCTGAGAAATGTGGTCATAGCGCATCACCTCTGACATCAAAGGCACTTCAGGCACCGAAATACTATTGGTTATGGCAATCTGTTTCTCCATTTCAGTCTTCTGTCTGTGCTTTATCTCTTTCTCCTGCTCCAAGTTTATCTTGCAACTCAGACTTGAAAGATCTACAGGGCATGGGTGATCTCTCACTCACATTTGAGCAATGTAGGCACAATAGGTCTTCAAGACACTAGAGCTAGTATATAGCTACACACCATGCCAGACTTCAAGGTACAGGAGGGAGCTGGAGGTTTGTTCACTATTTCGCTGGCTTGTTTGTTTTCAGGAAGGACATTCAGTGAAATGGGCAAAGACTGAGTTTATTTTTAGCTCTGTGCTTCTCCGTTGTTACGCAGAGCCTGTGATTGCTGGGAAGTGGTGGGATTTTGGAGCGGGCATTTCCATGTACTGACACAGAGCTTTTGCTAAGGGAGGGCTAGAACAATGCTCAGAGATAAAGGAAAAAGCAGGGTCCGAGAAAGGAGTAAGGGAAGATAAGAGGATTCATTTAATGCAGTGGAGCTGAGCTAAAACCTGGATCAAAGCCTTGAAATGATACCATGAAGTTGGTGTGAGCCTGGCAGAACTGGCCCCAGTAAGACTGCTAAATAATGACTCATGCATATCATTCCCCTTCTCTTTCATCTCTGTGTGCTGAAGGTAAGCAAGCCCTTGTTCCATATTGCTATGTTCAGTGAAACAGTAAATAAACAAGTGTAGAGCTCCAACTGTAATAACAAGAGCCAGCAAGAGCCTGACAAGTTTGCAGTATTTTCCCTAAAAACAGCAAGAAAAAACAAGAACCCCACCACTCCCAATCTCCATCACCTTTTTTTATATATTAAACTACTCTGGAAATAGATAATCTTTTCCATCCTTATATATTATTGCCTCACTTGCCTTGAAATGGGAGCCATTGGCACTTTGATAAATGGACTGTAAAGTTGCTGATGTTCGCTGTAGATTCTTTAAGAACCCCTGTATCCTCAGCCAATATGCAGCTTTGTAACTCTGCAGCAATTTAATTCCCAGTGAATCACTGCAAGGGGAATTCAGCCTCCTGCAGAGAGGGTCATTGGCAGGTGGTGTCTTTTTCCTCCCTTGTTAGGGCAAAATTAGGCCAGTGCCACAAAGTGTTTGATCAAATTCACTGGAAGATGGAACCCCAGCAAGTCCTAGTTTTAAAGATGAACTTCCATCATGTCCCAGAGCCCATTCAAGCATCTTTTAGCTTTTCTGTGTGTTAGGTGTCTATCCTGCATTTTTGTAAGCCCCATTAAATGACTATATACATCTTTATGTACATGAATAACTCAGTAATACCTGCTCCTAAGCCTGAAAATAATCCCAGTGCTGTCAATGGGACTGCTTGTGAGCAGAACCTCATTTCAGACTGCCCCACAAGATCTGTGTAAAGTATAGTATCTGTAAAAGCACAAGATGAAAGTGTTCTGGGACATTTTCATCCACTCAAAAAGTACTGGGAAAGTACTATATAGCCTGAAATATATCCTCCTTTCTCTAATCGGGTTGTAAATGAAGACTTTTACCACGTAACTGCGTTGATAGTTTAAGTTTCTTTTTAGTGTTTTAATTAATCTTTAAACTGTGGATCTAGCATCCAATATTAGCATTCAGCTTTTTCTGAATACTGTGAAAAGATTACTTCTCTGTATTTGCAGAAGTAGGCTAGCTAATTATCAAGGTTTCATTTGAGGAGCCATTTGAATATTATCGTAATTACAAAGGCTTGCAAACTCAGAGAAGATTTTTCTCCCTGATGACAGGACATCTCAGGCACTGTTTTAGGAGGTCAGCTCATGACTCATGTAGCAGACACTTTACCTCATTACTTTATGCAGGCCTTACCAATACAGTTTTCATGAGTGCTCCATAAGATAGCTTTAACGAAAACAAGGATTTAAGTATTTTTTCTGTTATTGCATATTCACAGGTAATTCTGTATGGTATACAGGTGTTTGAAAACAGAGTTTCTTCTTAAAGCCTTTCCATTGCACTTTCAGCCCTTGTCAAAACTGCTAACATGCTTTTAGCTTACTCTTATATTTCACTAAAGAGTTTTGAAATTGCCCGAGATAATCATACGAAGAGGAAAAAAGAAAAGTACTGAGGCAATGGGTGGATATTGTGCAATTGTTGCAAATTTGAATGTTACAGTTAAGACATTATAACTTGTCACTATTCCAGTCCTAAAGAAAGGCAAAGATCATTGTTTCCAGAAGAGCTGCGTCCTTACAAAGGTGGAAAACAACCCCGAAAGTGGTCTCTCTCACCAGCTGCAATGTGAATGAATCATGTCACACAGTCCCCCATGCCAGAGGGGACTTACAGGCTTAACACCTCTAAAAATCAATGTCGCTATTTGCTACAGGGTCTCAGATTTGCCAAATCTCATTTATTTTGAGAATTTTTTCTCTCTCACAGGGCAGCTACTGTGGAAAAAGTGACTCTTTGCAATTTCCATTGGTGACTCTTTCTTACAAAATCATGTGCTCATCTTTCCTGTTTTACCTGTGTACTTTTATCACTGATTTATTTCCTCATAAATCATATTTGGTTGTGGTCTGGTGCATATTGGAATCTATTTCTTACCCATATTTTGGTGAAGTATTCCTGCATCGCCTTCTTGACAAAATTAAGTCTTTTGCTGCTATGGATAGAGCACGTGTCAAACAGCAGTTGGTGGTCAAAGGGTGGCATGAAAGATGGAGCCAGTAACATGATGGAAGGAATGTGAGGAATGATTGTGCCTCCATAGGGCAGATAGAATTTGGAACGATTCATTGCCAGATGTGAAATGGCAGCAAGGATCTTGTACTGTTCACAGGAGGGAAGCACGGGTATGGTAAGAGGTAGAGACCAGTAATCTTAGGGTGAAGATGAAAGAAATTATAAGGGATATGCTGGACAGTAGTAGAAAAGAGGTAAGAACCTAGTAGAAGACAAAGAAATAAAAGAAGAAAAAACCAGGAGGCCAAGGAAAAGTATGGTAAACCAGAGCTGAAAGCTAGAGGAGAACTTTGCGATACACAGAGAAAAGGAAGTAGGAAAGAAAATTCAGAGTGAGACGTAGCTATAAACTGTGGTTTTAAACACTGTTATTGGTTTATATCTAGTTTGTGTAGCAGGCAGGGTATACTGTTATTTCTGATGATAGGAAGGGTGGTAGATAATAGTTACATGGATGAACTAATTCTTAATTCCCTCCCTTCAAAAATTAAAAAAAAAAAAATTCCAAACACTTACCTTGTGTTATTATTATCAAAATTGTGTTGTCTACATATGGCCTGACATCTTTTAGTCAGGCCATAAGTAGACAGACACAGGGATATTGTTTTATTCCTACAGGTTTATGTTGAGGACCAGAGTAACCCTCGGAGATCAAAACTTAAGCGTGTAGGAATTGGTGTTGGGAGAGCATCTGGTATTCATGTAAGAAAACCCTAGCTGTACAGCTAGTATGATGCTTGCAAAACCTAAATTTTCATCATTACTCATTCACATTTGCTGTCTTTTAGAAAAGGTATTGGAAATCAGAAACATCTCATGGAATTTCTGCTTTTCTTGATCAGTTATAACATGTTTTGACAGCACTGGTTTGGTAGTTTTTAGTGTGGATACCAGCTAGACTGTGTCATCACAAACACCTCTCTTTTGCTTTAAAAGATCTATCAGTGAATCTAGTTACAGAAAAACTCCCATGAATGTCTGTACGTTCTGACTCATTAATTCATCCATTTCCTTAACTGGTCCTCTGATGCCATTTGAAATAAAACTGCTGAAAATATTCCAAATACGTTTGCTTCCCTAAAGATTGTTTGATGCGCACTGCAGTGTGTTCCATCGTTTGTATCCACTAAGCTGTGCACCGTATCTCTCTCTTCTGCTGCTTGCCATCCCCCCTGGAGATTAGCAAAGATAAGTTATTTAGGTTTTGATGACTCCACAGGGCTGCTTTCAAAGTGGCATTTTTTTTTTCATGGTCATTTTTTTTACTCAAAGAAAATATCTTTCCTTCTGGAAGCAACTTCTGAAACACATTCTGGCTGATATTTGCCTTTCCTGTTAATCTTAACTTCCAATTTTGTAGACATTCAGGAAATGAAAGTGCCAGTTCTGAGACCTGAAGGGCTGTGGTGTTTAGAAGGTGTTTAAGAAATGTCTTGTCAAATGGCTGGTGTTCTTTGGTTTCAGAGCAAGTCCCCTACATTTCACTGCTCCTTCTGCAAACATTTGCACCAACTTTCTGAAGAGTCCTCTGATTCCAGAAAAAGAATCTACCAGCAAGTGTTCCAGCCTGTCACTTGCAACTGCTCACTACTGTGTCTCCGGTTCCAGTCCTCCACCATTAGTGGTGCCCCAGTGAGCTAAGGCAGCTTTTCCAAAAGTGATACTTGTCCCCAATTTGCTGAGCTCTCAGTTGGTGCCAGCCCTACTCAAAAAGTCTTTCCGTCTGTTACTGAAACAAGTAAACTGAGGCACCAGATACCTGAAGGAATCTATCACCTGTAACCCCTCTTTGCCACGTCAATTGACAGATGCCTAGTAGAAAACTACTTGGCTATTTCCTCCTTCCCCTCCTTCTGGTACTGTGTGAGCAGGGGCTCTACCCTGCCTTGCTCTCCTGCTGTTACTCAGCAGTCTGCCAGACTGCTGTGAGCCTACCAGCTGAGATTCCTCAACAATTTCGTTGTCTAGCGTTCACGTTCTCTGCTACTTGGTACGTCAGAAGGATTTGAAGCAGGTGCCTCATTGAAGTGCGCTTTACCCTGAACAGTCTATGACTACCACAGATCCTATTCTTTCTATGTTTAATCACTTATTTTATATATATTCAGGGTCTCAAGAATTGCTTCATATGATCATCATTTCATGTTACATAATCTAAAAAATATTTGATTGCTGCCCAGAAAAGTTGCTAAACTCATGGTCTAAAATCTCCTTTATGACACTTAGATTATTTCATTCCTTAACAACATCATAAATACCTGAAATACCATTTCAAAGTATACCTTAAATGGAGAAGCTCACAGCTTTAAAGAAAGTTACAGTTATCGCATTCCTTGCAAGAAACTGTACCTTCCTTACAAGAAATTGTACATTATGGTAACTAATTTGAATCCCATAAAAGAAGTCAAAGTATGGGTGCCCAGAATAGTATAATTTTTTTTTTTTAATTTTTTATTTCCTGGCATATCTAATAATATTCAACAGGAACCTCAGCAGCTTTCTGCAAAGAATATTCCAGTAACACTGGTTCTTTCACTTCACAAATAAACACTTCTCTGGTTTTCTGAATCCCCTTGTATTTGAGCTGCCAAAACTGTGTACTGAATAGCTGTTACTTAGTACTCATACTCCTTCTTGACACTAGAGCACCCAAGAATGTGAACAAAGATTTGCCTGAAAAGAAGCAGCCGAACTGCCTTCATCCAGGTACTTCTTTAGCAGCCTCACGTGACTGTTACACAGATTGTCCTGTTTTGGTTATTGGGACCCAGTCTAACAGCAACTTTAGAAGGAATAGAAGCTGCATCAGAAACCCAGTGAGGAAAAAGATGCAAGCCTGTATCGCCAGTGACAACAGTTTCTGTTTTCATGCCAATGCTGACGACAAAACACTGTGCACAAGAATGGGCAAGGTAATTCTGTTCAGCACATTTCCAAGGGACGCAAGCTACTACAACAGAGATTTTCAGTCATTCCAGTCCACATTTTTTCAATGTGGTGGACTTCAGGGTTAACAGGAAAGAATCCATTCTGGATTGTCCCAGGAAATTGCTATGTGCTGTGTTCATCACATGCTTACAAACAGGAGTCATATTTTTCAGCAACAGGGTAATGCTTGTCTTCAGAAAAATCCAAGGAGGTTTTTTTTGGAAACCCATGTTCACTGTTACTGTCAATGGCATGCATTGGCTTATGAGACATTTCCAGGACAAAGCTGGAAACTGATAATGGAATAATGTCTGGTAGGGTTTTTGAACTTTGAAGAACAGCTGAAAAGCATCCGAGACTTCTGAACTCTGGCCTGATCCGGTCAGCTCTCCTAGTTCTGTTGACTTGCTTTTTTGTGTATCAGAACTGTATACAAAGTCTTACAAATTGTAATTAACATTACTTTCAAATCTATTTGGAAATAGAGAGGAATGTACAGGGCAAGACATTGCAAGTGGTATGTGTGATTTATGTCAGTTTAGAGGAGTTTTCATCTCTGTTGGCAAGCAGGGCTGAGCCTGCTACCTTCATGTTTTAAAGTCACTTCTGCATTGACTGTAACAGTGATGATAACATTTACTGACATTTTCAGCCTTGTGAAGGGTGAGAAAAGAGCAGTTCCCTCTTCTGAAATTTTACGAGCGTGCTCAGGATTCTCTCCATTCCAGGATTATGCAACTAAGTTGTAGGAAGTAAAGAAATAAAAAGTGAGAAAATGTGAAAGTCAAACTGGGGATAAAATAGGAAAAAGTCCTTGTCCATGGGTAGGAATACAAGCCATGCAGGTGGAATAGTATCATGACAAATGTATAAAGGTCTTGCTGTGCTAGTTCAATACCTGGCTGCTAGTGATAGTTACTGATTTACTGCTTAATTACTACAGAACAAAAGAAGGATGGAGGAGAGAGTTTTCAAACCTATAGCAGTTGCTGTTTAATTGTCGTACCCAAGTTAGCAGCCTCATCTTCAGTTCTGCAATGAATGAAGACAGAGAGGTTCTTTCACAGTGATTTGACTCTTCAGAGCTCTGATTTACTTTCCTGAAGGCTTTCTCTCTGCTTTCTCTTAGGCTCCTCACCCAAGCACCTCAGCTGGGTGCCTGGGGATGTGGAGCATGAATCCCCATCATGCCAGAGTGAACTGTGCCATTTAGTGTCTGTTACCCAGTTTAATCTTAGGGAGTGTTTCAATCTTTCATCTTCGTCTCACTCCCCTCCATGATTTATTGTGCGACCTCATCTGGAGAAAAATGGCAGTCAATCAAGTATGTTATAAATACTTTGAAAAGAGTGGAGTAAAAAGCATGGCAATAAAGGTGACCAGCCAGCCTCCCTTGTGAGATGCTTTTCATTATGTTCAGCTGCAAGTGTCATTTCCCTAATGCTGCCCATTCATCTCGCGCAGGGTTGCAAGTCAAATCTGCATGCACTCATGCTCTCTTGGGGATGGAGAGATCCAGCAGTGGCCAGCTCACGGCAAATAAACTGTGTCATAAAACTGCAAGGGTTCCCCCATAATTTTTTCTCCTGACTTTTTGTTTTGTTGCTATGGAGTAGATGACTGCAACTGAACATTCCTCAAATGCGTTGCCTTGGCATGTCAGGCAGTTACGCATCGTTTATTTTCGATGCCAGAGCAATAGCGGAGGGATTCAGGGTGGGGAACAAAAACTATGGTATAATCTAAGCAGTGTGCAGTGGTAACATAGTTGAGGGTAGATACAGGAAAACGGAGTTTACCTACTAGTAAACTGAATAGTGTAAATTTGCCAGTACTCCGCTAGTGTGGTAACATTCACTGGGGAGGAAAAAGGGTATATTTGTGTGGTTTGGGAGGCGAGGGGAAACAAAGAAATGAGAAAAATTTAAGCACATTTCTTTAGAAGATAATAGTGGAAATTTCTATGCAAGCAGTTGCTCAGTTTCTCACCCTGAGTCAAACTGAGGCAAAAGGTCAGTGAATGCAGTGATGGCAGCCGTGAGGGCAGTTCGGTACCTATTTCAACAAGCAGCAAAGTGACTTTGCCCTCTTCAGTCTTTCGACATGAAGAAAAGAGTGCTAGATTTTTAGCACTTAATGAAACTAAACCATGCCCAGCTCTAGAAATGTCAATAAACCATTCTCGTTAATATATTTCAGAAATCCAAATCAAACCATCTAGCTAATCCTAAAGCAGACACTTCTACAGCTCCACAATATTTACATCTTCTAATCCTGGCACTACAGCAGGCAGAGACTTTTTGCTCTTTACTACAGAAGAAACTTTCCTGCTTCTTGTTTTTTCTGTTGAGTCATGAAAAATTCCTTGCTAGAAAAGATCCAAATACAACTTACATTCCTCTTTTCATACCCTGGTTCAATTATGGCTTTCATTACCTCAAAAGTTAGATTAAATGCTCCCTGTTGTCCAACAAGTAAGTGAGTAAATAAATAAATAAGCAATTTAACTACCAGGGAAAGAAAATCTTCATTCCAGCATTTACCACAAAGTACTCTTAAGCAACTCTTTCCAAGCTGTATAATAGCTACACTGAGTTAAGTTTCTTCTCTCTGAACATTTCAGATAGAAATGTCTTTCACCTCTTCTGTTTCTACCAAGGTTTATTTAGTTGATCTACTGAGACATCAGAGACTGACAGAGACTACCTTGGGAAAAAAAAGGAAGTAATGCAGTGATCACATGAAAGGCACTCTGTACCAGACAGAGGTTAAACTGGATGCTTGTTTTGCCCCGTCCCTCTCAAACAGGGGGACTTTAGAGAAATTTGAAACTCCACAGTTACGAATCTGGCACAAGGAGATGGATTTTCATGTACTGCAGATGTAGCTGCAGAGTTCACAGCCACAAGAGAGGTTTGTGATCAAGGACTCATCAGCATTTAAAAAGGACTAAACATATGTGCTCATAATTAGTACATGTGAAATGTTCATAATACAAGATTGCAAGGTGTAGGGGGAGATGGCATACTGGTCTTCTAACTCACGTGTGGCTGGATTTCAGGTTAGGACAATTTCTAAGCAGTCTGATTTACACAGATTTTAGTGTTGGGTTTTTTTTCTAGTAACAGCTATTCTTTCTGATATTTGTTTAGAAGCTTCTGATATATTAGATAAGATTATCTGAAGCACTATTGGACACTAGCAGACTAATGATTAGAAACTCACTGGACAAGTCCTATGTTCCTATGGTCCAACACTGTTTGACTAGCACAGGGCATGAAGAGATCACCCCTGACCATGCACATCTTTCAGCCTTCCTTAGACCATTAGATCTCCCAAAGATGCTGTTTTGAAAAAAAAATTACTTCCTTTCTGCACCCTTGTGTGCTCTAGGGACCTTAGCTTAGTCTTACTCTGAGGATGAGGCAGGAAGGCTTGGAGGCGATGACAGACTGGCTTTTGTAGCTGAAGGTACTTACACTGACATAATTGCAACTTTTATTAGTGGTAAAAGGATGTGCCCAATCTATGCTTTGAGGTAATGTTTGGCAACTTGAGTAACATGAATCATGAATTATTTGTTAACTGATTAAAGCTTTTTATTAGTTAGAATTAATTTTAAGATGTCCTCTGTTTTTTTGTTGTGTCATTTAAGGTCACTAGTATTATTTTTTTGTATGTTATAATTCCATTGAGGCTTATATGCAATTCCTAGCAAATACAAATACATTATTTGCTTTAGTTCAAACTCTTTTTTATACTTAGGGAAAAGACTCTGGGAATGGTGGAGGGTCTTAAAGGTGAAGCCTGTGGTATCTTCCCAGTTGTGTATGAAGTGCCATTCCTGTTCTAGCAGGTCTGAGAGCCACGATGCTGAAACATCAGAGGCTGTAAAGAGAAGTTAGAGAAACATCTACCTGCTTGATGTTTTAGATCCTCTTTGACTGTAAATAGGCAGAGCTGTATTGAAGCCAGCAGAGTCCAACCAGCTAAAAAAAAAAAAGTGACAGTATGGCTTTGAGCAGGGCTCCATTCCCCAGTGTGCTGGTTTTGGCTGGAATAGAGGTAATTTTGTTCATAGTGGCTGGTGTAGGGCTGTTTTGCATATGTGCTGGAAACTATGTTGATAACACAGGGGTGTTTTCACTGCTGCTGAGCAGTGCTTGTGCAGCGTCAAGGCCTTTTCTGCTTGTCGTGCTGCCCCACCAGCAAGGAGACTGGGGGTTCACGGGGGGATGGAGGGGGACACAGGCGGGACAGCTGACCACCACTGACCCAAGGGATATTCCATACCATAGGACATCATGCTCAGCATATAAATCCAGGGGAAGAAGGAGGAAGGGGGGGACGTTCGGAGTGATGGCGCTTGCCTTCCCAAGTAACGGTTATGGGTGATGGAGCCCGGCTGTCCTGGAGATGGCTGAACACTGGCCTCCTCATGGGCAGTGCTGAATGAATTCCTTGTTTTCCTTTGCTTGCATGAGTGGCATTTGCTTTACCTATTAAACTGTCTTTATCTCAACCCAGGAGTTTTCTCACTTTTACTCTTCCGATTCTCTCCCCCATCCCAACCGGGGGGGAGTGAGCGAGCGGCTGCGTGGGGCTGAGTTGCCGCCTGGGGTTAAACCACGACACCCAGTCAGTAGGTTTCCAGGCTGCCTACCACTTAGCCAGACACCACTACATTCAAATTAATTCCAATGCTTTTTGGTTGCTCTGTCAAAAATCTCAAAGGTTATGTGACCCCAGGACATGGTCCCATTATGTTGTGTCAGCCCAAAATGGAGGGTGTTAAGCAGCGGAGCGCATCTTTTCAGACACATAAGTAGGGCACCTTTTTCTGCACTGACTAAGGTTCCATTTTTCTTCCAGTATATCTGCACAAATAACTGAGAAAATCCCCTCTCTTCTGCAGGGTCCCATAGCTTACATTTTAGTTGTACATGCTCTCTCTGTCTCTGGAGACAGTCATCCCCACACTCCATCACCAGAGGAATGAAGACAAAACTCCAGCTTCCTGAGAGAGCACTAAGACATCTTTAACTGCATAATAATTGATGTTTTTATGGTGTTCCAGATCATTTACTGATATTGAACACTTCAGTGGCTTAATCCTTCCTCACACAATAGGTAGACAAATAATAGCTTGATAGACTTCATCATTCATGAAAGGCAGACAAAGCAGGCAAGCCAGCATGAAAATATTTTAATTATACTTTGTCAGAAGTGTATCACAGGAGATAAAATCACTCTTCCTTCACTAGTATCATTTCAGGAATTTATACAAGTCTAAATTTATTTACTATTAAAAATTGCACTACGGTCCAAAGACTGGACTTCCAGAAGCTAAGAAGAAAGAGAAACAAGAAAAAAAACAAGTATAAGAATGAAGAGTGGCAGAACACCACAGACCTTTAGGAGAGCAATTCCTTGCTTGAGGCTAGGCTTCAAAAAGAAAAAACTTCCTAGAAAACGGTAAGTATTATGGAAAAAAGGACAGGTGAAACCTCATGTTTCATTAATTCTTTGCTTTATGCAAATTTAATATGGGACAATACTACGCAGTACCACTGGACACATATCAGCAGGGTTAACTCACTGCAGCTAAATTTTCCAATGGTAGATGTTCCCTAAACTAGTATATGTTCTCCAGGTATTTGTCCCAAGCTTTCCCAAACTATATTTGTAAAGTATAAGTATCTAGAAACGCAAATGAATGGCACCTGGGATTGATAAGGAACATAGAAAACTGGCTTTCTGATCAAATAAAAATATTATGTCACAAATTAAATTTATTTCTGGAGCTGAATCCAAGCTTACTAAAGTCCATTGTGTGTGAAACTGCGTAAGATAAAATCAGGCGTATTGCACAATAGGGTTGTTGATGATTATACTGCTCAATTTCTGCTTCTGTGGGTATTATTACTATTTTTACATTGTATAAAACAGCACCTGATAAGGGTTGTTAAATTACTTTGTCTCCAGTGCAAACCCAGTATTGCTTTTATGTGAGCCTGCTGATTTGTTACTGTTGGCTTATCTTCTAACAGTATGTCATGGTAGGAGATGTGCCAGAGAATCAGCAATAACAAACTGGGGTAAACCATATAAACATTCTCTTTTCTTTCTTGTCAGTTAGTGTTATAGACTGCAGAGTCCTCATACTGCTGAGGTGGATTGTATTGAAGGAATAAAGATGAGAAGGAAAGCATTTAGCTGGCCTTTGGTGTGTGCTGGAGAAGATCAATAGTTTGTCTGCCACCTTGGTTGCCATTGAACGTCTCAGAGCGAGACTTAAAGAAGGGATTTCCAAAAAGTGCCTAGAATTTACTTTATTCTGTTACCATTTAAAGTCAATGCAAAGTACTCCTGACATTTATAGTAGTGGGGTCATAGCAGGACAGGGGCTTGAAATTCTTTCTGTCCTAAAAGCTCTGCATATACTTTACTGATAACGGGATCAAGTCCCAGGTTTCCAGCCACGTACCTCATTCAGCAATAATGTGCCTTCTGTAATAAACCAATTTCCAAAACATAGGAATGGATACTCCATGTAATTCATACAAACACAACCTTTTTTTTAAATCTTGCCAAGCTTTTAGTGTCAGTAAAATTTCCCTGCAGTGAGAAGCTCCAATTTAATTAAATGTTGCATGAAACTATTTCTTTTCCCCTGTTGTACATTTGCTGCCTATTAATGCATCCTGTATTACTGAACTCAAGATAAACAGACATCTCTATTTGGACTTCTCTATGCAATTCATTTGTTTTTATAACTATTATGATTGATATAACTCTTTTCTTTTCAGAGTAAACTCTCCTAGCCTTTTCAATTCCTTCTTATACTGATGCGTTCCCTCAGTGCCTTTAGACCTTCCCATTTCTGTCTTTTCTTTCTTAAAGACAAGACAACTGAAATCAAAGACAAGAGCCCTGAAACCACTGTGGATGAGACACTTCATATTCCATTTTATTCAGTTTTTTCCTCTTCAGTGTTTTGCTTCTGATTAACTAGAGGTCCTTAACTGTTATTTTCTTTCCCTAGAAATGTTACTCTGTTTTCAAAGCCTGTCAGTGTACATGGACAGTCTCAGGTATGTCCAGCTTTACCACCTTGGTATGTAATGTAATTCTTTAGGGGTACTTTGGTACTCTACTTATTCTATCTTGGCTAACATAACCACTGCCATCAGCTAATTTTGCCAACTCTACATTTCCCTTTAGACTATTGACTTTAGGTTGTTAATAATTGCAACTAATTAAGAGCATCTAATCCAGGTAGTAGTCCATTTATCTGTCCGACATTACACTGAGGTTTGACGTTATATTATTTCTGTTGGCTTATTATCTTTTTGAGAAAGTTTTCCTTTACAGTGTTGGCTCTGAGGAGAGCTGAAGGATGGAGGTGAAGAGTCTTTGCTCACACAGAACGTAAACCAAGGACATGAGGGTATTCAGGTACTTCAAAGACTGCATGCTGCAGGAAATATTAAAAAATTGTTTTCAACCTACACTGATGAAGTTTTGACATCTCAACAATTTCCACATAAAAGAAAGTAGAAAACAATCTCAATTTGGAAATATTGGACTGCAATCAAAGAGAAGATTATTAATCTCGAAAGGCTGATGTATTTGATATTCCAAAATTTCTGCAATACTTCTGACAACTGGGAATATCAGTGTCGGGGTTATTTTTAGATTAAAAAAAGTTTTGTTTGAAATGTTCTACTTGAAATATTCTATAACTGCTGTTATAGGAAAAACACCCTGTTTTTTTAATTAATTTTATTTTTGTTTCTTTGATATCTGATATTTTAAAGGAAAAGATTCAGTCAAAAGTTTTTAGGTTTCTCTCTTCTCTCCTACTGTCTATTTATTTTCTAGCAGAAAAAAATGGAAGGAGGATCTCTGAGAGGACTCTCACTTGGTTTGCTGGAGACACGGAGAACATCCATGCAAGTGCATCCGTGCAAGCATTCTTCCTGCAGTGTGCCAGGGAAGGGGCATTTTGAAGAGATGTGCATTTTAGAAAGACACCACATCTTTCTTCATTAACTCAGAAATTCACTTGTTTTCATTTAATAATCTTGGGCCAGGGATTATTGCTGACACCCTGGTTAAGACATTTTCTTAACTGTGTTTAGTTTTCATTTTCATTAAATTCTTTTGATAAATTATGGTAGTATTGTCTTTATTTGCTGTTGTTGTTAATTTAAAACTGGGGGAAATAAAGGAGGAGAGAATCTTGTTTCGATGTGGAAATGGAGTCTAATACCCTGGTAGTAGGAACCAAAATCTTGGTTTTGATTACAGGTAAACATCTGTGGAACTGGAATATCTTTTTTAACAACAACCACAAAAAGAGAAAGTTGATAAAATTAAACTTTCCACTTACCTTGGCTTATTTGAATTACCTTAGCTTATTTGGATGAGAGTTCTGTGGCAAAATACATGCCACCTTTCAGATTTCAGGGGGGCTTCATTTCATCTCTGCCATCGCGGGCAAGTAGCTCATGGTGTGCTAACCCTCACTGCAGGCTTGGCTACCTGGGGACGTGCAGCAAAGGCAAACTTAGTCAGTTAATGGTGTGAATTAAAGTGCCTTAGGATCCTGTGGGTGTTCTGTTCGAGTGTTAAGAGGCTGTATGTCACTGCAGTCTAATCTTTCTCTGAGGAGGGCTTGTCCTCAGTGAAGTGTTAGCATAAGGTATAACGCCAGCATTGTTCCTGGCTGAACTCCTGCACATACAGAGCAGTCTCTAACTTAAATTAAGCAATGATTTAGATGCCTTTGTGGTGTTTTGCATCTGTGCTGGTGGATAAACCGAAGTGCCTGGTGTCTTGCTTATCTGGGGGGTGTGGAGGCTTGCTAACAACTGGCATGCAGTCTGCCGTGCTGCAATAGAGATGAATTAGCTGGTTTGTCACAGGCCCAGGCTAAAGGTTGAGTAATGATTATTTTCAAACCAGCAAGGGGGAATTCAGCCACTGGCTGCTAATCCCAGCATGGAGTGTGTCACTAGCTAGTCTCTCCCCGCAGCTTCGGTGTTTGCAGCACGACCACGTTTGCCCAAGGGAGGCCAGCTCCAGAGAAATCAAGCTGCCTCTAAGGGTACATGCACATGACTGGAAGCAATTGAGTTACTGAGGCTTAACAAGTTACCTCTAATCAGTTGATGAGCTGTAACTTAATAAGACACAGAGATTTTATTGCTTTTAATTGCATATCTCCATCTTTGGTAACCTGAGTTAACCCTGCGCTAGTGATGTTCCCTGAGAAACTACAATGATACATGAGCAGAGAGACATGAACAGGGAGGAGGGGGATTCCTTGCTCCCACTTTCAGCCGTGTGAATTAGCTGGCTTGTCTCTGTGGTCTTCTCCAGGGCCAAAGGAAAGAGGAGCCTCTGCAAGGTGGCTTTGAGTACATGAATAAGGTGCTTCCTCGGAGTATCTCTCTGGAGGAACTTACTTCTCTGCATTGATCACAGAAGTCATTAGGAAGAGCAGACAGCTAATTTAGGCACAAGTGCTTCTTTTGGGTATTGTGCCTACATGAAATGGAAAGTGGGGTTTTGGAAGACATTGCCGTATGTGTATTCTCTGCCAACAAACAATAGATGTTTCCCCTATCAGTTGATGTCTGATGCCAGCAGAGGCTACATATGTATGTATTCACAGGTTTTGGTTTAATTACACTGACATTTTGTGTACGACAGAAATTTAATATTTTAATCAAACTTTTTTTACCTCCCCTGAAATTTTTTTTTCTCCCTAAATTTGGCCTGTACAAAACTCTGAAGCTTTTCATGCTGGCAGGCAACTTCCCACTCATCCTGGAAGTGGCAGGTTTATGCTGATTGTTAATAGTGGGAATGAATGGCACCAGATGAGGCACAAGGATACCCTCCAGCACAGCCATCTGAGACAGTGGAAATGGATTTTTTCATTTTTTAGTGATGAACTATGAGGACGTCAAATCAGGGAAACCAGATCAGATGTGACTGAAGAATTTGGCCACAGAGTAAACTATAATTAGGATTTTGTTTTTTTCTTTCCTCCAGCTGCAGGCTGCAGCTACTGTACTTTCAGATGTTACCAAACTGCACAGTGAAATAACATCAAGAAGCCATTTCATTTTCTAAATTAGCATTGGCCTTTCATTCTCCTTTCCATCCTCTTGGGTTACCCAACTCCATATTAGAAGTGTTCTTCTGCCCTTTTTCTATCCCCCTTCATTGTTTGTGTAACTGGAAACAGTCAGTACAGTTGCGCTTTTGCGGATTGGTTTTAGTTGCTCTTACTGATAACTGTGTAAAATACTGCTGTATATTAGAGTCTAGAAAATCACTTGTATACAAAGGCCTTTCACAAATATAAATTCTGAAAGCTATTCTGTAACTGCATGGGCTAGATGAGTTTAAATTTACACATTTTTCAGGCAAGTTAAGGGAACTGGTGAAGGTTATGGTAACCCAGGATGGATTAGAGGAATTTTAAGAACAGCAGTGTAAACAGTTCTCTACAAAGCTCTACCAATGCAACATGCCTCTGACTTTATGTTTCAGAACATATTCAAAGCCTGATTCCTACTTATCATCTCTCCTACCCTGTTGTTGCAAATATGGAGCCTTTTTCAAAGAAACTAGACTTCCCAGTGAAAACTGGGTGAAATAAGGTACCATTTTGATTTTCTGGGACATTTAAATGTTACATTCAAAGTTAAAGTAATAGTAAATAGAATGGAGAGGCGTGCCACAGCTTACAAGTGAAAACATCGTATACTTTCACAGTTCAAGTCCTCGTGCCTCACTTCTTGCTGTCTCTATGTGAAACCCAAACATATTTCTGAACACTTTGCCACTTTAGAAATGTCAGTTTTATCAGCATAGGCAAAAGCTCCTCATACTTAAGGGACTAGTAGTGCCCCTCTCCACCCTCCCAAATCAGAGCTAAATTCATAACAGTTTTTTATTATGGTTCAAACTCAAGCTGAATTCTTCTCCATGGGAATTTTCTTGAGGAAAAACCTTGTGAGTTGACCATCTGTTGGATTAGACAACCGTTTCAGTCCCAAACCCCAGCCTCCCCATTGCCTTCTTGTCATCTGCCTCCCTGCAGTTCCATACAGCACATTTCAAAGGCTAAAGAAGCAACACTGAAACTTCTGTACCCCAGAAACTCAACAGTAAGCCCTGAGGAGACAGTTTCTCCTTTGGGGGAAAGTCCCTTTAGTTCTAAATTCCCATGCGTGCTTGTTTTCCTCCTCTTCTCCCATACCTGGTCTAGATGCTGGTGTTCAACATTTCTCTCCATGGGTTATCCTTGCTCTACTTTAAAAACCTTGAGTGCTCTTCAGCAGATGTGAGAGCCTCAGGCTCACTTGCCGTCTGAGCCACAAAGAAATCCTGATTATACAGAACCAGATATTATGTGTCAACAGCAGGCATTGTAGGATGCAGGTGTATTTTCAAAAATGAGCTGCTAAACCTGTAAAGACTTCTAATTGAATTGCTAAAATCCCACAAGGGAGGGCTGGTCAATGCAACATAGTTCCCTCCAAAGCTGTTTTCCACTCCTAGCGTTTCTCTTTTTAAAACCAGTGTTTCCATTTTCCTGGCAGCAATTCTATTCTCTAACTCTATTATTGCAGTTTCTCTTCAGCAGTTATTCGGATTAAGCAGTTGATTAAAATTCTTTGTTGTTAAGCTCTGGAGTAAATGGTAGGGGATATTGAGAGAAGGGGAAGCTCCTGTCACCCCTGAAGTGCTTTCTGCCTCAACTTGCTGATAGAGAGAGCAATGCAGATCCCTTTTTCTGACCAACACACTTTGACACCTGAATTGTCTTTTGTCAGAGACCATACGGGAAATAAATGTCTGCTGCTCCCATGATCTACAGCCCATGACTACAGTATCACAGCGTTAGGTACAGTGACTCCCTACCTCCTGGCACTAACTGCTGCTCTGCTATGTGTTGTGAGCACCTGTCAGTGCCATGAGGGCTCTCATGGGGGTCACGATGCCAAATTCCTAGAGAAAACCTAAGATCAATATAAGGATACTCAGACTCCAGAAGTGAACACTACTACCACTGTGGCCTTCCCCCGTATCTGCAACATGCAGCACATAGATGCTTTCTATTTTAATCCACTTTTATATTGGCATGCCTGCATGAAAACAAACTATATTACAGCAGCATAACACTGAAATAAAGCAGTGGTGAGCCAGGCTTCATACCTTATAACTTAATTCACTCACACCAGCCCTTCAAGTAAGTCTGTGTGTACGTATATATGCATCTATACAAGTATATAGTGTGCATGTTTGTGTATTTGGCTCTGCACATAAATATTTATATGCTTTTCTAGTTTTAATACTTTATCAGGAAAAAATACACTGAAGTGAAATTTAGGACAGTCTTATTACAAAATACAAATATTTGTGATTCTTCCATGTGTCCACTTGTTTGAACTGGGCCCATAATCCTTTCCCCCCCTTTTCCTCCGGCTTAGGATGAGAGGCATTTTGTTCATATATGACAGTTTCAAGGAACTCTTAAAACAAGAACTTAGTAGGAGCCGTAGAGGCTGTCAGTTATAATAAAATCCATAGACACAAACTCCAGAAAATGTTTTAACAGCACAGGTAGGTGTCATCTAAATTACCCTATGGAATTGACTGTTTCTCTGCAAATGCATTGCAATGATGGGTTCTTGCACACTTGCTGCTAATGTTTTGACTGCTGAAATCTTTCTGCTTATTTGCCTTTGTTTCAGTTAGCCAACAACGACCGCGCTCTGACAGTGGAAAGGTGCACAGCTGCAGCTGGTACTATCATACAAGGGAATTCAGATACTTTTGCATGGAAATGAGACATGAATGAGTACACTCATCAATGCTTGCAGGGGCTATCTCTATGCTATCACTAGGACCAGGCATGAGAGTGGGGTAGTACACACTATTCTAATTGGTACTACTGGAGAACAGCACTTAATATCCAGGTTCTGTGCTCCATTTACCTATATCACAACAATGAAGATTTTTATATTGCACTTGTCAATAATACTCACTGCATCTTGTTTCATGCCTGCTTAGGCCCATCTAAGATATGTTTTGTCTACTGAGCTTTGCTTTTGAGATATGTGGTAGAAGAACCAGCTGAAGAGGTTAATCTGTGGCTAGATCTCCCCACTCACAATGCAGGCATGGCATATTTATCCTATACTGAGGGATAACGTGAGTTCAAGCCTTCAGGCATTCACCGCTGTTGTGCCTGCCTTGGACATTTCCTCCACTCTACTTGTGAATGTAGCTGGACTTAAACTCTATGAACACACAGTGAGCCTAAATGCGTAGCTGGGTTTTGCCCATGCTTGACAGGCAATTTTGATGTGTAGCCAGGACGAGAGGTTTCCGGACACAGGAATCCTAGGGCTGTAGCCTAAAACGATTGAGTCCTGCTAAAAAAGGAAGAGATGGAAGTGCGTTTTGCTATTTGTTAAGACCCATATCAGCCTGCCACCAAGGCTTTGGTCTCTGAAGTCCTTCTGAATTACCAGTGACTGCCAAATACTACCAGAGGTGGGGGTGCCAGCTCACACTCTCCTTGCATAGCTACACCATCTGGAAAGGCTGTTGGGAGAAGGGTGCCACTAGGGCTGCTGCTGTCCTTCATGGAATTTCATTCAAAGAGATGTGACAAGCAGCTTCAGCATCTCTGAGGCTGCTCTGCAGTCCTGTTGTCCTGCAACCTCAACACTGAGTAGGGACCTCAACACTACATAAGTGTTTTGACAATGAAAAGTTGAGACTTTGCACACAAAATCAGAAGCACACAAATGCACATACTAGCTTAACCTTCAAAATCATGAGACACATTAATGCATCACCAGTGAAGGTGCCAGATAGCTGGATTGCAGGCTCTTTAGTTTTCAGTGCCAATACCTGAATAAAAAAGAGAAAATATTGTACTTTTTTTAAAGACCGGGGTGAGCTTAGGATACTAGCATTAAAAAAAGTAATCATAGAATCACAGAATGGTTGAGGTTGGAAGGGATCTCTGGAGGTCATCTTGTTTACTCTCCTGCTCAGGAAGGGTCACATGGAGCAGGTGACCTGTTTGAACATTTAATCAACTTCTTTTTGAAGGTTTTGGGTTGAATTTGCAGTAGGTGACCCTCCAAGTGCTTAACAGAATTTAGATAAGCATCCAAGAGTTCAGAATTCTGCCTGAAGTGAAACTGACTTTCTCTGAACCTTGGTAAAAAAATCCTACTGAAAATCTCATGAAAATCACTTATTTTGTCACAATAAACCAAAATGCAATAGAAGATAATTTACTGAATAGCTTTCCACTTTGTTTACCAGAATTTAAAATGTTGCTGGCCTCATTCCTTGAAATTTTGGTCACTTCTTTCCTCAATATTTCTGACAGTTCCTATTTCTTCTATTCGTTGAACTAAATTGATGAGAACAGTCTTTGTCTTGCTCTGTTGATATTTTCACGGATGGATAAATAACAAAAGGACAAATGCACACATGAACCGAATCTTTTCATAATTGAAAATGGATTTAGTTTGAGCTTTAGGTTAATATTAAGGTAATTTCTCATTTTAGATAAACTGTTTATTTCCACTAATCAAACACCAATCTTAGCTTCAGCCAAAACCTAATCTGAATGTGAGCTTTTCCCTCAACAAGAATAACTTTTCTGGGAGCTTATGGGTTGAGAAGGAGCTGCAGTTCATTAGCTTTCCCCTGTATTCAAAACCACAACTTTCTCCAAGTTTCAATTACTTTCAGGTAACACAGTTCATGGCCAAACAATGATTCTAATAGAGAGATTAATCTAAGTGTCCAATGTATATAGACAGTACACTTGCTCCGAAAGTAAAACAGGGTAGGGAAAAGGCATAGGAACTGACACTGTCTAGTAACTGCATGATTGTCTTGACAGTGTTACTAACTTTTCAGAATCTAATGGAAAGCAACAAGGTGAAGAGGTGCAGGGTGACTGCAGAAGACAATACTAAACACATCAAAGGCCTGGAGAGTGTAGTTTTCAACATGCTGCTTGTCTGAACTGATGGCAGTACTCCTTAAATCTGTTTCAGGGCAGAACAGATTTCTTCCTCACTTTGGGATCAGAGGTCTAGCGGGAACAGGATGCGTTCCTTTAAAATTTTCAAGGCAAAATCATCAGCTCAAATAAATCAGTATAACTCCATTGTAGCTTTAATTCAATTATACCAGTGCCTGAGCATCCTGCCTTTGAGTATTTGAAGAAGGAAACTCTTCCCTCTCAATGAGTTTATCAACTCGATAGATAGGATGGAAGAAAGGAAATATTACTGTCTGTAATAAAACTTACTTAT
The DNA here is from genome assembly GCA_034782735.1 of Sagittarius serpentarius. Lineage (NCBI taxonomy): Eukaryota > Metazoa > Chordata > Aves > Accipitriformes > Sagittariidae > Sagittarius > Sagittarius serpentarius. The sequence goes on along the minus strand of JAVKLA010000024.1, from coordinate 19,744,791 downwards.
TACAGGCAAGTAATTAAGGGATAAAGTCACAGAGAGCTACATTTTCTTCTTCACCAAGAAACCTCTGCAGCAGAGTTGGGGAAGACATCAGGAACATGATTTACATGGTCAGTCACAGACAAGTAGTATCTTAGAATAGCTCTTATGCTTGGTGTTGCCTAAAAGGACTTTTGATGGCTGGCAGGTTGTTATAAAAGAGATTTGTTGTGTGTGCTTCTTCCTTGAAGTAGAGAAGGAAGGCAACAGATGCAAACTCCCATTACAGTTAATTTGAGAAATTCCCTTTGGGTATAAGCAGCAAGGACACCAATCTTTTTCACAGGCAGTGTGAATTAAAATAAAAATAAGAAAACTTTTCTCTGAACTTTTTTCCAAAAGAAAGCCTAGGAAGTCCATAACAGAGTATGGTTTGGAACCCAGTTTTGAGGATGTTTCTAACTTTCCTGTTCATGAAATTGCCCTTCCTCCTTATTTTATTTCTTATATCTTTGTTCCTGGTTATGGTAATACCTTGTTGTTCTCCAAAACATTTTTGTGCAAACTAAAAAATGCATGATGACATTTTTTCAATCAAATACAGATACAAAGGAATCAGATGTTACAATAATAATTCTTTGAAGCATTTAGAGATTTCTTAGCCACTACTCTGTGTCCAGATACTCTTCAGTGCAACTTCCCTTCAGTTCAGATCACAGGAACATCGATTTTCATCTCTGCTGCATACTCTTCCTGTTAATGTTTTGGTTTGTTTATGTCTGCTTAAATTTAAAAGACTTTGTCTCTTCTCTATGTAAACTCTTTTAAATTTTCTCTTTACTTCTCCTTTTCCTTCTACTTCCAGTCATTGGCCCTGTTATCAAGGTCACTTTATGCACTGATAAATTCATTCTTTACAGCTATCTGAAAAACCTCACTAAAACCGAGTTAGATTTTTACTGTTCCACTTCCTTACGTGCTTGATCCTGCCATAGTAGCATGTGCTTAAACATATGGAAACCAACCCTAAAGGGGATGACCCTTTCTGAATTTCAGTTCACTTAAATTCATTTATCGTACACAGGGTCTGTTTCTGGAATGTTATTTCCCACTTCTCAGAAGAAAACCATTCTGTTTGAGGGCAGCTTTGATGGTGTTAATACTGGTTTCTATTCTGCACTGAAACGGAACTAGGAATCTTCAAATGTTCCTACAGAAGTGAAACTGTGCCAAAATAGCTATTATCAGACCAGGATGCCTTTGATTCAGGAAGCCTGCTAAGTATATTAACTATTTTCCTTTTATAATCCTAGCTGCTGACATTATGGGGCTATGATGTGACTCTGTGGAGTCACAGATAAAACACATGGTGAACCACAAGGTAATACTCTTTTTCAAATGTGGACAGGTATGAGAATCCTAAAGCTATTTCACCGTCCTACCAGAACCCTTCACTGCAGTTTGCATAGGAAATTATGGTAACAACACCCCTGTCAGCGCTCTTTCTTGTCCAAGAAGATAGTTTCTCTTTGTGCTATAAACAGGAGGTGATCTTTGCCTATCAGCATATTTCAAAGGATTTTGGATCTGCTTGTTGCAAAAATGAGACAGCAATTAAGGGGTAACCCAGAGTCAGGTGGCAGTAGTTTGAGAGTGTCACAGCTGCATGAACACCCGTGCTGTATAAGAAATGCACTTTTTAAATGACCACACCATTTACAAGAGAAAAGGAGAGGAAGGAGTAGAGGAAAATGGGAAGGAAAGCCCCTTTCCCACAGAAACATAAGACCAGTTGAGCACAAGGGTAAAAGCTACCATGGCCCTGACAGTGACCCACAGCTGCCAGGAGCAGGATCTGAGCTTAAACGGAGTGAGGTAAGTATAGTTTTGTGTTCTGCCTCATGGTGACAGTTCCCATTACAGAAAGGGAAAAGAATGTACTCATCAAAATGTGTAGGTACCTCATGTAAAAATTGAGGTTTGGAATTGTGGCATTCTCTGCAACCTGTTGGCAAGGATTTGGAAATTGCAAAACCAAAGCCCACTGGGGCAGCCATGGATGGCTGACGGCCTGCATAAACCGGAGCATCCCTCTGCTACCTTCTCCAGGTGTCGAGCGGTGTTGCTGCCGGGCTTTCTGCAGGCTGGATGACTACACCAGAGGAACCACAGAATGGGGCACAAACCATGGACCTCTCTGTCCCACCTTCTGCTTCGTAATTGCAGAGAAAGGACCAGCTCTACCATTCTTCCCAGGTGGTCTAGGTCGGAAGATGAATTCTTCTTGAAAAGAACATGATACCAGACTGCAGTGCCTGCCATGAGAGAGAAACCCTGTCATCAGTGAGATAACTCACTGCCTCATTTAACTACCTATGTCACTGGAAATGTCTGTTAAACTGCCATTCCTTGGGAAGAAGCAAATAACGCAGAAGGAAAATGGTCAGGTTCAACAACACAAATTATATAATTGCAGAGAATGTTAAAGAGATATTATTAAGTGAAGTGGGCTGGATGATTTACCTGAAATCTGCTTAGTGAAAATTTTACACTGAAAGACATGGGACAATGCCAAAGTTAATCATCTGCATGGCTTGTCCATAGCAGACACTCCCTGCATAGACATCTATCTGGTCTTTAGAAACAGAGAAACTGTAGAGTGTGATCAAGGAGGAAGAATGGAAGATCAGACTCTCTGCATCATATATTCAATACAAAAATTAGTATTTTAAATTGCCACATGGTGCTGATGAAACTATGAACCTAATGGAGTGTAAGAAGAACAGCACATCATCTTCTACATGAAGTTTGCATTTTAAAGAAACCTAGGGCCTATCTTTACATGTAAGAGACTTTGTAGAACCTAACTAAAAGGTGTTTTATAAGTCAAAAGTGTTTCTGCACTATTACACTGATCCTTAAAGATGCAAAAGACTGAACTATTCTTCCAGACTATTGGATTTTTTGAAGCCAATTTGACGTCACTATTTATGACTGGTTTCATATTTGTCAGGCAAAACATGATCAATACTGGCAACAGTTCCTTGAATTATAAATTTCGGTACAATGCCAGACACCGCATCTGGTCAAAAAGGGAAATATATTATTTGGATTCTTGACAGTGTTAGAGAAAGAGAAGTTCCACACAGCTCATTTCACAGAGGCATCCATGTTAATTCCACTGTTTACAGCAATTGTCAAATTCAGTTCTGGTTTATGAACACTTAAGCATTTGGAATTAATTAAGTGTCTGTAAGTAGTTAAGATGCATTTTGCAGGTTATCTTGACTTCAGAAAAATTAATTTTGTTATTCACATTTCTGCATAATTGATATTCATATTAGAAGAACTGTTATCTTGCAATAAACGGCTGCCTTCAAAATATGCATTGGACATGAGGAACCAAGGAATAGAAGAATGCAAGAAAGGACAAAGACCTTGGATATTGCTATGACAGAATTATCTTAAACATTCAGAAAGTATTTCGAAGTTATTTTCAGTTAGGAGTTATTAAAGGGTTTAGGTGTATATAAGAATTTACAGGATTACAGTGTAAATTCCCTGTTTAGAAGGTGTTTCGGGTTTGAGTAGTGGTGTTTTGGCAGCAGGAGAGGAGCTGCCGGGGTGGCTCCTGTGAGAAGCTGCCAGAAGCTTCCCCGGCTCCAAGTCAGACCTGCCACTGGCCAAGGCCGAGCCCATCAGCGGCAGCAGCAGTGCTTCTGCTGCAGCCTATTTAAGAAGGGGAACCTGCAGGAAGGGAGGAGAGTGGACCATGAGAGAAACCCCCACCCAGACCCCGAGGTCAGTGAGGAAGGCGGGGGAGAGGTGGGCTGGAGGAGGGGATGGCCCTGCAGCCCCTGGGGAGAGGGCCGGCTGTCCCCCTGCACGGTGGGTGCCCCTGAAGATGGCCGTGATGCCGTGGGGAAGCCCACGCTGGAGCAGTCAGTGCCTGAAGGACTGCAGCCTGTGGAAGGGACCCAGGCCGGCGCAGGGGCGAGGAGGGAGGAGCGGCAGAGACAAGGTGTGAGGGACTGACCCCAACCCCCATTCCCCGTCCCCGTGCACCGCCGGGGGGGGGGGGGGGGGGCGG
>JAVKLA010000024.1:19690991-19735392 GCA_034782735.1 Sagittarius serpentarius | reverse complement strand
ACTGTTCTTATCTCAGCCCACGAGCTTTACTTTATTTTCCGATTCTCTCCCCCATCCCCCTGGGTGGGGGGGAAGTGAGTGAGAGGCTGCTTGATGCTGAGTTGCTGGCTGGGGTTAAACCACGACAAGCATGCTGGATGTCTCTAAGCTTTTTGGAGTACCTTCTGTGAGAGCATCTGCTCCACCCCTATCACAGGACTGAAACATTCACATGAAAGAGTGAAGGTAATGGGAAGTGAATGAAGGAGTGAAAAGAGGGAGAGAGGAAGGAAGACCAGGGGAAAAGGGAGAAAAAAGGGCAGGATGAAAGGCATGAAAACGAGGAGAGAAAAAATGAAAACCAGGAAAAACAGAAAATGTGATGTTCTGAAACTTTACAGGCATAGCACAAGTTTTCCCTGGAGGATTTGTCCCGTGGTTGTGGTTGGTGAATTACTACATGTTTAAAGCTTCAGAAGTTTCAGTCGGTTTCTAACCACACAATAGCTGGAAGCAGCCTAACATTAGTGAAGATACGTGTTCTTTTCATGTGTAAGAAGAAAGGCTTGAGCCTGTTGATAGAGGAAGACTGATGATTTTTTTCCTTTGCCTTTTTTTCAAGCTAACAAAAATTAAAGACAAAAATTGCTGTTGCAGGCACATCATTAAATAACAGAGGTCTGTCACCTATCTCTACTTTCATCAGATCACTGTAACTTCTACCTTAGGAAATGTATACGGTAGATTTTGATAAAGAATATTGATGGAAGAATAAAATACCATTAAAAACTTGCTTTCTCACTATGCTTCAGGATGCTCCTGCTCATCCTAATGCTTTTAAATACAATTGAATGTATACCATAATAGTACTAATATCAGATAGTAGCTCTAAAAGGAGACTGCATCCTGCCCCCAGAGCACTTAGCAGTATTGTGCTTTCTATCTGTAAGTGATATGAGCCAGTATATGACACGAGAACAGCGCATTATACCATGCCACTGTGACACTGTGCTACACCACCACCACACTGAGATGCAGCCCCATGGTGTTATCATGTTGTTGAGCTAAGTCCTGAAAATAAACTCTCTAAAGGTTACAATTATAAATAGACCTGGTACACTGCCTTATCACCTCCATAGCCTGAGCTGAGGGATAGCATCTGGTGCTTGCAATGAAATGAGATTGACTGCGTATTCCCAGCCTGCTAGAGCACATCACAGCAATGCCACCAGGGTCCTGTGTTTTGCCAGCTGTATGAGAAGTTAGACGGTTCATGTGCTGGAATCTGTCTGTACCAGAGAGTGGTATTGTTTTAACAAGCTCAGTAAAGATCTAACAAGTGTTTGGTCGCAGTAGTCTTAGGGACAGGTCTTGTGATGGGCAGAAGCACCCACTGTGTGCAGTGTCAGATACGCAGAGCAGAAACACAGCTCAGTCTTGCTGCCTGCTTTGCCCAGTGCCACAGATCTGGAAACCCCCAGCTGCTGCTGCCGGGAAAAGAGCAGTCGGCACCTAGAAGCAGATACTGCTGCAGGGACGGCTCCTGACAGAAGCAGTAGCTGCTGACCGCTTCCCCAAGGCTCTCGCCCTCTGGCTCTCTCTCCTAGTTATGCCTTTTTTCTCTACTTGGTCCTGGCCTCTAGGCGAGAGGTAGCAAGTTTGATCTTAATCGAGGAGCTATAAACCAGCTCGGAATTACGTGCACCAACACCATGTAGTTTCACTGAAAGATCACAGTGTGTTTAATGAGCACCAGAACCCTCAGTTCAGTATCTATAGGTACTAAAATATAAATGAATAATAGATAGATTTTTTAATTTGCATTCATATCATGCGCCCTGTCTGCATATTAATTTTGTACATAACACTCTAGGAGACAGAATATCAAATAGTTTTCCAAAATGAAGGCATTTTATATTAAAGTCTCTAACGTTGATTTCCATGAAATGTTGCTCTCCCCGGAAACCCCATCTGACTTAAATAGGAACCCTACTGTCCATGAACTAAAGAAAAAGACAAGACTGCAAACAAAGGTAGTAGTTCTGTGATATGTCTGATCTGGGGAGTGATAGCCTCTAATGTGGCTACTGGGAGAACTGTTTGATTTAATTTTATTTAACATATTCATTAATACAAAAACATAAACAGCTTAGAAATGAAAAAATGTGAATATATTATAGGAAATAATAGAGCAGATGGAAATATAATATAAATTGGCTTGAGCTCTGATTTGGGAAAACACTCAAGCAGTCACTTATTCAGGAAAATGCTTGAAATTACATGTCAGGTTTTAGGAATATATCTCTAGAGCTGGCAGTAGCCAGGATATTAATGGAAGACACTGCACAATGACACCTCTTTTTGTCATATGTCCTCGTGAGTGCACTTTACTACAGGAATGAGAGGAGGGGAGGAGTTATTTTCCCCTTAGCTGTGAAATCTGATGCTGTAATTTTGACTTAAAACTCAGGATTACCATTAAACGTGTTTTTAACACTTTTTTCCAGGAGGTATTTTCGTGAGTTGGGTTCTCACGAGATTTGGAACCAGAGCAGGAGAAAAGCTATATCAATTGTCAAGTCTGAAGAAAAATAGTCAGAATACAAATATGCAATGAAAATGAGAAAAAGAATATATTGAGAGGCCTGAGCAAAAGGGGACATTAATGAGATAGTATATTGCACTGCAATATAGATACCAAGGATCAGTGTGATTTCACACTTTCCTTAGAAAGGTCATTTACCAAGCAAAAAGCAGCAGTTGCCCTCCCACACCACTGTGATGAAACCACAACATGGACTAGCGTATTTCTTTCAGTGGGCCAGATGGAGACAAACTATAGAGGGCTCCACAAAGTTGTCAATCTCTCCCCCCAAACCCTGGGTATGTTAATGGGAACTGGTCACTCACAAACTAGGCCAATGTTAGTATGTGGGTAAGAATGATAAGCACCTAGCATAAGGATCAGAATTTCGAATGATCCAGTACACTGGGGAAAAAAAAAAAGAAATCACAATAGAATTGAATAAAGGCAAGAATAAAGTGTTACATAAAGGAAGTGAAAATTAGATGGACAAACACAAAACAGAGAATAAAGTGCTTGTGGAGTAGAAGATCTGGTTATTAGTAAGAGCCAATATGCAATGCTGCTATGAAAAGATAAATTTGATTATGGAATGTGTAAATCTGCAAGTTGAGGAAAATAATTATTCCAGTACCTTACCATAATGAGCACTCAGCTGGAATATTACATTCTATTTAGCACATCACTTTCAGAAATGCACAGATGTATTATGAGGGGTCCAAGACAGTACAATTAAACTGATCAGAGGTCAAGAAATCATGCAATAGAGAGAAAGTTGGGAGAAATTGATTTTTTTATTCTAGAGAAGCTTGAATTTCAGAAGGCTGTTTCAAAGGGTGAGAAACTGTTCTCTATACTCATAAGCAACAGCACAAGGAATAATTACTTTGACCTGCAGCAAAAGAGATTTTGGCTCCTAATTAGGAAACGGTTCTTACTAAAAGGAGAGTTAAACACTAGATCAGTATACCAAAAGAGTTTTGTAGCATCTCCATCCATGAAGGTCTTTATCATCAGGTTATGCAAACATCTATCAAGGATAATCAAAATATCATGTTTCCGGAGAGGAAGAGTAAAAGCATCATGACTTTCCTTCTAGCATCTACTAGTACAATTTCTAAAACGTCTAATCATGACATCATTAAAATGCTTGCAGGAAAACCCTGAAAGAGAAGAGGCATACACCAGTGGGTGGTTTAATAGCTCTTTTCCATTTTTACTCATTGTGATTTTCAACTTTACTTTATTAAGCTTGTTTGGCATTTTTAAGGATGACTAGCAAATTCACATGCAATTTTAGTACAGTGAATGTCTATGAGTGCACTGAACAACAATATTATTCTATATCAGACTGGGCAAAATTATATAAAAAATAATAATTCTTCCATATGAAGAAGGGGGTTCTCTCAGATGACGCGTGAACATATAGAAGCAAAGAGATCTCATAATTTCAGTGTAGCTATGTAACACCAACTGCATGCACCTCCTAGAAAATCCTAGAATGAGCTCAGGAACTATAAATTGGAGCAACCAGTTGAAGAAGACTTACAGATGTGGTGGTGGTGGCTGTAAAAGTGTGAAGAACAGAACAAAAAAATATTTCTGGTGTGGGTATGATTGAGTTTGTTATCCGTATTGGCATAATTTGAGGAAGTTACTTGCATGCATCTTCTAAAAGGCCACTTAAATGACTTGCAGTCATTGGAAGAAGAATTCTCTGCACAGGGCTCCCTGTAGTTTCTGAGCTGCTGGACATATTATGGGATAGTTTCTCGGGGACAGCAAATTGTCCTTCTATTGACTGTAATGGAGCTGTGTCACGTAACAGTTACTGAGACTCTGACATTAGGACTGCCTAAAGATATAATGCCTTTTGACTTAATGTGATTTCTACTTACAGTCATTTATCTTTACATACAATCTAAAAATACAAGCATTTACCTATTCATGTTTTCTAAATCAAGTCACTTTGTACTTTTACCAGGCTCCCTTAATACTTTTGACAAGATCAAATAAAAATTAAATGAGTCAAAGAGTAAAAGGAAATAGTGTAAACCTTCCTGCATGGATCTTTGGAACCTGAAACCAAATGCCAGTTCCAATACTTGTAAAATGCCACAGGGCATGGCAACAAAGGTGAGTGACCTCAGAGTAAAGCAAAACCCCCCAGGATTTTTATTTTTTAAGATTCAGTTCTTTGCTGACAGAACATCTGAAAACATATTCAGCTGGGCATTACATTCAAATGTATGTCCATTTTGGAAAGGCTATCAGGAAAATGAGGAGTTCAAAGCAATCCTTCACAGCAGGAGAAAAACTGTAAACTCCAGAAATTGTCAGTATACATACATTAAGATAGTGCATGGAACTTAACTACACTATAAATTTAAATCTGGCTGGCTTTGTAACATGGAAGTCACCTGTTGTAGGGTATGCAGAAGACATTTTGTAGGCTTTAGTAATTCTTCAATATTTTATATTACAGCAATTTTGGGGGGGATAACCTAAAACCACAAGGAGAAAAGGCAGTCTGAAATCTTAGCACTGAGGAAAGCTTTAGCTGATTCAAGAGAAGGGATAAAAATGGAACTACACAAACTACCAGCCCAATTCAATTTTTTTTTTTTAAAATCTGTGCATTTCAAAGGGGAAAAAATGACTCACCCACTGCTTTTTTGACTGGAATCAGGAAAAAAAAATAGAAAACCAAACTCCATTGCCTGAAATCTTGCTTGGATGGATTTATTTTAAAATTAATATGTGACCAAAATAAAATCCTTATATGGCCTTTAGTAATTTGCAATCTGGTTTCTTTACTGGAAAAGGAAACCCTTTGACGCATCAGAGAGTTTTACATATAGGTAGATATAACTGTAATTGGTAAACAGTGCAAATGCAACTGTAACATGTCTTAGTTTTATAAAATAACACAAGTTAGAAAAAGAAGTAAAAAAAACCCACAACACTTCTTCCCTCTCCAGAAGATCAATTTTCACATTAAACATCTCAGAGGCACAGAGAACATTAAGTTACAAAGGGGGACTAAGATCATTGACAGCGGTATCTCAGTGGGACATTGATTATCTGCTTATTTCTGAAAATAATTTATTTGTGAAGCTTTAATGTACAGGGAATTAAGCTGTCGGGAGCTGAGCTGGAACTGAGTGTTGGTTCAGCATCTAATACAAGGGAAATTTTCTTGGGAACTTTGAATCCTCCTCTAGTGGCACCATTAATTAAATAGGAATTATGTATGGCAATTTTGGGCATACCTTTATTTGTTAGAAGAACACTAATACACAGAAGTAGCTTGCTCTGTATCTTACAACTAAGACTGAGCTTTAGCAAATATTGTCCTGGGGGTTAGGATATGTTCTAGGCTCAGGGTCCCATATGATAGACATTTTCTTTTTAAAAGCAGAGGCTACTAAAACGCTTGCCATAGTGCAAATGCGTAACAAGTTCTTCACAAACACACCTTGCCCTATTAGTAAAACTCCTGCTGAAATCAATGAATAAGCTCCCAATAACTTCCACAGAAGAATTTAGTCTCAACACACAAGGTGGCAAGGGAGAAAAACTAGTACGATCTCTTCTTTCAAGTACTAAGGGAAAGGTGCACATCCTGCATGCCACCAGAACGTATCTGTCTCCTTGACAATATCCTATGGAAGCACTCAAACCTATCTGAAGACAGAGTAACATCAGCCGACCATCCTCATTTTCTGCCTAGAAGCCAGTTCCTGCTCATCATCTAAGCAGTTAGGCAGGACAAGCCTTCCTTAGGAATCATATTTGTCACCTAAAAGGGTACCCTTTTATGTTAATATCCAGACAAAAGTGACTTCACAGCTGCTTGCGAAGAGCACCCTTATAATCAATATTTCAGTCCTAACAAAACAGTCTGCTATGTCCCTTGATTAAGCAAGCACAGAGATCTTTAAGGCAGTTTGCTGGAGGTAGACCAGTTATCTTCTCTACTCCTATCAAAGTCCATCGCTTTCTGAAGAAAGGAGACCTTCAGATGCCAACAGGGACAGTCCATTAGAAACAACAGCCTAACCACATGGCAGGGAAGCATGCCCTGTTATTTCTTCACTCTATGTAGCTCCAGGCAGTTGTGCTGTCATATGCACCCTGACCCCATCCACGGGCTTCTGAGGGAGTACAGGACAAATGGGAGCATATGGATCACAGTTCAGAGCTCAAGTCTCTTATCTCACTGTTAGAATTGCTGTGCAAAATACCATGATGGTCACTCTGGTCCGTTGGCAGCTGAGCTGCCATTATTACCCTGTGTCTGTTGTGTTACAAATATCGGTAGGTCTCTGTCACTAGGATATTCTGCCTATCATTCCTTGCTCTTCATACTTCATCATAAGCCTTATATCAAGGGCTGTGGGAAGGTACCTGTTTCCAGTTGAAACAAATGTTCATTGGGATTTGGGGCTGCAAAGAGAAGACAACATGCAAAACAGACTTCAGAAGTGATTTTCCTTCTCCTTTGGTGGGGTACGGTTTGCCTGATTTTAGTGTTCTGAAAGTTATATACCTTATCATTATATATATCCATCTTATTTTCTCCCCGCCCTGTCCTGCTGAGGAGGGGAGTGATAGGGTGACTTGGTGGGCACCTGGCATCCAGTCAAGGTCAGCCCATAACACTGTGTGATGAAAGTCTTGGTGCTTACTAAATAGTAAAGCTATTATTCATTTTCTTTGACATTAGCAAGGGCTCTTAAAGCACATAGGTTTCTTTGGATATTGTTAGGTAAAATGTCAATCCTCTAGCCTGTGATTAGAAAGCTTTCAAGCTAAAGGTATTATTTCCTTCTCTCCATTATGTGTGTGAGACAGAACTCGTAGTTGCTGGAAATGAGATCGAAGGGAGTTCTGGAAACAAAACAGAGTAGTAATGGGATTATTTTACCCTCATTCCAAAGGTCAGTAGTAACCACAAAAGCCACGCTGTAAAAGTATCAAGTAGGGTTCTAGTCCGTGTTTGCTGGCTTATGTAGTGTTCTATGCCATATTTGATCACTGCACAAGTAAAAAGACAATCTGAGTGTCTACAAGCCCTGCAAACCCAGCCTCATGTCTAAAACCTCCTTTAATAAAAGTGCAGTGACTAAGACATAGCTGACAATTTTGCTGATGGTGCATACATCAGAACAGAACACAGCTCATTCTTTCAGATTGTAACAGCTCTGAATTGCTAACATTAGAAAATCTTGGTTTGGTCAGTAAATGAAGCAGAAATCTTCAAGGACAGATACATAATATGGATCAAGAAGTGCCTTTTTCACACTTTAGACTGAGACTACATTAACTGTGTAGACTTGTGCTCTGCTGTTTCTTCATGGCATTGCTAATGGTATTGCTCCACCACAGCCCATCAAAAGCACCTGCTGAGGAGTGCCTAAAATAAAGATCTTTGATGCAGAGGAGCAAGAAAGCTCCCTCTGTACAACTTCAAGAAGGCAGCAAGCAGTACAAGCATGTGTGGCCTGATAGTAGCTCAGGCTGGGAATTTAGTGCAGGATGTCTCCTGTCACCTAGGCCTCAAAGAAGCAACCTGCATCACAGATGCTGTAACAAGGAGTAGGAAGGAATACTCAGGATGGTCACGGTTTCTACTTTCTGAGTAGAAAACACATCAATGAGATGGCTACATCCTTCATGCAACTATAGAAAGAAAGGGAAAGTAGTAATCCAACCTGTGAATAGGTTCTGTTCCTATTTAGAACTGGCTTTCCTCTTACTGAAGTCCTTCAAAAGAGTGTTAATTTCCTTATCCAATAAAGTAATATTGAACAACAAACAGAATTTTAATCTCAACAGCTCCAGCTGGGGGAAGAAGCCACTACTGAGAACTCATCTTTATTTATGGTTTTGGTTGTTTGGTGGTTGGTTTGGTTTTTTTTTTTTTTTTCCGAAAATGAGAATAATAATCCAGTAGGAAAGAAAAATCTCTATAAATCAGATGCAAAATCTAGTACTGCCAGATTCTGTAATTTTAACATGAGTCATATGTTTGTTCTTTTGATTTTTCTCCCTTAAAATCCCAGTTCTGTGAATCAGGTAATGATAGTATCTAATATTTTGAAAGAAAGTAAGCTTGTAGTCCTCATTCTGCTCTATCAAAATATTCCAACATCTGGAAGGAACTCAGAACAACCAAAATGTTTTCTTTTAAAAGATATTTGGTGAGGGACAATCTTCATCAAGACTGATGTGGGTGATTCCTGGGGCTGAGGCGAGGCTGAGGTCATATCTATCCTTTGTAGAAAGGGATCACGAAGGAGTCATCTAATGCTAGATGAAACCTTAACACTCTGTAAAGGTTTCTGTGTTGTGGTCTAGTGTCCTATATATGAAGTGGCTTGTGCTTCTAGTGAGGAAAGACAGCAACCCTTTCTGTGGTTATGGTGGGATAACTTAAAACTTACTATTAGCTTACACGCTAGAAGACAAGGTTTCCTCTGCTTGTCTCTGCTCCTTTTTATTTTCAAGTGTGTATGATGAAAGGAGGGAAGGGAAAAAATGAATTCTAACCTGTATTAAGGTGCACTCTGTTGAATAGATGTAGAAGCATCCCCCTTGACATATTAAACTGGATTAGTCTGATGGATCAGTTTTGCAGTTTTTTGTGTCCAGTTTTGTATGGGCCAGTTTCAAACAGTTGCTACATTGTTTATCCAGCCATACCAGAACAGAAAGGATGGATTTATAACCCGTATAAAATCAGCAGGTTGAAAAGGACAACTCGATTAGCCAGTTTGCAGTACGCCTTACACTTTGCAAACTAAACACACCAGCTGGAAATACTTAGACTGCTAACAAATATCCATGTGCCGTGAAATTTCATAAACAATGAAAACAGTCATTTTTTTTCCCTTTGGTTCAAAATGTAATCTACTTTTTAACTATGTTTGCATTTTTGAGAGACTGTTGCAATAAGACAGAGAGCAACTGGAGTTAAAGCTACAGCTATAACATGTGAATAAGCAGCTGTCATAGTGTATTGTAATACAGCACCAATCACAGTCTAAAAATAAAAGCCATAAATAAGGGAAAAAAAGCCCTAAACCCATAAAAGTTAGCACAGAGTTTCTTAAAGGAACCTGAGGGAGTAGGAATATGTTTTCTTCTTCAGAAGGCAAGGGAAAAAACAGGGACAATGATTACGCCCTACCCTCTGCAGGCATGTCTAGACAAATGGGTACAGACAGATCTGACCCCCTCTGCCTCAGCAAGGTCCCGCTCAGCTCCAGGAGTTGTTTGAGGACAAGGAAAGATACATTATTGGGTGAACATTATTTTGAAAAACATCAGGGATCTGCCTGAGCACAATCCATTCACACAGCCAGAAGTTAACACGCTACACCACAAAGCTCTTTTGAATAAGCAGGAGCATTCATTTCTTCCTGATTAAAATACTTTGCTTAGAAACAGTGATCTAGTGACTGCTGGCCACTTTGGAATCCAAAAAGTTTCTTTTATGACAGTAAATCACCAGCAAAAAAATGACACCCCGTGTGCTTTCTTGCTCTCCATCCACTGCTGGCAAGTGGCACTACTGCAGATTGCTTTGGAGAGGGCTGTTACCCCCGCGTCAGCTCAGAACTGTGCTAATAGGGCACCTGAAAGTGAGTAATACACGGTATCCACTCTCCCTGGTTATCGGCTCCCTCCTCTTCCCAATCGTTACCAACAGCTTTAAGGGCTCAGGTAAAAGAATAAAACAAATGGCCACTCAGCTGTGGGTCTCATATCAATTCATAACACATGGAACAGCCCTAGCGAAACAGAGAGCAAGGGAGCTTGTAATCCCATGTAACTCACAGCCACGTCACAATCAATAATGTATAGTACAGATGCATTGTTTGTCTCTGAAAGTCATTTTATCCCCCAAAGATTTCTTTCTCTCTCTCTTTTCATATTTTTTTCCTTAAAGAAAAGAGAAAAGCCTTATAGAAAGCAAAAGAGGTCTGTGAAAATTCCATCAGTTTTAAATTTCTCATCAGTGGCAGCCAAGATACATTTAAATTACAGTTCAGTGCAGCATGCATTAGGATACATTCTGCTTTATAGAGTTCTTGCACGCATCTATTCTCTTCCAACCTCCTACTCAACCCTGAAATAGAAATCCTGTATAGTAAATACAAAATGTAAATAAGTCCAGTAGGCAATGGCCAAAGCTTTATCACTGACAATTCCTGAGAGCAAAACTGATTTACATTGGTCATTGTCAGAGTCCTTGAAGACCCTTAGTGTCCTTAGGTGCAACAAGTGAGTGACCCAACAGCACCAAGGTCTTTGACCTGAGCAGCTGTCTTCCGGTAATTCCCCCCTTCCAGTACGACAAGATTTGCCTTTACCCAAGTGAACAATAGAGGACTCAATATTGAATTATACTACTGCATATAATACTTACTATCATGCAAAAGACATGATCCTCTATAGGTATGTCTACACTGCCAGGTGAAAAGAGGGCTCAAAAGCAGATGTAAGGATGCCATTTCCCATGACCTCAAAGCTTTCCATCCACATGGGTATTTACAGCTCAAATGTCCACGCTATACTTGGAAAAAGCTGTACTTCACAGATCTGCTGATGCTGTGCGAGCATAACATGCTCTGACCCCACCGCAGCCTGGTCTGTCTACATCACTTAAACAAGAGTTTAGGTTCACACAGAGGCTGGGAATGGGCTCAGGTTCTCCTCTCTCAGTAAAAATCATAGAATAACATAAGCCCAGAGCTGTTAACAGCCCTACAGGTAATCACTGCAGATGGAAGGCAGGTATGGGTCTGAGAATGGGCTCATACCCTTAAATTTTTGACAGTGTAGGCATACCCTTTCAGAACATGCCTGATCTCTTTGCTTTAGGTAGCTATCCGCTTAGTATTTTAACTGCTTCACAAAGGACATCATTTGCCCATTCAGCCTCTCCCTTTGACAATGTAAGAAAATTGACAGCATCCACAGACAGGTGTAAGAAAATCCACTGCAGAAGCAAGTACACACACCTGCACGCACATGCACACACTTGGTAACAACCTGGAAACCTCCTTAGCTGTGTATCAGTGTTGACTGTGCTTTAGTCCCCAACAGAGAGATGGTTTACTCCTTCTCGTCAGTTTTGGAAGGTTTTTGGTTTTCTCCATGGATAATTTCCTCCAAAGTCAGTGCAAACAATGCAGTCAGAAGAGCTCCAGAGGCAGACAGGGAAAAAAACCTGGTAGCTGAGAAGAGTTTATTGGCTTCCGCTGCTTATGAACAGCTCAACAGCATGGAGTCCTCCAGGTTGGTGTATCTCTATAATCTTGACCCACCTGGAGATCCATGGTGTCGAACCATGAACTTATGAAGATACCACTGCCTTCAGTGGGTGGGGGAGCTCCTCTTCATCCTCAGTGCGTCGAACAGTCCAGGAATTGCTGAATCCTTTACCGTTTCTTCTATGACAGGCAAGTTCCTTTCCTTTACTACCCCTTCTCCACTGTTGTACAGTTTAATACACACGGACAAGAGGTGATGCATGCCTTTCATGTCAGCATTTGGTAAGTGATAGTCAATCTACACCTTCCATGCTCAGTAGCTTCTCTATCAATTAGAGTATCAAGGTGGAGAACCCCAGCAGGAATTACAAAATCTCTGATTCCTTTCACGTCCTAACCATCTCTGAATAGGTTTGTTGGGCAACTGCTCTGTTTTGCAGGGATGGTGAAGGAAGTGAGAAATTATTACAAAAGCTATTCTTAGTTGGTCAAGAAAGTTTTATAAAAGGAGTTTTCTCAGTATTTATCAAAGATAGTCAGATTCTGGATTGTCTTTCTACCTGCTAAAAAAACCAACCCCAAATCACATGCTTATGTCCAAGGAAGATTAGTTTCTATGGCAGAGTGAAGATGATCTTCCAGCGTAATTTCCTACCATTGCCAGATATGCAAGTACAATGTCATAAACTGCTCTTTGATTCCACTGAGTCCGTACTTGATTTTTGTGTCCCTACTGAGAACTCTCTTACAACCTATGGCTATTATTTTCAGCTTTCTGGCTTGCCCATTTCTCTCCCACGGTTTGGTTTTGATGTATAAATAATAAACGGTCAGCATGATGGCTATAGGAGCTTTATGAAAAAGTATTAAGAAATCATCTTCCTGTGAAGGTTTAGATAAATTAATTTCACTTAAGGAGCAAATTTCAGCTGACTGCTTGACATTAATTAGCTTAGCTTTACAAAACCCCTGCAAGGTATTATATCAATTTTACAACACACTATGCATTTTATAGATGGGTATGCTGATGTCCACAGAAAGACTAAATGCCACATTACTATTTTATGCAGACAGCTGACCAATGTGTTGATTAAATTGTGTAGTAATACACTTTTGGCAAGAGTCTTTAGTTTGCTTCACTGGGGAGTGATAGCAGGACATTTTGAACTAATAGGCATCTGTTTTGGAACTCATCTCCCCTACTGATTTGCAGCCTAAGTTTCTTAATTTTTCCGTGCCTGTGCAAAGGCAATCTGTTTAAGCCGTGCTTACCTTTTTTTTTTTTTTTCCCCCCAGTGAGTGAAAAATAATGCAAAAAAAGGAAAAAAAAAATCACCCCAAAGGATAATTGCTGAAGACTTCATGCCTCACAGGTATCTTCTGAGGTTACGGATACATGAGTGGAGAGGCAAACCTTGAGAGGTAGACTTAGGATAAATTGTGCAGCTGTACACAAACAAGTCAACTACACACAGAAGAGCAAGCACTAGAAAGCCCTGATACCTGTAAGCTGACAGGCAGGTTGGCCATTCATTTTTCTGTGACCCAAATCATCTTCTTTTTCTTTTTTGGGGGAAGGAGGCTGTAATTATTCATTACTGAGACATAATGACAACACATGACAGTGTTTCCTAGCCGGTAGAGAAGACGTAGAGACAAGAGTCCTCATGCATGCCACACTAACCTGTCACAGGGAAGAAGCACACACAGCCAGCGCACTCTGTAAAAGCCTGGATAACAGGGAAAGCGAAAGAGGAAACCTTGCACCCATTTAGGAACCTGTTCAACAGGATAATAAAAGTTACTCTCTAATCCTCTCTTTTTCTAGAACTGTAGAAAAGGATGTTACATTATCATTACAAGAAAACAGGTTGTAACATTTGATATATATGATACATATTTCTAAAAATATGTAAAGAGATGTCAGTGACAATTCAGTTTTGAAAACTACACGGTATCAAGAAAGTTCTACTTAAGGCAAAGAAATTATTGCTGCTTCTTGCAGTGCATACCTATACAGATGCCTCACATGGATGTCTTTAAAGTATTTGATGGGAAGAAATTTCTGTTTGCTACAATGGATGTGTTCAGTGTTTGTTTTATTCTGCAATGTATTGCAACGAATATTTGCCCAGAGACAAAATACATGAGCTAAAGCTGAGGGGTTTTAGGCATGTGTATCTGTTCTTGCTGCTTACTTTTCACTTGAAATTACAAGGCTGCTTGTGCCATTAACTTTAGCTGCAGTACAGACATTTATGATGTCACAGCAGGGGCAAATAATGAACATAAGCAGAAAGAATAAACAAACTCATATTCCTTGCTTTCACGCACTTGCCAGTAGTAATTTCAAGCAAACATATGCATGGTAATTCAAATTATGTTGATGTCATATACTCTGTTTATATAGCGAATAGTACATTACTTCCTGAGTTGCTGTACAGATATGTATAGCATTCCTGCTTACTAAGGCATTATTCTTCAAGTAGCCCAATTGGAATATATGGACTGCTGCTGAGTAAGCCCACAGAAACATGTGAGTCTGATGGGAAGAACAGCTCTTCTCAGAATGAAAAAATGTGGCAGAATCTAACTGCAAGGAAAAAATAAATAAAAGACACAGTATCTGATAGATCAACTAAATTACAAGCCTTTGTGTTTCTGAAAGTTTCCTACAAGGCATCAGCAGCCCTTTGATCACTTTACTGTGTAATGGCACTGTAGATTTATTGTTCTCTGTTTTGTCTCCAACAAGCATGAATCTGAACAAAGTGTTACTAAAGCAATTGTCATGAGAAAATCTTTAAAGAATGGGGATAGGGAGCTGCCATGAGGTACTAGGGAAGGTGAAAGACAGATGAAGATTAAATTTGTAGTCCCACTTTCCAATGCTCTTTTCATTTTCGCTTACCTCTCCTGCCTCCTTCACTGCTCTTGTAGGACTGTAAACCTGTGCTTCAACTGTGCTGCAGTGATGACTGACAGCAAGATACCATAGTACTGTGGAAAGGTAAATGATGTTGCATTCAGTTACTCTTCCTTATGATATTATCACTATAACAGTAAATTCCAGTGCACCACCGAAGTTTCGTAAGAACTTCCTGACTGTCAACAAGAGAGCAGACTGGTAAATGTGTCAATAAAAATCTTGAAATGTTCTTTCTTGGGAATGGGATACAGAAAATATTTAGATTTTGTTTCTGCTTGTGTCAAACATCCTGGCTGGGGATCTGCTTCAAGATTTCTTTAACGTGCCTAATTATACATGGTCACTGCTGGCTGACTGATCGCTGTCCATCTCCAATATTAAGCAGAATTTGCTGCTATGGAAAAAGGGAGAAAGCTCTTTTGCAGATCTCAAAAGATAACCTAGTCTCTGTGATTTCGTCTCTCCTCAGAAGGCAAAGAGGAGTTTTAAGAGCGTCATTCCTTCCAAAACCCATGAGTTCTGTTAGTGGGTTTTGGTTTGGAGTAAAGATTTCAGATTTACTGTTATAATGCTGCAAAATATTATTGTCTGCAAAATACTAGGCCTCAGCTGTATGTTATTGCAAAGTCTTTCAGTGATTGATTTGAAGTTATGTGAAAGACATTCCTCAAAATAGATTTTCTTTTATTCCTCACTTGTTCCTTTAAACGGTTCTGGTTTTGGTTCTTTCTCTTTTAACATTACAAGGGCTTGCTAAAACTGCCTCCAGAGACCACTGGTATCACCAGCAGTTAATTACCAGCAATTGTGCTTGACTTGGACGTATATACTCTCAAATGATAATGAGCTGGATTAAAGGAGATAGAGAACTGCTACACTAATATGACTTAGGTAATTAAATTCCAATATTTAAAATTCTACCTGGCATTACAATTGGGTACCATACTCTATTTCCTATCCTCTGATAAGATGTAATTCTGCTAAATACTCTGAACTAGCTGGCATGTTTCAGCCCAGAAGTGTACTGAATACAATGCAGTGGGGAGTTTTAAGTGTACTGAAGTCCAATCAATTGGTAAGGTATTTTATTGCTCCCTTAAGGAAACAGATAACATGAAAATGTAAAGCATTTCCAATAGCAGGCAACTAAACATAATGGAGAGTCTAACATGATTTTTGGAAGTGTAGAGCTCTAACAGCTCCAACTGAAGGCTATGAAAGGAAGATATTCCCAAAATCTCATAAAATCAGCCTCATAGGCTTCCCTAAAATGCTACTGAAGACTTTACCGTAATTTTTGCTAGTAACATGAGGGAATGCAGCACATACAAGATGAAAGCTCTGGTTATATAGTAATTTTTATAAGTATTGCAGAAGTGAAAGTTCCTGGGTGGAAGTTATGCCTATAAGATGAAAGTCCTGCCAAGTCAAAGCTTTTCCTGCCTGTATAAAGTCACTAGTCAAAGGGACATGTCAGAGAAATTGATTAGTATTTGTTCAAAATTTTTACCAGGGTGGAATCTATCTCTTGGCTCTCTTACTCGAGTAAAAAAATTTCCACTAATTTCTGTGGAGAACTTGCTCAAGACAGATACTCGGTTTATAAAGACACAGCCTTCTCACAAGATTAAAAAAAATCCCTTATGTCTTAGGAGCCATGTGGGTGTGTCTCTGCTGGTTTGTTTTAATTTGGAGTAAGAGGTTGTCTAATACTACCTGTCCACAAAGGCATAAGATGAATTTTTGTGACCACCACAAGAAACGAAAGATCTAGTTTGACCTCTGTGGAAACAAGATTTCACCCATGACAGCTGCTTGTGACCGGAGATTTCTACATAATGGGCAAAGCCAGGCAGAATTTATTTGATGTGAACTGTATACTGTGTACTACTGAACTAATGAATACTTGCTGATGGATATTGTATCTTGAGGGCATTTCACTCTGCTGAGTCATATAGTTTTTGCAGTATGTCAAAAATGAAATTATTCTTCTAAGGGCCAGCATTTTTCTGAAGACAAATAAAGACCAACAGGCAGCTAAAATCTTTCTAAGGGACAGCACAATCCATCATTTCAGACATGGCTTTGACATTATCCAATATCTTAGCAACTGACCATGCAAACTGCCTGTCCTCAAATACTGCCATGCGCCCTTTTCTATCAAAGAGTTATAACCGGTACTGAAACGGTGAATGGTTTGCTACAATTGCTTTAATTGTCTTATAAAACCAAGCAGCTATGTGGCAACACTGTGGCAAAAAAACAAGAGAAAAGAGAAGTCTGAAATAATTCAATCCACGCTGGGATGTATAGTTAAGACATCATCATTATGAAAAAATTGCTTATCAGATGTATGCATAGAAGGAAAAGAGAGAATTTGGATCCTGAAGAGTTTTACATAGGGCAGTATTCTAAAATATTACCAGCCTGATAGTTATCCACAGGCTTCAGCCATTAGAGGAATTTGTTTGCTAAATAAGAGACTACCTGTTTGCACCTAAGAGTCAATCCTACCTCAGCCCATGGGTCATCATTACCTTTAGGGGTTTAAATTAGACAACTCTTTGAAAGAAACTCCTACCTGCCATATCATTGCATATTGAAAACAAATAACCTGCTGGGGGTCAGCTACAAGAACTTGCTTCTTTGATGAGTTTAACTTCTGCTGTGAGATACATGGGATGTTTAATCTTGATCAAGCGGGACAAGGAACACCCTGGTGTGCCTGGCATTTTCAGGAGAGATTATCTTTCACATTAAGCTTTTTAACTCCTTGCCAGCTCACTCCTCAGTGTGCTAGTCTTTTGCTTAATGTCAGAGAATGAGCCACCTATGTACAGCAAAATCTCAAGCACAGCACAAGCCATTTTGTGCACTAAAAGGCTGAACTTCAGGTTTGAGATAGCCACATCGTATTTTAACAAACTGCACTCTATCCATTACACTGTCAAAAACTTTGACCTGGCAGAAAGTAGTCCTTTTTCATAAAGCTGTTATAGAAATAGTGTGTTTCATAATTGTGTTTTAGGTAGGACACCAATCCTCACATGTAGAGAACAAGTTTTCACAGGACCGTAACCGTGGTCTCAGAACAACCAGGGCTGTCAGAAGGGCCCTGACCTATTAAGAATTCAACACTGCCTTTTATAGAAGGACATGACCTTGCCTGAAGAGCAAGTGGCTTTAACGGAAGGATTTTGATTAATAGCTTTGGAGTTTTGTTTCTTATGCTACTTTTGATGTTTGTTTGTTTGCTTGTTTGTTTAACTAGGCAAACAGTCATGATGCCAGAAAGAAATTGGTTAGAGTGAGAGGAAGGTAAGAAAGCACATATCACTCTCTTGTGATTCTGCTGTAATGCCAAACTCAGGAAATTAGATTAATTTTCAGGGAGGCGTGCCGCTTTGCCAGTGTCTTAAAGCTCCTAATTTCTGTAAGTCTGCTACGCATCATTCATGACAGGTGGCAAAGAGAAAGAACGCTTATTAAAACAGAAAGAACAATCCAAGGGGCAGCAGTCCTACCCAGGACTTGCTGCTTACTACAGAATGCATTAAATTAAAAATGGATATGCAGACTATGATAAACTTTTTTCTCATTAATGATACTGACTAAACCAGACAGAAAATAAGACGCTTATCTAAAGGAAAAGTAGCTCTTTCAAAATAGAAATATCTTAAGCAGAATGTTCTCATTTAGAGATGGTCTTGTTTGGAGACTTAATTGGAAATCCAACTTTGGTTTGGTATGTTTTTGCTTTGGTTTTCCTAGTTGGTAATAATTTTGTCTAAAAGCTGAAAGGAAAAGACAGACAGGCAGAGAAAAATGTCATAGTTAAAGGATAAACTGATTAAAATGGAGGAAACAAAATTACATTCAAGAGCTGTGATGTGTAGCAGGACAAAAAGAAAAGAAAAAAACCAATAGAACAAAAACCTAGAATATGAGCCATTTATTACTTTTTGCTTTCAGAAAATGAAGATTGCTTTTCCTACCAGTTGAAACATTGTTTTAGAAGAACTGATTTTTCCAGTTAAATGGACGGAAACCTGATTTCCTCTCTGACCACTGAAGCTCCCAAGAAATATGGTATTTTTGGAACAGGCTGCTGTGCAAGTCAGAGATAACTCAGTAGAACAGCCTGGTAGGGTATGGGATACCACCGAGAAATTCAGAGTACAACTCAGCTCAGTGTGCAGCAACATAAAACCCAGAGATGTTCATTGCTTCTGCCACTGTCATGTTAATTCCTAGAAGAACTGCATTGTACAGAGGTAGTTAAGCAGTACCATGAAATATTTTGCATCTTGTCAGAAAACAGGTAATGGACAGCAAGCAACCACATGGTAATATCCTGGAACGAGAGACTCTTTAAAGGTATTTTGATTATCCTTGCTCTTGTGGGGTTTTTTTTGCTATCCCAGGCTTTAAGTGGTTTTCTGGACTTTTTGCTTTAATAAACAGCAGAATAACGTGTCACACAGAAGCATCATTTACCAGCTGTCAGGTAATTTCCCAGCGTACCACAAAGCTATTCTCCTCGGCAGAGGGCTCTCTGTAAATCTACATAGATGTTTATATTGCCCGCGGACTCCAGTTATCTTGTGAATGATTTTCCTTCTCCAGTCAAAAGACCAAACTACTTCCTAAATAGATTTAGAGTAAACTGGAAGACTTGTTCCCACTGTTCTTGGATAAAAGAATGCTAGCTGCAAGCAGCCGTGGATGACAAAAAAAGATTTTTATTTAAATTTTAGTGTTAACAAGGAAAATTCTCCTGAAGAACACCACTAAGTGAACTGCAAGCAAGGCTTTAAAATGAATCTTTTCACTTCTCCTAAGCCTTCCAGGAGCTTCTTCAGTAAAACTTGAAGAAAATCCATACATACACATATGCAGAATAAAAATGAGATGAAAAAAGGAAAAAGAAAGAATAAGGAGCTAGGGTTTCTTTGTGCATTTTTTTCTTTTGTTTTGTTTTTAATCTGCTTATAAATACACAGAAAAATTATCTTTTGCTGTGGAGAACATGAAGATTACAATAGATAAAAACATAAAGAATAGGCCTGTGATCTCTTTTAATTCCAGAACAGCCTGGGCTTTGAGAAGAATCTCTCTCCCATCTCTACAGCTGAAAGATGCTTCTGTTGACCCCAGGCGACTGTGACTGGAAGGAAATCACCCTCTGCCAGCTCTGCTGTGACACACTGAGCAGTCAGGTCACCGACCCAAGCAGGCTAACATCGAGACACTCACAGAAGCAGCATCAGGTGGGAGTAACACATCTGGGCAGTCCAGAGAGCCTGGAAATACCCTGGACTCAAAAACTCTGCTAAGGTAATATGGCACGAATGGAGCAGGCGCACGTATGCTCCCACTTCTGTCCCAGGCACTAGCGCTCTTCAGGGCTCATTATGAAGTGTTTAACGTAGAAGACTTTTGAAATCCCTCTGGCCTGCAATTGCCAGTCTGTCAAATTTAGTGTTCATGATATTATTGCAATTGTGGCCACTGCTGGGAGGTTGTTCTCTGCAGGTGTAAGGGTGGTGGGAGCAGGCAGGAAAAAATTGTTCGTCTGGCATCCGATACCCCTGAAATAACTGCTGTTACTGGTAGCTGGGAGTGTGACGGACACAGATTGCTTTTACTCTCTTGTATGCAGATATTTCTAAGAGAAATACAAATGCGAGTGCTCTGACAGAAACTGCCACAGCAGCACAACTTCTGCTGCGCAGATGCAGGGGTGAGCCTGCTCCCAGCGCTTTGGAAGTTAGTAATGTCAATGGGTTTGAGGCTGGACTCCCTTTGCCAGCATCTACCTGTGGGTATGATGGAAGGGCATGGTATAATGCACAGAGCTGGTGCAGCACTGCTGGAAGGCAAGGTATAAATAATCCTGGGATAGGTCTCTCAGTCACCCTGTGTGACAGGAGCTGGAATACTGAAATCCTCAATGGAAAAGAAGGCGGCCACAAAATGAAAATAAGTTTATATTGTACTTTCAAGAGTATACATTAAAAGTAAAATAAAAACCAAGTCCCAGATTTGTGAACCAAATCCTAGCTACTTTACTTGTTTTTAGGATTCCCTCTGTGACACTCATAGCTTGCAAAGGATCGGAGGACAGAATTGTGCCATCTCATTCACTCTGCAAAATCACTACAGATGAATGTACATCTACGGGGAATAAGATTTGAGGTAGGAAAGTGGAGAAGAGAAAGCAGAGGCAGGAAAAAGATGGAAAAATCTGTGTGTCTGAGTGTAAAAAAAAGCTCCTGAAAAATGAACAAGAAGGATGGAAAAGAAACATAAAACAGAAATGTAAGAGGAAAAAAAGAAATTAAAAAGAAAGGAAAAAAAAAAAAAGGCAGCAAACTCTAGTAAATTAGGTAACATATGCAACCTCCTTGTGAACCCCAGGCAAAAATGTAGGCTAGTTTAAAGAAAAATGGGATAGGGAGGAAGACAGCTGAAGAAGGAACAACTAACAGCTAAACAGAGTTTAAGAGGCAAATCAGAGTTTGGCCCAAAGCACTGGGATGGTTCCATCCCTAATCTATTTATCTAAAAAATGATCATAGTTTGCTGACATAATTCATTTCCCACTCAACTGGTTTGCCTATATTTTGTTAGAGGGATATAGCTCTTTTTTCAAACTGTGTCGTCTTAACCCATTCCTTTGTCTTTAAATCATTCTTTAAGGCCAGATATCAGGAAGCATTTTGATGTGTTTATTTATTTTCCTGTACATTTTTGCATACAATAAAAATAAGAAAGGTATCAGTTACTCATTTTAGCTCAGAATGGAGAGGCATGATTAATTGGTTTGGAATCACGTTTAAAAAATCATGTAAGCTAGAAAACTTTTGCAGAAATATAATTTTTTGTATAGGTATATAAGTGACCTCCTCTGGATCCTATAATGATTTTCTTTCGGCTGCAAACAGAAAATAGATTTTGAGACTGAGTTACTTCCTGAAGAAGGAGAGTTGATTGCTTCAGGCTCTCTACCTTCCATCTTGCTCCCACCTGCTATTCCAAAGCCTGTGAGATAGCAGAAACTATAAAACAGCAATGTCATTAATAGGATTTTATCATCCCCAGCCCATGGGGATGGCTTTGGTTTTTGTCTAGCCAAACAGGTGCTGTCTCAACATTATTCTCTCCAGCTCCATGGTCTGTCCTGTCCATCTTTTGCAGTGACATGTGCTCCTGCTAGTATTCGTGTAAGCCAGCAATATTTGTTTCATTTTGTCCCATTTCTCCCTGACCATTGGTCAAAATCTCACTTTCCAGCACTGTCAGATCCCTCCATGCCTCAAGTGCTCCTCGTACCTTCACGCCTGCAACAAGGTGGGCATGTCCCACAGTCTGCCCAACGCCTGCCCGCCGGCCCGCTCCTACCAGCTGTGGTGCAAGTGGTGCTTCGTCAGATCGCTCTGTTTTCTCCTGTATTCGCTAGTCGCTCTGTCCAAAGCACAACACCGACAGGAACCCTGTTGCAGAATGTCAGCTGAGCACGTTGTTTAAATTTAGCAGGGTATAAGCAGGTGTCTATACATGCTAGTGCTCATGCAGAAAGGGAAAATTTACTGGGAGAAAATAACAACCTCAAAACACTGCCCGCCTCCCCTCCAAGTCTCTGTGTGGAGAAAAAACTGAACCAGGTGACAATTTGAGGAAAATCAACCTGCGATGCAATTGCCTGGAAGTCAAAGCTCTGACACAGGCAATCACAAACAATTGTGACCATACTTCATCCTACACAAGTACTTCTCTTTTATGGTGATATTGATAGAAAGGCAATCACCCTGCAGGACCTTCAACAGGAGAAGATGGAACAAGCGTTACTCTCAAACTCGTATATACCCACTTTGCCCAAACACACGAACAGTCCCACAGAAGGCACAAAAAAGTATTTCTGTTTAAAGTTAGACAGGCAACAGTGTTTTCAGGTTCAGAAAGCGTATTTGTAGCAAATCGACACAGTCTGTTCTAAAAAATTCTCATAGTAGCCTATTCACAAAAAAAATTTGATAAAATTACCTATTGTATCAGAAATTGCAAGGCATTCCAAATGTAAATGGATCCAGCCAACTAAAATGTGTGCTCTGTTTTACTCAAGAAAAATACCAAGCTTCTGGGCCACAATCTTATCTTTTAATGGGCTATATCACAGCAATAACAAATATATTTTTATAAAATGACCATCATCTCCTAAGGCATATGTGTCCTTATTCTCTTCTTCTTTGCCTCCACTAATTTGATGTGGCATTGTATTTGGTTTCTCCACATATACTTTGCACACTGCTGAGCTGGCACTGTCATCTCTCAAAACAATATTAAGGAAAAAAGATCATCAAGATTTTTCAAATTTTCTTTAAAAATGAAAGAAATTAAAAGTAAACAGTTTCAATGAGTTGGCCAAAACCTGAGAGAATGTATTGTTTTGAATTTCTAATGAAGCAATTAGGGTTTTGTTTGTTTGGTTTGGTTTATTGTTTTTTTTTTTTAATCCAGGCAGATATTTTCTACTAGAATTTTTAGCTAATAGAAAATCAAATATTTTACTGAGAAGACTTTGGTAAGTATATTAAAGTAACAACTTCCTTGAGTTTCTGTATTTTTTGGCATTTTTTTTAATACAAATAAATAGCAATTATTGGCAGTTTGAGCTGTTTATGTTTTATCTTCCTCTCCTATTAGGTGTTTTCTAGTGTTTATACATAAGAAAATACCATATCTGAAAAGAAATAAAGCCCCCCTTCTCTAAAATAGCAGTAAGAGAGGCAGCAGTAATTCTATAATACATATACTAATAGGAAGTTTAATGCATTAAGAAACACTACAATAACTGAAAATGAAAGACACAGACTGTTAAAAAAAAAGGTTGAGTCTGAAAAGCGTGTCAGCTCAGAGTCTTAAAAATTAATTAGGGAGTATAGAGAGAAAGGGTTTAAAATGAACTAAAATGGTAGTACTTAGACCTAAATCTGGATATTCAATAGAGGTAAGCATGGCTGAAATTTTACTTTTCAATTCCATGTAGAGAGTGAAAACACATCTCAGGTGAGAAACAGGTACATGAAACAAACCTGATGAATTTTTTTTATTCCAGTTGTTGCCATGAGCTTTCAACTTAGACTGGTCCGTTCAAGACAATTACCCAGTCAACGACATGTTAACCCAAAGCAACACTATGACCCTTCATTAAAATATGAAAAGAAGTTCATTTTGGTCTCAAACAACCTATTGTAATACATGGAGTGAACATTGTGTTTTCCAAGACTCACTATGTATTAAAACCATCATGATTATTAGGACCAGGGGAGAAAACTTCAGCAGCGAAGTGCAGCGACGCTGATGCATAACCAGCCTAACCAGTTTGTTCTTTACCAGCTTTTACAGTGAGCCAATACTGAATACTAGCAGATTTTTCTCATGCTTGTACATGTACCTTTACATTTTTCATTTTCTAAAAACAATAATTCCTGTGCCATGTCATTAGCAGCCTTCCTCCACAGAGTTACAACACACTGGTGGGAAATGAGAGCTGGACCACCCCCTCGCTGGTTGGAGACAGTTGCTGTTCATGTAAAGAGAGCTTCTCATTCCCAGTTAAGGAGTCCAATTCTGCAGTCCTCGCTTAAACAAACCACCGTTACTCATGCAAATCTCCTACCTACATCTGAGGGACCGCTTGTGAGAGTGACAGTTTCAAAACACCCACTCTACCTCAGGCTAAGGACACTGAGGCTGCTTTAAAGATGGCAGCTACTCAAAAAGTATAACCCGAAGCACTTTGCTATTTACAGAGCATAGGGAGAATAAGCCTTCCCACTAATTCGTGAGTTACATTGCTAATGTTGCTAGAGTTACTACCAAAGGCAACTGCTAAATAACATGCCTGGGTATACTGTGTTAGTTGTGTAAGTAGCAGGTCTAACAATTATAGCTGTTGCTAATATAAAGATCAGTTATTGTTTTACACATAGGTTTTAGAATTAAAAAAACCTCTTTATCCTAAAGAGGTTTTTTTTTCTTTTTTTTTTCCCAGAGCAAAAGTCAGTATGGAGATCTGCTCTCAATTAAGGTTCTTAGCAGAGAAAGAGCCAGCATCCAGCCAGCGACCATATTTACCTCTTTCTGCTCCAGGTATTTTTTACTGCTGTTTTGAAATCTGAAAATCCCAGTGACATGCTGTTGAAACCCTTCTGTTATCAAAAACTTGATATTATGGAATTACTAAGAAGAAGTTTGGGTTTTTTTAACTGCTAAGTAAATTAATGAAAGAGATCTTTAAAAATTCAGTACTGGAGTATTTTGACCACTCATATGATTTGTTGTTAATGTCTGAACCTGAGACAGATTTAGGAAGCAGTTTACATTGAGAGTGCACTGCATGGAATTCCCACCAAGGTTTATCCTGCCTTTTGGCATGGCTGAGTTCATTCCCTCTCAGTCCCACCTCAGCATGGACCAGTAAGAGCTCCTGTGTAGCCCTCAACCTGTCTCCTGCTGCTTTACAATAAAGATACCACTTTAAAATATAAAATTATATTTTACTTGAAAAATGTGAAGACCTGTAAACATTCAATGTGAGCACAGTGAGGAGATTTATAAGGTGGATAGGTGGTATTTATTTCAGATCAAGCTCTGCATCAGTCAGCAGCTGGAAAATAAAAACAGCTTGTGACAGGCAATAACCTGTTCCGATGGTACAATGGCCCTCATAATGAAGCTGCAATCACTCTTCTGATCTCCTGTGGTCTTGTTTCTTTCTTTTCCTTCTTGAGGAACTGGCACTTCCAATCTATTCTAATTTTCCTGATTCTAGGCTTTGATTTATACTACTCTGCCTATTGTACATCCTGTCAGAGGATGGAGGAGTTAAGAATTCGAGGTGGGGGGAGAGGCAGCACTGACATGAGGGAGAGTAAGAACAGAGAATAATACCAGAGATTAAATTATTCTGATGGGTGACGTTTTAGCCTGCTTCGCTCTGTAATTGTACATAATATTTTTCTTTCAGTCACGGGTTCTGTTAAAAAATACCACAGACCCCACCACCCCCCCCCCCCAAAAAAAAAAAAAAAAAAGAAAAAGGCTCCATGTTAAATGAAGGTCCAATAATAAGAGCGTGGTGCTGAATTCAGGCTCAGGACAACTTGGTTCTGGTTCCCTTGACATCAACATGAGACCAGACAGAAGCCATTTATTCTTCCTTCTGCCTTTGTTTACTCTGATGCAGAGAAATGGATTTTTATAAGCTCTGCTTTGCTAACAAAGTGCACCAAATGAAGGACTCTTTAGAAGTGACATCTCAAATAGAATTTCTCTGACTGCTAGCTGAGACACTTTTCTGTCTATTTACAGGTCCCTGGTGCCCTGTGTGCAACCCATGCTCTTTTTGGTCATTCTTTTATGAGTCTGAGACTTTTTTGAAACATAAGAATCTCCATGTAGACAGAGACGACTGATGCCCTTACCCAAAAGTACAGTAATTATTTATGCTGCCATGTAGTTACCTATATTTCATGCTTCAAGGCAAAATCATGCACTTTGCTCATCAATCATCAGTCGTTTCTTAAGTGGAAGGATACTGCTTTGAACTCTGACTTGGTTATCAGTGTAAAAACAGGCACGTAAGAACTGATACCACTAGTCATTTTAATCATAGAAGGCATAACAATTAGTATACCTGGAGGTGATGCTTATTTCCATGTGACTGACCAATGCTTCTTAAAAACGCATTACATTGCTTAGTTCCGTAACCGCCCGTAGTCTGCCACCTAACAGCACGAAGGTCACGGAGTAAAATATCACTTGCAAACATTTTCGAATGCACTGCCCTGTATTTTCGGCATGTGTGAACAGGTTGTATGTGTGGGAGAAGAGGTGCTAAGAAATGCGGGCGAGAGAGATCATGAAAGATTTTGCGGTCTTTGCTCAGACTGGATACCATTTCATTCCATTAGTATTTTGTGCCAGACTAGGGGACCATCACTCACGCTATGTAGCCGTTGATATGGCAAACATTTCTGGGGCATTTCTTCAACAGTGAGTGGTGCACTACTCAAAGTGAATAAAAGAGCAGTAGCATCTATCCTACAATGAGCAGAAGAGACAGCAAGTGGCATAAAAAAAGGCAGTGCTAAACCAGCAGAAATGTTGTAAGACTCTAAACCCTTTGCTTGCTTTGCAGGTCCAAAGCATTCAAGAAAGGGGATGATGAAGCAGGAAGATGCTGAAGTGAAGGAAACCACAAGACAGAAATTAACTTCCCAAGGAAGCCAGACCTGTTTTGGGATCACACACATTCCCTTGGGACACACACAGGCAGCCAGGTTTGTACTTTTGGAGTGAGATGAACCCCGTGCTGCTGCCAGGGTGGAGGAGAGGCAGCGCTGTTTCTATCCTGTGTGGCGGCAGTCCTGGTGTAAGCAATGAAAACATCCCCAAAGGTAGTTTCTAGCACTGCCCACCATTGTCCCAAAGATAGCCACAGCATGGACCTGCACTTGGCCTTAATGCCTCTTTAAAGGCACTTGCCTTTCCCTTTAAACGGACAAGGGGACGATGCAACATAATGCCCCCTCTACCCTTAAAATGTAACATATCAGCATTATATTCAGAGATACTGAACCAAAAGATCCTGCTGCAAACCATCGTCGAGAACAAGCTGACATATGGAGTCAGTCACCCGAGATTCACAATTAATTGTCTAACATGGGAAAAAGGACAATAAATAGAGCCCCTGCTGAAGAGCCCACCCCTCCGGTTTTGTCTTTTCTCCAAGATCTTTGTGGTTTGGTATCTCTCCCCTCAGCTCTGCTGCTCTTGAGCCCTTCTTAGATCAAAAGGGAACAGCTGTAGGCCAGCTTATGTGCTGTTCCACCATCTAGAGCACCTTCAGCTTCTGCTTATAAGTATCAGGTCATTAAATTAGAGGTAGGAAGCTATGTCACATGAGTTAAGCGAACAGTCACACGCAAAAAATACCAAATTCTCAACGCTGAACATGAAAAACTTAGAAGAATGTCTTGGCCTTGACATGATCATTGAAACTATTAATCACATTGCTAAGCTTAACCAGCACACTTGCAGATGGACAATTCAAAATACAGGGGGAAAATATCCAGTGGACAAATTAATGACAATTAACAGATTGTTCAGCATACGTCATTTTATTTTCAGTGATCTGAAAGCAAAAGAGAGCATCAGCTGTCTGATGACACCAGCGTCCAGTCACTCAGGACTGAGGGAATGTCTGTTCTCAGAAAAATCCGTCTTCATACAACTGTCTTTGAGGCTATTGGAAAGCCAAAAAAATTTCTCACACAGTTGAGGTTAACGGCAATCAATTATTTACAGTCATTTTCCTGCATAGAAGCCTACAGATTATGCCCCTGTAATAACCATCTGTGTTGGCATCACACTCCAGCACACCAGCCCGGTCAGACACCTTGCTTGCAAACAAATTTCTTCACCATTACCCTGGAGAATGGCACAACCTTATAACAAGCATGTGAGCACGGCTGAGCAGGGAGGGCAGCTGGCTGGAATATAAGAGAATTGGGCGGTTTTGTCCCACATCTATTCTTTAGCTAAAGCTTGGCAACTTTTTGTGTCCTGCCCTCTCTTCCTTAGACTGAGAGGTCAGAGATAACACCCAGACAACCCCCCCAAAAGAGGCAGATTGCAAACGGTTGAGAACAGCAATATTCTCCTACAATGGGTGTGCAGTACCAAGAAGAATGGTACCTCTATGTGTGACTGGGGCTTTTTAGGTGATCATAACCATTGACTCAAAGGCTTAAACAGCAGATGATGTCATTTGATGACTGTCTGGGCTGCTTCTTTTTGAAGAATGATGAGAAGTGCATGGTGCAAGGGAGAGTGATATGGAAGAGAGAGTGGTAAGAAGGAAAGAAACTGAATGGGAAAGTCCTCTGTTTTCAGTCTGCTGGGTGTAGACTGAAGAGAGAAGCTTCCCTTTCTCTCTTCTCCATCCTTTGCTCACTGTCTCCCATCAGCTTTGGTTACCAGAGTGCTGGTAATAATAAATCTTTTACTTGTTTTCATAAAAATATTACTCCCATCAGTTAGATGTATAATTATTGAATTGATAGATTATTTTTTTTTTTTAAAAGTAAATGTGGAGCAATATTGGCAAAATCTATTCTTTGAAGAAACACCAAGAAAATAATTATTTTATTTTCAGATGATTTCTCCAATTAAGCCCTTCAGTCCTCACTGTGTAGCAGATAGCATAATCATCTATTTATAAATAACAGTAAGATAAACTGCATGACATGATCTGTTCTGTTGTGGAGAATGTGGAGGGTTTTTGCAGATTTTTTTTTTCCCCTTGAGGGGCTGTAGGTAGTAATTGCAGTAGGCAGAAAAGGAAAAAAAAAAAAGTATTAAATATGGGTATTGTATCAAATCCCAGCTGTTCATGTGCTGAGCTACAAGGGTACAAAGGGTCTCGTCCTGCACACTTCAGCCACGCAGGGGTGCAGGACTGCACCTAAAGCTGGGATGGCATGTACATAATTTCCCATAGGAATGCAAACAGCTGTGTCATTAGTTTGTAAATTTTCTTGGAGAATGCTTATCTAAGCAAAGACCAGCTCTCATTTTCCTCACTGTGCAATTCACATCAGAGTTCAGGGAACAGTGGAGAGCAAACAACAAGCAGCCCTTCTCCTTTCTCCCCACTGGCACATACCCATCACTTCAAAGCAAAGGCAGTGATGTTCTCACTTTCTAGCTGAGCAATTCTCCCCTCCAAAAGGACCAACAGCCAGGTTAAGAACCTAGCAGCACTGAGAGGTAACTGGAAAGACACCTTACTTACTACCGGAGAAAATAAGTGCATCTGTGTTCTCTGTGAGATGCTGCCTCATTTCAGCACCTCTCTCCCTCCTTTCACGCGTCTCTCCTAAACACCTATCAAGCCCCAGCTTGCCAAGCCCTGGTATCAGAGGAAACATGCTGCCAGCTGACAAGGACTGGATTAGGCTCCTGAGGCTGCACTTGACGGACCCAGAGGGGTTCACTGTAGAGCAGCAAGAGGTCTGGCTCTCAGGATACATATTAATCCACTCAGATCATGACAGGGAAGCTCGGGCTGACCAAGAGATAAGAGTCTTTAAAATCCCTGAGCCTGCACACTCTAGATGAGACCGTGTGCTCTTTTAGCGTCCTGGATGCAGTGAAACTGGAATGGGATGTGCACAGCCTGAACTGCCCCCCCCCCGTGGCTGATTGTTGCAGCAGAGTAGAGTGGGTTAAATCAGGATAGAGAAGGGAGTTGGCATGACGACTGCAGTAGTCTTCTACATGGCCTGTGCAATAACTAATCATTACACAGTAAAGGGTGATAATTACTTCTTAATGCTGCAGTGCAGGAACTGGCTTCATGGCAGAGCACAGTAGGCTGAAGAGATGGGGTGCTTGTCAGTGCAACAAAAATAAATAAAACGGTGTGATCACTATCAAAGAGGTCTTAATAAACCTTAAAAATAAGTAAAAGATTCCCCTTTATTTAGTTACTATCTCTCCTCTGTCTATGTGCTTAGCTGCAAAAAATGTCTTCCTTCCTGGCTGTTGTGCTTTTAGTTTTCTTCCTTGGTTTATGAAGCAGTAAGGTGTAACAAATGAAATCTTGGTATGGAGCTCTTCTTGTGAAATAAATAACAACATACAAAAAAAAAAAAAAACACCCAACCAACCAAAAAAAACCCCAAACCAAAAAAATCCAACTAAAACCAAATAGGTGAGCACTCCTGGGTTTTACTCCTTGTTCTCACTGTTGTGTTGCAGTAACAACACTGCCAGAGGGTTAGGAAACAAGCTCAACCACAGCCTCCTCACACCCTGAAGTAAAGGGCTGAAGACCTTCTTCTTTGTTCCATCTACCCTATCTGGAATAAAAGTTAAATTGAGCGTTTTTCACCTGCTGAGATGTGCAATCAGGAGTCTCTACTCCTCTCAGGTGAGTTAAACTCAACATGGCATCTGAAGTGTATCAGAAAATGAAATACAGAGGATGCATTTCTCCTTTCTGTTGTGCTGTAGGTATTTGTTATGCTGTCGTCCTTAGCACAGAATCAACACATCCTCATGGCCTTGTCTGCTGACCCGCAGTGGGGAAACCTGATGGTTCAACTGTTACTTAAACAGTGGCTGGGGGTGGGGGGGCGGGGGGGAAGAGGGTGAGGGGAAGGGGTTGGTTCTCATTCAGATCACCAGCAGAAAGATCCCCTTTGACAGCGAAAGTGGCCGGCCAGCCCCTGCCCCAGGTCGCACAAGGAAAAGGTGATTCTGCCAGCCTCCAGTGGGAGTGAGCCTCCAGAAACCGCACGTTTTGTCCAAAGCAGCCAGGTCCAATGCCTCTCCCTGAACAGTGGCAGGTCTGACTTCCAGGGTGCCGCTATGTCACCTTGTCACACCTTCCCGTACTAGGAAAATACTGCTGCTGTGGGTTTGTGTGGCTAAGGGCCTTCTCTCTGCAGCTTTGCAGCCTGCCTTTTCCTCACAGCTCTGTACCCTCCCACCCAGGCTGCTGGGGCGATGTTTTCAGAGCAGTATTTTCCTCTCACAGTTCCAGTGCTGTTAATCTTATGCTGCTAGCCTTATAGCCTTGCACCTGCACACCCCAATAGTCTTTCCGTGGTGGGTTCTCATGGGTGGTGATTACCACTAGAGAGAAAATCAGCTTTTTTTTCCCCCACTTTCACTACATTTTGGTTATAGCTTTTGGTTTTATGCAAGGGACATCATAATGTTCATGTGCACACAAGCAGCTGGCCATGCAGCCCCTGCCCTGATCAATGCATACTTCAATCAACACGAACGGGAAGCAATGACAACCAGCTGAGGGTCTGAGCATGTCCTGGTGGAAACCGTGTGGTTACTGTGGGAAGAGTATTATGGGCAGAACCAGCTGCTGCACAGCAGAAGACGCCCAGGAGAGGTCTGGAAATCCTAGTTGCTTCTCTTCCTGGCTGAGTGCCACGATGAGAGTTTTCCTTTTCCCTTCTGTCTCTCCTCTTTGTTTTGTTTTTCTCTGGCTTATGTTTTCCCCAGTTTTTCACAGTTAGAGACAATGCAGGCCATCAGCTATGGACTCCACGAACAAATCTTCATGCATGTGAACCTGTCTCAACATCACTTGTGCAAACCAGCCATTGTGGGAGGGAATTTCTCTTACACTAACACGTATAACGTATATCATGTACTGGTTTACGTTGTTTATTTGGTTTACATATATATCAACAAATAATTTTGAGGAAATCACCAAACGGCTGAAATGGCTTGGGAAAAGTAAAAAAATCAGATCTGGTGATAGATCATGGAAACTGGTAACTTACAGGTGAAAGGCAGTACTAAACTGTTAAACAGCCTAGCCAGCCTTGGCAAAGCAAGGATCTGTGTCCCCAAACTTAGCTTCTTTCCCTTGTTCACTTTTCAGAATAACCTGGAGAATGCCATTGTAATATTTGTCAAGAGAAAAACTCCAACTCACTGGGGCCTGCTGTAATGTTACATCACCTATCTGCAAAGTTGCCCACTGGTTTCTAAAACCCACAAACACTGCCTCCAGATAAAAATGTATTGCTAATTTGTGTGGTATGGGCCTGACTCTCCTTTGCCTCCGGTATTTTGCAGTCATCTGTATGTGTATAAAATACCTTTGAAGTGTAGCCCAAGCAGAGCTGCAGCCTTGTGGGTAGCAAGGAAAGAAATTAGGTTCCAGACAGAATGGAACCAAGCCCACGTTTTCCTTGAGATTTATTTTGCTTTGCTTCTTAAAGATTTTGGCTTAGAGTTAACAATATTGTACCTAAACTTGGATTTCTAAAGCCATAGTCAAGAACACACACTAACAGCTTGATTTTTAAGCAAGCAAAGCACCCATAAATCATTTTTACAGTTATTCAGTAGAAAATGTGGGGGCCTCAGCTACTATGAGCTTGGAAATGTAATTTTAACACTGCTGTTGTGTGGGTTTCTTAATAAACAGAAAGCTTGGCTTCTGCTCATTTCAAAGCTTTTCAACTCACCTTTAAGTCCATGCCTTTAAATTGGCATGTAGTTGCAGTACAGAGCAATCCTGCATAGGGGAAAGAATGGTGTTGTGATTCCCACAGGACTGTGGTCATAATGGGAAAATTATGACCTAGAGAGCGTTCCAGTGAACCTACATCCCACCACTTACAGACCTAAAAGACACCAGCAAAGCAGAGATTATCTTCAGGAAGTATGTCCTTCGTCATAAGTTCAGCGTTAGTTTTCTATTCCGTAAAGTTCCTTTTTTTTTTCCTAGGACTCAAAAGGCTATTGTCTAAACCCTGATACAACACACGAAATGATACAGAGCTTTGAGAAGGCTGTGACTTTGGAGCTTTCAAATGAAAAGCAAGAAGAAGGAATCATCTCTCTTTTGGCATTTGGGAGAGGCAGGTCTACTCTTATGAGGGAAGAAATTGTACACATGCAACTGCCAAGGGAGGCTTTCTCCTGTCCCATCTACAGGGATGCAAAGGTCTCTCTCAATGCCTGTCACACCATTCCTTGTTTTAGGTGTGTATAGGCTGTTTGTCCAGTTTACTTGTTGGAAGCAGAAGACTGAATGAGAACAGAGACTAAAGGCAGAGCTCTGACCACATTTTCCCTTTCTCAACTCACTGTTCCCCTGTAAGAGGAATATCTATAAAGGGAGCACAAAGGCATTAAGCTGAAAGAGAAATGTGTCTGCAAGGAGGTTATCTCAGGCTGTTATATCGGAGTTACAGACAGTGGGGTAGGAGAGAACACTCTGTGGCTGGCATCGAGATCTGCCTGGAAACCACATGTGTATTAAAATTCTCCAACTGTTACAATGAATAAATAAAAGAAAGAATCTTTGCATTTAATTGTAGGAGGTCTTTCTGGGGAGTCAGGGGTTAATTAAACAACTTTCCAAAGTGTCTTGTAGTTGTTTTGATAAGCACCTAGCCAAGAAGAACCACAAATTTCTGGTGAGCAGCAAAAGTAGAACAGGTTGAGCATTGTCCAAAGAAGACGGCTGCCCTGATGACTCCAAGTGAGGCTCTGAGTGCAAGAGCAACTCTCCCGAAGCCAGCTCGCCCTCTCTCCTCTCTCCAAAGGGCCGGTAGCAAAGGGCAAGCAAAGGGAACGGGCATACAGTGATCCTGCCCCAGCATACATTTCTCAGGTTGAAGCAATTGGTGGTATGGGGAGCTCCCTGTGTCTTCATTCACATCCCAAATCTTTCGGTAGTGGTTTTCTTGTGGTATTTTGTCTAGTTTGATCATTTTTTATTCATTTATACCTTTGGAATCTGCAAAACATCATAGGGCACTAAGTGCCACAGCTCAACCACACAATGATTTTTAAAGTTGTGCCTGTTAATATCCACCTGAGAGCTCCGAGTCTGACGTTGTGAAAAAAATGAAATAGCCTCGTGTTCACCTTCTCCCTCTCTTCAGGGTCGCTTAGACCTGCATGTGTTCCTCGTAAGTCGTATCATTTCTGGGATGATGAGTCCTAGTTTAGTGAACATCTCCTCTCTGGAAGGCAGGTAATTCTCACCATCTTTGTCACCTTCCCCAGTTCCTCTGTCCCCTTGCAGCACTAGCATGGGCAGAACTGCTCTCAGGGTTTAAGGAGATTTATCACAGACCCGCTCCAGAGAGAAGCTGCTGAGAGGTATCCCATGTATAGCTGCCTGTACCCGCAACACCCAGGGGTGAATGGAAAGGTTCTTACTCTCTAAAGAAGAGAAAGACCAGGTCCACGTTATAAGCTAATTTTCATAGGGAATAAAAAGCAACAGAATGTTTGAAAGATACTATATCATTCATTTCTTTCTATGGATGCCCAAATTTAGGTAAGGTTCCTCTGTGCAGACTGTTACAGAAGTGCTGCCAAACACTTTAAAATATAAAGAGGAAAGGCAGACAAAGCGTGTGAGAATGCAAATGTTATTCTATACAGTTTCCATCTTAGAAGCTGCGGTACAGGAGCTTCCTGAGTTTGTCCGAGGCCACATCAGCAATCTGTGGTGAAACTAGGAATTCAGCCCTTGTCACTGTTTTCCAAAAGAAGTAACAAGAAAATTGCTCCTCATCTTTTTAGTTATGTGTCATTTCCACACCCCACATCATTTGTAAGAGGCATTAAAGACAATAATGTGGAATATTATTTGTCAAATTTGTCGTTCGAAAGAGTGGCAATACTTGAGTTATCCGGATTTTTTTAAACCGCGTATTTTGCGTTCCCCTGTGCTTCAAAATAGGAGATATACAGTCTCACTTTTTGCTAAAGAAAGGAAGAGAGATAGTTACAAGCTTTCTTCAGATGAAACAGACCAAATAGTTTTCTTCATCTTCTTTCTTTTTCCTTCCTTGCTTCTTTCCAATTGTGTGCTTTTGGGGTTTTTTCTCTTTACTGAATCACGTCGCAAAATGATTAATAACAGTAGGATATTCCTCACAGGGAACTGCTTCTGATGTCAAAACCTTTCAGTAAAGATCCCTACACTTACTCCCAGTGGATAAGACTGTGAAAATGACTTGCAGACATCAAACAGACGTTTTTAATGAGAATTTAACAGTGAGCCCTTCATGTATTCTTTCTTTCTAGTGGCAGCTAAGTGCTCTGGCTATAACAAAACTCAAAAGCAGAAGGGTAATTTGTATTCCCTTCCTTCTTCCTTGCTTTTCCTTATATTTAAGAGCCTTCTGTGCTTGGCTAAAGGAAGAAATTTTACAACCAAGATACCCTGTTTATATCCTCACTGCTAGGGCTCAAGGTCAGACCTGAGAAGGCATGACATTGCCAGGTTAAATATAGCACTTTGTTTGGTGATGGCCTCTCCTTTCATGTCACTCATGTTCTGACAGCTTTCATCAGCTGAGAATACACTGCTAGAAAAGTGAAATTAGTGTGGGTGAAAGATGCCAGTAACGGATCAGGAGATCAGTTTGCAGCTTAGACTAAGCATGGAAAAGCAACAGCAGAGAAGACACCTCCCTGGCTAGTCCCCTTCCCCTAAAAGCCAGTCTTCCCCCAACATCCACGTTGAGCAACAGTTCTAAAGTTCAGTGAGGAGCAAAATTGTCCATATGCATGTTCCATAACAAGACCCTCCTCAAGGTTCCCACCACCAGCCCTCATCTGCCTTCATTTTCCATACATATATTCATTTACTGTCATGCAGTATTATGTATAAAATGGAATAAACTGAATTTCCCACTATGGCAGAATGCTGCTAGATACATAGGAAAGTGAGTCTCAGAGGCAACCATTTTTAATACGTCATCTGGCCTTAGTATGAAATGAAGTATTAAGCACTACACTTAATCTACCACAATAATGATAATGCAAGTCCTCAAGGTCCCTAGGTAATGGTGGAAGAGAAAAGAGTACCCTCTCTGTCCACACATGGACTTTGCTCCACCCATGTGCCCTGCTCTCAGAGTCCACTAACTCTCTTTTACATGAGAAATTAGTGTCGCGGCAGGGGGGAGCAGGAGGACCAGCAGGTCCTTATAATTTGTGCAAACAGCTCTGATGCAGTGTATGATATGACCAAGGTCATGGCATTGTAAACCCTACTTTGGCAATTTTAACCCCTACTTAACATTGGCTAAGCTGAAAACTCACAGAACTGAGTAAAGCCCCAGACAGACGTTACCTTCAGTTTATTTCTCTCTTCTTTCATTTTTTCAAATAAGATCAGATTATGCAATCTACTTTTGTCCATGTAAAACTGGCCTTGTTAGCCATTTTTTTCTTTTACTCCTCACCAAGATCTGGGGCAGTTAGGAGCTTCAGTACCTTTTTTTTTGAGGGGTGCTGAACATTTTAGCTTATCCTCTGTTCTGAACAGAAACTTTCCCCATAATCAGCTCCTAAAGGCCCAATTTTCCAACACTCCACTGGAAAGAAAGCCACTGTGGATGGAGTCTGCCTGCTCCTCTTTTCATGTGGCAACACCACAGCTGAACCTCAGTAGCTGACAAACTGCAATGAGTGAATCCTCACGACACTGTCATGAGACCAGGAAGAATTGCTCTCCCCACCTCAGGATGCCCAGCCAAAACCTGCCCGAAGGCAACACGAGTTTGTCTCTGACCTCAGCAGGCTTTGTGTCAGGCCATAGGAATGCGTCAAAGACCAGGCAGGAGGCTGGCAGCATGGTCAGGAGCTTATCCATGATCTCCTTGGACACTCAGTCCAGTGTGCTAAGCATAAAAATATCCTTCTTTAATTAAATCCTAATGCTTGCACAAAGCATTAGCACACTTAGTCCAGGAAATGTCTGGGATATTCAATAGGTTATATGGAGACAGATCAAAGAGGCATCTAAGTCTAATAAAATGGCAATCATGGGTGACTTCACCCACCTGTACATTGGTAGGTCAACCGGTACAAAGGGATTAACCCCCCCCAATTTCTAGGTGATTTCCAGAATAACTGGAGAACATAACAGTATGTGTTCTTAACTTAGTCTTAAGTAGCTGAAGAAATGATACAGTCAAGCCACGGAATAGTAATGATCTTATTACTACAATAAAAATGTGAGGTTAAAACTGCTAATAATTAGTGAACTGCTTAAAAAGTACTGGAGGTAGAAAGAAAATAGGGGAAAAAAGAAAAGCAAAGAATGAAAGAAAAAGAAAGTAAAATCTGTAGATTCAAAACAACAGGTATATTAACGGACAGTGAAGTCATGCAGAAAGCAAAATGAAAGGCAAGACAGGAAAAGAAAAAAGGGTATTGTGAAATGTTAAGGTCCAAGAGGTGGTTTGAACTAAGCAACCAGCTTTCAGGAAATGGCACATCAGCACTGGTGAAACCCCTGACTAAAGGGAGGGAAATTAT
The DNA here is from genome assembly GCA_034782735.1 of Sagittarius serpentarius. Taxonomy (NCBI): domain Eukaryota; kingdom Metazoa; phylum Chordata; class Aves; order Accipitriformes; family Sagittariidae; genus Sagittarius; species Sagittarius serpentarius. Next base: position 19,697,714 of record JAVKLA010000024.1, on the reverse strand, counting down.
AATAAAACACGAACAAAATGTCAGCCGTAAATGAAGAGGGCCAAGGATGCGTTAACTGACAAGAGCCTGGGGGCAGTGGGCAGAGGGGGGAACTGCAGGACATTTCTGAAAGGTCTTAAATTCACCCAGTTTAGGAGGGAACCAATGGGATCTGCTGCACAGCCGGGGGTAATGGGAATAATTAATGAGCAAGAGGACTTTGCAGAGGTTTTGAACTATTCATTTGGGTAAATCCTTCCCACAAATAATGCTGTGCCAATGTCCACGCCAGACCTATTTTTTTTCCAAGACAAGAAAGGAATGTGAAACGTTGAAAAGGGAAACACTGGAACAAACTGATAAACTAAATAGCAGCATGTCACAAGGAACTCATGGTTATATATGTAAGGGTTTGGAAAGCATTTGAAAATGAAGTGGCTGCACTGATAGCAAAAATACGCAAGCCGTTGCTGAAGTCAGATACACTACAGAAGGACTGGAGGGTAGCAGCTAGCATACTGTCTTTAGGACAGGCACTGGATTGATCTTAGGTATTATATAGTGAAAAGTCTTATTTCACTTCCAGGTAAATTGATTGAAACTAACAAAAACTAGAATTATATATAGGAGAGAAAAAAAAAATCATAGTTACTTTCAAAGAAATGTCTTTTCTATATATTCTTTGAAGCATCTAGCTAACAGACCAAGAAAAACAACCTGATAAGTGTGTGTATATATATAGGTATTTATATATCTTCTTAAATTCTTTAACAAATTTCCTGTGAAGAATTGAAGTCATTGTAGAATAAGTAGCTTATTATTACAAGTTGGAAATTGTTTAAGAGAGAGAAAGCTGGAACTACACATGAATGTTCATTTTTCACTGTAAAAGATAACTGTTGTGTTGTCCAAGATTCTATACCACTTATGACGTTTTTACTGAAATTATTGCTGTTAGAAAAAGGGAATAAGGATTGAAGTATTTCAGAGTATGCTAATTAAGGTGGCTGAACCTAGCATTCGGATCGCAAGTGGAAATAAGTATTGGCCGATGCAGAACAATCACAGGTAGAGTGGAAAACTTAGAAACCTTCCTGGATTCTAAACCAGCTGTGACCACTCAAGGAAGGATATTGGCATCACTGTGGACAACCCAGTTGCAAATTCTGCTCAATAACAGCAGTGGTTAAAAAATACCCCAAACCGCACAAACAAAACAAAATTTCCATTAGTGCATAAAAGGAGTAAAAGGTGCGAAAATTAAAACAGTTTTATTGTATAAGCCTATAGTCCTTACCTGGAAAACCGTGAGCACATTGGTCAATCCACCACCAAAAAAGGAGATAGAGGAATTAGTAGTTTTTAAGATATGCAAAGTGACTGGGAACCCTGGGACTGTCCAACAGAGAAGAAAAGAACAAGAGGGTTCATGGCTGAGTAAATGAATGGCACCTATGCAACGAACTGGGTGCTCCTGTTGGCCTTTTCAGTCATATAACAGAGAGGCAGCAATAACATTGAAAGACAACTAATTTAAATAGGTCGAAGGTTGCTTGGAGTGTGGTTTTCCCAAGATAATATGTAATTAGCCTACTGAACTCACTGCTTCATGCTGTCGCTAAGGTAGTGAACTTACTAGGAGGCAAAACTGCATTAGCTGCTTCTCTGGCCAATGCGTATATCTGCAGTTTGTCTAGAATGGCTAGAGGTTTCCATTTGGTGAGGAAGGCGGATATCTGCTTTCATTTGGAAATGGTCTCCTGGCAGTGAGCAAACACAAGCTGGTGGGTGTTAAAACCTTTTACTTGAGGGCAGTGCATATATCTAGGGCAGCATTCCCTGCACCTCGCTCTGAAGCATGAGGTAAGAGATATTGATAGAGACACTACACTGGACAAGACAAAACACCTGCCTGATCCACTGCTGAAATCGTTACGTTCTAATGTTCTTTAACTGGATGACTGATGCCTTTTTGAATAGGAAAATAATGAGTAATGATAACAAATAACACAATTTCCATTAATTATTCATGCTAACATTCATGAAACTTTTGAAATTTTTGAGTATTTTCATGAATAAATCATTGGTCACCGGCTTGCACTAAATGACCTCAGAAATCATAGTGGAATGAGCTTGTTGCCATTATTCATGAAGAAATCTGTGAATCATTTTCGGTATATGACCACTCTGCTTTCTAACTGACTAAATACGAGATAGATGAGTATAAAATGGACATCAGCAATTCATTGCAAAGCTGAGAGAAAATTTCTCAGGAATCTATGAAAATTCTGTGGGCTGTACCAGAAACTTATTGTTTCCCATGAACAGATTTTGCTAATTTGTATTTCTCACATGCTGGAATGGATTATAAAAATGAAGGGTCTGATGCTCAGACTTTGCAGATCATCCTATCTCCACTGAAAGCAAGAGAACTTTACATATTCAAACTACCTGAAAATCCTGACCCAGAGAAATTACTAAGCAAGAGAATTCTTTCAAATGACTAGGTTTATTTTATCTCCTTGGTTTCCAACACTAATTTTCACAATGATTCAGAAGAAAGATCTATGAAGGTATTTTTGTCTCGTTCCACCTCTTTCTCAAAAAAAAAAAAAAAAGAACAAAAATCTAAAAAAACCCCACACCTGCCCACAGTTTACTCAGAGCTTTTCTAAGAGCTTGAGGAAAACCCTAGGAGATGTCGGTTTACAGAATGTCTCACCTATTTGTGTTGTGCCTGCTCATAGAGATCTTTACTGTCATCACTGTCAGAGGTGACCCCATACTATTCCCAATGCCCATTATCACATTGCGTTTCCCTTTCGGCAGAGGCTGATGAAACAGAGCTGTTCCATGGACAGTTGTCAAAACACTGGCATATTCTAATTACAACACTTATTATGTTCTATGAAAGTCAAATTCTGAGCTGAATTGCACTAGAATAAACCAGAAGTAATTAAAGTCAGTGGAGTCACTCCTGATTTGAAAGAATGTAATTAAGATCAGAATCTAGCCCATAGAGTCAAAAGAGATGTGGGAAAAACAGGAATCAGAGGATCATCTCATCAAAAAGAAAACATGTAGAAGGCTTTCAGCAAAGCAGCTGGCCTTAAACGATGGTCCATTTCATTTTATCCTTATCATACTCTCAAAAACGAATACATGAAGCATATAGACTACTGAAATACCATTGCATATCTTGGTCTCATTGGTAAGCATCCTTTAGGAAGTGCTTGATGGAAATGAGAGGAAACTCACTTCACCCTATCCCATCCTCTTGGGACTTAAAAACATGTTACATGAGAGATGTGTACACCTACTGATATGTACCTCTATACAGGGAAAAGATGATGTTAGATGTAGGTAATGATACAGCTTTAAAGGTAGGACAGACAGTCCAAAATGACGGGCAGCTCCACAGCCTCAACCATTTTTTCACAGAAACAAGCTCAGGGCGCATGGGAAAGGGATGCAGCCTTTTAATACAACTCCAGGTGTGGCCTCATCTTTTAATTCTGCCCACTTGTATCAGGGAGATGTAGGAAGACAGTGAGATAAGTCAGCAAGAGATCCCTACTCAACTTGGTACGGAGGGCTAGGGGATGCAATCTGCTAGGCACAGGCGGCTGGCGTTCAGCTGGTGGGAGGAGGACAAGCAAGTAAGTAACTCTGCATCTTTTGGGCAGCTCTGACCCAGGAAAAGCCGTGGAGACTCTGGCAAAACTGAAAGCTATCTTTGCCGAAACATAGGAAGGGGAAAAGATGGGTAAGGTGGTGTGTGGGGAGCATGCTAATTGCCTCATTTAGTTATAGCAGTTCTCAGTGCTTGATCGTTCATGCAGCCTGGTTCTTAGAGACGGGAATCCAAGCTCAGATTTAACAGGGCTTGAAATGCTACCATACAATTTAAGCTTGTTAAGATTTAAAACTACAAGCATTTGTGAAAAAGTTATCCCTGTCATTCATATGAGCTGGACCTAAGCCCCTTCAGCTTTCCTTAGCCTGATTACTGTTGTCCACCCATCCACCCACTCAAAGAGCCCACAGAAGGTCAGGGCAGCATTTTTCACAAGTGAGAAATCCACTTCTGTGCCTTCAAATCTCAGAATTAGCTGCAAGTTGCTGCAAGCTGAGAAGCTCAAAGCCAGAGAGACCCAAAATTTGTGAATAAATGGCAAGATACAGACCGGGCTTCCCAGCTGTAACTTCTTCTAACCTCCAGAGTTTAACCCACCCCACAGGACCTGCAGTGTTAACCCCTGGGTGACCGAACCAGTATCAGCTGAACCCCACCTGCCTTTTTTTTTTTTTTTTTTTTTTTTGGCAACTTGGGATTTAGAAGAGGGAAGAGCCCGTTGGAAACAGACACTGGGAGGAATGTCCTTATCTCATACCACTACTTTCTCTCCCTCCCCGGTAACTCGCTAGCCAGGCTCGCCTCCCCCCCGCCCGGGGCTGCTCTCCCGCTCCTGCCTCTGGCACTAGAGGGCGCGGAGGTCGGGGCGTTGGGCTGGAAATCCAACTTTCCCAGGATCCCTCCTTTCCCTTAAGCCGAACTCCACTTTCAAAGAGGTCTTGATTTCACAGAAGGGGAATTTGCTTCATTATTACTGGTTTGTCTGCCTTCCCCATGCTGCATTGCTATGGAAACGGGACCAGAAAATAAGTCTTTTGCATGTAGGTCATGATATTAGTGGAGAAGAGAAAGTCTGGGTGAACGGGTGAGTGGGTTACAGGAGTGAAGTGGGGCAGAGTTACCGCCCGGGACTGTATCAGCAACAGTGGGGGATTTCATAGTAGATGTCTTTTTTAAAGACTATTGAATTAGACACCCGGTGGGCTGAAAGATCCAAGCACTTAGAACAACTGAGAGCCACGAAAGACATACAGGGATTCAGCCCGGAGGTGACAACCAAAATGACAGTGGGGCACAGGACTGAACACGCAGGCAAAAAAAAAAAAAAAAGCTATTGTTCACAGATGCTATTTTTCACTGGTGGCCTCGGTTTCCCCCTTTCTGTGTCTTCATGTCCCTCCTGGGCAATGGCACAGCACTGCACAGCTGCTGCCCCTTCCACCTCCTCAGGACACTCCCGATCACGCATGGTCCAGATCTCCCCGAGCTCTGTTCAGATGCAGAGTTACAACCTTTTGGGTAGAGGATATTACTTAAAATCTTGGTTTTGGATGGGAGAAGAGGATGACCTCTCATTTTATTATTTTGCCCTCCATCCGAAGCAACTTGGGGACATCCTAGACACCCCCTCACCTTGTACTAAGCCCCTTTCCCAAGCGGACTGCAATGCAGAAATCATGGAGCGTTGAGGGCAGGGGCAGAGAGGGCAGCTCAGTGGGGTACGTGCTCGCCAGGTCGGTGAGCCCATTGCACTTCTTGCTCTCCTGGTGCAAAAGCAAACACGGCTGCTTTTGCAGTCCAGGGGTCCTACAGAGGGGAAGTTCGACCAAAGTTATATATATAATCAAAAAGACCCCAAAGGGGAGCGGGAGCATACTCTGTGTAGCTTAACGCGGTTTATGGATGAGTCACTGAGAGCGGCTGGTGTCATAAACCTTACGATCAAGGCTGATGTGTACTTAGACAGGGGCTGTGATTGCAGGCAATGCAATACCATAAAAGCAGATAGCGTGCATACTTATGATCTCCTGTATTAGCCTTCCTCATTGTCGGTCTTTTTTTTGTTTGGGTTTTTTGGCGCTTTTTTCCCCCAAAAACTGCAAGAGCAGGCTGTCAGGCAGAGGTTGGCCCTTCTTTTACCCCCTTGCCTTTTTCACTTCTGCAAAGGGAAGATCTTTCTTAAGGGATAGGGACAAGCAAAGACACTGGTTGACACATAAAAATGGGGAAAGATGTTATTCTGGCTAGATTTGCAACAAGTTACCTGCTTCCCAGTGTCCTCTTCCAGTTGGGAAAAAAAAAAAAAAAAAGCTACTTCTCCTTGCCCTAAAGGAACTTTAGCACATGAAAATACTAGGAAAAAAAAATCTTGCGCGGCAGGGCGGAAGAGCCCCTTGTCCCTTCCCCTGCGAAGGGGTAAGGACTCACCCCTAGGCCCGTGGGAATGAGTTACAAGCCCTGGCAGCTTCCCCTCGGAGCTGGCCGCGGGTCGCGCCGGGGAGCGAAGCCGCCCCGCGGGGGCACCTGGCCGGCTGGGGCAGGGCCGCCCGGCCCGGCTGCCTTGCGGGGGGAGGAGGGGAGCAGCCGGCCTCGCCGCTTCCAGCCTGCCTGCTCGCCCAGCGGGCCATCAGCCCGGGGGAGCCGGCGGGCACGGCGGGGCGCGCAGAGCGGTGGGAAGGCGCGAAGCGAGGAGCGGCCCTGGCCGGAGGGGTGGCCGGGCTCGACTTCTGCCCGAGAAGAAGCGGCCCGGAAAGCACTTTGCTCCTCCAGAGCCTTCGAAATGGCTGGACTCGGGGCGGCGGGGGGGGGGGGGGGGGTGGGGGGTGTCACCAGGACCTCGGTGCCCCGGGGCTGTTTCTGGGAGGCAGTTTTTCTCCCACAGCCTGATCTGAGCTCCCTCTCAAGGCACCGGCTCGCTCCTTCTGGCCACAAGCACCCCGCGGCGGCGGCACGGGCGAAAGGAAAAGGAGCCCCGAGGCGCGGCCGGGACCGGCCCAGCCCTGCCGGGGGCTCAGGCGGGCCGGGGGAGCCGGGCCAGCCGGACCCGGCCCTGGAGCATCCTCCCCCCCCCGCACCCGGCGCCCTGGCCGCACCCGGGACGGGACCCC
>JAVKLA010000024.1:19630235-19659561 GCA_034782735.1 Sagittarius serpentarius | reverse complement strand
AAATAAAACAAAATAAAAGAAAAGAAAAGAAAAGAAAAGAAAAGAAAAGAAAAGAAAAGAAAAGAAAAGAAAAGAAAGAAAAAAGGTAGAGATGACTATAGAACAAGCTCAGCTTAACAGTCTATCAATAATGCAATGCAACTTTACTTTCATGTGAACTGTATCCCAAAACGCTTTACATGTTTAAATAATACAAGACCATGGATATTATATTGCATAAATTACAGACAAACTGTGGCAGAAAGATGCTGCATGTAGAATATATTAAACAGAGATAAAGGCCAATAACAGAGAGAAGAGAGTGAAAGACATTAAAAGGTGCAGGCAGGGGAATGAAGAGATGTTTGCAGATAAGATCTGAAAAGAGATGGAGAGTTGATGAGGCAGACAGATACTGGAAGGCTGTTCCAGATGGCAAGGCATTACGCATAGAGACAGAGAGGAAGCTGGTGTTAAAGGAGTGGAGGGAGGAGGCAAGGGAGACAAAGGCAGGGTCTGGAAGCGCCCTAACAAGGTAGGCATTTTGCAGCCAGTGCCTGAGACGACTGGGAGGCTCAGGGATTTCTCTGGAAACAGAGGGGATATGACCTGGTGGTTTTGGTATGACAAGTACAAGACAGTGGACAGCATTTTGCTTGCTGCCAGGAAGCAGAAAAGCCCGGGGGAGGCTCTGTAGTTAAATCAAAGAAACTTGGAATTCTACAAGAAAAAAAAATAGTCTATCTTCAATATAACTTATTTACTAAGTCCACATGCAGTTCGCTTAGGGATAGGCCCAAATGACAATAAATTCCCCTCAGATGTTTAAGGCGATGCATCTGGTGTGGCTCTTCAAATCCTCTTGCTATGCCCGCCGTGCCTCTGACCTCCCCCTCCTAGGGATTTCCCTATGACAGTGTGCTGTCAAGAGGACAGTAAACAGGTATTCCGGACTTTTTGTGTTTTAGAAATTACTGCCTTTTTAGCATCTGCACTTTTAAGGGCGACACGTGTTGAATATACACATCTAGCTGTTCACAGCTGGGACTTACATTCACAAATATGACTGATAACTTTAGGCTGATTTGTTCAATGCTTGGTTCTGTCCATGTAAAACCAGGGGATGTTAGAAGTTGTGCAGGTTCATTTTCCAGCCCATGAACACTGACCTCACTACTCATAAGCCCTAAAACTATTTTTTTTTTCCTTCTAACACTGACTGTTGCACATTTGATTTGACCTTGGTTCTGTCCTGATGGGCTTATATCTGAACACTGAAGATTATTTTAGTTCTGTGATCAAAGGGTTATCACATGGTGTACCACTGAGCCTGAGGTCTCATGAGATTTTATTTTTCCAGAAGTAGTGAAGGGCAAATATTCCTGCATCACTTCCTCCATTCCAGCCTTACTCCCAAATTCGTCATGAGGTCATTTCTGTGCAAGAGAACACTTGAGAAGAATTTAAAAGTGATTTTATTTACCTAAGAAAATACTTCCAGAAATGGAATGGCTTCTCCAACAACTGGTCTGGCAGCTGGTCTGATGGTCACTAAGCCTGTAAATGTCATTATTATGAGGCCAACAGGCTTTAAATTAAGCCTCTGATATTGATCAAAAGATAAAAACTCTACTAAGACTTAGTAAATTGTTAATAAAGTACTCCCTTGAAATTCCCAAATTTTCAGACAGCAAAACAGAACAAGACTAACCAATCAACATATTTGTTTTTTTCTGGAGGTTTCAAAGATCACTCATCTGTTCTCCTTCTCAGACTGATGTAAATATAAGACAAGGAATCATGACAGAATGTGCTGCAAGCGGATGCAAGCAAACAAAAGGAGCTAAACTCCAGCTGATCTGCAGAAGCCCTCATGACATTAGGTACACACAGTCTGCACCAAAATGCTTCTTTGTTTTGTCAGAGTTCAACTTTAATGAGACTTCAGCTATAGTAGTAAAACAATAACTGCTGGGCCATCTATTTTTCAGGTGATTTTGCTAAAAAGTGTAAAGTTAATTTCCAAAGCGACAGCCAAAGTGTGGTATTATCTTGAAGATCTGTCTCCCTGTTTTCCTCCCTCCTCCGCTCATGCTGCAATTGTCTGGTTATGGACAATTAGTTTTGTTTCCCAACAATGTGTAAAAGTTACATGCAATATGTTACTGACTAACTGTAGTGATACCACAGTTGCTTTTTATCTAACAAAGAGAAGAATGAATACCAGTGTAACAGCTTAGGTCATTTTTTCTGATATCTTTTTAAGCCAACTCGATAGAGTGGGCATCTGATGAAGGATTCATGCATGTACAGGCAAATGTTTCGGGTAATACACAGGTGCAAATGTAACCGCAAGCCTTGTAAAACTACAACTGCATTTGAATTGCTTTTCTTTTAAACGACCTGAACGTGCATCTCAGGATATATATCTTTTTTAACTACACTGCTCATATGAAATAACTAGACACAAAAGTAACAACTAGCTCCAATTCCCATACCTACAGGCAGCAATCTGGCAAGAGCTATGAGTTTTGCAGTGTTTCTTAAATACTGTTTGTCTTGGATTCTGGCAGTCAATGGGAAAAACAAATGGAAGATAATGAAGTGATTCCCAGAATATGTTTGGCCACCAGCTTTGAGGTCTTAGACCAACAATATCTCTGAGCAAGATGTGGCAATCTTCTGGTAACTAGTTCCAACATAAGTGGTAGCAATGTCTTAAATTACAGTTGTCTCTGGATGAAGTAAATCACCGTTTTCAGAAAAGAAAGCTATTGCAGTTCTGATGGGTACCTGGATTTGGCACACATAAACTAGCTAACCTGTGTGCCTGGTATAGCCCTAAAAGGTTTTCAAGTATTGTCCTGTGTAGAGAACAGAATACTCTGAGCCTTTGGAATACTCTGAGCCTTTGGACAGCTGGTTTCCACTAATTAGTGAAATTAGGGCTAATAATGTGCCAATCAGAGGACATACAAAATTGCTTTGTTCTGATTTTTCTAGCCTGGTCACAATAAGTTTAGGAAGAATACAAACCTTCTTTCCTTGTCAGTGTTACCCTACAATGACAGCCCAGCAAATGCCAATGAATGGCTTAAAGTTTGCTTATACCCTTAAAGTAGGATATAAACAAGACTTAAGTGATGAATGCCATTTCTTAGGGTTTACTAACTTTCTGGAAGAATGAACTAAATATTCTGAGGTCAGCCTTCTCAGAAGTACTTCCAGAAAAGTAAACAGAGCATGACAGTGGTCAAAATGCATGGAAGTGCTGCTAAGCAGAACAGCTCAGTACACTGGAGAAGGATTTGGAAGAGATACAGAATGTTGAGCAAATCACAATATTGCTCTCAGTGTTCCCACTGAATGTCTAGATCCCATAGGGATAATAAAACTGCTCTGATATCTACAGCTCTTTGGAAAGCACTGTCCAAATACTCAATTAAAAAAAGTGAATGTTATCACAATTGGTGAAAGATGTGTTTGGGGAAAAAAAGTTGCAGGTAATATAAAAATTTAAGTTTCTTGGCAGGTATTTGCTGCATTTTCAGTCAAGCTCTTCAGGCACATCTGTGCAAGGAATTGGTTTATTTTCAAGAAGGTTGTCAGAAATGAGAGAGTCACAGATACTCAAGAGGATGTTGCCCAGTACCTCTGGGCCAAAGTAACTGTATGCCGCTGCCAAAAAGAGAAGGTTCTACTCCATCCCCTGCATTTTAGTGCCTCTCCCCCCACTGCTTGCCTCATGGGAGCCTGGCACTTGTGGGACCCCCCGTGAGCTACCTCAACTCATTAGCTGAAAAAACCCCACCTTGCAAACTAACAAACAAGAAAAACTCCTGAGCCTGGAGAGTTTTCTGCAGGATTAGTGGTTGAATCAGGTCAGAAAGGGTCTAACAAGGATGCAAAAGCAGAGCTATAACCATGTATTCAGAGGGGGCGGGGAGAAACAATTGCTTTCCATTTTTATGAAGGCTGAATTTTAGTTCAGTTCTTTATCATGTGATTTGACTCTTACTCACACATCACACTGAAAAAAACCCTAGCCTTGGTAGTTGTGTATCTGCAATTTTGAAAATCCTCACAGACATAGGCAGAAGGATTGATGTTAGCAGACCCCAAAATCTTGGATCCAATCTGCAATGAAGTTCTTATGACTACCTATCAGCTCTGTAACTAATTGTTTTCTGATAAGTGGATCCTGTCTGAGTCATTCAAAGCAGACCATACAGACCCGAAAATAAAGAGCAGGGAGTAAGGCTTACTTGCAGGAAGATGGAAGAAGTACATCTATGTCAGCTATAGCCTCCAAGGGAGTGGGCTGACTCAGAAGTGACACATTTTTGACTCAAGAATAGAATAGTTACATTATTTATGGTGGAGATATTACAAACATCAAACTACAGTTAATCCAAGCCAGTCCATGTTACCACCCCTACCTGAACAGGACCCAGCTGTGAGGAACCTGGCTGACTGCATCATCTTCAGCAACAGGAGCTCTCACAATGCTTCAGGGCAATGGTGAGCCTGTGGAAAGAGCAGCTTGAGGAGGCAGAAGGAATTCCAGCTCCAACCCTGCATTCATGTCTATTAAAAGCAAATATTCAACCTTAAAAATGCAAATGAAGATAGAAAAGGAGACCAAACAAAAGCAGTAGCATCAACAGCTTCCCATAACCCTTTACAGCTCTCTGGAGTGATTACATCCTATTTACTTCCACTTTCTTACAGCTCTGTTATTGTATTCTACCAGAGGGGAAAAAAAAAAAAAAGCCTCTTTAATTATCCTTCCATGCTTTTTGCCAGCCCGGCCCTGTGTTCTGGATTGAAATCAATGTTAATGGCTTTTGAGACTCCAGTATAGATATATTTTTTAATTGATATCTCCTCTTCCTCCTGCTGACCCAATTCTCATTTTCATATTAAAAAACACGTTGATGATCCACTCAGATCTGATCAATTATTTTAGCTCCTTTCTGCAATAACTAAATTTAATAGTGCTTTGCTGGCACAATTTAATTACTGGCACAAACATCTGAAATTTGTGAACAGCTGAGCTGCAGTGACAGAAAGCAGGTGGTCTGGTGGCTGTTAGGATCCAAGCAGCAAGTGAACTAAGACAATGCAGGCTACTGGGTGGACTCATTACTACAATTTTACTGTTTGAACCTCTTCCTTATCCATCAGCTGTAATCTTTATTCCATCTGACACGGCAATGGCCATTACAGCCCTCCTCTATGTGACTATTTATAGTTGCAGAGAAGGCACATACTTAAGAAATTGCCAGGCTAGGAAAGAGGGAACGGAGCAAAACCAGAAGAGGTGTCTACAATGACAATAAAATGATTCAGGATGCTGGAGGTAAAGTGTACAGAGGAAAGATGTGCAAGGATTTCCCTGTAAGCAGATGGTGAATCAAACACTCCAAGGGTTGTTGCAAGTGAATTTCTACTGCAATGTGTTTTGTAACTGTATTTTCTGATGATCAGTGGGGGTGGAGCCTATTCTGCCATGTTTTCATTCCTTGGGGCGCTCTTTCTATAATACTCCTGCCTTTTACAGTATCCTAATAAGATAGCTTTGTGTCTTCTTTTTCTTCACCAGGTTTGGTTGAAATACTGCTTTCAAGCAACATTTTTTTAACCTGTTGTCCTCACTGTTGTGGGAGAGAGGCAGGGAATTCTACAGCTCAAAGAGAACAGTAGGCACTTAAAGCTGGGAGAGCGAAGGAAGCAAAGTTCATCAGATGTCATGCTGTGAAATTTCCTATGATTTTGCTTCTTACCAGAGGTGGATTTGCCAGGCTGGTATCCCCTGCGTTAGCATTGCCTCTTGTGGTGAGTGCCACTTCATGCAAAGTGGTGGGAAACGTGCTGCCTCCACAGCCTTGCTTCTGTGAGCACTGTGCCTGCACGTAGCTGTGCTCACGGCTGGTTCAGTGCCCACCTGTCACTGGGCTTTTTGGTGTGCCAGGCAGGAGGGCAAGTTGTCTGAGGCAACGCGACTGAGCTGATCGGTTGCCCCTGTACCGCCAGGACCAAGACGTTCTGAGTGTTCATAGTTCTCCAGCCTTTTTTTCCTGGATAACACTGCAATGAATCATGTCCCTCAAGAACAGAAATATCCGAACACAAATCCTGTAGGAGTCTTATGACACAGCTTACTTGCCATCAATGCCACGCAGAGAAGCAGGAGCACTCAGTCTCTCAGGGTGTCTCCCATGAAGTTTTCTGCCTACTGTAATGGGAATATAGTCCACTAGAGGAGAAAACAAGCTCAGTAAAAGAATTCCTTTTTTTCTGCAACAAAAAAACTTCATTGTTACTGTTATCACTAGACACATAGCCATGGCCTAGCATGAATTTTTACTGGGTGTTGTCTAAATACAGGACAAAGACACCTGTTCTCTGCTCCAGGCAGTTTTGCAACGTGCAGCAAGAGGCAACAGGTGAATTTAGATAGACAGGGAAATACAAGGAAAACCTCCAACAGCCCTGTGTCAGTGGGATAACAGTAGCCTCAATATACCAGAGTCAACCTGTTTTTTGCTGTTGTTCACTTGAGAGCTAACGGACAATTGTAGGGGAGCTTGGCAGATGTTTCTGGGTAGGTCTGTCAAAACACAGGGGGATTGTATGGGAGGAGATTTTTGTCTGAAGAATTAATACAGAGGTCCCGTGTCTTCTAGCTAAGCTTCTGCTCCCTTTATTGTTCATCATTTAAGATTGTTGCCCTGGATCTGGATTATTCTCATGGAAAAAGTCCACACTTCACAAACCTATTGAAACTGGTTCATGCTGGAGAGGGCAAAAACCTGATAAATATTCCTTTTTTTCTCATTCTGGAAGCGAGATATCACTAACCCTCTGTGCTAAGGCAAATCTTCAGCTAAGGGCACACCATAGGCATACAGTGATTGCTACTAGATGGAATGGAATAACCATCAGGCAAAACCCCTCGATATTCTTAAAATTAAATTCAGAGACCTGAGTGAAAGTCTTGCCACAAACTCTGTGCATCTGCAAAAGCTGATGTGATATTCCCAGTTGTTTGTGTACCATTCAGCATTGCCATTGGAGACGAAATGTCCTTGCTTGAGGAAATCTTATACATCAAACTCATGTTTCAAACCAGTGAAGACGAAGAGGTAATCAAGGGTGCTAATGGTCACAGTGAGGTGTGATAAATCTGGACAAAAGTGGTGGTTGTGGGCAATAAATCCAAAAATCTGCTAGGCCTGGCACAGGGCCGCCTGGGACGGGCTGATTGCCAGTAGTTTTGAAGGTGAGTGTAAAATGAAGCATTCTCTAAGTTAATAACACTCACATAATGAATATAATCTTTTATTAGAGCACGAGGTCTATGACCAATGCAAAATTAGTCTGCCTGGGTGCATGAAGATGTGCGTTCGGATGGAGACCTTGAGAGAGGCAAACAGGATGATGACTGCACCTGCAGGCTGTTATTTTCCTTACCTTTGGCTTCTCCAGTCCTTGTTCAGCAGCTATACTCTCAGAAGGGTGTTTAGTCCTGAAACTGTGGTGTCTCATCATAAGATTGTACGGTTCTACTGTGTTGGAGGTGGGTGGAATCTGGCCATATTAGAATGAAATACGGGGGCAGATTTGAGAGGGTGTCCTCTAAGTGTAGTTTGGATGTCACTGCTGCAAAATTAATCATTATTGTCTAGGCTGAAGACAATGATGCTTACAATCATCAGTGGAGGCTTCCAGTTGTGAGGTGAAGTTGGTAAATTGTTGAAGATGTCATGTTTTCTTTCCAGGATGGAGAACTCCCTCCTGATCACCAGTGACTACTGAAGCACTACACAACTTGCGCAAGGGCAGGAGAAAGTTCTGTCAACACCCTGGTCTGCCAGAGGGCCAGGCACTCTTGGGGACCCTGCAATAACTCCACAATGAAGTTTGGTGGATGGCACGCCCTGAGAGGTTAACAGCCATGGAAGGCTTGTACAGGGTCGTCGTAGGAGAGGCATTGTTTATCCTCGCCTCCTGAAGAGCTTGCTGATGCCGGTCAGAGGAGGGGGAGAAGGAGGACTTACTAGGGCAAAGTGAACCCTGAAGCCTTGTACTAAAGAACCCTTTGTAGCAGAGCAGGGCCGTAGTGCTGAACAGTTATCTCTGTTGTGGTGGGACTAGAGGTCTGATGGATCTGTTCATTAGAGTCCCATATATCCTGGAAATCTCCCCAAAAGCTACAGTCCCCTGCTGATTCAAAGATGCTGGAAGATTTTAAAAACCATGGCTCTGCCCATCCCCAAATCCTTTCTTTTTCCAGCATGTCTTGAAGGAGGTGATCAGGATGCCTTCTTACATCCTGGTATTCTCAAAAATTCACTTTGTTGTTCTTGATCTCCCAAGTCTCAGTCATCATATAGTTCTGTCTTTCTGGGTAACATATTACACCTTTAAACTGCAAAAATATCCTCAGAAGGCAAACAGGATTCCTGAGGTATTATTAAAGCGCTACAGATGCAAAGAGTTTCTCTGTGACAAAGGTTTTTGAGTCATTGGAAATCATTACCATAGTGATAGATCTGTCAATTCACAGAGTGATTTATAGGTAAATAAAGATTACATACATATCTCTGGCAGCTTTATTGCCCCTCACTTAGCTGCAGTAGTGTAAACCATCAGGCTAATGGAATTACAGTCATATAAATGAAGGAGAATGTGATCTGGGATTTCCAGGGTAGGAATGCCAGACATCTAGCCTAACATCAAAGGACAAGAATCTTCTAGTTAAAAGCGTATTTTTAAGAGTAGGTCAAAACACACTGCGTATTTTTAAACAGGGCCTTGTTGGTGTTCTGGCAGCATAGGTCTGGCAGTATAGTGAGTGGCTGTAATGACCAGATGAAAATGGACAAATGTTTTCAAATTTTCAGCTGGGTTTTTGAATCAGAGCAAGAGATACATTGATCCACAAGCTTCTGAGGATACTACAAGTGAAATCAATGGCGATGAGTAGAAGGTTTTAATGCTGGCATTTTTAATGATTCCCAGCTACAACAGCTACAAGAGAAAGTGGAAAAAGACACCCATTAGCAGACCAATGAACACACTTTTGGGGTTTAATCACTTCAGCATCCATGCCAGTCATGGACTCTGTGTTCTCACCTCCACTGTGTGTCTTTCTCCTCTTTATTAACTTATTTTTTCTTAGAACCTCCCCATGAGTAGTAGCTGGAGACCTTTCTATCATTTCTCTTCTTGGGGAAGCGTACTGGCAGCAAGGGAAACCCCAGCAGTTCCGACTGGAGGGCTGGCTGAGCTCACTGTTATTCTTCAGTCCTGCCCCACACCGAGCTCTCTGCTGGTGGTGGGAGGTGAGGAATAGCATCGGGGCTGAACAGCCTTTGAGGTGACAGGATCAAACAACTCCCCTTGAAACTATTGTTTAGGATCTCTGCAGGTGGACAGATGGTTCTGTAATGTTTAGATGGGGGGCAGGGGGACCTTTTTTCAACGAAGGACTCAGAAAATTATACCTGTGTCTGTTGAATAATGACATGAGACCTGCACATGGGGCTCTAAGAGTGGCTCTGTGGCATCTAAATCTTTGTTTCTGAAGAAAACTAAGCATGGCTTGCTGCAAGAAGGAAATTTCCAACATTTGGTTATCAGCATAGTTGGTGATAACTGGCTTGTTTGTTTTCTTGCACCACCCACATACATTGATTCCTGCAATAGAACCAATACTTAGGAAGCTGAACTAGACATCAGATGGAGTAAACCTCTTGGGAAACTATTTTGACGGTTCATAATAGAAGGTTGTTAGGTTAGTCCTTTGTCTGATTTTTCTTTTTTCTGTTTTTTTTTTTTTCTTTTCTTTTTTCTTATTTACAGGACAGGTTTCATGTTTTTAATATCCTTAGCTGAAACTAGGAGGGCTGCTTCAGGAGCCTCATTAGCATTCACTTTAGCAGCATACAACGGGATCTTGCAGCTGCCCTCTCTCTGCAGTATTTACCAAGGCAGATGCAGGAGTTGTTATCAGAATGTTAATAAAGCAGAGAGCTTCCACATCCAGCAGTCCGAGATGCAACTTTCAAAGCCTATGATGTCTCTTTCAAGTCTCAATATTTCCAAATTAACATCCTTGTACCCTACTGTACTTGCGCATTTTGCTTTGTTCGATGTGGCGTCTATATGCTTGCATTCATTTCAGCCAGTCACTCTGTGTCTAGCACTACTTAGCCTTCCGTTTTTCAATTTGGTTAGACAGATTATCTGTTGCTTAGAAGATGGAGAGATCTGACTCCATATGTAAGATATTTTACTATGTGGAAAGCCTAAGAAATACACAAGGTAGTGTCAGTTCTGCAACAGAAATCAGGGGTAAGACTGAGCATTTTTAATGAATCTTTCTTTTCCTTGCTGGAAAAAACTTGTTTATTGAAATAGAATATTTTCTTAGGCAAGGAATTATCCATTCTGGAAGAACTTTCCTCATAAAGATTTTGCAGTTCCAGGGCATACCGCAGATCAGTCCAAGTTCAGGTCCAAGCTCTGGCTCAGCAAACTGGAGCAAAGCATCTCCCAGTTTTCCCTGTCATCTCAGGAGTACGCTGTGGCTGCTGGGGTGCAGAGAGATGGGTTCTGGCAGAAAAGTACCGGACTGTGGGAGACACGCCGAGAGCAATGGTGCCGATGGGGAGGATGTTCAGTGAGCTCACCAAAAAGTTGCAGAAATGTGACTTCCAGTCTTCTCTCTATTGTGAAATAGGGCTCTTGTCGGGTGTCTTTCTCTCAGTCTGCTTAGTTGTTTTTTTTCTTTTCGTCCTAAGAAAAAACAAAGGCCCAAGTAGCCTTCATACTCTTAGTTTTGTCCCAGGAAAGAGGAAGAAAGAACTTTAAAATGTTCATGGGTGAAAAAGCATTTCCTACTCAGTTCTGGTTGGTAACAGTCGGACTCAGATGAGTTGAGATCAAGGAGCTGATTGAAGGACAGTTTCCTTCTCCGTCAGTTTATCAGCTGTATTGTTAAAGCAGCAGCTGTTTCAAGGGCCACAAACCTATAAAGTTTAAATCTGTATGCGCAGAAATTCCTTTTTCTCTTATTTATGTATACAGAGCATAGTAGAGTGGGACTCTAATCCATGACAGAAGCCTACAGGCACTATCACAACAGACAGAAAGAATGTTTAAATGAGGAACAGGAGATGTTTCAGTCAAAGAGAAACTATCTTAAAAGTAGAATACAGGAACAAATATTCGGTGAAGCTATTGCATTAATGCATGTATGAAGATAAGGAACGCTTCTTGCAGTAGTTTTCCTGACAAGATTTAATAACCAAACACCTGCCTTTAAAATGTCACAAAGCAAAGCTACAGCTGAATGTGAAGAAACATGTACTTAGAGCTTATCCTCCTGGGAACAGAATGAGGGTTCCCCTTCCATCACCTCTCTCTCCCCCCTGCCCTATGCTGAAGGCCAAGTTTGGAAAATTGACAGCTCAGCCAAACTTCAGCTGCTTCTTCATCTGGGGAGGCCACAGTGAAGAATGCACAAGGATGTTAGGTGCTCTCAGCAACTCTCCTGCTATGAGTGCATCTCTTAGAGGTCATCATGATTGGTCTTAATGTCTAGTAGTCAATTCCGCAGCAACACTTCCAGCTTTTAGTTTCAATGCATTTTCCACATTTGGCTTTTTCTTATTTCCAAGGGAGTCTTTCTTATACTATCCATGTTCACTCCCAGTCCAATTAAGATGAATGGGACAGATTTTTCAGAGATGGTGTCTTCAAAAAGCATGGAAAGATTAAAGTTCAGCAATAAGAGTTGTTCTGTTTGCAGTACTACAGCCAAAGTACTTGACCTAGTATGTGTTTGAAGAAGCTTCACTGAAGTCATTGGAGACACAGTAAAGGTAGAAAAGGGGAAAAGAATTACTTAGCGAGGGAAAATATTAGGCACATCTAGATGTAAAGTCTCTTTCCTGGTACACTCATTTTTTGTTTACAGGACAGTCTTCCAAGATTACAGTTGCTACCAAGAGAAAAATAAAGTGTCATTTCATCTCTATTATGCCATATGTGAACTGTGTGTTTTAAAAAGTGCTTCAGCATTTTTACCATGCTAAAGTCTACCATCACAACTGACATTTACTTCAGGAAAAATACTTAAAAAAAATTGTAAATTTTTAGGTTCGTATTTCAGAGATTAATATTCTTTGGGAAGAACTTCTTAGAATTTAAATATTCATATCTTTTAGGAAAGGTTTACTTGTCTCAAAAAAAGTTTTCACAAGAAACAGAATCACTTGTTTCAAATACTCTCTTCTGAATGTATGCATTTGGGCTATGACTTCTCCAAACAGTTAGGGAAACCCACAGGACTAATACATATATAAACCAAGGAAAAATCTGCATGGTCTGTAGAGAAAAACCACATTAATTTCATATCAGATGAGGGGTGGACCTAGTAGCCAAATGTGTGACAGAGACCATACTCTTCTAAGTATATAGCTCTTACATGAGTAGGTTAGACCCATCCTCCAATATGTATCTGCCTCTTTAATCCTTTGGCTACACTCATATAGCTTATCATGCCAATTAAATCTTTTTGAACTGAAGAATGAATCATTGGTTGCAAGCTAGCTCCTAGTATGCAGGTGTCCACTTCAAATGAAGCATCGCCATAATATTTTGGCATCGTATCATGTTTTGTGAGTATAACCTGCCAACAGAAGACAGCTTATTCCTTAAGGATTTTTTTTTTGTCACAGAGAAATTAGGGCAGAAATAAATAAAATCAACCTGCCTCAAGCCTTCAAGGTATTATTCTTTTCAACTTGATCTAACTCAAATCCCACTGAAATCAATGGAGGCTTCCTATTGCCTTCGGTGTGGTTTGCTGTGCCTGTTATTACAATGCATGCTTTTCAGAGTGCTAATCACTTGAACATCCAGGTAGGCAGAGTGAGGAGGGCCCCTGAAATAGCTACAGAAGCTGAGTTCTGACAAAATCATGCATGGCAACAGTACCTTTAGAGAAGCAAAATTCCCCACGCACTCCAAGATGTGGTCTGACCTTCCCACCTGGATGAATGTAATGTTAGACATGGATGAAAAGCTTACAGAGTGGCTGCCAAGAATGTTTCATGGGACTTTATAGATAAACAGCACATTTACTATTCACTGTGATTGGCCACCTTTTCTACCAGTGACAAATTGAGTTTACAGAGTGAAAGAAAGTCTTTTTTAATAAGGAAGTGTATAACTGTCTTTGGACGCTCTCTGCTCCAGAAGGAAAAATAACTACTCTTGAAGGGGAGTTCAGTTTATAATCTCTAACCTGTTTTGTAATTCAAAGTAATTCTAAAATTAATACTAAATTAAGGTAAGGTGAAAGAACACACTAAAGTTCTAACTCACATTTCAACTGTAAGAAAATGGTTAAAAGTTCAAAATGGTTATAACATGTTTAAAGGGCTGTAATGAGATGTAACAATGGGTTGCACGAATTTACAGAAAACAAATTAAAAAAGAAAGAATTGAAAGAGTTTACAGTTGGCTGTTGTTGGAGTTTCTGAAGCAGGGATGGGAAGTTTTTTAAAGTTAATGTCATCTGGAAAATGCTATGTGGAGACTTCTGAGGACCAACAGTACCTGTAGGAAAATATATTTAGAAGTAAACAACCAGTCATCAGTAGAAGTCATAGTGATCAGCACCAAATTTGCCAACTACCGTGTAAGCTACAAATGGCCCTGCTTGAACCAAATCCTCTTCCACTTACGCCTCATTCACTGTGAAACATTCCCATTGCCTTCAGAGAGTGCTTAGTAGTTATGCTGGGATGAGCACAGAATTTGATTTAGGCTGTTTTTGAAGAAAAGTACGAATTCCACCATCCCTAGACATGATACAGCTGTAGTGACCCTCCGAGAGAACTGGAAGACAGTGAAGGGAAGCAGCACTGGAGGCTAACTCTGCTGTGTAACACGACTCTTCATTATTACTGATGAGTCCTGCTTATTGATGATAAAGTGCTTTTTTTTTCTTTGTTTTTTTTTTTTAAAGCAAAACTTTTGCTTTTAAAGGTGTTAGTTCTTCTCCATTTTTGCATAGCTACAGGTAGGCTACTTTTCAGCTACCTGCTGCCAATGCATAAATGCAAAACTGTGGTTTCTTTACTGCTTGAGCAGTCACCTGACAGCTCATAAACCAGAACCCAAGTCTTGGGGGGAGACTAAGAAATCTTGTGGCAGCCTCGGGGAATCAGAAAATCTAACCAAAGAAAAGACGTCTGTAATGACCAAAAGGTGAAAATTCTTGAGTTAGACTTGAAATAAATAGGCTTAGGGCAGTCCATCCAAAGGCATTAGTTTGCATGTAGTATGAAGCAGCACTTGCCTGGAGGGTCTGGCAGGAATCACGACAGACTTTGCTTAAGTTTGAACTTAGGGTTTTCAGCAATGGAAACAAGAAGCAGCTTGACTGCAGGTTCAGAAGCAATGGAAATGTAGTTTCTCAGTGGGGTTTGGGGCATTACTGCAGAATACAGACACTTGTTTTTATAAGCAGCATGGAAAAAATGGTCCAGGAAAACATTAACAGATCCAAGACTGGTCGAGAAGGAGTTGTTTGTTCCAGACAAAGAAGGTAAGCACCTCTCGCTTTATAGAAGGAATAAATGAGACACAGAGAAGCCAGGTAACTTACTTACCTAGCAAGTGAATAGTAGCCATTTACCATTGGGTTGCACTGCATTTGCAAGCCCACGGATAGGCATTCATGCCTGTTCATGCACTTTTTCCTATCCAGGCTGAGATCTCCAGAAGATATTTGCAATCATCTGAGGGATGAGGCAAGATATAGGCAAAGCCTGAACAGGGAAAGCAATTACTCATCACCCCAGAGGCAATGCAGAGCAAAGAAAGGAAGTGTGTAACACATAGGACAGAAGAGGAAAAGGCCAAACCTTGCTTTCTTCATTAAGACAAGTTGGTAAGATTATCAAAATATATGGATTTTCCCCACAGATTCATCATTTGCATTGCAATAGCAAAAAAAAAATCAATTACCAGTAATTAAATAATATCAGTGTTTCACCAAATTAAGCAAGAAACCCAAGTTTTGGAGTCTCTTTTCAGTGCATTGTGAGGCATTGTCTGAGGATAAGTAAGTGAAAGATTTTGGGTTGCTGAGATATAACAACCCCAGAGGACTTGTAAGTACCTACCATAGACGCTCTTCTATTAATTGGTGTCTTAACTACCAATGTTAATTTTCAGGACTTTACAAGCAAAACACTTGCACTGGCTAAATGGTAAATTAGGTGATCAGAAAGTCACAAATGCATTTGTGGCCTAGCGAGGTGATGAGAAAGGGTGTGTTGTTCCTGTTCACTCGCAGACCAGACGAGAGAGTGGCGCGAGTCGCCTTGCTGCAATAAATCTGGCTGCCTCCGCTCCCCTGGGAAGCCAGCTGGCAGCGAGGTGCTTCCCAGAGCAAGGCACGTAAGGAGAGGGGAGACTACTCTGGGAAGATTTCCAGAAAGAAGGATGGGGGAATATAAACAGGAGAAAAAAAGAAAAAGATAAAAAAAAAAGACAAATATGATCTGTCTTCTTTCTAATGAGAAGACCAGGGCATAAGGCCGAATTCCCTGAAAATGATGAGTGTGTGGGTACTCCTAACTCTATTATTTTAATGGCTTGGAGCCTAAGCAGACCGCACTAATGTATTGATACTTCAGAGAAACAGGGAAACAGCTTTAGATTTCATTTACTTAATGGCTCATGGATTAATTGAGTTCCAGACAGACCTGGACAGTGGTCAGCAAACCTTCAGTACATCACCTTGCCAGTAGCATTTTTTTCTCAAGTCCTTTGGAGGTGGCAGCATGTGGCTGACATCAGGTTTTGCCTTCTCTGAGAACTGCAGGGAAGCGTGGAAACCCACACCATGGTAGGAAGAACAGAAAGGAATGAGCAAAAGAGAAAACATGGTAATTGATATGAAGATAACGTGTCATACTGATGCACAGATGATTTAGAATAGCTGGATTCTGTTTGAAGGCCACTTTACTGTTAGCTAAATCACTTCCTTTATCACATTTCTTCTTTTTTTTTTTCCTGCTACTCATAAAAACAGGCCACTTCAGCCCTAAGTTAAGGCACAATGAAAGCAGTAGCAGCCAAGTCCTCACAAAACTCCTTTACCACTGACACTTCCCTGTTCTGGTATGTCAGAGCAGCTATAAGATTTTTAGGCTAAGCCTGCAAATCATTTTCTATTTTTCCTCACCTTACCAGATGTGTTCTGTCAGGTGTAGTCATATCCCTGTCCAGCCTGTGAACTTGGAGAAGGTTAATGAGAATAATTTAGGACACACTTTAACTTTAGTTACTAATGTCAACTGTAACAATATCAGATTCTCCCCCTTACCTACCAATCTTCATGGAAATTGTAGGCTCAAAGCTATTAATCACTATGCATTAGTTTCCACCCTGACTCCATTATGGATTGTTACCCTGAAACAGGAGCTGGTATTAAAATGACCGTGATTGCATTGGAATATAAAATAAAAGTAACTTGTCTACTGTGTAAATATATTTACTGTGATCTATAAGATTCTGCCTGTACAATTAACACACCTGTGTTAATTACTCTACTCAACAGCAGAGGCTAAGGAGTTTGTCAGTGTACTAAAATACAGTCAGACAGATTGCTATGGCAGAAGGGAATTTTTTTTTAAGGTGGGGACAAAAGCTGATCAGAGATTGCTTCTTCTTCAGAGGTTATTAAGGATGTCATTGTACAGATTGAGGTCATAAATGCACACTATAGAGACACCAGAGGGAATCCCAGCTCTGGGTGTTCCCAGATGTCCCTGCCTCCATGTCACAGTTGTACCAACACCATTGTTTGTGTGCTAACCAGATTATGGAATGGACTTGTATTTAAAATAACACCGCTAAATACATATATATATATAAATATATATATATATCCCATAAAGACTACTATTTGGTAAAAACAATCTTGCCAGGTCCACCTTCTATGAACAGACTTTAGGCCTGATCAAGTCTTGTCTTTCCTCCCACAACTGATATAAGAGCAGAAAGCCAGCTTCCACTCTATCAGTGTTTGGGTAATTTGGCAGAAACTTGACTGTGTGCTCTGGACCAAATTTGTGCTGCAGCAGGATCCAATGTTATGACTGGAAACATGGCTTAAGCTTGGAACTTGTGAATGAAGGAAAACTTGCATGGGGAGGGTTGACAGAAAAGGCAGAGAGGTTTCACTGCTAAACACCCCACTGATCACAGGAATAAGACTGCACTTGTTAGTGACACGCAAATTGTGTTTGATTGGGAGGATCATTTAGATTTGTTAAGCCCTCTCTATCTTGCCCAGGAAAGCTGGTTGCACTTGGGTACTTTGGACCGTGTGGGATGTAGTGATTCATCACATGGGAAAGTAACTGCTCACGGGAGGCTGCATAGAGCCTTTTAGTGTTAACAACTTTTCCTTTAAGCAGGTATTTCACACTGATGAATCCCAAACTGAGAAAAATGTGTTATGTTCAACCCAAAGAGCTCAGTTTCTGGGTGTATTTGCCAAGGTCATCATGACTGTTAACCAACAAACAGCGGCAACAAACTTCCACACTCAGAAATTCCAGCGGAGATGTTTATATTAGAGACAGATGGGAAGCGACAGACAGGTTGTAAACCACAAACATACTCTCTGCTTACCTGTAATAATTCTCCTTGGCATAGCAAAGATACCTTTGTCAAAGACAGGTGCTGCACAAAAACCCACAACTGTTCTTTTTATTTGCACGTACAACTGCTAACTCCTGTGGTGCCAGGCTGGAGTGTACAAATAAAAAATTCAGAGGCTTTAATTATGTCCCCATGTTTGAAAAGCACGCTGTCACAAGGTCACATATTCTGGAATTAAACCATGAACAGGTACCTGAGGTGGGGGCTGGGAAGAGGCCAAAAAGACATATTGCCCCATGAAGATTCACTGGAGATATGCAAGAGCATCCATATCCAGTGGAGATATGTACTGGAGAGCTGCTGCTCTTGTGTTCTCAGGACTCTCATGGACAGACTCAAAAGACCCACTCTTGTTCTCTTCAAAATCTTTTTATTTAATAAGCAGCTAACAGAAACAAAGGAATTTACATGTTGTCCGCCTGATACATGGGTCTCAGGACTTGTGCAGGAACAGTTTACTTCTGTAGGGACTATAGCACTTTCAAGTCACTTTATATAGTACTTTTATCACACTCATTTTAATGGCCTCAAAGCATCCAGGTCACTGTCTGCCACTGGAGTCAGAGGTGCCTCAGGCTCTGCTGAAATTCAGGTCCATCATCTTCATGTCTCACTTGAACTTTCTTTCCTCTCACCCTGTACGTTTCGTCTGCTACAATAAAGCTTCAGTAATTCTGCATGTCTCACACTTGGAGGGACCAGTTGGCAGATGCTGCTGGAAAAAAAAGAGAGAAAAGATTTTAAATCCTTTTTATTAATCTCTGAAGGAAGCTCAGGACTGCCCTAATTGAAGAAGAACAGAAATTTTCTGAAATACCTGAAGAAATAGTGTAATAAAACTTCAAAGCTCTGAAGAATTGTTTTCCTCATAGAGCCTCTTTGCAAAGGAACATGAAGAAAATTTCATATTGTCAACTCAATCCCCAACTAAAAGGTTTTCAAAATCTTCCTGTTTTTGAAAGAGCCTTGCTAAGCCTCAGACAAACTAAAGGAAGCTCATGAAAAGCAAGGGCTTGCAACTTTTTGGTTTGAGATTTTATGAAGAGGGTGGAGAGATGGACTGCAATGCTTGAACCTTTCTTCTAAATCCTTGGCTGATCAGAGGAGAACTACTTTGACCTGCCTCATCCGTCTGCAACTTTTTTTTTGTCATCTAATGAAAATTATTTTCTTCAGAAATACTGACACTGCAGCCAGGATTTATTTGTTATTATATTTTTAAATGCCTGATGAAGTCTGTTACCAGAGGCCAATTATCCAGATTGACAGTGTAATGTAATTGTCAACGTTTTCAAAATTTACAACAGCTAGTTAGGACTGGTAATGTTAATTTGATACCAGCCTCTTTTATGTTCATTATGTAAGAAGGTGAAATAACCAGATAAACTCAACAATAAGAGAAATGCAGGAAGCTGAATCCTGCAGTCCCTCTGGCTTATTTAGAGATGTGACTAAATAAATGTGAGAACAACTGAGGACTTCAAGATTTAGCCTAGCACATTTTGTTTTCTGCTGCATCATTTTCCATTTGGACTCAGCAAGAGCACAATTGCTTATTGATTAGTAGATATCCACTATAGAGGATTCAATAGGTGCTTTTGCATATGCTGAGTCCTAAATGCAGAAAACTGAGCTAAGAGAAAAACAATTAACACTGCCTTTGCCTGCATAGCTTTCCACATCTTTGTCCAAAGAAATGACTCTTTGCACAATGAACTGCTTTGAATTCCATCAGAAAAAAAAAAAAAAGGCACGTGATAAGTTATAACAAATTATTAGCAAAAGCAGTATGATTGTGAGTTGTTTGTCTTACACCACCTTCTAGTGACACCAGCTAGTATCAGGCATCTTTGGGCTAAGCCATATTTGCAAAAAGAGAGAATTCTGGCCTTGAAATATTTTCAACTAAAATAGAAAAGACAGGAAAAAAGATGAATAAAAAATGTGTTCTTATTACCCTCTAAGGACAGGGGGCTGAAGTGAGGGGCTAGAGAATAACCGGCTTTAGATTACATGGAAAATAAATGTAAAAGCTGAAAATTAACCAGTTTTAGTCAAGCACCTCCAATGAATTTTCTTTCACTTTCATTGCAAATAAATATCAAGAAATGCAGAGAAGAAAGGACAAAGCTGTTTCGGACAGTCCCTTAAAGGTCTAGAATAACATTAAGTGAATAGATTCAAATGAATAAAGTTTATAGTGATTGCATTTAGTGTACATCACCACTCTTCAGTTACAAATATTCTTTTATATTTGTGAGTTGCATAATAATGCAAGTATTGTTGAAAAACTTCCCATGAATGACTGTTGATCGGCAGTAATTTTGTGAAAAAGACTGTGAGGGTATGTAATTTGAGAAACAAATCCATTAATTTTATTCAAATCCGTAGTTTAGTCTTAGTTTTTACTTCTTTTGACTGTGACATGAGCAATATTTCATCCTGGGATTCTGTCATTTGTGTGTAAAACTATGTAAGTTCCTGCTGTTTAAAATACCAACCATTATCCCAATCCTTTGTAGTTTGTTACAGAAACACAAAGCTATATGTGTTTGAATAATGCCTTCCCTAAGCAAGCAGGACGTATCTTCAGCAGGCTATTTCTCCTTTCATGTCATTGCTCTTTGTTTTTTTCTTATTTTTAATTTGTTTCAGGTATTTCATCACACAAGAAAACAGTTCTTTGTATTTTACTCTCATACAGCAATACAAAAGGACATTTTCAACCTAGTCACCTGCTAGACTAGGTGAAATACAAACACAGGATTTCTAAATGGGAAAAATAAAACTCCGGCCACATTCACTAGCTCCTTCCACAGGCTTCATAGGTCCTTCACTTATAAATAACAAAGGCAGTAAGTTTGATGGTGGTGAAGGTCTAGGATATCATGGAGATCCTTGGAAACTACGAAAAAAAATTTGTCTCAGAGAAACGGTGAAATGTTTACTGTACTCAAAAGACAAAATGAGACAGAGAGGGCATGAGATGAGAGAAATGGGCATGAGATGAGAGAAATGGGCATGAGATGGGAAATGAGCTGTGGAAAAAAGGAGAAAGGCAGACTAGTGAGAAGTGAGGGAAGTAAACCAACGGCTTATCCCTGACAAGTGAGAGAACACATAGAACAAGTGGATGGAGAAGTCTGTGTTTTTACTAGTTCAGACCCCAAATTTTTATGACATGTCCACGCATCCACTTCTGTGTCTCCCAAATGATGGTTAAAAACCTGATGTTTAAAAACATGTTTAGAAAGACTCAATGTGTGGACCCACTCCATGATTATTTTGAAACCTGGCTTGCCACTTCTTGGCACTGGGCACAGACTACCCCGTTATTACTGCTGAGCTCATCTTTACAGACAGGCTGTCTAGCATCCTTTCTGTCTTCACTGTTCTCAGGGCTGTACATCAGCAGAGGAAATCCCTGAAGGTAGTCTTGGAAAGCGTGTTCGAATTTCTCAGCAAGATAGGTGCTGCTGGCTTAGTATGAACTCACCGCTTTTTATTTTGCATGATTACTATTTATATATCTGATAGGCCTTTGAAGCAACCACTGTTGCACTTCATTTGATGACAGTGCTTAATAATTCTTGACCAGCAGGATTACACAGGCAGAGCTGGAAACATGTAATAAATTGCTCTTTCAGCATAGTCAGAAGTAGAAAATAGCCCTCTGCATTTGCTGACTCATATAAAGATATTAGCTTCAATAACTAGAGCAGGGAAAAAGTGCTCAGTACTGTATAAGGAGACTAGTCGCACAGCTTGGCAAAAGGATAACCATAAACCAATCAGTTTCATTTAATGAAGAATCTCATTCAATTATACTAATTTCTTTCCACTGCATTGGACTCCTGGAATTTCAATGTATGGATATTTGTCTCTCTTGTAGGCAGTAAGATGTTTATAAAACAGAGAGCATGTTATTTTCAATCTCTTAATGGAGATAGATGTTTTATTTTAATACTTCACAATGTCTACAGACCTCATTAGTGCCTCAGAATAAAAAAAATACTGTTAAATATTTCATAGCCTGTCCCGGTCTACCGTTGATAGAAACAAAGGCACTGGGAGAGCCGTTACTATGACTCTAATATGAAACTGAAGTCTTTGCACAGGGAAAAGGTAGGTATCATAGTTCAAGTCTTCAGACAGTAAATTGTTTTACAGCACTTCAGGTCAGCTGAAAGGTCTTGATCATTTCATTTTATTTTGGTAAAGTACAGGTGGATCTTCTTCTTACATGATTTTAATTTTAGGATTTTAAACATAATGAATGCATTCCTTGCATGGAGTGTGACCTTTCAAAGGCAGGATTTTGCAGTCTTAAAAATAGTTATAATCTATACAGATTTCATGAAAATCATCAACTTTATAATTTATTACTTACTTTTACAAGTAAGCCTCATTTATAGTCCATGACCTTCTGTTGCTTGTATAGTTTATCTCCAAAATGTAGACCGGAAACTGTAACCTCAGTAGAAAACAAGGGATCAATCAACATGGCATGACCTTGATTATTCCTCAAAAATCCAAAAATGTAATCAGTTCCAGTCTCTCAGTGTTTGCTGGGAAAAAGTCATGGAAGCTTCAAGTGTTTGATGGTGCTTTTATCTTGTAAACTGATCTGCCCCAGGCAACCCATGGTGGAAACCCGATGTGCACTGAGATAAGAAACAAAATAAAGTGGGGAAAGACAACAACTACTGAGGGTTACTCACTATAAAGGCACAGGGAATTTGTCAATTTGTAGAACACTATCTGGGAATTACACTCCCTCTACAGGGCTGCTACATTCCAGCCTTAGTGCTTCCTTGCAAGGCGTGACAAGAATGCAAAGAGAGCAGATATTTCATTTAGTGATACCCGAGGTCATAAAAAACTTTTGGGAGACTGAAATGATAATGGTGACCTGACTCCACAGGGAGGAGACAGGAAGAAAAGAACACAGCGTGCATTATGCAGGAGAAATTCTCTCATGAAAAAGCCAGGGAGCTGGGAATAGAAGGAGATAAGTGTATTTCTGAACTCAGAACTGCCTGCGTGTTGGAGATTTTAGTCAGACTGCCTTTTTCTCCACACTGCCAGACTCAATACTCTTTCTCAGAAAACTGTTGTAGTGAACACCCTGGTCATGCATGCACTAGAAAATGGGCACATTTAGTACACAACCCATACTGAAAAAAAACTGAGAAAGAGGAGACACAGATCAGTAAGTGTTATTTCCATCTTTATTACTGTTCTGTGCCTGTTAGATAACAAGGAAGCTTCAAATTAGGGAATGTTTTGTCCTCTTTGAGGGATTACTAGCTTCAGTTTATGGCTAAAATTACATGGGATACCTAAATAATATCTGGCACTACCTATCTATTTTTCCAGATAGCTTCTGTAGAACAAAAAAAAAACCCTTTCAATGCATCAGCTTCTGACAAGAAAGGGTAAATGTGAATCACCTAGATCACTCTGCATAACCACATCTTACAAATATCTGTATTACAGAGAAATAATTGTTTCTGACTTCCAAACATGGCAAGGACCTTACGTTTTTGCACTTGAGCCGCCCTACCAACACTGATGTCCAGGTACGTGCCCCCTGTAATCCATCAAAACTGGTAGCTCACACACATAATATATAAAAATAAGTCAGTTTTCTTCTGTGAAAGTGCATTAAAGAAGTTAAGACATTGTTACCTTAGTAATCTGGAGAATATATAGTATAATATCATCCTTTGTAGTTATCTTGACTTTTTCACCCTCGTATACAATACTGAGTATTTAAAAATACGCAGAGCTTTTGGATTTGGATATTTCCCCTCCATTTCTGTTTGTTAAATAAAATACTGACAAAATGGGAATTGGAATTTAAAGTCTCAAGTCCTGACCTTGGTTTTCTATTTGTGCTTTACACATGCAACTCCTTATTATACAGAAGAATCATTACTGTGAATGTGTTAAGAACTTGAAGAGTAAGATACTGTCCCAGCACACGAGTTCATTTTGTTCATGTGAAATCCTAACTCCCAGTGGGGTTTACATAAGCCTGTGTCTTCTGATCTCGATGACGGGACACATGCATTTGTCAGCTAATGAATATTTTTCACCTTTCTAGTACGATTTATTAATGTGTAAAGTGCTATCGTGATTTTGATGTGAATGCTAATCTACTAACATCTTACTGAAGTATACCATGACGTTCACAGACCACTGTGAAGACATTTTCAGATAACATTTTTGTTGACTGACCTGGACAACAAAGACCAAAAACTCTTAATGCATCTGTTACTCATTTATACTAATTGTAATATTTTGGAGAATCTTTGGATCTAAACCCACTTTGTGTAATAAATCTGGCTACTCATCTAGAAAATGCTAGTTGTGCTAAGGCTAGTATAAATGGCAGTGGATAGATATTTAGCTAGTTGTGAGAATCCCATCCAAGTTAAAAAGTGTTTGGCAATTTGAAAATGCTAGGGTCTGTATCTTGACTGTATAAATCCTTTAAAACTTGACAATTGACATTACATGTTTACATGTTAATAACCAGAAATAATTTCTACTTCAACCAAGCAAACTGAAATTGTGCTGCAAAAATGCATACGACTTGTGTTGCACAATTAACTTTGGAGACCATATTTCTAATGGTCAGATTTCAGGTTTTTTGAGGGGTACTCATTCAAATCTTCAGGTCTTGCTTCTAGTGGCCAAAGCTTCCCTTTCCCCGTGGGATTTCTCATCTTTTGTTGTATTTCCCTGAATAGTTCATCTAGATATTGACTGAAATAGAGCATGTTCCAGAGCCATAGACTCATGTGGAAAGAGTGAGAAATTTTGGTTACAGTCTTGGTAAGATACAATGTCCAGATCCACAGCATTATCAAAAAAGGGTGTGGGGATAGGAGGGACTGGTTCTGTACCAGAACACCTTCTTTTCCTGTGGGAACAGGTAAAAGAAAGAAGAGACATGTTTGAAACTTTGAAAAACACTCTGGTGGATGCTTTTAATTCCTTTGTATTTAGTGTCTTTTTTGCTGGCTCCCTAGACTTGAAACTGTATTTTTCCTTCAAGATATCTATGTTGTAATGACTACAGTACTAAGGACTAATATTCTTCTATGTTTTTTTTTCCTACTCAAATTCTGGATGAACTTCAGCAGCTCACTCCATCTCCTTATTTCTCACGTTTTACATCTGCAGAATGACCCTGACTTCCCACATAATGTGCTTTGAGATCTACTCAAGAAAAGCACTCTGCAAGAGCTGGTTGTCATGATTGGAGAACTCCGAGCAGAATTACTTTCAGAGGCTGTGAGTTATAATTAAGTAAGAAGGGCTCAAGGGCACTCCTTTATGGGCACTAATGCAACTTCTAAATAGAAAAGTTGACAAAGCCAAATACTTTGTGTCCAAGAAAAAAACCAGATCATTGCCCTCTCCAACACTAGAACATTATTATTAGTTCTATGATACAATTGTCTTTGACACTGTGGTTTGCATGCATTGTATAAGAGAAACAATAGAAGTGCTTTGAGGCAAAAGCTAACAAGCTGTCCTGTCCTGCTAGAACCATGAAATAATGCCAACTCTTTGCAGCCTGGTAACGTGTGTGGGACTGAAGAGTGGAGAAAAATGAACTGAGAGAAGAACAGCTAGTAAGGTAAACAGCTCAGCCTACCACAGGCTAATACAACTTATAACGTTACAGAGAACATCTTGAATTATAAAATTATTTTTGCCAGGTTTTTTACTGATATTTTTCCTGACAGTAGAATAATGCTTCCGCACTGTTTACAGGATCTGTGGGTCCAGGTGAGTGAAATAAGTGCTTTTTATTTCTTACTAACATTAGCACAACATGGTATGCTAAGACAAGGTTGTCCAGTAATGGAGTATTTTGCACACTTGTTTCGTCTTTTAAGGTTACTTGTGGATGCTGAACTGTTGCCTTTGATCATGGTGAGAATAATCAATATTTTAAAAGAGAGAAAGTTTTTTTTTTAAAAAACCAAGCTCATTGAACTGACCAAACACGGACATATTTCTAGGTGATAAATGAAGGAGAAGATATTGACGGTAGAACTGAAGGAGTAGGTGATCAGACTTTATTTTCAGTGGTGGAGGAGGAAGAGGAATTCCTCCACTTGCAGTTTGGAAGAATTTTTACCCTTTAGTATTTGCTCTAAAGAAGAAGCCATGCTCTTTAATATGACTCCCCCACAAAAGCTGAGGATTATGAGAATGCTTTCTGAGGGATGACATGGAAATTATTTGAAAAAAAAAGTAAGAGGGTTTCTTCAAGAAAGATTATTCTTTATTTGTGCTCAACTAGTCATCCTCCAGGGTCCACACAATTCTATCCTCTTTGAACAAAGCCAGTGTCAGCTTTAGGGTTGCTTGTCTCTTAAAGAGCTGTTACTATTAAGCCATGCTAACACAAGTCATTGATTATTCCATCCATTTCCCATGGAACAGAACCTGTCAATCAAAACCATCTCTCAAGGACCTCAGCTTGATTTAAGCCAATACAGCACTGTTGACACTACTAGCGTTACACTCGCTGAGGTTCTCCCACAATACCCTTTCCACTGCAAACCACAGATGGCTGCAGCAAAGAGGCTAGGATGAAGCTTTGGAGAAAACAGCATTGTGCCTTTGTAAAACAAGTTTCATTTCAGTTGGAAAAATCCGTATCAGAGGGGCACAAAATTAGATCACCAAGGAGTGATGTGGGCTAGCTTCAGGGTGTGCCTATCTTTCTGGACCCCTTCCCAACTATGAGTGCTTCATGAAGGCCAGGATCTACACTGAAGATTGAAAGCGTACAGCAGCATTTCCCGGTGGGATTTCTGCAAAATAGCTTTTTCTGGGACCAAATTAAAATAGTGTGGGGCTGACTGAAAATAACATTTAGTAACACTTTAAGGGCTGCTCCTTATCCAACCTTGCTTGACAGAAAGATGCCATGGTAAGAAAAAGAAGCTTTCTTAAGGGAATAAATGAGAAAGAAGTTGGGTCCATTAGCAACAACAGAATATGTACAAGTATGTGTGTTCATTGGGGTAACACATTTTAGAAAATCCTGCTCTAGGAAATACATACATAATGAACAGATAACAGGGACTTACAGCCACAGAATTTCATCTCAGTATGGAAAAGATCATAAGCCACTGCAGAAAAGACCCTTGGAGGGCATGAATAGTGTAAAGCTTGTGAGAGGATTAGCCCAGGGAGGCAAAAAACCCATTCCTGGACTGTTAGTTCTCTGGTCAATATTTTCTTTTGCTATGTAACTGGATAGGGTGCAGCTGAATTCCTGGTCTTGCTTGGGACCTTCTGATATCACTGTAAGAAAACATCAAAATATCGTCATGCTGAGTCAAACTGTATTGCATAAATAAAGGACAGGCACATCTGGGAATTCCAGTAAAACTCAGTATTATTCAGAGAAAACAATGACACCACACTTAAGTTCAAGTGAAGCTACAGTGAGGCTGGCCAGTGTAAAAAAAGATCACCTGATGAGAAAAGTGGACCTTGCTGAACTTACTCAGTAAGACCCATCAGCATCTCAGTTTGAAAGAGGAAAGGTGGTCTGTAAGGAAAAGCAGAATCCAGCAATGAAGAAAAGCAGGTGACTGGAAACAGCTAGGAAGCATAATGCTATTGGCTTTGTTTTCTTTGCCAAATACCAAATGTCAAACTGTAGGGAAACTTCATCTACCACTTCAGCCGCAAAGAGGGAGATAGAAGTGGTAACAGGTTAAAAATGTGACAAATCTGAAGATCTATTTAAATGTAGTGAATGCTTTTTCCATTTGATAGCCCTGATTCCAGTCTTGGTATACCATTGAATAGTGCTGTTTGTCACCTACCATTCACATTTATGTCATCATATGGTTATATCCAGCAGGTGAAGAGTAAGCAGAGCACTCAAAATTGCACACTGGGACTATCTAAGAACCCCAGAGGACCGCAGGACAGGGCCAAAAGGCAAAGATAAAGCTTACTAGTCTTCATACACAAATGAAGATTCCTTAGATGACAGTACAGTACTGACAAATTCAGCTAACACACTTAGTTCAGTGACGCATCATTTCTTGTTGATGAACTGGGAGCTTCTGCACTAGTGGGGCTGAGAGCCACTAGGAAAACCAACAGACAAGGCAGATTTGCTGCGGTTTGTTGTCCTTTTTCCTCTCAGCACTACATCATTGGAAGCAGTGAGTGTGTACAAACAAGTGAAGCTAGGCAGAAAACAGATGTTTTCCACACAATCAGTTCACAAATAATGAGACTTTCCATGCATGTTGTTAGCTCTCCCCCTCTAACGATTGTCAGCAAAATACAATGGGAGGGAGACAATGAAGAAAAGACAAATGTACAACTATTCTGTTTATGCAAAAGTGGGAAAAATTTCACTCCACAGCAAGGAAGTCTTTAAACTTATGAGGTTATTTCTACAAATTCAGAAAAATTTTCACCACCCAAACGGACAGGATATGTCAAAGGTATATAATAGCATGTAAAATATTTTACTCAAACCTGCCAGGCAGTGACCATAACCATTCAGGATCAATAGTTTCTTTGTTTATGTGAAGAACTGTTGGTAAGCAAAAGACAGACCAAACGCTGAGCAAATGTGTGCATCCAAACCATTCCCCTTTTTCTCCTAACGAGGAGTTTCAGGACAGATTCTCACTAATCTGTCCAGAATGAGACACATCAGCAGGGCTACAAGCTGAGGTGACATAAAAGTAAGGAATGTCTCTTGCAAGTCCTGACAACCTCTCCCATTTAAAGTTAATGACAATATTAATTCCAAAGGAGGACTTTTCTTTTTTTTTTCCTTTTTTTTAAAGCAATTTGGTTTTTGTGAGATGTTGCTTAATTAGTCTCAAGATATACAAAGATAAATAGAATTTCTAAATGTAAAGTATCCCGTCTTAAATACAATGGGAGGCTATAAATGACCAAAACAACCCTTCACTGGTGTAATTCCCTGTGTTTCTCTAGTGCAGCTCATCAGAGTACAGCAGACTACTTGGATACATAATGCTTCTTCAGACTCAATGCAAGAAAAAACAGTTGCCAGTACTAAGTAATTATACAGATTCAAGGCCCAGACTAATTTTCTTCTTATGGAAAACAAAGTAGTAGAAAAGCTCCTGCCACCAGTGAGTCATTTTTGTTTGCATTCATCTGGTCATCAGGAAGATGACAATAGCAATGCCTGCACTCATAAATTACATACTCGTGAGAGGAGAAGAATTATTTCTGTGCAGAACAGGACTTGGATAAGCATGAAGGCTCAGCTCTTAGCAGACCCTTCGTGATGTGATCATTACTGATGAACTGGCAGATAATTTAACAGGAAGCAGGAAAAATATACTAAGGTTATGTCCCAGCAAATTTCCTTCATAGTCAGTTCACAGTCATGTATCAATACCGATTTAAATATCTGAGTTTCAAAGCAACTGCCCCAGCAAAAGCTTACAGTGCATTCTACTGGTTTAAAATGATGATCACGTGAAATATACTCTGTAAGGTTATTTCCAAAATACAGTACATGTTCTCTCTGGGGGGGGGGGGG